>JAUPFN010000006.1:42285068-43485068 GCA_036924255.1 Apodemia mormo
TATATATATATATATATATATATATATATATATATATATATATATATATATATATATATATATATATATATATATATATATATATATATATATATATATATATATATATATATATATATATATATATATATATATATATATATATATGGGACGGCGTAGTGTTATAATTACAATTATAACACTACGCCGTCCCACAGATATGGCGCGAGGTTATTTACCTTACTACTACACTTTGACGTTAAAAGTGAATTATTTGATGCAGAAAAGCATAAAGCAAAGTTATTTTGTTCGTAAAAATCCGAAAGTTTTAGTAGCTTTAATCATATACTTTTTTGGTTAAATGTCTGTGTTTTTTTTTACTCGCTCCCATACTTAACCATTTAGCTGACAGGACACTTGATCTACAAAAAATTAAACACTTAGAAGGTCAATATATCATAAGTATACAAGAAAAAAATGAACTTCCCTACTTTACATGTAGAGGAGCTACGCTAAAAAAATATTTTTCAAGATTTTATGTTACCACTTTGTTGCCATGTCTAATGTATATATTCATGCCAAGTCATAGCTTTCTACAACAAGGATCTCCGCGCTACACTGCGAACGGATGGACGGACGGACATAGCGAAACTTAATAAGGGTTCCTAGTTTACTTCGGAACCACTAATTATGCCAGCGAGTAGTCATATAATTTCCAGATTGACTACGATAATGATTGTGGGTGTGACAAAGCGTTTGTAATTTGAAACAGTTTAATCTAAATATCGTTAGTGTAAACGTCAGTGTTGTTGACATTGCATGTGAGTCTAACACCTCGCTAAATTGTATGGTCGGTTCAGATTTTGAATAGCAGCCGCTTGCCTCAAAATTTGGTCTACAAAACGTTGAACTTCTAAAGTGTTTAGAATTCGAAACTACGTTTGCTTTATACGTGGGGTCATGTTTGGAATGGTTTTAGAATAGTGCTTTCATCACATCTAAAGTGTGACTGCTGCAATAGTATATGATTTGATAGTAGTTGATTAAATAAAGTAAATTCCACTATGTTCAATATTTTTTAATTGAATTTACAGGCTTACGAGCGAGTGCCTATGGACATTTTTGATACACAATGCTAACTTTCAATCGATGCCAATTTTTGAAAATTTGTTGAATCTTGTCTTAAAAAGTCTAATATCAAAGCTATTCAGAAAAACTGTGGGAGGTAAGTTGTTCTAGAATTAAAGCTAAAAGTATTGGAACGAAATTCTTTATCACATGTTATCGTTTGGGGCTTAGGAGCCAAGAGATGTGTAACGTAAAAAGCCGACACCGAATTACGCACAAAAATTAACAATTTTAGAGTCACTTATGAGGCAATTTTTGAATAACTAAAAGCAATATATTTGGGTGCGCCAAACAGACTTCCTGAATATTCTACCTGAATTTAGAATTTGAACCGTTGTGACCAAGAAAACTTTTAAGAAATGTTGAAACTAGTATCTTGAAAAAAAATCAGAACAAGATAAAATTAAAAATTTCAATAATTGTCGGGGACTCATTCTGTTACGCTAAGACCGCCATTCTGCTTAAACATTATTTTAAGAGCAAAACATGAAAGAAATCCTGCAGCATTTGGTTAAGGTTACCATGGTTCGTTTATAAACGAGCTTGAGTTGTTTTATTGCAAGCTCCCATAGCCCCATTTTAGCACTATCATGTAACCCTGGAAATAATCCTGATTTAGATTACCTATTTAAAAAAATATAACAAATTAGATCAACATTCGATTTACACTCGCATACACACGGTTTATTTTATTTAGTTTGGAACTCCTAAACAAATTCTACTACCTTCTAGGTCTACTAGCAATCCCTGAGAATCTTCTGTCAATCATTGCAAACAAGGTCTAAATTTTAATTTTCCAGCTGCTCATTACAACTACATAAAATACTGTTGCGTATGAATATAAAGTATCTACTCGTCTAATATTGGTTTATTTAGGGGAATCAATTTTCTGCTGTAGGTTTTCCCCTGTGTTAGTCCGGGCTACTTTGAAGAAAAAACCAACTGCCATTTTGCCAGATAGGTCGTAAAAAGCGACGGATTGGCTGAATGTGACTGTTAGGTGGTACAGTTCTTCATTATCTTGGCCGGATCTGGTGCTACTGCCTTACATATTCCTGCCGCAATAGGGTCAGTGCTTTTCACTGTCGTGTTCTGGTTTAGAGGGTAAGCTAACCGATAAACTTATGCATGCGGTATAAAACCTTGCCATAAGATAACGCACTATTAACATATTTGGTGTTTTTAGGCGCTGGTTGACTCTTTCCATCACGGAACCCATATGCTTCTTTGCTATCTTATATAAAAAACTATATAAAGGCCAGCTTTATCGGCCCAAGTTTGGATGGTCACCTTCCAAATCCACCATCAGATCCTAGAATACATTTAGCATCTAAGAAGTTGTCAGAATAAACCGAATTAACTTACACTCCATGGATTTAACCGGTTTAGCTTAGGTGTTCTCAAGGACTTCTTTCAGCTCTATTATCAATCACTGGCAACCATCCGACTTAAAAGTCCTGAAAATTACGAATCACATAAGCCCAAAATTTATGGTATTAAGTCCTAATGATCTCCTCATAAGATCCTGGAATTCAATTACCACCAGAGTATTTGTCAAAACAGAACAAGTAAGGCCAAACTTCATAGGTTTATCTTGTTTAGTATAAGAATTCCCACAGCCATCTTTCAGTTCCTTCATCGGATCTCAATAATCATTGGGCACCAAAGTGGACTTCAAAACCAACTAAATCAGCCCACACTCGATGAGTTTATCTAGATTAGCTTAGGAGTTCTCATAGACATCTTCCAACACTAACATCGGGCGCTGGAAGCCATCCTGCTGAAAAATTCTTAAAAGAACGGATCAAACGACCCCAAAGTCGATGATATTGCTCTATTTTATTCTTAAGTTCCCATGATCTCATCCTAGCTCCATCATGAAACTCTGAATATTGTCTAGCAGTAGAATGTTTGTAAAAACAGAAATAATGAGTCCAAATAAGATGATTTTATCTTATTTAGTTTAGGAGTTCCCATGGTAACCTTTTAGTTCTATCATCAGATCCTAGCTAGTCTAGATTCCAAACCGAAATGTTAGCCAATAGAAGACAATTATCTCAATAAATTTATCTTTTTGAGTTTAGTAGTTCACTGTTCATCTTTTTCGCAATTCGCATCTAATTTCGGAAATTTCTATCTTCAGAACTTTGTAATCATGAGAAAGAAATTATTCCAACGAAATAAACTCTTACAAGCTCCATTATCTTAGCGCTTTCTATCTGTGACTTTCAGTAGAATTCTTTCAACTCCATCTTCAGATCCTCGCCATCATGCGTAGTAATTAAACTTAGTATATACTTATAGCAACCAAACTGCTGATCCAAAACTCGTTTATTTCGTCAAAACTCAGCATCTGAGAGTTTCAGTCTCTGCATCCAGGCTATATCATGAGATCAGCTGGATGATACCGTAAGATTGCGTTGTCACTAACTTACCCAAGTTTTCCAAGTTTTAATGCAAATCGATACCAGATAGTGGCTGAAAAATAGTTTGCAATATTTAGAAAATCAGTTATTTACATACGAATATTGTCAGTTAAATAGAAGCTGATGATTTTTGGATAAGGATCTAACAACATCAGGTCAAGGTCACCATGTCATTGCAATATCGTTAGGGTAATAGAATACGGAATTTATTGTCTATAAAGCCTTTACAAGTTGCTTAATTTTTTTCATCAATTTGAAAAGAGCTTATGATCTTGGAACGGCTCTAATGATTTATAGCTAAGGACCATCTCGCAAAATAGGGCTTTCATTTAAAAAATCCGTAACCAAATCGGGCCATCCGCCTGTTCGCTACGATGTCACAGACAGACACACAGATACACACATACACAGATACTCAGATACACACCTGCAAACTTATAACACCCCTCGTTTTTGCATCGAAGGTTAAAAACAATATTTTTTATACTTACTTTCAAACCATTGTATCCATTAATTACAAAATCTATTCAGCTCTATGCCTTAAAAACCGCGTTCAATGCCGCAAATTGTGTCAAAATTTGTTTATCCGTTCGTGAGTTATCGTTTGTGAAAAATTTAGAAAAAGTGTTTTTTTTTCATATCTTCAATATTGAGTTATCAACCAAACAATTTTTGACCTTTTATAATATTTTGTAACTTAAATTGTTGCGAAATCAAAATCTATCAAATCAAATTTCTAAAAGATACAGCTTTTCAAATTGTAACATAATGTTGTTTATGGAAAACTTGCTACATATTTTTAAAATAACTTTAAGACTAAAATATCGATTGATTTAAAAATTTCTGATCACCTTTTCTCCTTAGAAAAATGCTTTAAATACCGATTGGATCAAAATCGGTCAATTTATTTGGGATTTATCAACGACAAAAAAATTAAAAAAAAACTTTTTGACGTTTTTTCGACATTATTCAACTTATTGATTATGTAGCTATGACCACGGTTTAGGTCTCAATAATTGCGTTGAATACCATTCAAATTATCGAAATCAATAATAAAAAATATATTTCCAAAATAAACAGCTTTTTAAAACTCAAAATATTAATTTAGTTGTTAAAAAGGTCTGCCTCGTGAGCTCTGGGTTAACCAATTTCCAGGTTAGGCTCAGATCACGAGGTCCCGACTTCGATGTCAAGGTTGTTTAAAAGTATTAATAAGGTTTTTTAGGGATTTCAGTATCAGCTCGGAGTCTGGCGGATGGTGTGTTATCACCACTCCCGAGCCTCGGATGAGCATGTAAACATTTTTTTTTACATCATAAGATAGCAAACAAGCAAATGGGTCTCCTGATGGAAAGAGTCAACCATCGCCTATAGACACCGAAGATGTTAATGGTGCGTTGCTATCTTGTGGCGAGGTCTAATGCCACATGCATAAGTTTACCGGCTACCTTCCCCTCCAAACCGGAACACGACAGCGACAAGCACAGACGCTACTGCGGCAGGAATAGGTAAGGCGGTGGTACCAGACCCGGGCGAGACAATGCAGAACTCTACCACCTAGTAGCCACGATGGTAGTGACTTGATAGCCAATCGGTCGCCTTTTACGACCTGCCTGGCAGAACGGCCGTTGGCCTATTCTTCAAAGGAGGCCGGGACCAACACGGCGAAAATCACCACTCATCTCGCCAATCGACAAACCAGTGAACTTAAAGTCTATCCCACAAGGCCTACCCCACAAGGGTGTGATAAAACTTCTTTTTAAATAAAAAACGGTTGCAATCACATTTAATCGGTGCAAGTTTCTACTAGTTTCGGATTTATATGTGGTCCTTCATCAGGGTGAGCGACCAACAAACAGCGGCTGTGGATTGTAAAGAGAGTTTCGGCGTTTTTGCCATACATGCTAGTGGCAACGGATCAAACTGGACACCTGTTACGCCGTAGATAAAATATCAGGGCAGTTTTCTACTCCATGACACAGATTAGAAAACTTCTATGATCGCCAAAGAATCACAACCCCATAAAAAGCCCGGTAGTCTACAAAATTTCATGCAGTTATGGCTAATGTAACATTGGAGAGACAGGATGCAACATCAATATTCTGGCTCACTGAACATATCCGTAGTGTACGTAAATTATATTAGGTCCAACATGGTGAAAATGTTGACCTGCGAAAAGAACTTTGTATCGCGTAAGTAAAATGAGATTGACCATCCGCGTCATCCTGATTTTAATAGAAGTAAGGGATGGACCCAGCCGTATGCTTGGGAATGTGTTATTAAATGCATCGCGGAAAACCACCGATAATTCGGATGATAGTACGGTAGATATTGTGAGTACATTTTATGCATTATTTTAGTTCGCATTCTAATAGTGGTATAAACGCGTTGATCACACTGTGCAACATCATCATTGCTGGCGCTCCTCACAAACCTCTTTCCATCAAACCGCGCTCGTCGTGCGGTGGTCCGCAGTTCGAGACGAGACACAACTACGGGAACATCCGACTGACCCTGCTGAAGGCCCTCATATAGATCCAAAACTAGTCGGAACCTACACCATTAAACGTTAGTGTAGCCGTTTTTAATTATTTAGTTAATAATGTCTCACGAAAGTTTTAATAATTTAATCAAAATATTGTCATTTTTAACTAACACCACATTTTTTAACTCTGAAAAAGTCTAAGATATAGTTTTTGGTTTTTTTACCTTAAAATACCTCAATTTAGAGGGAAAATTCAAGTATGGCTTGCAAGGTCTACCGGTTTACAAACTTTTTCAATTGATTCAGATTGCCTAAATTAAATAAAATAATCATAAAAATATTTTATAATTTTATCGTTTAAATATACTTTTCATTTAATATAAATAATCAAAGATTATTACTTCGGGACGGGGTTTTGCTCCCCTGACACGTATCTATGTTTTTATGCGGAAGACTCGTTCGACCAGTTAAACTTGAAACCTTAAATTCACTGTCTTAGATACAGTGAAAATAACTCCGTTCAAACCGGATATCTATAAGACACCTTTCAATGTTTACTAACATAATAATTGCCGTTACTTTTAAGGAAATCCACTATTTAAGATTGCTAGAAAACATTTTATACTCTTCACCGTCAGCACTTCGTGAAATTCCACTACTCCAAGATACATAAGTCAAAACATACTTTTAGAATTTCTTATCGCTGGACCTAAAAATGTGTAACAATGAAAAATGATGCCAAAATACTAGTATCTTTTCGCAGTGATTTTTGAGGCATTACCCGATCACGTAGGAATTAAAAATCTTCAATATATTCAGCTAGGTATCAATTATAAATATATGCACAAATATTTTATAATTTAAATGATTAAATGACCTATTTCATTAATATTAATACATGAACTAATATAATATTTCTGCGATTATTAATAATAAACTACGAAAGAAACTTCTTTCCAACTGAGTGTTTCACGATACTCATGCAGTTGCTTTATTTATATGGTTGTTGCTTGAGTATACAATATTGTAAACTGAAACGGTACTGAGAGTAATGGTAATGCTTGTAGTTACTTTTATGCGAATAATATTTTATGTGTCTGTAATTTTAAATATTTTATGTGTCTGTAAACGGAGCTCTCTGCTAGTTTGCTAACTTGTGCTAAGGTAAGCTATGATAAAAAAAATTACAGTCGAGGAGTAAGAGGAAGTATTATATTGTCCTGGCGTTATCTTGACACAGGTAAAGGTTAGTTGTAAGATATTTTATTTTGAGGTTATACCACAATCCCTTATGATTTATTCGTTCTTTTATTTAGCATGTCGTTTATCTGAATTCGAGAATTGTAAGTTTTTATTCAGCAAACGATGTAAGGGGTCTCGCCCGTGTTCCTTAGTACACGTGCTTAGATAACTAAATACATATTCATAATTAAACACTATCCAATTCCAACAATATTGCATATTTGCATGTCAAACTGATAACCTCCGTTTTTTTGTCAGTTAAAGATACAGTTATTAAAGTATAGTTTTTCAAATTTTGATCTTGTATTCTAATTAAATAAAATAAGCTATTGCTTCTGATAGAAATGTAACTGGATAAAAATATTCGAAACCGCCACTCACACAATATCAATTCATATTCTGATAACTAGTCGTGGTGTGAAACTGGTGTACACTTCATTACACCATGATACATTTGAACAGCTGGCTGAATCAAATAATTGAATTACTACTAAAATAAATAAATAAACATCTTAACATCTTAACATCTTTGGTGTCTATAGGCGATGGTTGTCTCTTTCCATCAGGAGACCCATCTGCTTGTTTGCTATCTTATGATATAAAAAAAAAAAATACCTATTAAGTTAAAAATTATAGTTTGAACAATTATTAAATTGAATTCGCAATCGCGTCAGTGCTTTTCGCTGTCGTGTTCCGGTTTGGAGGGTAAGGTAGCCGGTAAACTTATGTGTATGGCATAAGACCTCGCCACAAAATAGCAATGCACCATTAACACTTTGGTATCTATAGGCGATGGTTGACTCTTTCCATCAGGAGACCCATGTGCTTGTTTGCTATCTTATCTATACATATAATAAAATCGTAGGAAAGCCAAACTGTACATTGAATATTTTTTAAAAGAATACTTGGGGCGTGATCTACAATCGATATCGAAGCCAAAAATATCGTTTTTAGAATTTTTGTCTGTTTGTCTGTATGTATGTCCGGAGTAAACTCAAAAAGTACTGCATCGATTTACTTCAAATTTTGCATGAATATTACTAACAGGTCGGTTCAACATAGAGGCTACATATTATCACGCTCCCACCTACAGCTACGGGGGAGGAGCTGTGCGGAGTAAACGAAGTCCGCGCGGACGAAGTCGCGGGCAACAGCTAATAACAAAATAATGCTCTTCCTAGAGCATTATTTTCTAAAGTTGATCTTATTATTATAGTTAATAAAACTATAAAAGACAGCCATACTTTGCGAGAATGTCTTCCACTGTCCTGGTTTCCGACAACAGTGGACTGATGCCTATCAATGGGCTAAAAGTGACAGGAACGTCAAAATCACATTTGTCTGAGTTACCAATTTTGATGTACAATCAGTATTTTTGCTTTAAAAAGGGATTTTTTTAAACGTGAAAATCCGCTTTAAAACAATGTACTAAAAAAAAGATTCTTGAAAATGAAAAATGAAAATGAAAAATATTTATTTGCAAGAATATGGGTGTCACAAGTTATTAAAATAAATTAAATTACCATCATATTCTACCATAATATGGCGTGCAAATATTTTAATTTAGGTCGATTTCTTTATAATTACTACCGGATCGGAACGCGGCCACACACTGAGAAGATCCGGCGGAAGAAACTCAGCGGGCTTCTTTTTTTCTATTTCACGTATTACAATTGTATGTATTACAATTTACTAGAATTATTTCACATCAAAAGTTATTTTTACAATTTACAAAATATGATCTTATGCTCAATCCAAATTTTTACAATTTACAAAAAATTTACCATTTTACAAAATTTGCCTTCAGTTTTTATTACATTTAAGTTTCAAGGTAAATTGTACAAGCTTATATTTCTGTTTATTAACATTTAATCTTATCTGCTAAAAATTCTCTAATATCATAGTATGTTTTATTTAACAGTAAATCAAACAATTTTTTGCGAAATTTATTTATAGGTAATAATTTTAGACTATCAGGAATATGATTGTATATATTAATTGCCATACAATATGCATTTTTTTTATAAATATTTAGTCTTTGGCTTGGCACATGTAACTTCTCACTGTTTCTAAAATATGAGTTCCCTAATACTTGAGCATTTGTTTTAAACAAATGTTGATGTTTTTTTACAAATACGCATACCGACAGTATGTAAAGACAAGGTAAAGGTAGTATTTTAAGAGTTTTAAATAGGGGTTTACATGAATGTAGTTGATTAACATTACATATTGCACGTATACATTTCTTTTGAATTCTGAAAATCCTAATTAAGTCAACTGAGTTTCCCCAAATAGAGATTCCATATTGCAATACAGATGAGACATATCCGTGATATGCCAGCAATGCAGCATTTAAGTTGGCTACTTCTCTTATTCTTCTCAAAACATAGATAAATCTGTCAATTTTTTTGCAAAGAGAATCAATGTGCGCTTTCCAATTGCAATGGTTGTCAATAAATATTCCTAGAAATTTAGTGTATTCAGTATTTTCTATATTTATATTGTTAAATAATATATTTGATTTTTGAACTTTATTGCTATAACATGTTTGAAATTCAACTATCTTTGTTTTAGTCAAGTTAATTTTTAAATTATTACTTTTTAACCATTCCGAAACTTTAAGTAAGGTTTCAGTTGTTTCTTTTACTAGATGATTTTTATTTTTACATTTAATGAGGAGTGTAGTGTCATCTGCAAATAAGAATGACTCATGTTGCATAGTCTCTGGAAGATCATTAATGTAAATTAAAAAGAGCAAGGGTCCTAAAACACTTCCCTGTGGTATTCCACAGTCACTACAACTATAATTTGAAGTATATATTTTTTTATGTGTCCCAGAAATTTTTGAAATTTCTACACACTGTTTCCTATTTTCTAAATAACTTTGTATCCACTCTAATGATTTTCCTCTTATACCATATTTTTCAAGTTTTGCCAACAGAATTCTATGAGAAACAAAGTCGAATGCCTTACTCATGTCTAAAAATACGCAAAGTGGATAACTTTTTGTATTTAGGCATTCCGTTATACTCTTTACCAGTTCAAAACATGCTAAGGTTGTCGACCTACCTTTTCTAAATCCATATTGATTATTTTTTAATATATTACATTTCAGTAAGTAATTATGAAGTCTATCATACATAACTTTTTCAAAAATTTTTGAGAGAATCGGAATTAATGTAATGGGTCTATAGTTATTCATGTCGCAAGGATCACCTTTTTTAAGTATTGGTCTAACTATAGACTTTTTTAGTCGTTGTGGGAACTTCCCTTCTAAAAATGACAAATTAATAATATGACTGAGCGGCTTTGATATTACAGCAGCAACATTTTTGAGTAGTTCTGTACTAATATTATCATAACCAGTTGCACTTGTATTTTTTAAGGAGTTTATGATCTTAAATACTTCATGCTCATCTACTGGTGTAAGAAACATAGTTTTACTGCTATTAGGTAACCCAAGTATTTTTGAAGTATTTGTGAATTTGTCATTGTTAATACTTGTTTTTGATTGGTTTATAAAAAAATCATTAAATAGGTTACAAATTGATTGGGATTTTGTATACTCTGTATTGTTCACTCTAATTTTCTCAATTTCTTGTATATTTGTTTTATTCTGGAATGTGTTTTTAATTAAATCCCACGAAGCTTTGCATTTATTGGAAGATTTTTCAATAAATTTCAGAGATGATTGCTTTTGCGATTCTAGTATACATTTTGATAAAATTCTTTTGTAACGCAAGTAATTATTTTTATTTTCATTCTTATTAGATTTACCAAACCGATAATTTAAATATAGCTGGCGTTTGACTTTACAACATTTAAGAAGTCC
This sequence comes from Apodemia mormo, assembly GCA_036924255.1. Lineage (NCBI taxonomy): Eukaryota > Metazoa > Arthropoda > Insecta > Lepidoptera > Riodinidae > Apodemia > Apodemia mormo. The sequence goes on from JAUPFN010000006.1 coordinate 42,296,161, forward strand.
TTTTGACAGCCATTTATTTTTTATTGGTTTATTTGATACCTTAGTACGACCTTCTTACAACACCTCTGATTAATATTTATAAGTTTTAAAACACAAAGAACTTGGGGCTAATTACTGTTCCTTATTTGATATGAGAAACAATTAATCCTCAGCTCTATTATTAATGATTTACAACAAAACATTTATTCACATAACTTACATAAATTGAAATGCCCGTTTGTATTGCCAAAAAACAGCTTTTTATTAAGTTCATAATATCAATGTTTGCACGTTGTTTATACCAGACTAGCTGTTGCCAGCGACTTCGTCCGCGCGGACTTCGTTTACTCCGCAGGCACCTCCCCGCTAGGTGATAGCGTGATAATATATAGCCTATATATGTTGACCCGACCTATCAGTAATATTCGTGCAAAATTTGAAGTAAATTCATGCAGTACTTTTTGAGTTTACCCCGAACATACATACAGACAAACAGACAAACAGACAAAAATTCTAAAAACTATATTTTTGGCTTCGATATCGATTGTAGATCACGCCCCAAGTATTCCTTTAAAAAAATATTCAATGTACAGTGTTGACTTTCCCACGATTTTATTATTTAATACCAAATACCAATACCAAATACCAAATAACAAATTTTTATATATCTGTTTGTTCTAGATATGCTACAATACGAGTGGATCGCTTTAATGAGACTTTTACCAACGAACGGCATTTTATAGTAACTAAAGCTACTTTTATTTTAGAAAAGGATTAATATTTCCGTGCGAAATAATTAAAATCTAGTTCTAAGTCCACGCGGAAGAGTCGCGGGCGAAGCTAAATCTTATCAAAAAAATTCTGCGATTATTAAGTTTCGCGTTTATTTCTAAAAGCGATTTCCCGCGAAAATTAAGGCATGTTTGTTTATCACGGAGTTTACGAAAAGTTAGGCTGATTTTAGTGTCATGCTGACCGCACGCTGACGGTCGGCATTGATGGGTCAATATGTACGTAGTCATCATTGATATAAAAAATCCTAGATGCACAGTCCCGAACAAAACTGACACTCAAAAGTGTCCCTAATTTCTTTTCAAATAACACAACTCTATCGAGTTTGGGCTCGTTTGATTCGTGTTGACGAGCACTTTGATGCGGGTGGAAACTAGTTATAAAAGGAACTACTCTTAACAAAAGTCTTTGTTCTACGTCTGTCAAGTCGGTCAGTTCAAGAGGTAAAGATATAACTTCCATGTAGTTCCAGTAGGCCTGAGAAGGAACTTTTCTTTTTTTACTACACGCTTTTTATTAGCTTCACCTGTATGTTTGTATGTTTGTTTGTAACCGACTTCTTTGGGCGCGATTTTGACCCACTTTGAACGGCCAGATTTCGTTCAAACTTTGTTGATTTATCGAGGACCGCTGACAATACACTAATTTGATAAAATTATTCAATTTTTAACCGACTTCAAAAAAAGGAGGAGGTTCTCAATTCGGCTGGTATATATTTTTTTTATGTATGTACACCGATTTCTCCGAGGTTTCTGAACCGAATTACGTGATTCTTTTTTTTTGATGCGGAATAGTTTCGAATTGGTCCCATAAAAAATTGATTCAGGTAGGCCCAGTAGTTTTTGTTTTATGAGCATTTTTTTATTTATTGTACCTATCTCGATGTCTGAAATCAAATCTCGCAAGTAAATTTGATCCACTTCCCGGTTACCGATTGAGCTGAAATTTTGTATACGTATGTTAATTGAATGACAATGAAACCTTATTATGACATGGAGCTGATAGACTCGTACGGTCTCTTTATATTATTAGTATTCTATTTCTGTATATGTAAGTCTGGTTACCAAAAATTGTTTTAGCGGATTAGCCGTGAAAGCAAAACTATTCTCTGCAATTCTGTTAAGCAATTTGTGAAAGGCGGATGATCTTTCACTCTCATATGCAAGACAAAGTACATTTCGCTCTAAGTAACTATAGTAACCAATAGCCAAATAAAATGACATAAAATATATTTTTCGATTAAATATAGTACTTACGCATTAGACAAAAAAAATCACTCTCTAACTGTAGGCGTTTATTTGTACATTCTCATATTTACTTACGGCTCTGCCGCACTTGCGTTTATCGCCACAAAGCTTCGTACAATGACACGATCACGTACAATGACAAACGCTATGCTGAATGCTATGCCTGGAGTGCCCGACAGAATCGTACTCATAATACTAGAGTAACCAATTAACCGCCGATTTCAATTCCGTGTAGTGGACTCATTCTCCACTTATAGGTCGACCACAGCAGGAGTCCGCACTCGTGTCTCAGACACAAGGTGACACTTTACAAGATTTGCGTAAGGCCTATTTTATCATACGCCTGCGTAGCGTTTGTCCATCTCTGCCGTACAGATTTGCATCCGTTGCAAGTAGTACAGAACAAATACTAGCGTATTGTCACGGGTGCACCGTTTTATACATTGACCTTCATAAAGATCTCGGATTGCCGAGCTTACCTAGGCATTTCAAGATATTTCCAAAAGATATTTCAATCGCACCAAGTCATACACTAACCTACTGCGGCAGACTACATCCCAGATCCTAATCCTGATACCAAATTACTTAGGCCCGGTACCCCCACCGAGTACTTATTTTACTTATCCATAACTTAAAGAAAGATTCATTTTCCGTGACAACCAGCACAAATATCTTAGATCGGCTGATAATCGTTCCCTGTTAGTGCCAACGCAGTACACTATTTATTACAGTCGTTCCTTTACCTCACAAGCTGTTACGCTTTGGAACTCTCTTCCAGTAGATATCAGAAAGGCGCCAAGTTTAAATTCTTTCAAAAGTATGGTCAAACGTCACTTTCTATGTACCTAGTAACTTTGTTTAATTTTTCTTATTTAGGTTTATGTATTACCACTGTTTTATTTGTTTTGTTTTGTTTTGCTTTTCTGTGTAACTATAACCGGATGTTACTTTTATAATTTTTTTTAAGAGCATAAAACTATTATTATCTTGTGGTTAGCACCACTTTTACTAGTATATTGTTCTCCTTATTATAAAGGTTGTCTGGAAGAGATCACTTTATTAGTGATAAGACCGCCTTTGTGTATCTTACTTGTATTATTTTTATGTTGTAACTTATAATGTTGTCATATATTTTGGTGCACAATAAAGAGTTATTGTATTGTATTGTAATGAATGTTTGTCTGTATGTCCTTTATAGAATCGTAAACTATGCATTTGATCGTATGATGATCTTTGGCAAAGTTGATGTGCATGAGCCCGCGAAGGTTTCTGAGTTGGTAATGTATAATATCTTTAAACTTTACACACATGAGTTAGCACGTTGACCAACAGGTTACACTTTTTGAATAAAGCACAAAAACATGGAAGCTACAACCTGCTTTTGAAGCACTTGAAACAAAAACATCAGGAGAAATTATGGTATTAAATTTTCAAATTTTCCGCGAAATGTTATATGGAACTGCTGCGATACAACAGAAATGAAAGGTAGAAATGGAAGAATGGTGTAGTATGAACTTAGGCATATTTAAAGTTTACATTACAGAGTACTGCAAAAATCTACTATTTTTAATGATACATACATATACCTGTCTTCACGTTAGATCCCTTACGGGGTAGGCAGAGAGATTCGAGTGCCATATATCACGATCAATATAAATACAAATATTTTAAATACAAATGTTATTTTTAATGATAAGCATTAGAAATACATTAAATTAATAGAAATAAACAACATTATACAGTATACACTACATTCATGTGATATACATGATGATATAGACATGTATAATATTTTATTTACGGTTAAAGTCTGTTTTAAAAATTAATTTTATTGTTTTAATATAAGTGGTATTTTATTGTATAATACGAACTCTAAGCTCGTAAAATGTTATTGTTAAATGTCAATTTACATCACTGGCGTTGTATACATGCAGCAATTTTGCTGATAGTTAAATTTCAGTATTAAAAATCGTGTTAACCTGTAATAACGTATAGATTTTTAAGCCTTTCTCGATAAAACAGTCTCTCTTTTCCAAAGAAAACATTACATACATATATACCTTCACCTCAGATCGCTAACGGAGTTGGCAGGGAGAACCGAGTTCCGTATGTCTCTCGAGTCTCGATCCTTGCAGATTTGTAGATTATTATTTACGTGTGGAAAAAATTTCATGTCCATCCATTCTTTTGTCAATTAGGAAGGAATGGCCAAGTATTAAAACACAATGTCGGATTTTATGAATCCTAAAATATAAAAATCTTAAACTAAAAAAAAACAGACGGTTATCCTGTTGCTAAAAGAGAAACGCCGCTTAAAGACATTACTTATATAACATTTTAGTATCACATTTATATCACTACATATTATAAAACAAAGTCGTTTTCTATGTCTGTCCCTATGTCCCTTTGTCCCTTTGTATGCTTAAATCTTTTATTTTTTTTTTCTTTTATTCTTTACTTTTATTTACTTCAAATTTTGCATGAATATTACTAATAGGTCGGGTCAACATATAGGCTACATATTATCACGCTATCACCTATGGGGGATGAGCTGTGCGGAGAAAACGAAGTCCGCGCGGACGAAGTCGTGGGCAACAGCTAGTAATATATAAAAAGAAAAAAAGAAAATAAAATTGATTAAACTACATTGTGTGATATTATTTGAAAAATCAATTACTTATAGATATCAACAATTTTTTTAGCAAAACTGGTAGTGGCGATATCTATCGGGTTCAAATAAAAACAATTTACATAAAAATTATAAATGATGTAAAACTTATATTATAAACTAGCTGTTGCCCATGACTTCGTCCGCGTGGACTTCGTTTACTCTGCACAGCTCCTCCCTCGTAGGTGATAGCGTGATAATATGTAGCCTATATGTTGACTCGACCTATTAGTAATATTCATGCAAAATTTCAAGTAAATCCATGCAGAACTTTTTGAGTTTACCCCGGACATACATACAGACAAACAGACAAAAATTCTAAAGACTATATTTTTGGCTTCGATATCGATTGTAGATCACGCCCTTCTTGTAGTAGTTAGCCCTAGTTGTAGTCAAGTATTCTTTTAAAAAAATATTCAATATACAGTTTTGACTTTCCTATGATTTTATTATATGTATAGAGGATATAGATAGATTGTAGTAAATAACAATTTATTACTAATTAATTTGTAATAGTTACTAATCGATATTTTTAATCGATCGAATTAACGATCAATAATTTGTAATTGTAATTTTTCCCGGGGCGTGATCTATAACCGATATCGAAGCAAAAAATATAGTTTTTAGAATTTTTGTCTGTTTGTCTGTTTTTCTGTTTGTCTGTTTGTCTGTCTGGAGAAAATTCAAAAAGTACTGCATGGATTTACTTCAAATTTTGCATAAATATTACTAACAGGTCGGGTCAACATATATTATCACGCTATCACCTACGGGGGAGGTGCTGTGCGGAATAAACGAAGTCCGCGCGTACAAAGTCGCTGGCAACAGCTAGTACATATAATAAAATCATAGGAAAGTCAAAACTGTACATTGAATATTTTTTTAAAAGAATACTTGGGGCGTGATCTACAATCGATATCAAAGCCAAAAATATAGTTTTTAGAATTTTTGTCTGTTTGTTTGTTTGTCTGTATGTATGTCCGGGGTAAACTCAAAAAGTACTGCTTAGATTTACTTCAAATTTTGCATGAATATTACTAAAAGGTCGGGTCAATATATAGACTACATATTATCACGCTATCACCTACGGGGGAGGAGCTGTGCGGAGTAAACGAAGTCCGCGCGGACGAAGTCGCGGGAAACAGCTAGTTAACAATAAATTAAAGGAAAATGATGAGGGTCAATACAAAGTTCTCCTAGAAACTATTGCAGTTTGATAAATGCTTATTGTATTGTTAATATAATATTATTAATATCTTTTGCAATGTAAATTGTATCACGGTATTTTTTTAACGTAACAATTTATGAAAAACCTATAAAGATTATGATCACTTAAAATCACAATATTTAAAAGTATCATCACACCCGGTTCCCTTGCAGGGTAGTTCCCTTGCAGTTTGTTAATGGGCAAGATAAGTGGTGATCCTCATACCGTCATGTTAAATAAAAAACCTCGAAAAAACCTCAATAACTCTTTTGCTCAACCCGGGAATTGAACCCGGGGCCTCATGATTAGAGCCGAATAGACTATCCCTAGACTACGAAGCAGTTCACAATAATTACATACTATTTTAGGCCATTCACGCCGCAATGTATCGGCAATATAGATATAACACGTTTTTATATCTCTTATTATGAAAACCATTTGATTTTAACCACAAAGGGCTGTTTACCTTGAATTTAAATTGAAGATAAACAAACAACCTTTGCTTATTATAACAAAAAAAAATATTTATTGTTACTCGATCATAGATAAAAAGATGACCTCTGTTTTTTTTTAGGAAGATACTAAGATTATGTTGATTATACAACCTTCTGTGTTGTAAATTTCGACTATAGTAACAAATACTTCCCTCTTGTTTCCTTTTATTCAATAGCTAATTAAACATTTTGCGTCTCACATGTCCGACATTTTTATTACTTGTATGACCAACCTTAAATAAAAGAACTTGTTAACGTTAGGCAGAAAAGAAAAGTATGTTCCTTTTAAAAATGTACTTTCTGTTAAAAATGCCCGTTAAATTCTAATATGGTCTAATTGTACATTAAATTAATTTGATAATTTCGGCTGAAGTTATAATTTTGTGGAATTTTAGGCCGATATATATATATATATATATATATATATATATATATATATATATATATATATATATATATATATATATATATATATATATATATCGGCATATATATATATATATATATATATATATATATATATATATATATATATATATATATACTCTACACTATACTCGATTGACTTGATTTTTTATTTTTATATTACAAGATAGCAAACAAGCAGATAGGTCTGATGGAAAGAGTCAACCATCGCCTGTAGACACCAAAGGTGTTAATGGTGCATTGCTATCTTTTGGCGAGATATAATGACACACGCATAAGTTTACCGGCTACCTTACACTCCAAACTGGAACACAACAGCGACAAGCACTGACGCTATTATGGCAGGAATAGGTAAGGCGGTGGTGCCAGACCCGGGCGAGACAATACAGAACTCTACCACATAGTAGCCACGATGGTAGTAACTTGCATAGCCAATCGGTCGTCTTTTACAACCTGTCTGGCAGAACAGGAGTTGGCCTATTCTTCAAAGGAGCCCGGGCCATCACGAGGAAATTTATCACAAGTATTTATTTTTCGTTGAAGGCGCTGACTAAAGAACGGAAATCTTCTTACCAAAAAGTATTTTACACCGAGCATCGTACGTTATATTATAAATGCGAATCTATCTGTCAGCTTTCGCACGGATCTGATAGTTTTTTATGTGTCCACATATAAAAAATAGACAATGATAGAGAGATCTACACTCTACTATTATCGTTAAGGAGCCTAAAGCAAAGGCATATTGCTTACGGAAAATTAGCCCAACCATTTATAGTATCGTAAAGTAGTATTAACCAAGTCTCATTGCAGTGTCATTAACAATTTTCAGTCAAGGGGATGGAGCCCCCATTTCTTGATGCGGGACCTTACACCCACCTAATACCTAACAATATGCAAAAAATATTTCATATATAAATATTCCAAATCATAAATATACACTAATGCCAGTCCATATCAGGGATCGAACCCGATTCTCGATCGTCTTGGTAAATATTAACCATTAAACCACCCCGATGATCAGGTGGTTAGCGATCCTGATAATGCAATGTATAGGCTCGGGTTGGATTCTCGACACAGAGAGGCGTTTGTGTGATGTGTAATGTTTATTCTGGGTTACGGTTTTTGAGTTAAAATCTTCTTTAGCCGCGTTAGACAATTTCTGGCAGAGGGAAATCGCATGAGTTAGCATCAGCAACATGCTTAAACGTTGGTCGAACGATTACGAAAAATAACTACGAAATCAATGAGACACATATGTATATATATTTTTGCGGCAGGATAGAAAATAAATAACGCTTGAAACTGGTTCTAGTTTATTAGCGAACTAAATGGAAAATAATTAAACACTAGCATTAGCTAGTGGATGTCTATGACTTCGCCTGCATTATTTGTTTATATTAACTTAAATCACCGGACACATTGACCTTGTCGAAATCTATCTGCCTGCTACAGTCATATGCTCCGAAACTACAGGACCAATTAATTGAAATTGGTTCATGAAGTTTGGTTCATTTGGTAGATTTTCGGTAAGCCGATGACTCAAACACGGAAATCTTCTTGCGTGCATAAATGAATCTTAAACACAGGGGCTACTAATTAGAGGGGAAGGTGGGGTCAGTGAATCAAGATGCTAATGTTTAAGATGCTAATGTTTCAGTGTACCAATGTACACAGATAATAATGTATTATAAACCCGTAAAATAAAGTTATAAGTTTTTACTACTAAATGGAAAATAATTAAACACTAGCATTAGCTAGTGGATGTCTACCACTTCGCCTGCATTATTTGTTTATATTAACCTAAATCGCCGGACACATTGACCTTGTCGAAATCTATCTGCCTACTACAGTCATATGCTCTGAAACTACAGGACCAATTAATTGAAATTTGGTTCATAAAATTTCGTTCCTTTAGTGGATTTTCGGTAAGCCGATGACTCAAACACGGAGATGTTCTTACGTGCGTAAATGAATCTTAAACACAGGGGCTACTAATTAGCGGGGGGGGAGGAGGGGTAAGTGAATCAAGATTCTAATGTTTAAGGCATAGGTACACTGGTAATAATGTATTATAAATAAACCCGTAAAATACAGTTATAAGTTTTCACTTCCATCGGCAGTCCTCATGACTGCCTCTGTTTTTTTTTTTATTAAATGTATTTCAATGTGTATGTATTTCTATGTGTAATTAGCGTTGCACTAGCACTCATATCACAAACAAATATTTATTAACTTTGAGGTTAAATCAATTCATGTAATTTGTTCACAGACAATAATATAATTATTGATTATTGTGATATTTATTATTAAACCAATGCGACAGTCAGAAAAAACGATTTATCAAATAAAAAGACCTCCATACTTGAATCCTTGAAGACACAGGCATATAAAGTAAATTGTGCTTTGATGCACTATGGTTATTGAACTCACAATTGAAATATGAAATGTGAAAGTTTTTAAGGCGATAGGTAATGCCAAACTACGAAATAGACACCTCTTTGAAAGCCTACTACTGCTAACCGGTTGGTCCAATAATTTAAAAAAAATATGCATTATATGTATAATATAACTAAGTTTAAATTTTAAGTTCGTTTTTTTTAAATTTTATTGTTATTTTTGACGGAAAAAAATCGAATATCTTTCTTATTTTTACGCAAAAATTTGCCTATAACTTCCAAACTACTGTAACGATTTTAATGATTTTTTCTTTTTATTACAGACAATTTATTGCTTTATAAAACTTAAGTTCAAAATTTTACAAAATCATTATAGTGTGCTATTAAATCAATAAAAATCTTATTATTTAATTCGCGGACAGCGCTCGCGTCGAAAGTCAGTCTCCCGGTAGCGTTCATACGGGGAGGCTGTGTCGCATGTTAGCGTGCTTCGCTCTCCATATTCGAGTCAAAGAGTAATAGTACAGATAGAACATTTGGCACAATAGTAAGGTTGTGCCGTTTGGAAATTGAACATTTCGTTTACGCTTGGATGTTTTTTTATAGTAGATAATGAGCTTGGACCGAGAAGGCTGTTTTTTTACAGATGTTGTTCTTATGATATAGACAAGGAATAAGAAAGGATTTTTTTAAATTCATCCCTTAAGATGGTGAAATAGGGGGTGAAAGTTTGTATGAAACTCTGTCATTTTTGAGTTGAAATGAATGATATGCCGTAATTAAATTATCCTTTAACTGAAAAAAAATTAAATACAAATTTAATATTTTTTTGAATTCTAGCCCATAGAGAGGTAAAAAGAGGCTTAAAAGTTTATATCAAAAATGAATTGTTTATTTATTGCATTACTATAAAATCTAAATTATTTTAATTTAGTATTTATGATTTTTAATACAATTAAGATGTACGAATTTTCGGATTTTTTAGTACTTATGCTTATGCTTATGCTTAGTACTTATGAAATTGAAGAAATATGCATGTAATGTTAGAAGTTTCGACCATTAAAGGAGTAAAAATGTGTGTTACAATTTATATGAAAAATCAAAGGTTTATGGTCGAAATAACTTGAAATTCGGCACTTACGTTCTTCAACACAATTTAAGAATCATTTATTTGGGGATTTTTTTAAATTTCATTCCTTAAAGGGTAAAAAAACATTGATGTTTGTATAAAAAATAGATTGTTTATTGTAGAATATTGTAGAAATTATTTAAAACTTAGTATTTATGATTTTTAATACAATTAAATGAATACGAGTTTAAGGTTTTCAAATGTCATCTCTTCAAACGATGAAAAAAGTGGTAAAGTTTGTAAAAAAAATAAAATAATTTTTTATAAAATTTTTTCAAATTTATTAGTTATGTTCTTTAATTCAATTAAATAAACGTGCATGTAAGGATGCTGTGAGTTTTATCTCTTAAAGAGGTAAAAGAGTGTATTAAAGGGGCTGAAAGCTAGTACTTTAAAAATAGTTTTGTTTGCGAGTAGACGCTGAATAATATTTTGAGACTATTCATGTACTTACCTACGTTTACGCTTGAATTTTTTATTAGCTATAGATAGATAAGTATTTTGTCAATATTTTGTATAAATGTACAAAAATAAAAAAAATAAAATATATAAAAAGCAAAACTCTAAAGAAAAAAAAAATAATAACTGGTACTATTTGAAGGTAGTAAGGACTTCGCAACTAAAAATAAATAAATTATACATACAAATAGTCTAAATAAACCAACTTATTTAGTAGTTTCCTCTATAAACATTAAATCAATTTATATATCTTCTTTTTTATTACGAGATTTTAAAACAAAAATGAAGAAACTAGTTAGTTTTAAAATATTATTCAAGAGATTACATTTTATAAAATCAATTTTGAAAGGTTTTGTTAAATATTAATTGTTGATTGTATGTATTAAAATAAAGTGCTACACGGGATGTATTGTATATTACAACACTTTCAAAGAAATAGGATAGGTAACTGTTATTATTGCGTAAATTGTTATATAATTTTTTGTCGATTTTCGGTATATTTTTTTTCTAAAATGAATGTATATGTAATCGATAAATAAGCGATTACTGGTTATTGGTTTTGAGTTTGACAACATTCAGTCGATTCATGATGATAAAAGTTTATATAGGTGAACAAAAATGTTAAAACGTAGGTATCTGCATCCACTGTAAATACTCTTTGACTTTGGACCATGCCAGCGCGCTAAATAATATTTGCGCTGCTCCTGTTAGAAACTCAAGGTCGTTCGTAGCTGTAATCGCCTTAAATTTCTGGATATTTAGATGTTTGTTACTCAATCAAGCAAAAACGCTAGACCGATAAGAATGAAATTTGGCACGCATGTACTGATAAACCTAGAATAGCGCATAGAATACTTTTACCCTTTATAATAGGTTGCTTTCGTTGGATTTACCAAAAATTTTTATAATCCAGCAGGCTGCAGGGTGCAGCTAATGTTAACATAAATACCATTAGTCAATATAAATATATAAGTTACAAGAAACTGTGCCATTTTTACTTTCTAGTCATTATGGCAGTTGCTTTTTTGTGGAAAATGCCAAGTTTGTGTTTTATGATTTTTTCTTATTTTTACGCCACGCAATGAAAAGCGCACGTTGCCCATAAAACCGGCCACCAGGCAAAAATGTGGCAAGCGAGACGTTACAAAACCTTACCACCTACTAATCACAATTATAGTGTAAGTTTAAGTATTTTTTTTATTGTATGACGTGGTCTTGTTTAGTGTATACATATATTAGTTGGACCATTCGAAATGCTTATACGACAATTGTTTAATTTTTTTGTTGACAATGAAGAAAGATTGTGCAAGTAGATAACCAGTTTTTTGGCCGATCGAAGCATCAAGGTCCCGTCAATGCTGGTGTTCCCCAACGCTGCGTGCTATCACCGACACTTTTTCTTCTGCATATCAATGATATGTTGCGAATTAGTAACATACATTGCTATGCACGACGATCAGGCTATTTCGAAACGGCTTGACTTTTTGGAATTACGTAGAGATGTAAGCTCACTCTGCGTATTTTATCTATCACAGAGAGTGTTCGGACGAGTTTAAGTTTAATTCCTGCTGCTAACTTCTATCATCGGACATCGCGTCAAAATTTAAAGTTCCACCCACACCATCTTGATGTCTGGAAATCCACAACCGTGCGCTTCTTCCGGCACTTTTTGCCTCACACTACTCTTTTGTGGAATCAATTACCGGCAGGGGTTTTTCCGAACAGATACGACATGGGGACCTTCAAGAAAAGAGCTTATTCATTTTTAGAAGGGCGGCAACGCAACTGCAAGGCCTCTGGTATTGCAGATGTCTATGGCCGGCGGTGATCACTCAACATCAGGTGCACCTCCTGCTCGGTTGCCCCCCCCATGAAGGGGGGGGGGCTTCCATAAAAAAAAGAAGTTCGAGAAAATGTTATTAACAATAGCTTAACTTGCTAAAAATTAACTTTAAAAAAAATTTTCAACGGCACCAATTTTTCTGAAGTGTTCAAAACACACCACATTTTTTTTTCAAATTTTAAAATATTATTTAAAACTTAATAGTTTTTAATATTTAGTACTTGCTTTTGGAGCTGCACGCGCATCCGTAATATACGCCATGTGATGAACTATTTTCTGCCTTAAATAAAAAATATAGATAATGGAAGTACAGTTCCGGGTGTTCTTCAGTTCTCTTTAAAAGTTTTTTCAGATTTTTAATTATTACTAGTTTCCGAGATATGACAACAAACTAAATACCTTTTTTTCATTCTAATTTATTTATAACTATTACAATTTTTTATCTGCACACTTGCGCTTTCTGCACAATTTTTTAGACGTCATTCCTAATCCAATGAGCTATTACAGATCAGAATTTTTCATCATTTTTAGCTTCTACTAGACTATAAAGCTATTTCTGTAATTTGTTTTAAAATCGAAGATGTACACAGTTAGTAAAGATAAATTAGAATTTGTGATGTCATAAATGCGCATAAGCGGAAAACGCTTTGTCAGAGAATTCGCCAGAAACACCACAAAGGCAAGTACAGAATGACGTCAAAGATTATTATTGAAAAGCGCAAAGCTATCCTTGGCTACAGTTGGATGTGCTTGTTATGAAGATTAGCAGTTTAGTCAAAATTTTGACAGAGCTAGCTTAACTAGATATCTAACTGTTCAGAATAAGACTAGATCCTTTGTTTAGCAGTTACTTAAGAACATAAGGCTCCAAAATTGATTTATAAGTATTAAACGGAATAGTTAAAATCTATATTAATAATAATTACTGAAACTGTAACTAATTACGCAAATAAATAGTGACTGAAAATCCTCATTAAATTTAAGAGAGATAACCGCTGAATTTTCTGAGTCTCACGAGTCCGTAGACCTAAATTTTGTTCAAAAACTTAATCGCATATGAGTCACTGAGGACATGCCTGAGCGAGTAAATTCCGACCCAATATTCATGAAACGCATTGTTACTGATAATGAGGTGTGAGTATACAAGTTTGACATGCAAACTAGGCAATAAGCTTCGGAGCGGCGCCTTCCAACTGAACTGAAACAGAAAAAAACACGGTAAAATCGATCAAAAGTCAGTCATGTTGATTGTTTTCTTTAAATATCTCGGGATTGTGCACTCGAAATTCATACCAAAATGTCAAACGGTAAATAAAGAATATTATCATTACGCATATGATAATATTCTTTATAATCATCAATATAAGTTTAAGAGATCAATTCGACAAAAAAGGCCTAATTTGTAGAAAGAAAATTCTTGCATTTCGAACCACGATAATGCACCATCACCCAAGGCCATCAATTGCTGGTGAACGAATTTTTGATCAAAAATTCAACAAATGCCTTTGAGCAGTCCCGTTATTTACCAGATATGGCCCCGGCCGACTTTTTTCTTATTCTTAAACTTAAATTACCATTTTGTGGCACCCGTTTTCATTTTCGTTTTCAATTCCGGAAAAAGCGTTTAAAAAAGCGATTATTCATTGGCGTAAGTTTATGTTTCCGAAGAAGCATGCTTTGAAGGTAATATAATAAATTTGGATGAATACCTAATATTTTGTGTATTAATGATTGTTTGCCCGTACTTTCTTGACAGAGTAGTATAAAAGTCTTATAGTAATAGAATTATTTTATTTAGAAAAATTGTCATACAAGGTAAGCAGATAATCAAATAGCGCAATCGCTATTAATAAGGTCAACAGAAATAAACGGATTTCTCATATACCTACACATAGCGCCACCAAGTCATCGGTCAGTAGACGGCGTTGCTATAATAGTGAGGCATTTTTCCTACGAAAAACTGACAACAGTATAACATGATTCTTCATAAACTTTATGTTGAAAATTCTCCGTACGATTCTACATATACGATTTGCTTTATGTTAGGAAGTCGGCATACGATTCTACATACCCAATTTGCTTCATGATAGGCATTCTCCATACGGTTCAACATACATGGTTTGCTTTATGTAAGGAAGTTTTCATACGATTCTACATACGTGATTTGCTTTATGTTAAGAAGTCTACATACGATTTTACATATACGACTTGCTTCATGTTAGAAATTGTCCATACGATTCAACAGACATGATTTGCTTAATGTTAGAAAGTCTACATACGATTCTACATACACGATTAGATTTATGTTAGGAAGTCTACATACAATTTTACACTACACGACTTGTTTCATGTTAGGAATTTTCTATACGATTCAACATACATGATTTGTTTTATGTTAAGAAGTCTTCATACCTACGATTTTACATACCTACATGATTTGTATTTATTCGGAATTTTTTTCATTTATTATATTGTGTTTAGTTATTATTTTAAAGCTGCTGTCATGCATATACTTTAATCGTTCAGTTTCGTATATTTGTATTAAAATTGATTACTTTGTATTGAAAAAAAATAGTATGGCGGTTTACAATTCCTGTGTTTCGGATGAGCACGTAAAGCTATCACTCCCGGTTATTGCCAAAATTAATCAATAATCGTTATCAGGTCGGTTAAAAGCGGCGATCGGAATCACCGCTCACCGAACCGACAAACCTGTGAAACGTGATCTACTGGAAAGTCTATAGACGTTCAGTTAACTCTGCCTACCCCGCAAAGGAATCGGGCGTGATGATACTTTAAGATAGCAAATAATAAATGACTGATAGAAATATACAACCGAGTAATATAATGGTAATAGCATTTGCATAACTTTATCGCCAACCTTATGCCTAAATCGGAATACGACAATGATAAATATCGCGGCAGGAATAAGTAAGACTTACGAAAGACGGACGAGACGTTGCAGAACTCTACGATATAGTAATTATGATGGGAGAGACCTGCATAGCCAATCGTTCCCGTCTTTTTTTATATTATGAGATAGCAAACAAGCAAATGGCTCTCCGTATGGAAAGAGAAATCACCGCCTAAAAACGCCAAAGATGTTAATGGTTCGTTGTAATGTGGCGGGATGCCAATGCAACATGCATAAATCTACCGGCTACCTTACCCTCAAAACCGGAACACGACAATGACAAGCATTGATGCTACTGCGACAGGAATAAGTAAGGCAGTGATACCATATACTCGGACGAGAAGTTGCGGAACTCTACCATCTAGTAGCCTCAATGGTAGTGACGCGTATAGCCAATCGGTCGTCTTTTACGACCTGCCTGGTAGAACGGCAGTTGTTCTATTATTCAAAGGAGCCCGGACACACACGGGTAAGAGAACCCAAACCCCCGCCGCCACCAGTGATACGCTTGTGAAATATGTGGCCTAAAGTCGTTTCTTACGATTTAACTGATACCAAAACAGACAGCCTATTCTTTCGAAGAATCAAAAAATTGAGTCATAAAAACTTTTGCAAACTGAGGAACCAAATCAAATCATATTCATCTATCGATTATATGTTCCGGTCGCACTTGCGTATATCGTCCTGAATTTATATGCGCGCTAAGGCACATGCAGTCCGGAATGTATGCGAAAATAGCCGGTCAAATCTGCGTTTATCGTGTCATTACACGAAGTTTTGTGACGATAGACGTGAATGCGGCTGAGGCATTAGCAGTACAAACGTACAAGTTCGTCTAGACTTCAAAAAACAATTTCTTCGAGGAAAATAATAAGTGCCTGTATTATTAATTATAGCAATTTGTGTATACATACAATAAGTAATTAAATATTCACGGAATAAATTACACTTATTGATCTAACCCCAAATTAAGCAAATTATTTGTTTGTGTTATGGGTGTAGTCAACGATACTAATACATAGAAATACATATATAAATACTTTTACATACATAATAAACACCCGAACTCGAAAATAGAAACATTTACATCACACAAATGCTTGTCCCCGTCAGAGATCGAACCCGAGCCCAGTTGATTGCGTAGTCACGATCGCTAACCACTCGACCAACGGAGCGGTTTAACAATACAATATTACAAACAGCAAAAACTTGCATCTTTTTTAAGAATATAGTTTAATTAATTTTATTAAAAAACATTGCAATTACAATTGCAATTGCAATACAAACATAGCGTTGCAATATACTTACTAATTTTTTGCAGAAAAAATACATAGACACTTACTATATTTTGTCAGTTGTAATTTAGCATACTTAATTTTACTAGCGATTGCTGTCTGATCGACAAACAAATTATCATCACGCCCGGTTCCCTTGTGTGGTAGGAAGTGTAAACCGAATGACTATACACTTTCCGGTTCACCAGTCACCGGTTTGTCGGTTGGCGATTAGTGGTTGTGGATAACTATTATTGACTATTTGTAGCGATAGCCGCGACCAACAATTTTACGTGCTCATCCGAGGCGCTGGAGAAGTATCACAACACTCCGCCAGACACCGAGCTGCTACTGAGATTTTGGATTTTCGTGAAAAATGTCATAACAACCTCAGTAACACTTGTGCCCCACCCAGAAATCGAACCCGGGACCTCATGATCTGAGCCGAACAGGCTATCTATCCAATCCAATTTCACCATAGACTAAATAGTAAAATCTCTAAGTTTGACAACAGACAGCCATAAACTTGTGTAATTACCATACAGGTTTGAATATTATCATGTATTGATATAGCATCCAAGTGCATCCAGGTGTAAGCAAAGCCGGTTGGAAATTAATTGTAATTACCTTATTCTGAAATAATACAAGTGAATTAATTATTAAATATTCTATTAGCTTGTTAATTATTATTATAGTTCAAGGATAACTTCCTGTCCTACATGTAAAATTAAAACATTTCTTAGTCCGACTTTCTAGTTTCTTTTTTACCTACATTTATTAGTTACCCGATTCGAGATTTTTCGAAGATAAAAAAGTTGGGTGTCTCGTCAAAACGAAGCTGTTCACAAAAAATCAGATTGTTATTAATAAAAAAAATGTTTCTGGGACCACGGTCTATGACACTAGGACGGTCTAGGACGTAGGAATAGACAAGGTGGTGATATCAAACCCAGACGAGACCTATAAAAATTTGCAAATGGTAAATACGGCTATCAACTTGAAAATGGTAAATAAATATCAACAGTCTATCTCGCTACAAGTGGCATTAATACCTTGCCACACGGATATCAACGCACTACTAACATCTTTAGTATCTAAGGGCGTTGCGATCTTTCCACCATCTACCTGTTTGCTATTTTATAATATTTTTTTATTTTTTTTATTTATTTTATATTATAAGTTAGTAAACAAGCAGATAAGTCCCCTGATGGAAAGAGTCAACTATCGCCTATAGACATCAAAGATGTTAATTGTGCGTTGCTATCTTCTAGCGAGGTCTAATGCCATATGCATAAGTTTACCGGCTACCTTACCCTCCAAACCGGAACACGACAGTGACTAGCACTGACGCTATTGCGGCAGGAATAGGTAGGGCGGTGGTACCTGACCCGGTCGAGCCGATGCAGAACTCTACCACCTAGTATATATACCAAAAAACCGAAGAACCTTGGCTACCTGTCACTATCATCGACTACTGATTGGAATGTTTCCGCAATGGTTCCACCGCTTCACCTATTTTAGCAGCAATATGCCGCGACAGAGCTTATCCTGATTGTGTTTCAGTCTTACGAGTAAAGTAGCCTGAGCAAACGAGCCTGGGATTACGTGAATTATAATTGAACTACAAAACCATTGTTCCTAGTACATAATTTTCTTTATATCGCAAAATAGTAAACTAGACGGTTCTATTGATGGAAAAGGACAACCATCAGCATCTATAGTCATGTTAATAGTAGGTTGCCACAGGGCAGGTATGGTAAATGCATACGGTTACCAATTACCTTACCCTATAAACTTAAATATGACAGCGACGAACACCGACGCTTTCTCAGGAAGAATAGGTAAGGTGGTACGAAAATCAGGGCGAAACGATTATCTTTATTTATTGTAAGACATACAAGATCATTTTTTGTTCGTATATTATACATAAAGAGGAAGTATTTGATTTTCGCATTGAATAAAGAAAGGATATAATTCAAAGGAGCATCCGTTAGTACTTAGCGCTAGTATTAATTAGCGCTTTACCTGCAACGCACTAATTACAAAATGGCGGATACACAAAGGAGCGTTTAATGGCTGATACTCAAAAGCTGTCTCGTTAAACATGATATATTAAATAAAAAAGATAATTTTGATATGGAATGGAGTTATGGATAGTTGCAATAATAATTTCACCTGTGCAGGGAACGAAACAAATTAGAAATTAGTGATAATGTCATCGTAGCTGGGAAGAAACCATTCCCGCCCATTACACCGACGCGCGACGTGCAGTTAAAATTCAGCTGTTGCTTTTCGACCGGTTAGTGAAAGTTTCAGAACCCTCTCGCGTTAGTTAGAAAGTACAGTTAAAATGAATTTAACGCTAGGGGACAACATTTTTTTCTTTTTTTTTTTTATGTCATAAGATAGCAAACAAGCAGATGGGTCTCCTGATGGAAAGAGTCAACCATCGCCTATAGACACCAAAGATGTTAATGGTGCGTTGCTATCTTGTGGCGAGGTATAATGCCACATGCATAAGTTTACCGGCTACCTTACCCTCCAAACCGGAACACGACAGCAACAAGTACTGACGCTATTGCGGCAGGAATAGGTAAGGCGGTGGTACCAGACCCCGGGCGAGACAATGCAGAACTCTACCACCTAGTAGCCACGATGGTAGTGACTCGATAGCCAATCGGTCGCCTTTTACGACCTGCCTGGCAGAACGGCAGTTGGCCTATTCTACAAAGGAGGCCGGGATCAACACGGCGAAATATACTTATACTTGCGGTGGAAAATTCCCTTTTGAGCATTTTTGTGATGGATCCCATAAATAACCAGATAATAGATCTCTCAATTCGCACTGTGTACAAAGGGAAGGAATTTGACGGGCCAAGGGGACGGGGGCAAAATAAAAGAGGAAACTTAGAAAAATATGATGAAACTGAAAGTATGCAGCCTGTGAGTGCTGTCACGATTAACTTTCAAATATTATTTGTATGTGTTCAAATTTTGAATCTGGAATCTTATTATAACGAAAATTTCAGTATTAACTGAATTGGAATCAACGAATCAAAAATCAAAATCAATCAAAATCTTTAGAACAGATGACTCAATCTTCTAAACTACAGTGTCACTGGTTCAATCTGGCGAAACATAAGACTAATATGTGGTGGAGTTATTTGGTGGTAGAGTAGCGCATCTTCTCGCTTGACTTTTATAAGACTATTTTAACTATTCCTTCCACAAAAGCCTCAATGTTTGTAACCGTTGTGTTCTGGTTTAAAGCTTATGTATGTGGCTTTACTCTTTCGCCACACAGATAAAAACGCAACATCTTTGGTATCGATATGCGACGGTAATCTCCTTCCGTTAAGATAGTTATCTGCTTGTTTGCTATCCAATTATTTAAAAATGTAAAATTTGTAGTATATTAGTAGTTAATTATTAGTAGTTTTAAGTGTCTTTATTTTTAATAATTTCTCTTGTCTTTGTTTTCGTGGCTTAAAATATGCAGTCTCTTAAGTATTTTTTTACATAAGCTATCAAACGATCAGATTGTTCTCTTGATGGAAAGAGACAACTATCGCGTATAGACACCAAAGATGTTAATAGTGCGTTGATATTGTTAACATGTGGCAGGACGGTAATGCCACATACATAATTTTACTTGTTACCTTAATCTCCAAACCGGAAAAAGACATTGACAAGCATTGATGCTATTGTGGCAGGAATATGTAAGGCGGTGGTACCAAAACCCGGGTGAGACCTTACTCTAGCGCTTAGTAACTGTTCCACTGAATAAATGTTTTTTTTTTCTTTAATAGACTTAAAGAAACAGACTAGCTGGTATATAAACAGAAGTTGCAATTCAGGCAGCTTACAAATGGATCAATGTAATTGTTTTGATATACAGTATTAGCAGTTTTATTGCCGTGCACTTTGCACTTAAGCCGCAATTTTCCAAGCGAAGATCTATATCTGACACGCGAGTTTCACGTCTTAATATTACTCAACTAGTTTTTAACTGTAGCTCAAGTCACGTAGAAAGAAAAACATGCGATATGTATATTTTATTTCCTACTCAACTGCACAACGATGGTAATATTATTCGTGTGTTTGTTTCATAAGGAAAAGTGTCATTCAGTCTATTATATTTGTTTTATATAAATCATAAGAAAACAAACAGATGGGTCTCCTGATAGAAAAAGCCAAACCATCGTCTATAGACACTAAAGATACGCATGCCTGCCATACGTATAAAAACGCAACATGTATGGCAGGATGGTAATGCTACATGCATAAGACCGAATACCCACGCAAAGTCAATCATTCACATTTTACAAACTGCCTTGCAGAATGGAACATGGTTTATTTTTCAAAGGCGACCCGAAACAACACTGGGAAAAAGTCAGTAACAAAAACCACTCTTGCACCCACTTGACCCTCAAAATTCGAACTTCAATATCCAACCGTCCCACTCGCCACATCAAAAATTGAATAAGTCCGCTGGACCCATCGTAATGTACGATTTACTTTAAAAGTTTCTTATATAAATTGTTGAGTAACAAACATCCTCTATCTATCTATCCAAAGATCCAAACTTTCGCATTTATAATATTAATATAGATATAACCTTATGTATAAACGGGGACTACTGGAAAATTTCTTGAGAGCTTGTTAAAATTTTTTCCATATCCATAGTTAATTCTCCATCAAAAACTCTCGAGAAGCTAATAGTAGATATATACGAGCATACGGCTATGGGAATCCATCCCAATAAACACGCGGCTCTCGCTACGGTATTGCCGCGTACCTCTAAACGTGTGCTGCCTCCGGCGGACCAGAGTGGAACTAACGCACGGCTCTCAATAAGGTATTGCTCTGTGCTTGTAAACGCGTGGCGCCCTCTGCGTTATCTTTAATGTAATTAGTTTGTAAGGAAATTGTATATAAGTCGGTAATATTGTAAATAAAATTCAATTTCAATGCCAAGCATAGTCTGTGGCATTCCCCCATAAACAACCAAAATGGGTTAGACATCGAACGACTGACGGACAGACTTAACTTCGTAGCGGTAGGCCCGTCAGAGCCCACTAGATACCCGCCAAACGACGTGACACACAGACCGAGCGTACTCGATATAGCGCTGATGAGGAACGTAGATTTACAACTGCGTTCAGTATCAGTGTTACACGAACTCGACTCGGACCACCGACCGGTAGTTTTCAAACTAGGTTCCCCCCACCATGCGCACGCCGTCCGCATGAAAAAGATAATCGATTGGAAAAAACTCGATGAGAATTTTCAATCGATACAATCAGAGCACCTCGACCAAATTCCTGGCAACATTAGTACGGTAGAGGAAGCCCAATCCGCCATTAAGTCACTCACTAGCCACATAGAGTCGGTAGTCGATAGCTCCTCGCGGGAAATACCGGATACCTTTCGGGGCAGATGGGAACTACCAGAAGAGCTACGCGACCTACTGAGACGCAAAAACGCCGCTACGCGGCTCTACGACCGATACATGACCGACGACAATCGCCGTTCGCTACGAGCTTTACAAAGAGAAGTAAAGCGGCGCATCGCCGAGTATCGTAACGAACGGTGGGACAGACTGTTAAGTGAGGTCTCGCCATCGCACACGGCCTACTGGCCGTTGGCGAGGGCCTTTAAAAACGAACCAGTAGTAGAGATGCCTCCACTCATTCGACCTAATCAAATGCCCGCTTTTGATGATGCAGACAAAGCCGAATGCCTGGCCGACAGTATCCAAACACAATGTTCTCCATCAAACCAGCCTACGGACCTAGACCACGTCCATCTTGTGGATAGTGAAGTAGAGCGCAGGGCGGCGCTACAACCGGAGGGTGACCCGCTTCTACCCACCGATCCCGAAGAAGTAGGCGACATAATAAAAGGTCTACACAATAAAAAGGCCCCGGGGCCCGATAAAATCACTAATAAGGTAGTTAAATACCTCCCCCCCTCCCTAATATGCCTACTAGTGTGCATCTTCAATGCACTACTAGCCGGCTGCGCGTTTCCAGACGAGTGGAAAGAAGCCACCGTCATAGGAATTCACAAACCGGGTAAACCCTGCAATAAAGTCAGTAGTTACCGCCCCATTAGCCTAATAAATACGTTAGGCAAAATCTATGAAAAAATCATTCTCGCTCGCCTCAAGGCATTTGTTCACGAGAAAGGCCTCTTAATAAATGAGCAGTTCGGGTTCCGAGCGGCTCACTCTTGCACTCATCAAGTGCACCGTCTCACCGAATATATCCTAAACGAGTTAAACGCAGCCCCGGGGCTGCAAATTCCCACAGGCGCCCTATTCTTCGACGTCGCAAAGGCGTTCGACAAAGTCTGGCACAATGGCTTAATATACAAGCTTTACCAAATGGGCGTGCCCGACAGACTCGTTTTCATCATACGAGAGTACCTCACCAACCGGCGATTCAAATTCCGCGTGGAAGGAGCCTTCTCCACCCACAGATCGATTACAGCAGGTGTCCCGCAGGGCTCCATACTGTCACCCGTATTATTCTCCCTCTACACGTGCGACGTACCACGCGAGCCGCACGGCGAGCTCGCGTTGTTCGCCAACGACACCGCCCTCTATACGTCCAACTTTTCCGAAGTAACAATCACCAAGCAGCTGCAGGCTGCGGCCAACGCCCTCGGTGATTGGTTCAGAAAATGGCGTATCGAAATAAATCCCTCAAAAAGTGCAGCCGTGTACTTTCGCCGCGGTAAACACCCGCAACAACAAAGGCGCGGTCTGCGTAAACTAGGCAACATTACCCTGTTCGGAAACGTCATCCCGTGGGAAAAGAAAGTCAAGTACCTCGGGGTAACGTTGGACAGCAAAATGTCATTCAAACCGCACATACAAAGAATGAAAGTTAAGGCTAAGTTCGTTGTAGGTCGGTTATATCATCTTATCAATAAACGCAGTAAAATGTCACTTAGACATAAGGTGACACTTTACAAGTCCTGCGTACGCCCCATCCTTTCATACGCTTGCGTAGCGTTTGCCCATCTCCCCCCTACGGACTTGCATCCGTTGCAAGTGGTACAAAATAAATTCCTGCGTATTGCCACGGGAGCACCGTGGTATATGCGCAACGTAGACCTCCATAACGATCTTGAATTGCCGAGCTTAGCAAAGCATTTCAAAGACATCTCCGAAAGATACTTCGATCGTGCCATCTCGCATCCGAACCCACTGGTGGTAGCCGCAGCTGACTACATCCCAGACCCTAATCCCGATCCCAAACTACGTAGACCCCGCCACATTCTTACCGATCCCGATGACCCGATAACTCTGGCCAACGGTTTACACGATGACACTACACACCTACATTGGCGACACCGTCGCCGCCGGCGGCGACGAGGACCCCTGTTTCGCCCTTCGGCGAACCGAGCCCAAGGGCAAGGTTCGGCGGACGGACAAAACAATGCCACTAGCCCTCTCATCGCAAATCACGACCCCACCCTAAGCCGAGGTTCGGTCTCACAGGAGACACCCTTAGGGCGGAGGGCGTATAGCCCTACACCTTTAAATTCTGGCTGAGCACTCTGCTCGCCCCCGCGATCGGTGAAGCTGTAACAGCCCATAAGGCTAACAGCAATTGAGACATTCCAAAAAAAAAAGTAAATAAAATTCATTCAATCGCTGGATCTTGAGTTTTACTCATCTCTCCTTCATCGCACAACTGTAACAACTGTTACACGGCCAATAAATTACCTTAACATTTTCCTGTCGCTTATATAATAACTGATTTTTCCGGTTTCTTGCGGATATAAAAATGGAAAAAGTGACAATTACGAGTAGCATCACCTTCTTTAGCCGTAAACATGTTAATTCTAGTAAAATTGAGCATCTTTTATCGTTCAATTCAATCTGTTTAACCTTCAAGACCTGGAAATGGTTTATTTACTCAAGCTCGATTTGCTAGGTAGTTCGCAATCACAAATAACTGAGCATGTGATTACCATCGTGACTACTAGATGCTTAAGTTCTCCAACGTCTCGCCCGGGTTTGATAGTTTTCTTCGCGGCGAACCTTTTCCCGCTGCAATAGTGCTTGCCACAATCGTGTTCCGGTTTGAAGGGTAAGGTAAACTTATGCCATCCCACCACATAAATAGGAATGAAATAAACGGAAAAGCAAAAAAAAATTGGTAAAGTGCGTGTTGGGCCACGCGCAATTTAGAGTTTCGAAGTTGCCCATCACAATAATGCGGACTAAGAAGAGGGCTTATATAGTGAGTATATATCCGCACCACAGGTTCACCGCCTTTAAAAAAACATCTCTAAGTACATTTTTTTAGGGCAATGGGCCTACCTCCCGTTCCCAC
Source organism: Apodemia mormo (assembly GCA_036924255.1). Taxonomy (NCBI): domain Eukaryota; kingdom Metazoa; phylum Arthropoda; class Insecta; order Lepidoptera; family Riodinidae; genus Apodemia; species Apodemia mormo. Next base: position 42,321,340 of record JAUPFN010000006.1, read on the forward strand.
CACTGTAACATCTGTAAACCAGAATTAACAGCAGCAACCGTCCTGATAACCTCTGAGTTGGGAGCTCAGGGTGCCCTGGGAAAAAGCTAAGCTGTCTTGGATCCCGCAACGAAATTAATCAGAAGTATATAGGAGGAGTAGGAAAATACATCCTGTTTCCCTCCCTTTTTAGCAGGAGACAGCAAAATGTTAAAAGCATAAAAATGCTACGAAGTGAGACTTTTACAATCAGGTTAAGTCTGATTGCACCACGGAAGTTCGGAAATTAGGGACCTACCAGAATGGCCTACTTAATTTTGCTTCCAGTAGTAAGTATGACAAAATCGTTTGAAGGCACGGAATAATAAATCACACCGGATATATATTGGATACTATCAAGCATTTGGCGACGTTCGTTTTGCCAAAGATTACACTCCCAAAGAATGTGATGTGCAGTTTGCTCATATTTACAATTTAATGTACAATTTGATGCAAAAAGGAGAAGGAACTAATTTAAACGAGAATAATTTAGCTTTAAAATTACCGTGGCTAGTGAGAAACTGTGCAACACAATGATCTATTTCTATCCAAGTTTTACTTAAGCGATCCCGAACGCATGGCGAAAAGTTATATAAATGCCGTCCTTTAGTTGTCTGTATGTCTGTCTAAGTACATTTATAAGTTGGTCGACATCACTCAAAAACTTATAAAGCCTTCTAAGCCGTGATAGTTTTCCTTTTAATTTCATTATATTTACTAGTACCATGATTTTTAACACCCCCAAAACATATCTATCACATTAATATTTTTCAAAATTTTATGTTACCACTTTGTTGACGTGACTAATATGTATTTTTACCAAATTATAGCTGTCTAGTAATGAGGATCTCTGACTTTTTATATTCTATCATAAGATAGTAAAAAAGCAGAAGGCTCTCCTGATGGAAAGAGACGACCGTCGCCTACCAAATATGTTAATGATATGTTGCTATCCTTCTGGCAGGGTCTTAATGCTACATGCATAAATTTAACGGCTACCTTAGTCTCCAAACCGGGACATGACAGTGGTATGCACTGAAGTTGTTGCAGCTGGAATAGGTAAGGCTGTGATACCAGATCTGGGTGAGACAATGCAGTACTCCACCGCCACTTATAGTAGTGATATGCATAGCGAATCGTTCAAGTCTTACAAACTGGAAAACACAAGGGAATGGCTATAATTTATTTCGTGTGATAACCAAGGTTAACAGTGTTTCACTCTTTTTCGAGGTACATGACATGTGAGATTTCGATGTGTTGCAATACTAATAATCTATTAGCTGTTTGGTAAAACAATAGGCTAGGAGCCCAAACTTGGAAGTTAGCTGTTAACTAAACCAGCCCAAACATATCTCCATTGATTATTATTACTAATTCTTTCAACGACCATCTTGATAGCGGCTGATTTTTCTGTGAGAGGTTTTAGAACTCTTATACATTATCCATGAATAAACTTAGCACTCAAGTAAGATTTTCTATAGCCACTAGTTTACATACTCCAGTAACTCCGCCTAAACATACCGCTATCCATACAAATTGACTTAATATTTAGCGCTGCGGTACTACACATCCCATACCGCTTCCGGTTTTGAATATCTAAATCCTAAACACAATATTTGCAATGTTAACATGATATTGTTTCCAACCTCATAACTTGTTTCATAATAGCTTGTGTTTCAATTTCAATTATCACTATTTGCATTAATAGTAGATGTAATTAAAAGCGATGTTGACACAAGATTGAAGAAAAAACATTTTCCTGATAAGTTTGTCAGGAAAATCTTTCTTTATAAAAATTTATCTTGCACTTTTTACGTAATACAATTTCTCGTTTTTCACGAGCTTTAATATTATATTATAAACATAATAAAATTGGGTTAGTGGAATTGAATTCTCGTGGTAATATAATAATAAATTGGAAAAACCTCGAGTGAAGTTCCATTTTAATATGATCTAAGGTAATTCCCCCTCCCCCTTCCGCTACCCATTCTCATTGTTCTTCTGACCTCAAACTAATTATGTTACAACATGGATTGTATCATTGGTGATTACAAATTAAAACACTTGTATATACTGTTTTACAATTCACACACTAATTTTGTATAAATTAAATCGGTTAAAACTAAAACTAAGGGGGTGTCACCCCGCAGTTTAGATATATTCAAACGCGCGCGCCGCCCGGCGGGGTTATCAGGTAACTCGCGATGCGAAATGATCGTAATTGCAAGGCACATAACAGCCTTGTATATTAGTGGTATTCGTTGCCACTTTATTATTTTTGTGATCAGTGATCATCAAGCAATTGGCGACGTTTTTGATGATTCTTTCGTTACGTTTAAGAGTCATCGCTGGTCACTGGCGGATTGCAAACGTTAGGTGATACGCCTCCGGGTGGCGTATGGCGCTGATCTGTCGCTCGGCTTTATGTGTGAATTGACAGCGTGCAACAGTAATGGCGAATCGGCTGCGAGCTGTTTAAGCCAGTTTAATGTGACGTTATTTTCATAAATTATTTGAAATTAGAGCACTGACAAAATTTTTGTAACTTTGTCTATTATGAAAATTCGAATTTCTAAACAGAGATAATGTTACTTTTATATATTCAACGTTGGAATGCATGCTATTTTATAATTTTGATTTCTCATCGAAGTCCGTATCTGCTCCCTATATAGTTACGTGAGGCTGGAAAGGAGCGATCTCACTGCATTTAATTTAATCTATACTAATATTATAAAATTGTAGAGTTTGTTTGTTTGTTTGTTTTTTCGTTTGGTTATACGCGCTAATCTCGAAAACTACTGAACCGATTTGAATAATTATTTTTGTGTTGGATAGCCTATTTATCGAGGAAGGTTATAGGCTATACAGCATCATGCTACGACCAGTAGGAGCGGAGTAAACAAAGTCCGCGCGGACGATGTCGCGGGCAACAGCTAGTTATAAATAAACTAGCGATTGGCCCGCGGTTTCACCCGCGTAACTTTTGTTCCCGTGTAATATCGAAAAGGTTTATATACTAAAATATTTCTCAAGAATCAATCTATCTTTAAAAAAAACCGTACCAAAATCCGTTGCGTAGTTTTAAAGATTAAGCATACATAGGGACATAGGGACAGACAGAGAAAGCGACTTTGTTTTAAACTATGTAATGATATTCACGGGACAAATTACACTTATTGATCTAACCCCAAATTAAGCAAATTATGTGCTTGTCTTACGGTTGTTAGTCAACGATACGTACATATATAAATACCAGAATATATTTAATAAACACCCAAACCCGAAAATACAAACATTTATGCTCATCACACAAATGCTTGTCCCCGTCGCGATCGAACCCGAGCCCCGTCGATTGCGAGGTCAGGGTCGCTAACCACTCGACCAACCGGGCGGACCATTTACATCTCTGGTGTGTATAGGACGTAGTTGTCTCTTTCTATCATGAGAACCAACAGCTTATTTGCTATCTTGTGATAAATAAAGAAAAAATGGTTATTTCATTGCTTCAACATAATAATATTTAATATATTATAATAATATTTGTTTTTCCCCGTGTTGGTTCCGGGCTCCTTTGAAGAATAGACCAACTGCTGTTCTGCCAGACAGGTCGTAAAATGCGACCGATTGGTTATGAGAGTCACTACCATCGTGGCTACTAGGTGGTAGAGTTCTACATTGTCACGCCCGGGTCTGGTGCCACGGCCTTGCCTATTCTTGCCGCAATAGCATCAGTGCTTGTCGCTATCGTGTTCCGGTTTGGAGGGTAGGGTAGCCGGTAAACTTATGCATGTGGCATTAGACCTCGCCACAAGATAGCAACGCACCATTACCACCTTTGGTGTCTATAGGCGATGGTTGACTCTTTCCATCAGGAGACCCATCTGCTTGTTTGCTATCTCATGATATAAAAAAATAAAAATAAAAATAAAAAAAGAACAAATACGACGCGCTAGTCTAAGTAAGTGGGTAATTCAATAACATCTTTTGTGTACATTGTTCAAATTCTCCACCGTTACGTATATAGGAATTAAGAAAGCGTAACGAGACGGGTTTATGGTGTTTAACGGTCAGGTTTAATCGTACTCATATATCACGAAGGCGGACTGTATTTGCATATAAACAATTCGTAAGCCGATAAAGAAATGTTGGTCTAAAGAAAAATGGCGTAAGAAGATAATTAGTACTACCACACAAAAAGTGCTTAACTATCTTACTTAAGTAACCTATCTGGATAGGTATTAGGTAGGTACAAGGAGGGTTTTCTTATAATACCTACCCAGGTGGTAGGTATTTTAAACATAACCCTCCTTGTAACGCAGTTCGGTAAACATATAAACGTCTATATGGCTCTCATAATTAAGACGAATCTAATAAAACCTCTCAAGCTGAAATTCATTAAGGCGTTAAGGCTATAGAGCGCGCTAAAGAAATATTCATACATGCATACGTACCTTACAATAAACATAGCTCCGTTTTTAGCGCTGTCGCGGTCGGGTAAAAATAAATAAATACTGTTATGCCTATATCCCTGGTAAGTGATAGCCAGAGGCACGTATTTTTTAGTTTTGATACCCCAGAAACTAAGCTCAAAGTTTCTTTATGCGAAGAAAAAAATCTTAGAAATATAGATAACACTTAAATATGCGTATTTTGTCGTATTTGTAGTCAGAATATATCCACAGTAGTGGCGTAAACCACAGGAATGCGACACACTCGGAACGGCGGACTTCCGGCGACAGATCGCATCCGTTACGTTACGGGTGAATACCAACCCTGCAAGCACCCGACCGCGGTAATAGGGGTTGATTTTTATATCGTAAATCGTTTATTTAATTTCTACTACTGATAAACAAATTTTACTGAAGTTGAAAAAGTCTAGTAATGTTATCCGTTTTGTAAACTTTACACCAAATTCTTTACGGGATAGACAGAAGCAACTGAATGTTAAAACTTTGTAAAAGGTTGTAAAAGTAAATTTGTTAAAGTTCATATTTTACGTGTGCTGAAAATATGAAATAAAAGAGCGTTTGATTTTCCAATTAGATCTTGTAACTTCTTAGCTCGTTATCATGTTGCCGTGGAATTATTTTTTTATATTGTAAAATAGCAAACAAGAAGATAGCTTTCGTAGTGAATAGGGAGAACTGTTGCCATGATAATGCCACGTACATAAGTTTATCGGCTACATTATCCTCGAACTCAGAACGTAGCAGAGACAAGTATTGTCGTTATTGCGGCAGGAATAGGTATGGCGGTGATACCAGAATCCGAAAACTATATCATCTAGTAGTTACGATAGTAGGGATACGTAAAGCCAATCATTCACTTTTTACAAACTTTCTGGCGGAATGGCAGATGATCTTTTCTTTATGGGGGGCACAGACCATCAATTTTCTTGGTTCTGTATATATTTATAAAGTAGATAACTAAAATATGAAAGTAAAGCGGTTGTATTGAGTCCGGGCGAGTTGTCGTGGAACTCCACCAGCTAGTAGCTACCATGGTAGTGACGAGTTTGGCCAACATTTCGCTTTTTACAAAATGCTTGTGTCAAATTGCAAATGCTCTGTTTCTCGGATCAGCATGGGGAAAGTAAATCGATACGACGGCTAATGCGGATGTCTATGTATTCTGTCCGTGCGGGCCGACGTACTTTTCGCTTGATTATAATAATATTTTACTGACCTGACTTATGCCTACTAATCTACATTAATGTTATAAATCTAAGAGAACTTTTTCTTGCTGGGTCTACATAGTATTTTTTTTTTAATTTCTATAGATTTTTGTTCATTTTTAAATATGATGTGGCTAAATTTAATGTATCAAGACTGTTATATTCATATGTATCTAGTTTTATGATTATTGTACACTATTTTAACATTTCGATAATTATTGTGTTTACTCTTATTCGGGTCAGCTGGAAGAAGTCTCTTTTATTGAGGATAAGCTCGCCTATTGTACAGTCTGTTTAGTCTGTTAATAAGTCTCTACGTATTACTTCTCTTTTAATTGTGTACAATAAAGCATTAAATAAATAAATAAATAAAGGCGATTTCTTAGATAGTCAGTGTAGCTTGCATTTACACACAGAAATACAGAGTTACACTACATACAGATGAACATTATGACATGTTTCCTACCCAATGCCGCGTCTATTAGTATTCATGTGTTCTGTGTCCGTTACGCTTTCACGGCTAAAACCACAAAACTATTTTTTTATTTTGACAAAAAATATTACTCGAAGTCCAAATTGGCAAAATTGGCTAAAAAAGCGAGACAATGCAGAACTCTACCGATATAATAATACATATTACTAAATTATACCATACTTAATTACATACATATATACATAAACATTCATATACATACATACAATCATAAATATATATATATATATATATATATATATATATATATATATATATATATATATATATATATATATATATATATATATATATATATATATATATATATATATATATATATATATATATATCTTTGATAATATTAATATAGATTATCTCCTTAACCCGCCATTGGTAATTTTATTAATCTTAGGGCATTGCATATATATATATATATATGCAATGCCCTAAGATTGACAAAAGCTGATTTTAATAAAAAAAATTAATCATTTTTCATATTTCATTTTTTTTATAAACATATGAGTAAATAGAATATTTTTAGTGTCGTGAGTATAATTTTTATAGAAAGAAATAAAGAAAGAAATCATTTATTTGCCAGAATATGGGAGTTACAAGTTATTAAAATTTGACTAAGTTACCAACATATTCTACCATGATATGGTGTGCAAATATTTTAAAATTATAATTATTTATCATTAAACTAAAAATGTTGTGAGTCGATTTTTACAATTACTACCGGATCGGAACGCGGCCACACACTGAGAAGATCCGGCGGAAGAAACTCAGCGGGCTTGTTTTTTTTTTTTTTTTTAATTATAGTTACATGATACAATTACACACATTAATTGACATCACATTTCTATGAATTACAAAATTAATTTTTTGTTTAATTAAAATATTGACATTTTACAAAGTTTAAACACAGAAGAAAGATAATAGATAATTTGTATCAATTTAGTAAAGTTGTACAATTTAATGTATATTTATGAACATGTTCTACCTTATAAACTAAATTTTTTAATATGCAATTTTATAAATTACATACTTGTAATTTAAAAAGAGTAATTTCTAATTCATGTTTAAATTTATTAATTACAACGTTTTTTATAATTATACACAATAATAGATTTATTATTAAATTAATATTTAATTTTATCAGCAAGAAATTCATTTACATTATAATAAGATTTGTCTAGTAGTAAATCAAATAGTTGTTTGCGGAATTTATTAAGAGGTAAGGATTTAAGACTATCAGGAATATGATTGTATATATTAATTGCCATACAATAGGCATTTCTTTTAAAAATGTGGAGTCTTTGGCTGGGCACATGTAGTTTTTCACTATTCCTAAAATATGTATTACCTAATACTTCAGCATTTGTTTTAAACAAGTGTTGATGTTTTTTTACAAATACGCATACCGCCAGGATATAAAGACAAGGTAATGGTAGTATTTTAAGTTTTTTAAAAAGTGGTTTACAAGAATAAAGTTGATTCACATTACATATTGCACGTATACATTTCTTTTGTATTCTAAATATTTTTATTAAATCTACTGAGTTTCCCCAAATAGGGATTCCGTATTGCAATACAGATGAGACATATCCATGATATGCTAACAAGGTAGCGTTTAAGTTTGCTATTTCTCTTATTCTTCTTAAAACATACACAAATCTATCAATTTTATTGCAAAGGGAATCAATGTGTGCTTTCCAGTTACAATGTTTGTCAATTAATATTCCTAGAAATTTAGTATTATCTGTATTTTCTATATTGGTATTGTTAAAAAATATGTTTGAACTTTTGATATTATTACTGTAATATGTTTGAAATTCAACTATTTTTGTTTTACTCAGGTTAATTTTTAGATTGTTGCTTTTAAACCATTCTGAAACTTTAAGTAAGGTATCAGATGTTTCCTTTACTAAAAGATTTTTGTTTTTACATTTAATAAGGAGGGTTGTGTCATCTGCAAATAAAAATGATTCATGTTCGATAGTTTCTGGGAGATCATTAATATAAATTAGAAAAAGCAAGGGCCCTAAAACACTTCCCTGTGGTATTCCACAGTCACTACAGCAATAACTTGAAGTAAATATTTTTTGATGATTGCCACATACTTTTGAAATTTCAACACATTGTTTCCTTTTATCTAAATAACTTTGTATCCACTCTAATGATTTTCCTCTGATGCCATACTTTTCAAGCTTTGTCAACAGAATTCTATGTGAAACAAAATCAAATGCCTTACTCATATCTAAAAATACACAAAGTGGATACATTTTTGTATTTGTATAAGTAATAAATAACCTGTGATCGACTAAATTTTTGTGTTTTATTTTCATAAATGTGTTTATAATTAAACTTAAACTAACTAAAAGTAGGATAACTAGCCAGTGGTTGGCAAAATCTTAGGTTGAAAACCCTGGTCTGTGAGACCAGCGTCACGAATGTTGTAAGTGAAATTGACGTCACCAATGGCGGGTTAAGGAGATAATCTATATTAATATTATCAAAGATATATTTAAGAGACTGGAAAGCCCCCGTCTTGGTCCAAGCTTCTTTGAAGAATAGACCAACTGCCGTTCTGCCAAGCAGGTCACAAAGGGCGACCGATTGGCTATAGGTACGTGTCACTACCACCGTGACTATTAGGTGGTAGAGTTCCACAACATTTGGCCCGGATATATGGTACTAACATCTTACCTATTCCTGCTGTAATAGCGTCAATGTTTGTGTTATCATCGTACGGTTTGGAGAGTAAGGTAGCCGGTAGCTCATATATAGAACATTGCCATCCCGTCACAAGGATTTGTCATTTATTCACACCTTTACCATCCTTGGTGTCTATTGGCGATGGATTCTCTTTCCATCAGGAGAGCTATCTTGCTTGTTTGCTATCTAAAGATACGAGTACAACAAACAAAGCTGAAAAAGAATATACTTGTAGGCATACACCGAAGAAATTAACTTCTAAACTTCCGAATTCACTATAAATTGTGTACCATAATATGTGAAGGATTAACTTTGATATTGGTTGTTTCAACAAGTAATCTCAAAGATTTATCGCCGCTTACCTGGCTACAATACTTAAATTATAATATTTTCACAGACAAATACCGGAATCCCTAAAAACCTTACTCCATTATATAAATGACCGTAATTTAACTAGGTCTCGGCAAAAACCCTTGGCTAAACACTGTCGCAGTATAATATATTATTGTCCTACGTTTTATTCTGTTTCCTGGTGTAAGGTTCGTGTAAATTGATAGAATATATATGAGCTATTTACAGCGAAAGAATCTTTATTTTATTATATTTTATTTTATTTATATATTTTATTTTATTTATATATATATATATATATATATATATATATATATATATATATATATATATATATATATATATATATATATATTGTGTAAACATGTATGAAGGTTTTGAATCATCAAAAAAAGTATCTGTTAATAATAAATAAATCTATATCTAAAAAATGTCATGTATATTCACGCTCGTAACCTCGAAGAGGTAGGCAGAGGTAGCAGAGATACAATCAGTGACTTACCCACAATGTGATAGGTGGCAAGTTTATCGCCAACCGGGCACTTATCCAATCACGGGCAACGTTGTATCCTCACGCCTGTATCCCTAAAGAGTTAGGCGGAGATACAACAAGTGCACCCACGATAACGTGTACATGTATGAATGAACGAATGAGTGAATACACGTGTACGAACTGAAAAAACACATTTTCAATTGCCCATCCCGGGAATCGAATCTCATGTGGTCAGTACCGAAATCGAACCACTAGACCGCAAAGGCGATAAATCTTTACCTATATCTTCTATATTATAAATGCTAAAGTTTGGATGTCTGGGTGTATGGATGAATGTTTGTTACTCAATCACGCCAAAATTACTGAACGGATTTAGATGAGATTTCCCATGCAGGTAGATGATAATCTGAAATAGCATTCTATCTATATCAGAAATTTCTAGGCCGGAGCTCTTCAGTAACCACATTCAGCGTAGAGTGGTTCGAATCGTTAACCTTAAAAAAAGAGCTTACTCATTTTTAAAGACTAGCAACGCAACAGTAAAATCTCTGTGGGTATCCCTCCACGATCATAATCACTTACATCAAGTGCACCTCTTGCTCATTTGTTCCCTCTCCTACTTACAAAAAATAGTCGAATCCGAGCCCTTTGATTCCATATTCCCTTTTGATTCCAGAGTCAACCACTCGACAAACAGGGCGATAAAACTTTCGTATGATTTACATTCGGTCTATACCACTGTAATATCAGTACGTTGCAAGGTTTTTTTTTTATATTATAAGATAGCAAACAAGCAGATGGGTCTCCTGATGGAAAGAGTCAACCATCGCCTATAGACACCAAAGATGTTAATGGTGCGTTGCTATCTTGTGGCGAGGTCTAATGCCACATGCATAAGTTTACCGGCTACCTTACCCTCCAAACCGGAACACGACAGCAACAAGCACTGACGCTATTGTGGCAGGAATAGATAAGGCGGTGGTACCAGACCCGGGCGAGACAATGCAGAACTCTACCACCTGGTAGCCACGATTGTAGTGACTCGTTAGCCAATCGGTCGCCTTTTACGACCTGCCTGGCAGAATGGCAGTTGGCCTATTCTTCAAAGGAGGCCGGGACCAACACGGCGAAAAAAATGAAAATACAATTGATTGATTAGAATTAGTGGATGGATTAGAAGTTCGTGAAAACTTTGATAAGAACTTTCAACTGACATTAAAGAAACATTAACTAATTAGCCAAAAACAAAGAAAATTTATGTATCTGTACGAAGCCGACTATTCCATCAAAAAAGTTTAGTTATGGTTACAAAAGACAGTTAACTAAATATTTATATAAAAAATCATTATTTTTATTCTCATACTTCCTTAGAAAGGATGAACGATTACTAAACTAGCCTCTAAAAAACTTATGTTAAAACAACGAACTAAAAGTTTCCCCATAATGATAATACCAATACTAGGACTAATTTATATAAGATATGTAGTCTATATTAAATATACATTTCAACTCGCATTAATCAAGTGAATAAAGTGTAATAATTCAAATAGAATAAAGCACAATGACATAAGAATAGACAGCCAAACAAAAGATTCTATTAATATCCTTTATCAATCGGAACAAATCGCCTCAATTGTGAAAGGGCGCACCGGACGACGAGCGACGCCGATAAATATTAATTAAGTGTAATTTTATTGGTGTGACTTTGACTGGACGTATCCGTTGTACAATCACGAACAATACGAAAATATGTTTGTGTCTTTGGCTGTGTCTACTAGTCTTTGGTTCGCATTTAGAAGTAAGTAGCATTAGTCCGGAGTTCTTTTGAAAAATAGGCCAACTGCCGTTCTACCAGGCAGGTTGTAAGAGGCTGCCGATTGGCTAGGCAAGTCACTAACATCGTGGCTACAAGGTGATAGAGTTCTACATTGTCTCGCCCAGGTCTGGTATCATCGCCTTACCTATTCCTGCCGCAATAGTGTCATTTCTTGTCCCAGTCGAGTTTCAGTTTGGAGGGTAAGGTAGCTGGTTAACTTTTTAATGTGGCATTAGACCTCACCACATAATAGCAACCATTAACATCTTTGGTCTGTTCTGTTTTATTTTAAGTATAGGCGATAGTTGACTCTTTGCATCAGGAGACCCATCTGCTTGTTTGCTATCGTATGATATAAAAATTAAAACAAAAGTACGTTCCAGTCTAGATAAATGCAATTAGGCCAATTACAAGAACTAAAGTTCATGATTTACATACTTCTCTTGCTTTTTCCTACTTAAATAAATTAGAAATAGTCTATGAAAGACTTAACAAATTAGAGGAAAAATTTAACTTACATCCATACTAATATTATTGGTTGTTTTAAACCCGCCATAGTTGTGAATTCTCTTCCGTTTTAGATATTCCATACATTCAGTAAAGTCGCCCTAGGTACATACTAGCTATTGCAAATTCACCACAGGTCTTAATTTTGTATAGAATATAGTATTAGCAAGCAAAATTCTAAGTTTTAGCATCTCACTTTTCTATCATATTTCACTAACCTAGACTCTTGCACATGTTTGCCAACTTTTAGAAGAATAGGGTTAGTTTGGAATGTCTATGGTATCCATAGGACAATCAAGTTAACAGAAGCGTGGCATGAAGATTAAATAAATAAATTGGGTAAGTGCAGACCACGCGTAATGTAGGGTTCTGAAGTTTTCCATCACAATAATGAGGACTAAGAAAAGAGCTTTTATAGTTTCATACTATAAAAATTTAAGCTATTTAAGTTTAATGACAAATATATGTCCACACCACATGTTCACCGCCTATAACAATTTCTCTAAGTACATTTTATAAGTTTGTCTTCTATTACTCAAAAACTTGAAAAGCCTTCTAAGCCGTGATAGTTTTCCTTTTAACTTCGTTATATTTGCTACTACCATGTTTTTTACTAACCCAAAACCAACCAGCCTGCAGGGAGCTCTTGACTCTAACAGAAATTAGCACTTAAAAGCTTAATATTTTACAAACGCGTCTTAATCAACTTAATCAACAACTTGTTTTCACAAACCTTCAAAATTTTTTTAAAACCTATCAACTAGGTGAGAAAAAAAACCTCACACAATGGGGTAGGTGAGAAAAAAAATTAACATTCCCATTTTACATGTACCTTACCCACTTTATAGCTACTCTGAAAAAAATTTTTTTAAGATTTTATGGCACCACTTTGCTGACGTGACTAATATGTATATTCGTGCCAAATTACAGCTTTCTAGTAATAAGAATCTCCGAGGATAATAAGGATCTAATAAGAATCTATTGAAAAAATTACCGTGGATATTGCTGTGATTATTAGTTAAATAAGTGTGTTCTAGTTTTTTTAATTATAATAGTTTTTTAGTAGTGATCAATAGTTGTATATCTCAGGTAAATTAGCCAGTCAATTCTGTGATCAAAACTGTGATTTTAGTGTAGAGGAAAAGTCAGATTTTGAGTACTTGTAATTATTACAATGAGAAATAAATATTTATTATTCTATTTATCATTTGACTTTTCTGCGATCTGTACTGAAAAAAATAGTGTGGCGAATTTAAACGATGTGTGGCGAGTTTACAATATGAAATTAGAATTGTGGAATGAAATTCCCAAAATGGGAAAGTGCGTGTGTGTTTGTTTGTCCGTCTTTCATGGCAAAACGGAGCGACGAATTGACGTGATGTTTTAAGTGGAGATAGTAAAAGGGATGGAGCGTGACACAGGCTACTTTTTGTCCCTTTCTAACCACCACCTTTTCCCCGAATTTAACGCGAGTGAAGCCGCGGGCAACAGTTAGTTATTAATATTTTATCGGAATACGTGTTTTCATTATCTGCAAGTTAACTTGTATTAACTTGTAAAAGTGTATTAAGTTGTTTTTAAGACAATTATTATGCGAACTGTGGAAATTAGGCAGAGGTAGACAAAGTTTCCCCATGTTCGTTCTGCCAGGCAGGTCGTAAAAGGCTACCAATTGGCTATACGTGTCAGTAACATCGTGACTCGTAGTGGTAGAGTTCCACAACGTCTTGCCCGCATATTTGATACCACCGCCTTGCCTTCCTGCCGCAATAGCGTCAATTCTTGTCATTGTCGTATTCCGGTTTGGGGGGTAAGGTAGCCGGTAAACTTATGCATGTGGTATTAACATTGCGCCAAATAGTTAGCATAGCAACATTAACATCCTCAACATGGTATCTATAGGAAATGATTGTTTCTTTAAATCAGGAGAGTCATCTGTCGTAGGATATTACGATATAAAAAATGGTTGCAAATTAATTACCGTAATTTCTCCTTTGAAATATGGATTTCTTAAAAATAAAGCCTGCATCTATAAAATATTCCCAAACGGTATCTATAAAAGGTTCTCAAAAATTTGATTTTGCGGCAGATTACAAATTAATTACGTTAATTTCGTCTTTCAAATGTGTTGCCCTCATTATTAGATGGAAGAGCTCTAAAAATGTTGTCCAAGTCTGGTTGTCCTTGCAAACTCACCATTATTCACACTACAATAGCGTCTATTTTTATCAGTCTAATTCGTGTCGCGTCTCTATTAGGAGAGCCGATTTCGTTTTTTATTTAATATGTGTTGTTATTTAATAACAAGAAAAAGTGTTCTTTATCTGTAACTATATGAATTTAATACTGAGTGTGATTGAGCCTTACTTACTTTTTCTTTCAACCGATAATAATACACAGCTGCGCCGCGGCGTTCAAAACCATCACAGTTAATACTCAAAATTTATCAAAGGTTGTCATGAATAACACCTTTTTCAGTATTTTTATACGGATCATTCTTTCGATGATCAAATAGAGAATATTTTTAGCAGTTAATTACAGCAATCTGACTTATTACTGCAAACTTATTGTATGTAACCAACCATCAGTTGATAAGCATGACCTACCATCACGTGTTGGTAGATAGATGGTGACTAGACAAAATCAGCACCAAATATTTAGATGCCGAGTATTTGATGCTTCGGCTAAAGGCCTTGCTGGATATTTCGTATTCGGCAAAATTACTATTCTTGGCATCCCTGGTTTATTTTTCAATAGGACTGCGGACCGCCACAAGGAAATAAATTAAAAAAAACTCTCTCTATAACAATATAAGTACCTATATTTAACTAAACAAATTTTTGAACATTATTTTAAAAAGTAACAGTTTGAGAAACTATTCTTTAAATGCAACGTATGTTCAAAACCACTTGCGCAACCTATTTGATTAAATACAGAAAAAGACTTTCTTAAAATATTAAGACTTTAATCTACGAAACAATATGTAAATGATAAAATACTTAAAGGAATTTGAACAATATGCACTAGTATTTCCGATATGGTTGGCTTGCCACCGGACGTCAGTTGCGTCGGCGGTTAGTAAGTTACCCGGGTTCAAACCCCACACACGTTGCAAACCCGTGCTACAGTGCTAGTGTTATGTGTTTAAAATGTGGTGTTTGTTGACGTTCACGATCTTTTTACAATGTGAGTAGTTTCCTTAACTAATTAATTTTAGAAAGAGTAATGTTTTAATTTCTTGAATTTGTGTTTTTGTAGAGCTTATTGCTCTAGCTTAAATGTAACCATAGTGAAATTTATTGAAAAAGTATTTCAATAGTTTGGTGTTAGCGGACCTAATACAGTAGTACTAGACCGATTATAAATATTCTTTAAACATTAGAAAGCTAGATTGTTAGTGACTTTACTAGAATATACGTTTTTTAAAGCTCTTAAGGAACTCTTAGGGAAATATTTAATTAAATCGTATATTAATAAGTAGAGTAAAAACTTTGAACCTGTTTTAAAACAATTGCGCGAACGGTGGAGTACGTGAGTATGTAATTAGGCCCAGTTAAAGTTTACTTTACAGAGGCCTGCAAAAACCTAATATTTTTAAATAAAATGCATTAGAATATACTAAATGCACTAAGTTCATAAAAATAAATATTACACACACTATATTCTTATGACACACATGATAGTATACACACATGTTTACGTACTATTTTCTTTACTATTATTACCATGAAGTATTAAGTATAGGTGGAGCTAGCACTCGTATTCATCAATTGAAACAAATATTTACGTTATATGTCTATGAGGTCTCTCCATCTCTCTTTGTATGTCTGTGTTAGAAAGAGTGGGTAAGACCTCAGAAGATTACAGCAGTATTAAAAATTTAGTTTCAAGTAGGTATTACAAGTGTTGCCTCCAGATATAATATAGATTCATGATTATTACGAAATTAAACGGATTTTTTCAGTTCAAACATCTATTTTGTTAAAATGGCAGTATATTGATTTTTGAAAAGTTGTCTATTTTGGAAACGCTAATTGAATTTGACATTGACATTCAACTCAATTTTTGAGATCTGAAATATTGTTTTAGCTAAATAATCGATAGGTTGAAAAATTTCGTAGCAATGTCAAAACACATTTTTTTCAAATATTTTTATCATTAATAAATCCTAAACAAATTGACTGATTTTGATCCAATTAACGGTATTTGACGCAGTTTTTAAAGGAGAAAAGCTGATAAGATTTTTAAGTCCATCGGTGTATTAGCCTGAAAATTATTTTAAAGAATTTTTCTTGTAAGTTCTAAAAAAAAATTGTCTTAGAAACATGTTTTTTTATTTTGGTTTTATTTTCCTGCGCCCTTCTAGACCAAAGCCTGACGACGCCTTTGATGGGAATATAACGTGTGGGTAAAAATACGCTGGTTTTTTTAGGTTAGATAATTATAAATGAAGTCCATACATTAAAAGATGTAATTCTCATAAAAATACTTTATTAACAATATTAATAGGTAGTATAACTTTGCGAGCCCTTACAAAGCTCTGCTTTTTGCTAGTATATAAAAAAATCAATTGCTGTTCGTTAGTCTCGTTAAAACTCGAGAACGGCTGAACCGATTTGGCTAATTTTGGTTTTGAATTAATTGTATAAATCTAGGGAAGGTTTAAAAGGTGAAAAAATATAGAAAAAAATAAGAGTAGTTAAAAAGGCAGAACAACGTTTGTCGTGTCAGCTAGTCTATATATATAAAAATCAATTGCTGTTCGTTAGTCTCGCTAAAACTCGAGAACGGCTGGACTGATTTTGCTAATTTTGGTTTTAAAATATTCATGGATGGTTAGGTTAGGTTTAAAAGGTGAAATAATGTAGAAAAAAAACGGAAAAGTAAACACAAAGTTAACAGAACAACGTTTGTCTGGTCAGCTAGTTAGGTAATTAAAAAAAATATTACCCACACTATATTCATTTGACAAACACGATACACACTTATGTACTATTTTCTTTACGGCTAAAATTAGTTGTCAATCTTAAAAGAAATTTTATTGCTTAGTTTATGGTCAAATTTTGGCCACAGGCGATCGTTAGTTTATATAAAAACTTACAATTTTATTAAACTAGATAAAGCTTGGGGGGTTTGCACCTGTATTGAATTTTGAAACCAATTAGCGCGAGCTCACGTCTTTGATTCCTAATTTTTTTTGAAAAACTGTCTCTTTTTTTAGAGCTATCTTCATCAGAAACAGCCCAAACTTTGTGCCGTGACAGTACAATTAACATAATGTTAACGCAGTAAACCTGCAACAACTGACTTCTCATTTCCTGTATTTCGAGAACCTTGCATGAAATCTCCACTAAATTAAAATGTGGCCCTATGGTAAGTATACCTTCTCAAACAAAAAAGAATTTTCAAAATCGGTTCGTAATTGACCGAGTTCTGAGGCAATAAACATAAAAAAATGTGTAGGCGGTTGACCCTACAGGCTATCCCTGAAACTACCCGCTAAATTAAGGTATTTTAAGCTCAAAAGAGTAAAAACTTAACTATTATCAATGTTATCTGTACAGAACAAATATAAAGGTTATCTACTAAAATTTTACACCATATTTTCTGGTCTACCTATAATTAGTTCGGTCTACCTATAATATGTAGCAACTCAAGATAAGATATGATCGATTTTCGAAATTTTTTTTATTTTTTATTTAATTAACCTTCAAAATTTTTAGGATGTTGGACTTACCGCAGACACTCACTAAACTAAACTCAGCGAATAAATTTTTCGAATTTTTCTCTCAGAGAAACCCTCTCTCTCTGGGTTCAATTCCCAAGTCAGATAAATTAACAATGTGTTTATTTTTCTCAATTTTCTAATAAAAACAACGATGCCTGGGATTAGAAAGATGCCCGGTTGGTGATAAGCTAGTCACCTATCACGTTGTGGGACTAAGACGTATCTTCGGCTAATGGTGGATACACACGTTCTACCTCTGCCTACCTCTTCGGGGATACGGCCCTTTTTTTATCTTTTTGCCCTCGGGCTTAGATTGAAAATTGATCTCAATACAATATTAATCAATTAATACACTTGTACTGTTTCACAATAATCATATTGTGAAAAATCTGTAAACGGTTGACCTGGCAGGCCATCCCTAAACCTTTCCGCTAAATTATGGTATTTTAAGCTCAAAAGAGTAAAAACCAGCAGTTTATTTTGATAAAAATGACAGTACATTGATTTTCGAAAAACTTTATTTTGGAAACGATGATCAAATTGATCAAATTTCCAGTGGTCAATTTCAAATGGCATTCAACTCAATTTAACTATTGCTTTAGCTAAATAATCGGTAGATTCAAAAATTTCAAAGCAATGTCAAAAAAATGATAAAATATATATATATATATATATATATATATATATATATATATATATATATATATATATATATATATATATTATATCATAAGATAGCAAACAAGCAAATGGGTCTCCTGATGGAAAGAGTCAACCATCGCCTATAGACACCAAAGATGTTAATGGTGCGTTGCTATCTTGTGGCGAGGTCTAATGCCACATGCATAAGTTTACCGGCTACCTTACCCTCCAAACCGGAACACGACAGCAACAAGCACTGACGCTATTGCGGCAGGAATAGGTAAGGCGGTGGTACCAGACCCGGGCGAGACAATGCAGAACTCTACCACCTAGTAGCCACGATGGTAGTGACTCGATAGCCAATCGGTCGCCTTTTACGACCTGCCTGGCAGAACGGCAGTTGGACTATTCTACAAAGGAGGCCGGGACCAACACGGCGAAAGTTATATTAAAAAAAATCTGTTTCACCAAAATTTCTTTTTGGGTTTTTTCAAAATTTTATCAAAATCCCTTGGGCCTTGGCTTGGGTTCAAATTTTCAAGAAGTCTAAGTTGAGTGGAATCCAATCGAATGCCATCAACCGTGTGTTAATCAGTCCAGTCGTTCAAAAGTTATGAGATGTTTACATACGTAGGTACATACACACACACACACGAACACACACACACACACACACACATACATACATACAGACATACTGACGTCATCGCGAAAGTAGTCGAAAAAGGTTCCTAGGACCTCAAAACGCGGACATCTGGTGAAAATTCGATTTTTGAAAATCGGAGCAAAATCAGTAACTTCCTTATCCACATACGTAGCAGAAAGTTAAAAAGTACAAGTGTATTAATAGATTAATATTGTATTAAAATGGAGTGAATGAAAATGGAAAAACTTTAAAAACAACAAAGAAAAATATCGAAACGCAGGGATTGAACCTGCGACTGTCTCCCTAAAGCCGGGACGCTCTTCCACTGAGCTAGTGTCGACAGGTTTGATGTGGCGCAATTCTTCCTTGTTATATGATCGATTACGTCGCCATAGTATAAATCAACCAAATCAACCACGCCAAAGTAACATTTTAACTCGTTAGCGTTTTAACTCGTTAGTTTCATAATAAATGGCGTTAGTAGTAATAAAATTCTAATAGATGTATTTTTTTCTTAATGTTTATAAAATGGTACTTTAATGGTAGATCATATCTAGACATGAATTTAAACTACCACGTCAAAGCTCAAACCTCGAAGTGCGATATTTTTTCAGTAACAGATAC
This sequence comes from Apodemia mormo, assembly GCA_036924255.1. NCBI lineage: Eukaryota > Metazoa > Arthropoda > Insecta > Lepidoptera > Riodinidae > Apodemia > Apodemia mormo. The sequence continues at coordinate 42,341,029 of JAUPFN010000006.1, forward strand.
CACAAAAGTGCATACAAAGTGGCCTAGTGTAGGGCTCGCTTCGCTCGCCCTGATACGATTTAAAGTTCTTCTAATATATTTTATTTAAAAATATTAGGTTTCTGCAGTCCTCCGCAATATGAACTTTATCTGCACCAAATTTCATACTCCACAGTTCGCGCAACTGTCTTTAAATAGGTCAAAATTGTATTTATTTACCGAGTAGGCAGAGTTAACTGAACGTTTTTATTCCTTGTGAATCATCTGTTGGTGAGATAATAATAATTATCCGTATTGTTTATTATTTAATTTATCAAAGGTTAGGAAATAGGAAGAGTTTCTCATCGGCGTATTTTACTACCCCGATAAAGGTTATTCATTGCTTGTTTCTTGCAATTACCGAGCCCAGCTGATATGCTTATATAAGTCATGATGTTAACACGTGACTACCAGATTTTCAACTGCTGCTGATTTCGATTGCCTAGGATAAACTCTATCAAACGTCAAAACTCATTTGTGCGATTCAGGAATCGAACTCAAGCCCCATGGTCTGAAACAAATAAGCTAGTAGTGTAGAACTGACAGTTTTTGATCTTCCAGGTATTGGTTACCGTTATCTTACTGTCCCTTAGGATGTTTATATGGTATAGGATTGAACACTAACAGGTGATTTTGTGATGGTATGGTTCAATTGAAGACTCTTAAGATACGGACAGCGCGTTGCAATTCACAACGCTGTACTCTGTCATATAAATGTATGAATGTCTATACAATTAATTTTTCCTATGATATAACTATTTGCTTAAAATATATCTATATATTTTAAAAATACTCGTCTGTCTATTTAAATATCTTAGTTAGATCGATATTGATGCAATTGGTATACTTCCAGTAAAAATTAATACGTCATTGCGCAAATGGTAGACCATTTTTTAATCGTCAATGAATATACCCTTATATTGCTAGTTGTGATTCGTAATACGAATATTTGCCGCATTTATAAAATCAACTATCCGTCTTTCGTAGGAGGAACTATTAGCAAAACATTTAATAATGTCGAGGCGTTCCATAAGTTGTTTGCACATTTGGTAATTTGACATATTTTATAAGATTAAACTTGCGTCTCGTAGAAAATGTTACTAGGTCCCCGTAACTAAAATATGGCCTTTTATAAATATACCCAGGAATCGGGCAGTAACCACACTTTTTGCATAATACTTTTTGAAAATATAGCTTAATTATTAAGAAGATTTTCTTGACAAAGATATAATACATCATCAAATGGTTGACTACTTTGATCGGCTAGTGGTTTGCCTGTTCAGCACAATTTATAATTTTTCGGCTTCAGTTCTCGGGTCCGCCCAATTATTAGAGTTCTGCAAGATCACGCCCGGATCTGGTATCACCGTTTTACCTATTCCTGCCGGAATAGCTTTAGTGCTTATCACTGTCGTGTTCCGATTTAGAGTTTTATGGCAGTATGGTCGTACGCAAAAGTTGGCCGGTAAACTTTTGCGTACGACCATACTGCCATACTGATAGAAACGCACCATTAACATTTTCGGTTTCTATAGGCGATGGATTAATTTTCTATCAAGACACCCATTTGCTTGTTTGTTATCCTATGACATAAAAAGATTTCTTTGGATAACTTCTTAATCTTATGAACCATTTAGAACCTAAATGTGTTTTTAGTACTATAAACAAAAACTACTGTAACTAAAGCAGTGTTGATTTTCAATTATACATCCATTTTAGGTTTTTGATATGCAAATAACCAAGAATTACCGTGTCAAATATTTCAAATAGCTAAAACAACGCGAGCTGATTGTCCCTATTTATCACAAACGATATATCGCCACGATCTCTATGTCTATAATTGGTTGCAAATTAAATGAACGTTTATACAAGCAGATTTATTATCTGATAGCCAGTATATTATACACCATTATTATTATTTAAATAAATCGTTTAAGAGTGTTCCAATTAATGAATTTAGGATTCCGTACCTATTAAAGTTAAAAAATCGGCCAAGTGCGTGTAGGCCAATGAGTAATTTAGGGTTATGTATTTGCTCATCACAATAACGCGGTCTAAGAATAGGGCTTTTTATTGTTTTATACTATATACATTTTACCTGTTTAATGCTAATGAAGGATATATCCGCACCATAAGTTCAAAGCTTATAAAACTTAAAGCTAAGCTGCATACGAACAGACGGACATAGTGAAACTATAGGGTTTCTTAAGTTGACTTCGGAACCATTAAAAAGAACGACTCACTTTATGTGAGTCGTTCTACTTATTTTAAATATCATTAGGCCAACATCACCGAAGTGGTAGACCGAGGTGCAACCAATATACCCAAGATTAGCCAACGTACTCCTACTGCACTAGGGTCAATGCTTGTCACAGTAATAGTTTAGACGTAATTTGAGAATTGTTTATAGTCGTAGTTGCATATCATAAGATAGCAAAAAGCTTTCCTGACGGAAAGAGACAACCATTGCCTATAGACACCAAAGATATTAATGATGCTTTGCTATCCTTGTGGCGGCGTCTTAATACCACATGCAAAAATTTAGCGGCTACCTTATCCTCCAAACTGAAACAGGACAGTATTGACGCTATTGCGTAAAGAATAGGTAAGGTAATTGTGCCAGGCCTGGGTGAGACAATGCAGAACTCTTTAAATATAAAAATTAGAGATGCCTCGAAAACATAAACCAAAACCAAAATCTCACACCAGCCTTAAATGATATCAAGCAATGGAAAATGTAAGAGATGAAAATTTTTTGAAACGAGTAAACCAAAACATAACACTGACAATTATCGAGGCGAATCCACAATTTGAGTACCACTAAACAAGAAAGGAAAGCAATTTTGAGCGAATAAGAAGTACAAGATCTATCCGAGAAATAAAAATAATACCTATGAATGAGGCTAAGAACTAAACAGACAAGACATAAATCCTGTTCTTCATACTTGTGATTAAAACTAATAAAATAAATTTAATAATGGCTACCCGGCTAAATAAAGTCTAAATGATTAAAAATAAATCGATTAGTATCAAAAAATATGTAACAATTATTTTTGTTTAATTTTGATATTGATCTCATACTTAATTGGAGTTAAAGATTGCATTAATTTTATTACAAAACAAGTTTAATTTAATGTTACTAAGTGAAATGTAGTTTTAACATTTTGGGATATCTCAATAAATACATTTTTGATTAAATTAACAAAATTGTGTTGTATTTCATAACCATTCTCTTTTGTATGTTTTTTATAATCTTTCAAAACGGGTCTTTTTGAAGAAATCTTTGGACATTTATTTTGGATGAAAATAGTTGTTTTGTTACGCACACTTTTATGTCATTTATGCTTCACATTATAATTTAAATGATGTATGAAACTATTAGTCCATCTGCCATACATACATCGGGATGTCCGCGATTTTTTGAATCAGTTTTTATATATTATACCTGATAAATATTTTTTTAAAGTGTACAATGTGTTCATAAAACGGTAATTCTTTATATATATATATATATATATATATATATATATATATATATATATATATATATATATATATATATATATATATATATATATATATGTATATATATATATATATATATATATATATATATATATATATATATATATATATATATATATATATTAGGCTGATTCAAAAAAATCGACTAATTTTTTTTTTCGATACTGAAACTCAAAAATCTTCGGAAAGGTGTAAAAAAACGCCTGTAAAAATCTGAGCCCTTAATATTAATATTTAAGGGTCGCGCACTGCGAATTTCTATTTCCTATCTAAATAACACAGGCAAAATTTTTTACAAACTTTAGAGTGTATCACTTCCGAGTGGCTTGCTGGACGGCTAAGATTATAGCTGATTCTTGTAGAGAATTTGACGCTCTACAAAAAAGGTCTGTTGTAAATTTTCGATTATTCGACTCTTTTAAAAGATATTCAAAGTCAAAGATAAACCTAGAAAAAATTAAAGGTTTTTTTCTACATTTTGGTTGATCTACCAGACTTTTACTATACAACTATGAATCTACAGAATTGAACTACAAATTATAATAAATATTCAAGGTAAGATTAAGAAAGATAGTTCAGAACAAAGCGGCACAGTGACAAGTGAAGTAATAACAAATATTTTTTTGGTTATATCGATAAAAAAGAGCACTACTTCCCTAATACACTACTGTTGGTAATTTTCTATTAAATAATGCGACTTGGCTTAAATCATGTCAAAACAGCGTCTATACAAAACCACAAATGAAATGGACTAAGGATAATCTCAGAATTACAAAAATGCTTCAGAAAATATCGCTAAAAGCAAAATTTTATAAAAAGTCTGGTAGATCAACCAAAAAGTAGAAAAAAACCTTTAATTTTTTCTAGGTTTATCTTTGACTTTGAATATCTTTTAAAAGAGTCGAATAATCGAAAATTTACAAGAGACCTTTTTTGTAGAGCGTCAAATTCTCTACAAGAATCAGCTATAATCTTAGCCGTCCAGCAAGCCACTCGGAAGTGATACACTCTAAAGTTTGTAAAAAATTTTGCCTGTGTTATTTAGATAGGAAATAGAAATTCGCAGTGCGCGACCCTTAAATATTAATATTAAGAGCTCAGATTTTTACAGGCGTTTTTTTACACCTTTCCGAAGGTTTTTGAGTTTCAGTATCGAAAAAAAAAATAGTCGATCTTTTTGAGTCAGCCTAATATATATATATATATATATATATATATATATATATATATATATATATATATATATATATATATATATATATGTACTTGTATTATTATATTAGTTAAATATAAATGCAATAGATACAATTAAAGTTCAGATATATGCTTGAGCTCAACATGTTGAGAATTGAGCACTACCTTAACGCTAGGCTTATGGGGCATGCAATAATAATATAACCTTATACTATTTTTTCTCTATTTCTACCACTTTAACTTGCGTTTGGATTTAGAGGGTAAGGTAGCCGGTAAATTTACGCACGTGGCTTGAACATCGCGCCACATGGACAGCGCCATTACCATATTTTGTGTCTATAGGCGATGGTTACCGCTGTCCATCTTGAGAGCCATCTGCTTTTTAGTTATCGTGTAAAACAAAAATTTTTATTTATAGAATAGACAAAACGTTATAATCAGTTTATTGCGTAATCGTAAACGTAAACCATGATCGTATCGTTTAGTATATTATGAAAATCAACTAACGTAGCTATGGCGACATTTTCAGCTATCAAATGGATGCGAAAACTGAATGATGAAAGGTAAATCGGTTATGGCAATGACGTACCTACTGGGCTTTGCATTATGGATATAGGATTAAATACACAAAGAGATATTGTCTATTCTATTTTAGGGACACATTGTTACAATAACAATATGCAAATATTGTCATTATTTTGTCTTGATATCTTAATTTTTTTGTATCCGGTTACGTATTGTTATATATTTACGTAAACATAGCTACACATAAATTTCATGTTCCTAGGTAGTACGGGAACGGGACATATCCTTGATTCCGTAGTGTAGTCGCAAAATATGCGACAAAAACGGTCATATCATTTACGGTTACGGTATAAAAATTTACGGTTTTTGGATTTTTTTCTACATACGTATTGTAAGACCTTAATTCTTCCCAAATTTCATAACTCTAGCTAGATCAAGGAGAGGTACCCTATAGTTTTCGAATTCCTTTTGAAATCGCAAAAAATCGAAAAGTATGTGACATAAATGGTCATATTTTTTGATCGCGTTAACTTACAAATTTGATTTTTTCACGGGCGATTTCACAGAGAACACGAGTATTTGATATTATGAGTTTAAAATTAGTTAAACTTGATTAAAATTGAAGTAGGTTATTATTAATTAAAAAATTATAACCATAAAAACTATCCTTGACAAGCGCGGAACTAAGGAGAGTTTCCATTTTATAAGTAGAATAAAGTTACCCTTTAATTACAATAATAATTACCATTTATAAAAACATTAGTTAAAACTTGGGTTGTTATTAGTTAATTTTTAAATCTCATAATTTCGACGTGTTAAGAGTATGTCACTCGTTTCAAAAAGCCATCAAATGTGTAGGATAAAAAACTGTTGGTATTTCTCATAAAATATTCAAGCAAACTAAGAAAAATCTACTTGTTATTAATTAACATTTTTCATTTGCCAAATATTGATTAAAAACAAAGTAGTTAGTTACTACTAGTTTTTTTCCTATTTGAGATTTTTCGTAAAAAAATATGGGCGTCTTGTCAACACGAAGTTGCTTACAAAATTTCATCATATTATTAATAAAAAGACCGCGGGTAAATTGTCATTATAATTTAGGCTCTGTCTACAAAGAACATTTTCTCTTTAATGTAGTCCGTAGTTAATTTGTACGTTATTTTAACAAACATTACCGTTCTTTAAATATTAAATAAGATCTCTTTAAGCTAAAACAAACCTTACTGTCATGGGTTAAAGTATAAAACAAAATATTTTTCGTTTACGTATTCTCTTCAGTCTAAACCAACAATGTTTAATTCGTAAAATTACTTATACCAGTTTCACCTAATTTATGAAAGATAAGTATTTTTGTAGCACGGATCAAATGCTCATATTTAGATGAAATATAATTAAAATGTCAAATAGCCTTAACTTTCTCTGCACAGAACTAGACTAATAAGAAATCTAAATTTAAATACAAATAAACGTTCTTTGTTTAAATTGTAAATCATGATTTCTTTTTTTTTTTCAAAGCAAATTTTCTGTAGCTGTAAACATGTTTCATGTATATATACTTTATGTCTTTACATTTATAAGTTTACCGGCTACATTATCCTCCAAACTTAAACACGGCTATTACCCAAAAAGTAATAATTATAGCAAACAATTTAATAATAACGAGGTATATCATACTATTTAACAAGCGTTTAGAACCATTTGGTAATTTGACATTTACAGGAACAGTATTAGCTTACGCCTTGTAGAAAATGTCGTTTCGTGTAATAATAGTGTGTCATAAAAGTGAAGTGAAAGCTAAGTTCTGTATTAAGAAAATATGCGTTGTTGTTGACTTCACGGAAAAAGAATTAAGATCTATATGGATAGATAATCCTAAAATTCTTAAATAAACTTTGAACAATGTCTTGTTTCTTAGAGCTAGCACAATATTTGCTACTTAACAGGTAATATGAATTCTTAAATTGTAGCACGCATATATTTATACAATGCATTTATTGCACTTAGGGTGTAATTTAAGCTCAAGATTTGACTTTGACAAGATTTGAATTTGATTTGGCTAGCTTTCATCAACAGGCTTTGTGTAATCAACTCAACTTCGTAGCCATACGCAAGTCAGCGTATTACCTGTTTTTACTGCACTTATAGCATTAGATTGACAATTATATAAGTAAAATGGTTAGAAAAGCAGTATAAGTTAACCTATGTTATTTTATAAGACTGGTTTTGTTAATGAATACTGGCTTACCTTGCCTACTGCTACATAACCTAAACATTTGAGAACATCAGACGACTTCATGTTTTCGAACGTCTATGGTTGGAATAGATCACCAAACAACACTACTAGAATCCTATCGAACTATCCATCGTTAACTTTGTCGGTATTTTAGATTTCACATAAATGAAGTTGGATGTACCTACACAAGCGTTAAATTATAAAATCGTAGAAAATTAATCAATAACTACAAGAACTACCTAATTTTAACCAAATCTTAAAGAATTTAGTACTTGGACAGATAAAGAAGTGTTCTTGAACTATTTTCGTGTTCTACTTTAGGGCAATTGGCCCAGCTCTCATTCCCACCACTGTAACTTCTGTAAACCAGAATCAACAGCGGCAACCGTCCTGATAACCACTGAGGTGCGAACTCAGGGTGCCCTGGGAAAAAGCCAAGCTGTCTTGGAACCCTCCACGAAATTAATCAGAATTATATAGGAGGAGTAAGAAAATACATCCTGTTTCCCTACCTTTTCAGCAGGAGACAGCAAAATGTCAAAAGCATAAAAATACTACGAAATGAGACTTTTACAACCAGGTTAAGCCCGATTGCTATTGCACCACGGAAGTTTGGAATTAGGGACCTACCAAAATTGCCTAATTAATGTTGCTTCCAGTCGTAAGTATGACAAAATTGCTTAAAGGCACGGAAGTTTCCAAGTGTTCCCAAAAGGCCGGAGTAATAAATTACACTGGATATACATTGGATACTATCAAGCATTTGACTACGTTTGTTTTGCCACAGATTACACTCACAAAGAATGTGATGTGCAGTTTGTTCATATTCACAATTGAATGTAGAGCACTCGCAAAAAGGATAAGAAACTAATTTAAACACGAATACTTTAGCCTTAAAAATACCGTGGCTAGTGAGAAACTGCGCATTACAATGGTCTAGTTTTATTCAAGTTATATAAATGCCGTCCTTTAGTTGAACAACACCAACATGACTGCATTTCATCAAAATATTCATTAGAAACGTCGATTACAGGATTATAGAAGCGACGTATTTTTGTTTCAGTTTGTGGGTTGATAAATTTTGGGTTAGTGAAATTCCTAGAATTGTAGTACATTGATTTGATTGTATAATAAATAAAACCTAAATACGTTGCGTTATAAATTACATTTAAAGTGTTCTACAGATCGTTGAAGGAGCCTACTTAAAGTTACATTTACATTGAAAGCAGTATTTACAATGAGTGCAGCGACTTTAACTTATTCTTTCGCTTTGAAACCCAGGTTTTAATTATATTGATTAAATGGCTTTTGTTAGACACTTTTACTATTTCACTGTTACATAAATTTCAATTTTACACATATTTTCTAATATTTTACTCGACCGGTTTCACTTTTTAAAGCATCTTTAGGATGTAATATACTTAACTGATTATTATTGACTGTTGTGGAATATAAACAAACGTAAATATTGATTTTAAAAGGGTAAGCTTAAATATCGCTCAAAGGTGTTGTCAGCCTTAACAATTTTGCCTAAAGATGTGGGAAATTTTAATTTACAATTATATTGCACTAATTTATAACTAAACATATGGATACAAAAATGTCAATTAAATATTTAATTATGCTATATAAATAATGTCAAGTGAAACAAAATAAAAATAGATAAACACACCTTATATTTACATAAAATTATAAACGACATAGAATAATATAAATATAGGCATACATATTATATAGGTTGTCCTGTTATTGAAATATATATTTCTTATAATATATTATATATAAAATTTATAGATATTAATAGATTGCATATATGTAATCTATTTATTTAGAAACAATATTTATCTACTTTATGCTTAGTTTGGTTATTACTTCCCTGATACTTTGTATACGCCTACCAGTTTACTCTGATGCCAAACATGAAGTTTCTAAGTGACTTGGAAGTGGGTTTTGTTTTTGATATATAAGTTAGTGAGTGAATAAGTTAGCCAGTTAGTAAAAATGTGGGTTTCTAAACGATATAAAATGACCTAGAAACTTCATATTTAACTCCAAGCTTAAATAATATTTAGTCTACCTGTGGGTAACTCACCACACATAGCAATTACTAGTATGTATAATGTATATATATACTAATATAATATAATAATATATAGTAATTGCTATGTGTGGTGAGTTACCCACAGGTAGACTAAATAACTAGACAAACTTAGGAGTTATAATAAATGTGGTACATTTATAATTGTATGTACGTTTAATAGGTTTCGAGTTATGAAGGAATCAAAATTAACTCGAAAGTGTCCGTTTAACACACGACTATGTCTCCAGTTCGTTTTTCTTTGAACTTGGCTGGACATGCTGCCGCATGTCTAGATTACTGTAAATAACTTATTGTGTATTTAGGATAGGCCTCTTAAATTTTATATAATTTTCGTAGTCTTAATATAGGATGGACTCTAAAAAATTTTACAATAACAGCCTACACGAAAAGGCATCCTTTACAAGTCTTTACATTATTAAATCTAACTTCAATTTGTATCTTCAAATCATATTTCTTAATAAATTACACAAATGTTTGATCATGCTCCAATTTACCTTTCGGGATTAAATCTATTTTTGGCTGATACCTTATTAATGTTATATTAAGATAGGTGTTTCAAAGTAATTTAGCTGGCCACATTTCAAAGCTTTGGTGGCCCTAATTGAAATTACTCTAGCGAGATATAACTTTGAATATATTACTAATCATATTTTTAGGGTTCCGAAGTAAACTAGGAACGAAAGGAAGTTTCGCTATATCCGTCCGTCCATCCGTCCGTCCGCACGATAGCTCAGAGATCCGTATTACAAGGAATTCCGATCCCACCGTGTGTGAGGTATCGTTGGATAGGTTTTTAAAAAATATTGTAGGTTTGTGAAAACAAGTTTTCGATTAAGCGACTCGTTTGTAAAATATTAAGCTTTTCAGTGTTAATTTGTGTTAAGGTCAAGTGTCCCCATCTCCCTCTGCAGGCTAAACGGTTAGTTTTGGGGGTGGAAAAAAATTATAAAATGTAGGTACTTAGAGAAGTTTTTATAGGCGGTGAACCTGTGGTGCGAATATGTATTTGTCATTGACGTTGAATAGCTTAAATGTTCATGGTATGAAATCTCTTTTTGTGGTCCGCATTATTGTGATGAGTAACTTCGTAAGCCTACATTGCGCGTGGATTTTTTTTCTTACAACGTACGGAACCCTAACAATGATCATTAAATCTAGATACTCGGTTCATAATTCCTTGGCCATACATCCCTAACTCATACCACCCTTCCCGTGGCATCGATTCCTGGTATATCATATTTCTAATTAATCTCCGGTTTCCGATTATCATTTCCGCTTCCTATATATTATTTAAAAAAAGCGTTGTCAACACTTTAAAATATATCATAATCGATTTAAAAATATGAAATAAATAAATAAATATACTCCCCAAAGCGGTAGGCTGAGGTACGACGCAGCTAGGCATCTCGTAAAAGGCGAGAGTAGGTAGTAAAATAAATACTAGATAGAGCTCTGCAATGCCTCAACTGGGTTTTCGTAGCACCGTTTTACTTGTTACCCGACTGCAGGAGGGTAATGTGCTTATTTCTGCCGCATTAGCGTTTGTGCTTGTCACAGTCTTTTTCCAGTTTGGAGGTCAACATATGCGTGTGGCATACAGCAACGCACCATTAACTGTGTGCTATTATATGTTATTGTAAAATGGCTTCGTTGAATATACTTATACTAATTCAAACAATAACTAGAAATTATAAAAAAATACTGGAAAAATTACACAAATTAATATAACCCCAAAGTATTTATTTGCATGTGATATTTATTTTATATCAACTTAAATCCACAACTTATTTTACAGAAAAATAATGTATACTAGTATATAAATGAAACATTAGCCATTGCGGATTTCACTTTTTTTTTACATATAATACTTTAGTCTTTACCAATGAAATTGCCGTCTCCGTCGACCAGACGGTCTCCAAAGCTTCCAACTCCAGCTTTTGTAGCTTGGAGACCGTCTGGTGTGCAATATGAGGTCGCGGGTTGTCGTGCAAGAACAGTGGAGCTGGAGTTGGAAGTTCTCCGTCATGCGCCGTACTCACCAGACCTTGCGCCTACAGACTTCTACTTTTTCCAAAATTTTGATAACTTCTTGGCGGGAAAAAATTCAATACCGTAGAAGCAGTACAAAATGCCTTTGAAGAATTTGTTGCCTCCCATTCAGCTGATTTCTTCAAGAAGGGCTAAAAAGCTACCAATGCATTGGCAAAGATGCATTGATTTCATAGCTGATTACTTTGACTAATAGAAATAAAAAATATAGAAAAAAATACACTTCATTTATATCATGAAAAACGGCAATTTCATAGGTAAAGACCTATTATATAACACAAAGTCGTTAATTGAAATTGAAAATTATACTAATTAAAAGAAATTACAAACTTAAAAGAGAAAATTTACCGGTGGGAGGGATGCGCTGTGCCGTGCTCCCGGCTGCATGGATAAAGAATAAATAGAGTGAAGTGCTATCCAACTCTCCTGAAGATGCTTCGGTTGCGAAGTGAAATGTGCGTTGAGTACATAACTTGTGTGTTACTGCCTTTGCTTCTGACGTGGAAGAAAGTGTTGTGGAAATGGGTGGCCAAATTGTGCCGCTGTGGTCTTCTATAATTTTAGACTTTGGAAAAGTTTGCCCTATTATAGTGTAAGCACTACCTTTCATTTCTGTTACATCACAGCAGTTCTATATAACATTTCGCGGAAAATTTGCAAATTAAATACCATAATTTCTCCTTTAAATTATGGATTTCCGCAAAGTAACGCCTGAATCCATTAAATTTTTTTTTAGAACAATTAAACATATCATCAATCTAATACCTTTAAACGAGCAATTCTTGTATATATATAATTGGAATCTCGGAATCGGCTAAAACGATTTTCATGAAAATCACAAATTAGGGGTCTTTCAGGTCAAGGAATCGATTTATCAAGGTACCAGGTCCAAGAAAAGCTCATTTCCCAAGATATGGGTATGTGAAAAACCGAGCAAAGCTCGGTCAACCAGGTACAAGAAATTTTTTTATTTATTCTATAGGAATCGATTTATCAAGATTTCAGGTTCAAGAAAAGCTCGGTTACCAAAATTTGGGTATGTGAAAAACCGAACAAAGCTCGGTCAACCAGATATTGTATACTTAAGTCTAACAATTTATTAAATGTTGTAGGTTGACGGAGTGCAACGAAATTGGTTGTAATTTGTTCTAACAACTAGGACATCAAATAAGGTTGTGTAGACACACACACACACGTATGTCTTTCTGGTACTCTTAGATATAAGATGGAGTCTGTTAAACGAGGGCAATCAAAATTATAGCCAGAAAATATAGGGTAATTCCATAATAGGTGAAAATATTTTAATGCAGCATTCAGTACGCTTAACCAAAGATATTCTAAACAAAACTAACCTAAAAACAAACGTCGTTCAAAGGTTTGAAACTTTGTGATTTGTATGAAATTTTATTCGTATACGAAATTTTATTCATAGAAATCCAAAAATTTTATACCCTTGAATGTCGTCTCTTTTTAGCTGGATATCTTTCATTAGACGTACCAAATGCTGGGTTAAAATATTCTCACCTATTATGGAATGACCTTAGGTACATATCAAACAAGAAAGTCATATCGTGCACAACTCATATTGATGGAGTCTACGATATAAATACTTAGGAACACATATCGCACGCTTAAAAATAAAAAGATGTAACTTAAAATTTACGAGTATATTTATAATCGATATCAAAGCCAAAAATATGTTTTTAGAATTTTTGTCTGTCTGTCTGTCTGTTTGTCTGTCTGTCCGTCCGTCCGTCCGTCCGTCCGTCCATCCGTCCGTCTGTCTGTCTGTCTGTCTGTCTGTCTGTCTATTTGTCTGTTCGGAGTAAACTCAAAAAGTACTGCATGGATTTACTTCAAATTTTGCATGAATATTACTAACAGGTCGGGTCAACATATAGGCTACATATTATCCCGCTATCACCTACGGAGGAGGAGCAGTGCGGAGTAAATGCAGTCCGCGCGGACGAAGTTGCAGGCAACAGCTAGTAGTTAATAAACACTCAATCTCACAAATATGTACTTATGCTCATCACACAAATACCTGTCTCTGGCGGGAATCCAACCCGAACCCTATTGCGATTGCGTAGTCAGGTTCGTCTACCACTCGACCAGCGGGGCGGTCAACTTCCTTCAGGTAAAATACATATAATTTATGTAGTATGCAAGCTCAACTTTATTTCAATGTAAGCGTTGATATGCATAATTAAAATTATTTTTTACACCTCTAACGAGACCATCAGAATTAAATCAATTCAAAGTTATTTGCTGGACCAATCAACGGATGTCAAGGTTATTTATTTTAAAAAAAAATCTACTTTTTATTATGAATCTGGATGAATAATTCTGGGTGAATTGATGAAATACATATATTTATATTTAAAAAAACACCCACTAATACTTTTGCTGTTTTTAAAAGCGCGAAGGCTTTGCCGAAGCTTTTTACTCAAAAATTATTTATTTGTTATTATTATCGATTAAGCCGATAAACGGCTTTCAGAGGATTAATTTTGCCTTAGCGCGAATCGAGTAAAAAATCCGTTCATTGAATATTTTAAAATAGTCCGTCGTAATAAATAAATTTTAGTGAATGATTTCGATATTCATAGAATTATTATTTTTGTTTGTGTCAGAATTTGAAACAAATTTAGACACCATAAAATGTGATGTCTATTTTTATTCAGAAATACGTCTCCATTTTAGGTAACTTTTTTCACTTGCGTGATTTTTAGAGAGCAAAGTATCTAAGACAAGGATATATACAAATTCACCTAGCATCCACGGCACAGAAAACGGTAATGTTTTTCAATTAGTTATGTCAAAGTTTCTATTTAGTACAATTCATGACTCACTAATGATAGCACAGTGATTCTTTTATATATTTATGGAGTTTATTTTTAACAATCGATATAGATATAATTAAAAGTACCTTTGACAAGACAACATTTGTACTTAAAAGTAATTAAAAACTATGAAAAAAGAATTGAAAATTCAGTATGTCAACCTGTGCTCGTGCAAAAGCCAACAAGAAATATAAATTACTAGCTGCAATATATTTTTTTTTGGTGAATCCCGCGGGAACAACAAATTTTTCTGGAATTCCAAGTCATCATCTACATGTGTGCCAAATTTTATTCAAATCGGTTTAGCCGTTTTTGCTTAATTGCGTAACATACATCCAGCCATCCAAACATTCGCATTTATATATAATACTAGCTGACCCGGCAAACAAAAAAAAGGGTTGTTTTGTCATTCAAATTATGAATATATATTGAATATTTTGGTGGGGTACTTGAGAGCCCTCCCCCCTCTCAAGTATTCTATTTTAAGATAAAATCTATTCTTTATTTTAATTTGACCAAACAGTTAATAGTTACAAAATTCATTTTAATCGGTTCAGTAGTATCCTTAACTATTCGAATTCATAGCAGACAAACAACTTGACACGAAATTTCGTCGATATCAATACGATATCAACTAATATTAATCTTAATATTGGTTGATATCATTAAACAGAGGGGCTACCGGGCGATACGCGGGTACCTCAATTGCCGGCGCTGAATGAGCGAGGCTGTTTCGGGAGTGGCACAAAGCGGCTTTATTTTAATTTTATAAGGCTAGAAAAGCATACCCAATTTTTTGTAGGACATTCCTTTTTTTATGAACCAGAATACACTAAAATGTCGTTTGCTTTTCTGTCGTGTACTTTTTAAATATAAAATTGTAGCCGTAAAAATATACTTTATGAATGGAGAAATAAAAAAAATTTTCATTTCACGTGTTGCACGAAATTACCTTTGAATAATAATAATAACAAAACATTTATGAAAAAAATGAAGTTGTTACACTTTAAAATATCATAATTTTGTCACGGCACTTTTAGAAAAACCATCTTTAGAAAAATCCTCGAATGTGTAGGACAAAAGTTTTATTTTTTATTTTTCATGAAATAATCAAGCGATTAAAGAAAAAACTACTAGTTATTAATTAATATTTTTTCTTTGCCAAATATTCATTAAAAACAAAGTAGTTTTTACCCGATTCAAGATTTTTCGTAAAGAAAAAAAAGGGCGTATCGTCAACATGAAGTTGTTCACAAAAAAATATCTTATTATTATTGAAAAATAAAAAGGGGCCTGGAGCCACAGTCTACGTATTAGATAGTTTCGAGTATTTCCACAAACGATCTGTTAATCCCGAATAATTGTATCTCCACTAAGCCTAATAATATTAAGCTTACGTAATACCAATTATGATTACAATTACGCCGGCTCTCAGCCTATTAATTTTTGACGTACCTACAGTGAAATTCTGTATAGAAGTACATTTAAAAATGTTAGTTGGGAGATATATTTCTCATCATGGAGATATCTTTTATAGTATAGTTATTTTTTATTTGTTTTTGGGGTTCCGTACCCAGAGGGTAACCACTGCCTTGCTTTGCCGAAGGGTAAAACGGGAACCTTAGTAGACTCCGCTGTCCGTCCGTCCGTCTGTCTATCTGTCCTTCTATCTATCACCAGGCTGTATCTCATGGGCCGTAATAGACAGTTAAAATTTTTACAGTAGGTGTATTTCTGTTGCCGCTATAACAACAAATACTATAAACAAAAAAAAAATATTTAAGGGGGAGCAAGATATGTAATTTTATTTTAATTTTATTGCAATTTTTTCCCGATCTTAACGACAACTGGTAGACGGTTGAAATATTCACAGAATATTACGTTATATATATTCGATAAAAATAAATAATTAAAATAAAATGAAATAAATATTTAAGGGGAGCTCCATACAACAAACGTGTTTTTTGCCGTTTTATAGACAATAGTACGGAACCCTTCGTGCGCGAGTTCGAATCTCACTTGGCCGATTTTTTACATACTACGTAGCTAAGAGTTTCTTAGGCAAGTGGTGAACATGTTTCTGCATGCAGAAGTTCATAACGACTTATAAGATTATTGAAAGCTTTCTAGTTCTCCTGTTTCTACCTATAAACAAACAACATATAATACACGTTACTATTGTCGAGCCGTGTAGGTAGTCTCGTGAGACGAGATATCGTTCGCAAACTTTTTCCGCACTTTTCCGCATAAGATAGCAAACAAGCAGATGAGCCCCCCTGATGGCAAGAGAAACCGTCACCTACATACACCAAAATGTTAATGATGCATATTCTACACTTTTTATCGTCGGCACTTGGTAAAACTCCATTTTATTGTGAAACAGTAAAAGTGTGATCAGCTAGCAAATATTGTGTTAATGATGCGTTACTATCCGTGTGGCGGGATGGTAGCGCCATCTACCGGCTATCTTACCCTCTAAACCTGAACACGGAATTTACAAAAATTGATGCTATTGCCGTAGGAACACGTAAGGCAGTGATACCACGTACCCGGGTGTGACGTTATGGAATTTTACCACCTAGTAAGAAAGTGGAAAAGAAGAAATTTTTAGATCTTTAGGAATAATTTATGCTATAATAGCAATTAGATTATTAGGTTTCATTGTGTGAGCTCATCAATCACGATGATAGTGACATGTATAGCTAATAGTTTGCCTTTAACGAACTGCCTACAGATTGCCAGACGTTCTATTCGCCAAAATTCTTATTATCTATGTCCTAACAGTAGCTCCTATCAAGTAGGCTACTACTGGTTATCTATACATATAATAAAATCGTGGGGAAATCAAAACTGTACATTGAATATTCTTTTAAAAGAATACTTGGGGCGTGATCTACAATCGATATCGACGCCAAAAATATAGTTTTTAGAATTTTTGTCTGTTTGTCTGTATGTATATCCGGGGTAAACTCAAAAAGTACTGCATGGATGGACTTCAAATATTGCTGTATATTACTAACATATAGGCTACATATTATCACTCTATCACCTACGGGGGAGGAGCTGTGCGGAGTAAACGAAGTCGGCGCGGACGAAGTCGCGGGCAACAGCTAGCATCCAATAAAGTACTTATTAGGTGAGCCATCAGCTGGTTTACTATCCCATGATATAAAAAACCGCCCAAATGCGAGTCGGACTCGCGCACGAAGGGTTCCGTAACATCATAGCAAAAAGAAAAACGAAAAAACACGTTTATTGTATGGGGACCCCTTAATATTTTCATTTTTGATTGTTAGTGTTTGTTGTTATAGTAGCAACAGAAATACCTAATTTGTAAAATTTTAAGCTTTTTAGCTATCACGGTTTATGAGATACAGACTGGCGACAGACATACAAATAGCGGAGGCTTAGTAATAGGGTTCCGTTTTACCTTTTATGTACGGAACCCTGAAAAGCTTGCTCAAAAAACAGTCAGCGCTCATTCTTTTAAAATTGTTTTTATAAAGGTATTTATAGTCACAGTAATTTAAATAAACTAATAACTGCAATATTATTATTGTTCACTGAAAAACTTTCATTTTGTGAAAATATGTTAATATCATCGATGAAACTCGTACAAATAATTGAATTTTAGCTTCCACGAACTCCTCCACGGTGAGCCGATCAAGCGAACGTAATTCTTGCTTCATGATAAATCATTGTCACCTCCATCGCCACGCCTTTCGTGCTCCAAGAAATTTATCATATTCTAGAAAAGTATTTCACAGATCAAAAGATATAAGTTACTTGTTAATATTTTAAATTGGAGTAGCACGGTGCTTTTATTTCAAAGTATAACCGCGGTAATTTAGACGGTAAGAAACATTTTATTTCTCAAATGACAAAACCAAGCAAAAACAGATTGTATAGTAATATCTTGTTTGTTCTAAAGTATACTCTACTACAGGTTACTAAAGCATGTCCGTTTTTTTTTTTTGTAGTGCACAGCACCTAATTAATTTATTATTTTAGATCTAGATTAAAGTAGATTGATAAGTTCAGTTTTAAAGCACAATAAGTGCTACAAAAACGTCAGCCGAAATAATCAAATCAATTTAATCTACAATAAGCCTATATTAGATTTCAGCGGACACTTTTTAATAGCAAGTAAATTTTAAAAACGAATATAAGTATTTAAAATCATGAAACTAATCAAACTTGCAGGCTTTTTCTTATTTCTAAATGAAACAAAGATTTTTCTCTCTGCCCTAAAGTTAACACTTAAAAAATAAACTTAAGAGTATAAAGATGGCAGATGTAATCTGCCTCCTCTGCAAGAGAACGATGAAAAAGACGTTTTTTTTAACAACCAACCAAACAAATTAGAAAAAAAATTATTATCAGACATATTTCTGTTGAAACAATGAAAAAGAAGTTTTTTTTTTTAACAATCAACCGAACAAATTAGAAAAATGTTGGATAGGTAAGACGAAAAATGTTAAATTAATTTGTATATGCTTAAAACCAAATAACCTTACGATATATTGCGACGATATATTGCGACGTGAATTGCTTAAAATAATATATAATAATTGTGATCGCCTCTGTGGTCTAGTGGTCCAGCGTTGGCGTTAACCACATGAGGTCCCGGGTTTGAGTGCCAAGTCGGGCATATAAAAAAAAGATTTTTTTCAGTTTTCTGAGAAACACAAAATCCCGGGATTGGAAAGTGCCCGGTTGGCGATAGGCTTGCCACCTGTCACATTTGTGGGTCCAAGTATCTTCGGCTAATCGTGGGTGCACTTGTTGTACCTCTGCCTACCCCTTCGGGGATATGTGCGTGAATATACTTTTTTTAATAATTGTTACTTCAAGTAATATTGAACTTTAAAGGGTTTTCGTGAATTTTCGCATTACAAATACATAATATGATACAATTTACATTTCAGAAAAAAATAATAATTTATTACAATACTATAAGCATCTATCAACACGCGTTGCTTTTAAGGCCTATTTTGTACGGACCGTCGTCATTTTCCTTTACAAGGAACAAGAAAATAATCAAAATAAAAAAGTAAAAAACATGGTATTTTGAAAAAATATATTTTTTTATAATTCTCCTATAATTAATGATTAATTATTTTTTTATATTGTATCAAATTTGAAGCAGAGACGTTGATCCCCCTGGAGGAAAGAGATAATCATCGGCTATAGTCACTATTGATGTGATTGGTGCGTTGGCAGGAATGTACCACATGCATAAGTTTACAAGCTACCTAACCCTCTCAACATAAGACACAAGTGTTTCTTATTTCTGTTCTAAAATTCTGTTACCTAGAAAATACTAAATTAACAATAGTATAAATTATACTTATTAATAAACATATGTGAACAATATTTCACTGCTTTTTTATCATTTTCTTACCACTGGTCCCAGCTATTGCAAATATAAGCATACCATAGAAATATATTATCAAGAAACTTCTGTGATGCATATCATGCTTGATAAGCAGTTAAATGGCAAAAATATAGGGTGATAAAAATTATTGAATGTAGTGTACTACCACAAACACCAGCTTTGTAGTAGCTACTATTTCGTACCACCTGGTAGCAATGTAATCTATCTCCCCTGCAAGAAATCAAAGAAAAGAAGATTTTTTTTAAATTCTATTTTAATTGAAAACGTAGTTTCTCTATTCAAATACATAATCTAAAAATAACTTTTAGATCACAATGTTACAGCCAAGCGTAGCTGGATTAAAAAGCCAGCTGCATATTCTTGAAGAAACTTTAGTGATGTCGCCCGGAATAATAAACTGAATTTAAATGGGGAAACTGAAGAACTAATATAGGGAAATGTCTTGTTGCGAAGGCGAAAAGCCTTCAACATTGTAATATCTGACGAGTCACTGCACACACTGCAAACTTTAGGTACGTTGAAATGTTAGATAACAAAGACAAAAAGAGACTTTCATGCTCTTAAAAAACTTCCCAAATTATGTTTGGTCTCAGTAATGCTCATTCTGTTTGGCTCATGACTTTATTTTTATTTTATTTTTTACTAGCTGACCCGTTGTTCTGCATTTTTAACTACTCTTATTTTTTTCAATATTTTCTCACCTTTTAAACCTTCCCTGGACCTCAACAATTTATTTAAAACCAAAATTAGCCAAATCGGTTCAGCCGTTCTCGAGTTTCAGCGAGACTAACGAACAGCAATTGATTTTTATATATAAAGATATCGTAAGATACGGATAAACAAACGGCTCTACTGATGGAAGATACATCGTATATAGATTCCAAAGATGTTAAGAGTTCATTGCTATCCATGCGGCGTGATGTTAATGCCATTTTACCTGTGTTGGTCTGGTCCCAGACCATATTATGCCATTCTACCAGGCAGTTGATAAGAGGCGAATATATAAAAAAGAACTATACGAGTCACTACCATCTTAGCTACTAGATGGTAGAATTCTGCATTTTCTCTCCTGAGTCTGATACCACCGCCTTTCTTATACCTGCCACAATAATGTCAATGTTTGCCACTGTCGTGTTCCGGTTTCGAGGGTAAGGTAGCCGGTAAACTTAAACATGTGGCGTTAAGACCCCGCTACAAGGATAGCAACGCACCATTAATATCTCTGGTGTCTATAGGCGATGGTTTGTGTCTTTCCATCAGCCGAGCTATCTGCTTGTTTTCCATCTTCTGATTTAAAAAATGTATAATTTTACCGGCTACCTTACATTCTAAACCAAGACACAACAGTGACAATCATTGACGCTATTGCGGAGGGAATAGGTAAGGCGGTGGTACCAAAACTCCGAGTGAGACGTTGCTGAACAACAGGAAAAGAAAAAAGATGGTAGTGACACGTATAGCCAACATTCCACTTTTCAAACTGACAGAATGATGGATGTTCTATTCTCCAGTAGCAATCTGGAGTCTTTGACGGTGTTTATGATTCTCGTGCTACAGATACCTCCTGCTCTCCTGTTCAGGTAGAATCAGCTATAATCGTTATGCGACGTTGGTTATGACCATCCGTTTAGCCAGCCACATCGTGTCAAATGGAAGTCGAATCATGGTGAATCTACGGTTAAGTTCACTCTATCTAAAACGCAAGCAAATGGATGTGATGATGTTTGATTTTAAGAGTATAGTTTAAAGTTTAAACTCAAAGACCTACTTGTAGTTCTTTGTTTAAACTACTCAATTATTTTTAAATATACCAATATTACATTATATTTCTTGAGCATTACGAAAACATTTGTCGGCCACTCGGCCTGCTTGTAAGCAAACCAGTATTATTTTAGCAAAACGTTGCTTATTAAAAAAAGTTAATTTCGTACAAAAACTACATAAAAGCGGTAAAAGTGTGATAAGAGTATTCTTATGCTGCGTGCTCCGAGGCATTTTAAGATAGTTTCACATGTTATGCAAATAGCCAAAGATAGGTTTTAAAAAGTTTTTCCGGCTTCATGCACTCAAATATCACTTTTAGAGTGACCATAGTTTTATAAAATCTCAAACATGTATAAAGC
The DNA here is from genome assembly GCA_036924255.1 of Apodemia mormo. Classification (NCBI taxonomy): domain Eukaryota; kingdom Metazoa; phylum Arthropoda; class Insecta; order Lepidoptera; family Riodinidae; genus Apodemia; species Apodemia mormo. The sequence goes on from JAUPFN010000006.1 coordinate 42,363,041, forward strand.
TGAAGTACCACCATAAAATTGTAAAAGTATTAACTACATGTGTACACTGTACAGACATACATAATTTGTTTATCTAGCGATCAGTTCAATCAATGGGATGGATCACAAAACAAGTAAGAATTTCGCTACTCTGAACTATATGCATGTAGCTCAGTTGGTCAAAACGGTGTCTGACCTTAGGCAAGGTCGCAGATTCATATCCAGTTGTGCTAAAAATTTTATTTTGCAAGTTTTTAAAGTAGGAACTTTAACATCATTTGATGTCGCGTACTAAACCATTGCTTATAAATGAAGGTTATTTGAGTTGAAAGTTGAGTCAACAATTTTATAGCGGATACCGGGTCGAAACGGAGCCTCAAACATTTTTTATTTTCGAATTAACATTTAGACAACATTTAGAAACTAAAGAGCACAATTAACCACTTGTTCGAACGGGAATCGTTCGGACAAGTGGTTGTATTAATATATTTTTTAATCATTCACTTCTTATAGAATACCAAATAAACAGATAGCTGTCGTGATATAAAAACCGCCTATAGACATCAAAGATGGTGCGTTGTTTTCCATGTGATGAGAATGCAAAGCATATGTTTACCACGACCAAAAATGAAATTATAGTTAAATAATTTCCTAATATTAATTGACTTGCAATTGTTCTAACTTGTTATAAGCACAAGCCTATAAACATATATGGATACTTATAAGTTATATTATGTCGAATCTGTGATTTTTTTAGCCTTCATGGGTAAAAAAAAATGATTTAATTTTTTAATTAAAAACATATATAGAACCTATGCGGATAGTACACTAATAATGAAACTATTAAATAGTTCTAGCACACAAATAATTCCAATTTAGGTAGCAGACCCTCCACCAACTCATAGCCCGTATAACCGATCTCGTTTATAACTGAGATACATAAATACGTATAAATACGGGACTCAACGTGGAAGCTGCATAGATTGTGCTCTGAAGCTCTCCTAAATAGGAGATACTAAATAAGTAGCAGCAGAAATAACACGAGCAAACTTATTCCGTAATAAATATAAGTAACTCACAGTCACCCTACCACTGAAAAGTTTTAACACAGCGCAGCCATTTAAAAATTCAGCAGCAAAAGTGAGATCCGAGTGGTGACTTATTAATATCAAAGGAGCCACTCTCATGATCGCTCAGTTTTCAAACTTGGCACTTTCAAAACTTAGTTGTCTATTACAAAATGAAACGGTTGCTGGTCTGAAAATTTATTAAAGCGTATTTTAAAAGCCGTCGTTGCTTTGTAGTACATTATTTCATATATTAAAATTCTCTGTCCCGCAGTTGGTAAAATATTTTATGAATTAATATTAATGCTTGCAAATTGCATTAAAATCGTGTGTAGTATCTTAACAAAAAAGTAAAGCTCCTCGATGGTTCTCTGCCCAAAAAGCCTGGGCATTATCTCGGCGTCATATTATGTGCTATTGTCATCGTAACGTCAACGCTTCCTACTTGGTGTTTAAGGCAGTCGGTAATCTTGTGCATAAGTTTTAATCAAACCCCGAAAATAGTTTAATGTAAAATTATATTTTACCGTAATATCTTATTTCTTCCTACTTTTGTTTCCTTTTTAGCTATACTACAAAACACCAGAACATTCTTGCGTTTTGGCATTAGGCTTGTGACCATTAAGAATGAATCAAATACATTGAACTCAAGCTTAAATTTAAAAAAATGTTTTATTCAAATAATACCTTTACAGGCACTTTTGACGAGTCGAAATTTTTATAATTAGTACCGGATCAAAACTAAAAAGATCTGGCGGAAGAAATTAGGGCTTGTTTTTTTTTCCATTTTTACATTATTAATTACAATTACAAAATACAAATTACAATACTACAAGATCACTTATGACACGGATATGATAATTAATTTTTTTGTATTTTTAATGATAAATTATGATACGAGGATAACAAAAACTATAACATTTGTTATAAAACATAAGGATTAATAATATTTTTAAGATATAAATTCGACAAAAGTAAGCTACGTGACCGCAAATGCAAATCTGGAAGTATTACTCACATCGTTGTAAGCATCGTCTTGATGTTGTCATTTTCATAAGAACTACGGAGAAATATACTCTTTTCATTAACCTATCCTGACCTTTAATAACGAAATTATTCATAAAATTTATTAATAAAAACAACCTTCATGTAATCAGTGGCATTAGATGTTTCCGTTGAGTTCACCTTGAAGTAGATAACTTTTTTACATATTTTTATAGTTCATACGCGGTTGATTTTGTTTTTTATTTCCTTTAATATTCTTGTAGGTTTAACTCTAGATAATTATAATTAATAAAAAGTAGTAGTGGTTTTGCAATGGCTTTGCTATAGAGTTAGTAATTATTAATTTCGTATTCTAATTTGGATGATACGGTAGCCATTATATTTATTCACATTCCTTACCACCACATTTTTATAGAAAAAACGGGCAAACGAGCAAAAGTATCTGATGGTAAGTGATTACTACTACTACATCAGCTGATGGTAAGTGATTACTACCGCCCATGGACAGCCATAGCACAGCCATAGGACAGCAAGACCTATGGTCTTGCAGCTGCGTTGTCGAATTTTTAAGAAGGAGTATGCTCTCGTCTTGAAGGTCCCTAATTCGTATCTGTTCGGAAACATCACCGCCGGTAATTGATTCCACAGAGGAGTAGTGAGGTAAAAAGTACCTAGAGAATCGCACGGTTGTGGATTTCCAGACAACGAGGTGATGAGGATATAATTTTGAATTTAGCCGTGATGTTTGATGATGAAATTCAACGACAGGGATGAATTCGAACAGTTCGTCAGAACACACTCCATGATAGATGCGAACAAGATAAAATTAAAAATTTCAAGAACCCGCGACGCATCTTCAGACCGCAATTCTGCTACATATGCATCATTTTAAGAGCAAAACGTGAAAGGGCCTAATGATCTTCAAAAAAGGATCTTGTAGCATCAGGTTAAGTTACCACGGTTCCTTGCTCAAGGAGTTTAAGTTTATTATTACAAAACTCCCATGGCCTCCAGCTTACTATATAACCCTGGAAGTTATTTTGATTCAGAGTGTATGTAAAAATATAACAAATGAAACCACAGTCAATGGGCTTATTTTGTTTAGTGCAGGAGTTCCACGGCCACTTTCTAGTTTCATTATCAAACCCTACAAATCAATAAAAGCCAACTATATCAGCCTAATCTCCGATGACCACCTTCCAGTTTCATCATTATTAAATCTTAAAAAATATCTGGCACCTAGGTGTTTGCCAAGATAAACCGAATTAGCCCACATTTGATGGATTTACCTAGGTTAGCTTGGACGTTCTCATGGGCTTCTTCCGGTTTTAGTATTAGATACTAGAAAACATCCTGCTCCAAATACTTTGGTATAAATTTACTCCATTTCATTCCAAAGTTCCCATGCTCCATCATCAGCTCTATTATAAGATCGCGAAAATCGTCTAGCACCAGGATGTTTGTTAAAACAGAACAAAGGACCCCAAACTCGATAGGTTTATCTTGTTTACTTTAGAAGTTCCCATGACTACCTTCCGATTCTATCATCAGATACTGAAAATCATTCAGCACCAAATTGTTTGCTAAAACAAACCAAATGAGTCCCCACTTGACGGATTAATCTGGTTTAGCTGAAGAGTTCTCGGGCACATCTTCCAGTTCTATCATCAGGCACTGGAAGTCATTCCGCTCCAAAGTCTTTATAATAACAAATGACACCAAAGTAAATGGTGTTTCTCTATTTTAATCCAAAGTTCCCATAACGTACTCCCAGCTCTATCATGAGACTGTGCAAATCTTCTAGCACTAGAGTAGTTGTCCAAACAGAACACATGAGTCCAATTTCGATAAGTTTATCTTATCTAGTTTAGAAGTTCTCATACTTACTTTTCAGTTCCGTCATCAGAGACTGAAAATCATCTAGCACTTGGGTTTGCCAATACAAGAAAACTAAGTGCTAATTCAAAAATACTACCTTATTTAGTTTAGGCGTTCATTGTAGTTGTATTTTGCAGCTGGATTCTTGGAGTTCCAATGTCACTTTTTGGCTCAATCGTCAAAGCCTTATCATCATAAGAAAGAACCTACTACAACAAATTAAATGACTACAAACTCCACCGTATTAGAAATTTCTATCTGCGAGTTACAATGACACACTTACGGCTCCATCTTCAGATCTTTGACATTATATATAACGGAAAGTACGTGTCATCAAAAATCCATCGAGTCCGAACTTGACCATCTTATCTCTTCCTACATTCTACGCGTGGTTTTCGGTACCATTTTTTCAGCTCCATCTTCAGATCCTCGTCAACATGAGCACTAATTAAACTTGTACTTTTAGCAACAAAATCAGTGAGTCCAAACAAGGTTATCTTATTAAAACTCTGGATCAAACAGTACCAGTCCCTACATAATGAGCTTTGTTGGATGGTACCATAGTATTGCATTGTCACTGAGCTTTTACAAGTCTGTCAAGTTTTTGTACAAACGATATCAGAAAGTCATAAAAAGTTGCTTGCAATATTTAGAAAATCTGTTATTTACATACAAAATTGTCAGTTAAATTGATGCTGATGATCTTCAAATGAGGATTTCAAAGTATCACGTCAAGGATACCATGTGATTGTAATATAAATAAAGTAAGAGAATACAAAATTTAGTATAAATAAAGCCTTTACAAGTTGTTTAATTCCTTTCATCAATTAGAAAAGAGCTGGTGATCTTGAAACGGCTGGACCGATTCTATTGAAACATAGCTAAGAACTATCTCGCAAAACAGGGCTTTCAATTAAAACAAAACCGCAACCAAATCGGACCATCCGCCAGGGCACTACGATGCGACGGACAGATACACAGATACACACATACACAGATACACAGATACACACCTGAAACTTATAACACCCATCGTTTTTCATCGGGGGTTAAAAATGATGCTAATCGAACCCACATCTCTGCCTAAAGCCCCAGAATCAAGCCGATTGGAGACAGCTTGGTCATCATAGTTTCGAACCACTCTATGCAGAATGCGATTAAGAGGAAGAAGCTGATACTGTGAAGCTCCCGCCCAGAGATGAGAATAATACTCCATGTTAGGCCAAATTTGCGCTTTATAAAGACGCAAGCAAAGAGCCGGCAAGAAGTACTGTCTCGCTCTACTGAGTACACCGATTGAACGTACACGGTCATCCACATCTGGAACTCGCGTGGGTGAAGTTGCCAGTTGCTTAAGACCATACGCCAAAGCAAAATCGTGAAAAGACATCTCCGCGTGATCGATTGTGCGGAAGCAGAGCCAGTCAGTGTGATGGGCGATAAAATCACCTAGGATTACGATTACTATCTCTGCGGTACGTGTCCTTTGCAGTACGGAATCTGTAGCTAATTGCAAATGCTCAACGAGTCGGTCGACTTCGACCTGTACAGGTACGCGCAGATGCGGGAATGGTCGTCGCAGTCTACGCGCAACCATAAGATGGATAGGTTCCTACTTTCATGACTGCCGAGGTGCCGATAGCAGATGTCTTCCCTGGCGTATACGCACACACTAGCCCGAGGTACAAAGTTATGTTCCAACTTGTACTCTGTATACTCTGGGTAGGAGAGGTAGGAATTATCTGCCGGAAGAGGTATCTGGGTCTTGATCAAAACAAGCAAAGCTAGCATAGCCGTCTCGAGGTGGTAGTAGACGGCGATAAGGTTAAAACGAAGACAGCCTTAGACAGTATTGGAATACTGGGAGTCGACATATTGAACAACGTTCAGTTCCGCGGTCATTTGGAAGGAAAGGCTAAACTGACCTCCAAAAAGCTTAGCGTACGCAGTAGAGCAAAGCAATACTTCATGCCAGCCCATCGCGTTCAAATTTACAAGGCCCAAATTCGACCTCACATGGAGTACTGTTCTCAACCCTGGGCCGGAGCTCCGCAGTACCAGCTTCTTCCTCTTGATCGCATTCAACGTAGAGCGGTTCGAATCGTCGACGATCAGGCTATTTCTAATCGGGTTGACTCTTTGGCGTTATGCAGAGATGTAGGTTCACTCTGCATCTTTTACCGTATGTATCATTGGGAGTGTTCCGAAGAGTTATTCGGACGAATTCCTGTCGCTAAATTACATCTCGGACATCGCGTCAAAATTTAAAGTTCCATCCTCACCACCTCGATTTCTGGAAATCCACAACCGTGCGCTTTTGTCGGCACTTTTTGCCTCGCACTACTCCTTTGTGGAATCAATTACCCTCAGGGGTGTTTCCGAACGAATACGACTTAGGGACCTTCAAGAAGCGAGCTTATTCATTCTTAAAAGGCCGGCAACGCAGTTGCAATACCCCCGGTGTGGCATTTGTCCATGGGCGGCGGTAATCACTTACCTTCAGGTGCACCACTTGCTCGTTTGCCCCCTCTGCTATAAAAAAAAGATCCTCAATATTACAAAAATTCACGCGTGGTAGGGGTGCCTTGAGTTTCTTGCTCCGTTTGCCCCGTGCAGTGAGGTTAATGAGCGCAACCCGGAACCGATAACTTCACGATCTATTGCGAGACATAGTAGTATCACCACACTGTCGCCAGACTTCCAGCTACTTCCGAGATTTTTAAATAGGAAAAACTCAATACTACTATGTTATATATACTGTCACACATTTTAACATATTTTTTTCCCTTACTATAGTTACTTACAAGTTAGCCACAAAGCTTATATCTAATTAAATTAAGGTAGAATCTAAATATTTTTCTAAGACAAACAGCGATGTAAAAACATTCTCAATAAATATATTTTACATAACATTAATTTTGATGAAATATATTGTAATACAAAACTTTTTAAAATTATATTAATAAATATTTATTAAACGAAGTGAATAAAGTGCTGCCAGCGGCACTTTACCACTACCATTTATGGAACCGTCAAGCATATGCACGTTGATTACGGCAAATTACTATAACCATTTAAAAAACCGTAACGCGTAAAGTTGTATCCTTCATTACAGTGTCACTTAATTTTCAGTGTCTGAGCTAAAGGTAACCTAATAAACCTACTAAATTTGTATAACAAGTCGGGTAGAGTTGCAGTTCTAAATCAACTACCCATTTACGTAACAAATCAGGTACGGTCCTAGTCGATGTATAGGATATAGTCCTTTTCCACACAGGTGTAACACATTAATGTTACACCTAGAAAAAGTACTATTCTTGCCGCAATAGTGTTAATGGCTGTCAATGTCGTGTTCCAGTCTGGAGGGTATGGTAGCCGGTAGAATTATGAATATGGCATTACGATCTCACCACACAGATAACAACGCACCATTAAAATCTTTGGTGTCTATAGGCGACGTTTTCTCTTTCCATCAGGAGGCCATCTGCTTGTTTGCTATCTTATGATATAAAAAAATGGCCATATATCACAAATAATTTTCTATGCTATAATATCAATTTATAATACTAGTTAATGTATTCGCTTCACGTAATACGAGTAGAAATGTCAAACACATAAACACATGCCCAATATTTTGTATAAACAAAGACTAGATTACTTGGAGTTAGCTTTCGATAAACCCTATTATTCTATTTAGTCCCAATTATCTATTTGGTGTTAGATGCTCATCAATTATTAGACAATGTTTTGTTAAACAACTATTCAAATCTTTGTATAAGTGAAATTGATATTATTTTATGTATTAAAATCAAAGTAGTAACATACTAAATACTTTTCATTTTAACATTAAAACCAAAGCTCAAATGACACGATATTTAGGAGGTAATATGTGAGGAGAATATTTCTTTAATATCATAAAAAGCAAGCAAGCAGATGGCTTTCCTATATAAAAATATAACCATTCGCCAATAGAGAGAAAAATGTTAATATTATGTAACAATTCGGTAGCGAACAACTTGCGACTATTTCAAGCAAAATACTGATACACTGACAATCGCCCGTGGCCGAAATTCGACCATAGACTAAACTATAAAAATCTCTAAGCTTGACAACTGACTTTAGCCGTAAAGAAAATAGTATACATTTGTGACATGTGTATATTATCAAGTATTTCACATGAATGTAGTGTGTGTAATGTTTATTTTTATAAATTAAATATACTCCTAACTAGCTGACCCGGTAAATGTTGCTCTGCCTTTTTAACTACTCTTATTATTTTTTTACATTTTCTCACCTTTTAAACCTTGCCTGGACTTCCAACAATTAATTCAAAATCAAAATTAGCCAAATCGGTTCCGCCGTTCTCGAGTTTTAGCGAGACTAACGAACAGCAATTGATTTATATATATATATATATATATATATATATATATATATATATATATATATATATATATATATATATATATATATATATATATATATATATATATATATATATATATATATATATATATATATATATATATAGATATATACATGTCATTCAAAAATATTAGGTTTCTGCAGTCCTCCACAAAGTAAACTTCAACTGTGCCAAATTTCATAGTACACCGTCCAAAATTTTCCTATAACTATTAATACCTATATAGATTCTGCAACTACTGACACCATTACAGCGCTGCTAGCGAAACTCTGTACACTTCTTTTATTAAATTGGAATTAGGTAAACTTTAGTTTATTATTAGAAGCTCCCATTAGCAGCGCAGGTGGGTAATTTGTGCGGGTTCACAATGTAATTTTAATAATCTACTACTGACGAAGCTCTAAGATACTACCATCTTTTTATATTCTCTCACTTACGTTTTTTACAACACCTCAAGGCACCTCCCAAGTATTGTTCGCATAATAAAACTGGTTACGGCACGCGACCAAGTGTGTTCACGGTCTGATGAACTTAGCACAAAGGTATAGACAGGATACCCGCTCTCGTAAGCACGGTACGAGTTTTTCTTATATCTCACATGAGGGTACATCAATTATTTTGAAGCACGCGCCATACAACGAGCAATGCTTCTATGGGTTTTCACCTTTAAAAGTGGAGATAACAATCTCATTGTTAGGCTTTTTACGTAACTTGATTTTATTTATATCAAAATTAGTAAGTGGTCATTACACCTAAGTATCTTCACGCTCGTATCCCCAAAAAGGTAGGCAGGGGTACAACCAGTGCTCCCACGATTAGCCGAAGATACTGAGACTAGCCACAATGTGATAGGTGACAAGCCTATCGCCAACCGGACACTTATCCAATTCGGGGCATCGGGGGTTATTTTTAACAAAAACTGGAAAACACATTTTTTTTGTATTGTCCGACCCGGGAATCGAACCCGGGACGTCATATGGTCAACACCTACACCAAACCTCTAGACCATAGAGGCGATTACATCTACATTTTTTCATCATAAAATAGGTAACAAGCCGATAGCTCTGCTGATGGGAAAAAACCGTCACTTGTAGGTACCAAAGATGTTAAGAAAAAGGAAGAAAAATCGTTTATTTACAAGAATATAGGAGCTAAAGTTATCTATATATATATATATATATATATATATATATATATATATATATATATATATATATATATATATATATATATATATATATATATATATATATATATATATATATATATATATATATATATATATATATATATATATATATATATATATATAAATCAATTGCTGTTCGTTAGTCTCGCTAAAACTCGAGAACGGCTGGACCGGTTTGGCTAATTTTGGTTTTAAAATATTTATGGAGGTTCAGGTTAAGTTAAGTTTAAAAGGTAAAAATATGTACAAAAAAAGGAAAAGTAGACACAAAATTGGCAGAACAACGTTTGCCGGGTACGCTAGTTACTTATAATTTATAGTTACCAAATACATTCTTAAAATAATATTTTTTAGATACATTATAAAAATCTATATATATAAAAATCAATTGCTGTTTGTTAATCTCGCTAAAACTCGAGAATGGCTGAATCGATTTGGCTAATTTTGGTTTTGAAATAATTGTTGAAGTCCAGGGAAGGTTTAAAAGGTGAGAAAATATAGAAAAAATAAAAAATAATAGTAGTTAAAAAGGCAGAACAACGTTTGCCGGGCCAGCTAGTAAAATTTAAAAATTAATTACTGTTCGTTAGTCTCGCTAAAACTCGAGAACGGCTGAACCGATTTGGATAATTTTGGTTTTGAATTAATTGTTGAAGTCCAGGAAAAATTTAAAAGGTAAGAAAATATAGAAAAAAATAAAAGTGGTTAAAAAGGCAGAACAACGGTTGCCGGGTCAGCTAGTTATAAAAATAAAATTTAATAAAATCAAAAATATATCACAGTTTTTAGACAGTTTTTAGAGAGACATAACACAGTTTTTAGAGTAGCTATATATAATATTATTTGTTATAATAACAATTTTAAATTTATAACTGTACCAAGGGTTATAAAAATTATAAAATAAGAGAAACCTTAGATTAAATATTTTTACATTTTATCATGTTTTATCTATTAACAAATCAAGTAGCTTTTTGTGAAATTTATTTAAAATTATCAGAAATGTAGATTGTAAATATTAATTTCCACACAATATCCATTTTAATGGTGCCTTGTTATCCATTACGCGGTATGGTAATGGCAACAATGGTGGTACCCTTTAAATCAGAACACTATTAACCACAATCATTGTCACTATGCGGTAGGAACGAGTAAGGCGGTGGTACCAAACTCATACGAGACGTTGCGTAACTCTAATACCTAGTGTTTTTTATACATTGTTAAAACTACCTTTCTATTCATAGTAGAATAATAGCACAATATTCTAGAATGCGGTCCCTCAAGGCTGATATCGCACAAAACGGTTACTCAGCTGACTGGAACGATGCGCACGCGTCGTCCGTTACGGCTTACGATTTTATTGCATATGTCTTTGTTTTGTCTCTATCTTGTATAATGGATCGGATATTTCTTTCTCTTTCTTCTTTCACTTTAGCCTTCACCTGACGATTTTATGTTTAAGGTGGAATACATTTTTAAATTACGCTGGGTTGTTTTCAAGTGTGCCATAAAATTTATTTTTTAGACGGTTCTTTTAATTGTAAAAAAAGTCCCCCGTACATTCACGTGCCGCTTATTAAATACGTGAAATCTACGTATCTAGTAACCAGCACTTGTGATTGTAGGCATAAGGAAATATATTTAGAGAAATATATTAAGGAAATATATTAAAATATATTTAGAGAAGGTTGACCTTGACTGCAATTTACATACCTAATTAAGTATAAATTGATTTTTTATATAAGTATAGTAGTCAAATATACATCTTTTAGCCTTAAAATAAATGTACAGAAAAAAATCCCTAAAATTTTATGACTATGTACCTGCTTGTAACTGTAAAAGCCATTAATTATGTTTTATTTCTAGTTGGTAGAATTCTGCAACTTCTCGCTCAGGTATTATACCACCGCCTTACTTGTTCTTATAGCGATGTAATAGTGTGCTTTTCACTGACATAATATTATGATTGGGAAACCTTACCTTCTCAATATGTGGATAGCGACTTACTATTTACATCTTTATACAAGATATATTTATTCTTAAAGAGAGCATTCTGCTAGTTAGCTAACGAATGACATAAAATAGAAAATGGAGTGGCTATTGGCGAGTGGTTAGTGCTTACGTTATCAAGACCGAAACTACGAGAGGAACCGATGTAGAACCAGGCTAACCCGGCAACCAACCCTGGGTGTAATTTAAAAATCTACCACTTCCTTCTCACCTCAAAACCTTCACCTCGAACTGTGATGGGGCTCTACAAATCTAGTTTCGAAATTAAATTTTTAGACCCCCTCTTATAATAATTCATCAACCCGTATACGGATTTTGCTCAGTGTTTTGTGTCTGTGTTTCATTAATTTGCCTACCAATTTTCACAATGTTCCGATCATCGCTACTCTAGTTATCGCCAAACAAATAAATATACATGTACTATACATACAAATATACATGTATTATACATACAATTATCATCCCAGCAACCAATAATACGGGTATTCCAATACTAAGAGTATTCTCGCTTCGTTTCATTCAATAAAATTGCATATAAAAAGTTTAACTGTTTACCATTTTATTAAGTAAGCATAATCTATACTGTATACAAATAAAATTAGAGTGTCTGTAATATAAAAAACTCTTTTTACTAAATGTATATAATTGTATATGTATATACAAGGTATGTATGTATATACAAGGTACATGTACCAGAATATTTTTTACAATTTTTGTGTGTCTGTCTGTTTGTTTCCGCTAATCTATGAAACGGCTGAAACGATTATGACGGGACTTTCTTTGGCAGATAGCTGATATAATAAGTAGTAACTTAGGCTACCTTTATTTCCAAAAATTTTCCACACATATGAAGTCACGGGCATAGTTAGTCTATTTATATTTTTCAATTACTTTACTTTGTAGTGCTTCAATACTTGTTGCTGTATGAAATTGAATCGCAAACTAAATGATTACAGATAATATTATATATGTATAATATCTATGTTAATTTCGTGTTTCATAGGTTATTCCTGTTTACTCGTAAATTTATGAGATTAGACAGGACTATAGACATCAGTAATGTAGACTGGTATTACACATTTTGGATTAGGTTTGATTGATGAGAAATTTTGAGATGACCTAGAAATCTATATATTAATATTATAAATGCGAAAGTTTAGATATTAGGGTGGATAGATGGACGTTTGTTACTCAATCTCGTCAAAACTACTGAACCGATTTGGATGAACTTCAGTACAAAGATAGATGATGACCTGGAATAGCGCATAGGTTATTTTATCACGGGAAAATTAGTTGTTCTCGCAGGAAAGGGCGACGGGGCCAACTTTATAATTATTATTAAACATTGATTTTCTTAAACTAAGCTCTTTTACTGCTTAACAATTAAAATATATTTGTTTTAAAGTTAAGAGATTTTAATTTAAGTAACTCTATGTCTATTTCGAACTAATGTCCTGATAATGTTCTGGTGATTGAAATCGATTGAGTTAAAATGCACTTATGAGAGTGTAAATTTAAATAATATACCACTCTACGCTCTCAAAACTGCATAACAAGTAAACTAACGAATTATAACACACAAATATTACATTTATTCTTGTGTTGCTATTTTTATTAAAAATTTGATGAACCGTATTGATGAAAGCGTTTGAAATATAACTATTTTATTTAGTTTTACTAAAATAATTGATACAGAGCGAAGGATGTAGTTGATTTCACAATAAATAAATTACAAACAAGGAATACTTTGAACAATATTTAAATTTGTACCGGTTATTATCACCTGTGCACACCGTGACTGGGGTGTCCATTGGAGCGATGCGACGATTGCCTTGCACTGTTTTTATTGTATCAACCGTGCGATATGCAAAATGAATATTTGTGTCGATTTTATCAATAAAATCATAAAACATTTTAAGATATTTTGTCCTTATTTCAGGGTTCCGAAGTAAACTAGGGATCCTTTTAGTATCGCTACGTCCATCTGTCCGTCCATCGTCCTTAGTACTAGAAAGAATAAAATCTTGAAAATATTTTTAGGGTAGCTCCTTTACATGTAAATGCGGATGTTATTTTTTTCTCGTGTACCCTATAGTGTGGGGCATCGTTGGATAAGTTTTCAAAAAATATTGTAGGTTTGTCAACACAATTTTTCGATAAAGGGACTCGATAAAAATTTGAGCTTGTGGAATATTAAGCTTCTAAGTACTAATTTTTGTTAGAGTCAAGTGTCCCCCCTCCCCAGCTAAACGGTTGGTTCTGGGGGTGGGAAAAAACACGGTAGTATTAAAAGTAAAACTATCATGGTGTAAAAGTCTTTACAAGTTATTTAATAATGGTCGACCAACATATAATTTGTACTAGGAGAAGTTTTTATAGGCGGTAAACCTGTGCAAAGTAAAATAAAAGTAAAGTATCTTCACGCCTGTATCCCCGAAAAGGTAGGCAGAGGTACAACCAGTGCACCGTGCCGAAAAAACTTAGTCCCACAATTTGACAGGTGGCAAGCCTATCGCCAACTTAACACTTTCTAATCCTGAGCAACGTTGTTTTTATCAGAAAACTGAAAAACACTTTTTGAATTTCCCGGCCCGGGAATCAAACCTGGAACCTTATGTGGTCAACACCGACACCGGACCACTAGACCACAGAGGCGATTACGAGGCAACCAGAGGTGTACCTGTGGTGCGGTCAATGACGAATAATTGACATTAAATAGGTATGAAACAATAAAAGTCCTCTTCTTAATCCGTATTATTATGATGGGCAACTTCAGAACCCTACATTGTGCATGACCCGACACGCATTATGCTATTTTATTATATTAGATAACAAACAACCTGATTGCTCTTCCGATGAAAAGAGACAGCCATCACCTATAGACACCAAAGTTGTTAATGGTGCCGTGCTATCCGTGTAGAGGGATTGTGATGTCACTTGCAAATGTTTATCGGTTACTTTACTCTCCATACCGAAACCGACTTACTAAACCGACTTACAAACACTGACGCTATAGCACGAGGAATAGGTAAGCACCGCCGTCATAGGCCCGGACGGCACGTTGCGTAACAAAGGCAAACACGCATAGCCAGTCGTTTTCAATTCAATCCCGAACCAACACGTGGAATGATGATGAGTTTTTTTTTTAAAGTTCATGAGTCATCTTATTCTCTCATTTCCAATAGAAAGTATTCTATTTACACAATTCCAACAATGCAAAAGCTCGGGAAATAGTTGATATTATTAGAATTAGAAGCGGAACTAAGCGCGTGTACAATCGCAAGCAGAAACTCTCTCATCGGGACCGAAGCGACGGTGTATTATCTAACTTACAAACCATGACTACAAGTGGTTCTATTACTTCTAATTTTATGTTAACTACACTATTAGTATTACTGAGTAACATTTTACCAATTTTATGGTAAATGTTTAGGTAAGAAGATCAACAAATTAGGGCACTATTACATGACCCTTTCATTTCAGAAATATAATTGTTTACCCTAAATTGATTCCGGCTTTTTATGCTGAACTGCCTGGCTTTTGTCAGTTCGTAAAAGATGAATGTGTGACCAAATGCGGTACTATGATTGTGACCATTAGATGGTGACTATGTTTTATGTACCACTGCCTTCCCATTGCTTGTATTTTGCTTGTATTTTGATTTTGGGGGTAAAATAGTAAATTTTATATGCATGTAACGCTTATCACCGCCACACAGATGTCAACACATTATTGACACTTTTGATGTCTATAAGAGTTGGTTATTTGAAAGCCTGTTTGCTATCCTATGTTATTAAAAAAGTTATTGGCACGCGTTGTAGCGGCAAGCGTAACATCATAATTATTTCTTCCACGATAAAAAGACGCTGTATAGCAGGCGGATAAATTGTAATTCCATTTTTCAAAATTCGTTTTTCTTCTTTTTTCACGTGTTTGTTCGGGTTCCTTTGAATAATAGACCAACTGTCGTTCTTCCGGGCAGATCATAAAAGGCGACCGATTGACTATGCCAGTCACTACGATCGTGCCTAATTGGTGGTAGAGTTCTGCATTGCCTCGCCCAGGTCTGGTACCACCGCCTTATCTATTCCTGCCGCAATAGCGTCAGTGCTTGTCACTTTCGTGTTCCGGTTTAGAGGATAAGGTAGCCGGTAAACTTATGCACGTGGCATTAGAAATTGCCACAAAATAGCAACTAATCATTAACATCTTTGGTGTCTACAGGCGATGCTTGACTCTTTCCATCAGGAGACCCATCTACTAGTTTGCTATCTTATGATATACTAGCTGAGCCCGCGACTTCGTCCGCGTGGGAAAATTTCGTAAAAAGGAGCCTAAGTTACTGCCTGTCACATCAACTATCTGCCGGTGAAAGTACCGTTTAATCAGTCCAGCCATTCCAGAGATTAGCCGGAACAAACAAACAGACAAGACAGACAAAAATTGTAAAAATGTTATTTTGGTATATGTACCGTGTATACATCAATATGCATTTAGTAAATAGCGGTTATTTTAATATTACAAACAGACACTCCAATTTTATTATTTTTATGTATAGATATAAAAAAAACCCCGTGTTGGTTCCTGACTCCTTTGAAGAATAGACCAACTGCCGTTCTGCCAGGCAGGTCGTAAAAGGCGACCGATTGGCTATGCAAGTCACTATCATCGTGACTACTAGGTGGTAGAGTTCTGCATTGTCTCGCCCGGGTCTGGTACCTCCGCCTTACCTATTCTTGCCCCAATAGCGTCAGTGCTTGTCACTGTCGTGTTCCAGTTTGGAGGGTAAGGTAGCCGGTAAACTTATGTATGTGGTATTAGACCTCGCCACAAGATAGCACCGCACCATTAACATCTTTGGTGTCTATAGGCGATGGTTGACTCTTACCACCAGGAGACCCATCTGCTTGTTTGCTATCTTATGATAAAAAAAATCAATGCAAATAACGGAAGGAAGAATCATCGTAACTGTTTTAAAAAGGAAAAGAATTATAATTATTTACCTCATTTGAAATTTTCGCAAAGCATAACTTAAGTATTTCTGAAGGAAAATTAATTTTATATATGTTTCCTAGTTCCTGTTTTGTATGTCTCCACAAAAAACTTAAACGCCATTAGTATTAATGTCTGTAAATATGAAATAATGATGGCCTCTATAAAACATAGACCACATGAATATTAACAGACATGATATTGGGCGGCAAATGTGTAGCAGTGCATAGAAGTAAATGCAAAATATGTGCTTTTCCCCTATTTCTTTTTTTCTGGAATGATTTTATTTAATCAATAAGTATTGTACTCTGTATTTCTGAGAATACATGCAAGCTACACTGACAAGCTAACAAATTGGCTTGAAAGCTGTATCCATTTTAATCACCGCTATAACCATTACCCCGGTACTGGTTATAAAGGTAAAATCACTACTGTAGAGGATGATGACGTCACGTAAGGATGGCAAAGAGAAGGTCTTCCTAGCTAGCATTGGCATCGAAGTCGCCTGAAAAGCGTTAAAACTTGTACATAGCGTTACAAGATCGATTTAAAAGTTACTTGAAGTTGTACGTATTATACCGTTGAAGTTTGCTCGACCGCTATAATGGTTTTGTAATATTACCAGTCTAGCTATCTGTATTAAAGAAACAAGACAAATAATAGATTAAATACTGCAATAACAATAAAACTCTAAAATCAAATTCTAATCTCAAAACTTTTCCAATGAAAATGCTCCGTCAAGTTGATCCTAAGATACCCTTTAATAAATGTCCCTGAGAGTTCTCGAAATAAAATGTGATTTATATTTATTTCATTTTAGTTAACATTGCCAGACGCCTCGATTTTAATTTCGAATATTGTTTTGGATGTGAAATGATTGACTCCCAAGAGCAAATTCTAATCTAACGGTTTTACTTGAAACAATATTGAAATAATGCTTCTGACTTTTATTAAAATCAACCGTCAACCCAGTACTGAATAAATATCCCAGCGGGCAAATAGTCTATTACGAGATCGTTGATTATTCACATTTTTCGGTACGTTTATTATTGTCTCCCTACAAAGAAAGTTCCCTTTATTACAGCTCTTTGTGAGTATTGATGTAATAAACTATAAAGTAAAATATTTTACTAGAGTCTCTGCTTTATTGTTTAAGAAAATTTCTTGAAATTTAATTTACTATTGATATAGAGTTCTTGATTAATGAAACTTGATATTCGAAATGTAAAGTCATCTACGAATTATTTGAACAATTTAAATTTATTGTCAAACAATAATTTAAAATTATTGACATACAATTGAGAACGTTACTTTAATTCTTTTGCGTTAATTTATTTAGTTGCTGAATCATTGTCTAGGGATGTTAGCATACTCCTATTAGGTACGTCAGCCTGTTTAAGTATTATGTAAGCACATTTTTTACAATTACTAACTTCTTCCTCTCACATGTCAGCAAAAGTAAGCAAGTATTTTACCTATTCGCCCAATGTTTACATAAGTAAGTATTGGTAAATTTATTTTTAGTCTGTGTTCAGGTTTCTTTATTGATTCAAGAGCAGCAGCTTTCAAATTTAAAAATAAAAAAATAAGGAAAAGTGTTAGCATGAAGGAGTTTAAGGGACATAACATTTATTCAAGTAAATTATTGTCTTGTTTTTAAATTTGTATTATTATAATCCTAATATTATATTAACGATTAACACGTTTTTATATTTTGTACTTTTAAATTTTGGTATATAAAATCAAATTAGCTAGTCTAGTCGGAACAGATATAACGACTTCACCCAATTCTAAGATAAAAAGCGCAGTACCTAGCCATTTTTTTATAAGTAGTATAGATACCACGAAGTCCCTTAGGTAAATTTGGCTTCCGCGAAAACGGCCTTTTAGTTAGTAAAATTATTTAAAAAATAAGAGGGCTTTTGTGGCTTTCTCATGAAACCGGTTTTATTGAAAAAGGCTTGGTATTAAATTATAAAAAATATTAATAGTGAATTATAGAGTTCACTGTCAAGCTTTTTTTTTTTTTTTTTTTTAAGGGCAATGGGCCCACCTCTCGTTCCCACCACTGTAACTTCTTGCATACCAAGCCTTTGTAGAAGTTACAAAGGCTTGGTATGCAAGTAGTGTGCCAACATGCTCTATATGATATCATTTGTGCGAAAAAATTATGTAAGATTGTTAGCTTAGCAGTATATACTTACACCGGATCTAGATTTGCCTTTTTTAAATAATCCAACATATCACATTCAACATATGATTTTCTAAGTAGTTTATCATACAGGTAACGTTACCCACGGACAGTCATGTAAAAATTTTTGCAACAAGTCCTGAGGTCCAAAAAAACCTAACTGGTAAAAAAATGCCATCAAGCATTAAGATTGCAGAACGAAAATATATGTTTTGCTGTACAATAAAGTTTAAAAAAAAACAAAAAGTTTTTTAAAGTTTTTTATATCATAAGGTACAAGACAAGCAGATGGTTCTCTTGATGGAAAGAGATAACCACCGCCTATACGCTCAAAAATGTTAATGGCGCGTTGCTATCCTTGTGGTGGGTACTTAACGCCACATGCATAAGTTTAACGCCTACCTTACCTTTTAAACCGGAACACGATAGTGCCAAGCACTGACGCTATTGCAGCATCAATAGGTGGTGGTACCAGACCGGGCGAGATAATGCAAAACTCTACCACTTAGTAATCACGATGGTAGTGATTCGCATAATCAATCGTTCGCCTCTTACAAACTGCCTGTGACAACGGCAGACGGTTTAATCTAATAAGGGAGCCCAGGCCAATACTTGTGAAAAAGTACTTGCTGTTCTCATCCTTTCCAGAAGGCACACAAAGAGTTTAGATGGTTCAATTCAACGAGTTTTTTGAGGAATCACTCAGCAAGAAAAAATCGAGACCTACATGATAAACTACTTTTTGAAAATCAAGACGGTGATCATATTATGTTAAATTAATGAAAATAGTAAAAAAACATTATTTCTTTTAAAAAAAATTAGTGGCTGCATAACCGTGTCTTCTATTGAGGCCAAAGTGCGGGTATATTCGTAAGGCTCATCCTACCTAAAAAAATTTGCCTATGCGGCTGATGACTTAGGATAGCTTCATTCTCGTTTTGACTGGATTAAACAGCAGTTGGCTGTCATGCATGACGAATATCTCCATTACTCTGAGTCTTCAAAGACATCACTAATGAACAAAGTTGCAGAGCCTCATACTACCTATTATCGATTATGCTGAATCTTGCTTAATTGATACTACTGAAGAACTTGTAAACAAATTAGAGAAGTAGCGAAATCTCTGTATAAGATTTACTTTTGGTTTATGTAAGTTTATGCAAGCCCATGTCTCCATCTTGCTGCTGCGTAGGAACACTATTTCGTCTACTTTTTATCCTTATGCACTATCTACGTGATAGGTTTTCTTTTTCGCATCCACCAGGTTCACCTTGTAGGTCAAGTGTTAGTGCCTTTTTAAAATGTCCTCCACACAATTCATTATCAAATTCTTTTTATGTTCAAGCTGTCAGTTTATGGAATTTACTACCGCCCAAGTTTTGTATGAGTAGAATCTCTTCCAATTTTCAAAAACAATCTAAGAGAATATTTTCTTGCTAGATTTACTTAGTAAGTTTTTTATTTTTATCGATTGTTATTCATTTTAAAATATTATGTAGCTTAGTTTAATGTAACAAAAGTGTAGTCATATTCATATCTAGTTTTATGATTATCGAACATTATTTTAACATTTTGATAATTGTGTTTTACTATTTTTCGGGTCAGCTGGAAAAACATCTCTTATTGAAGATAAGCTCGCCCATTGTACAGTTTGTTGTAAGTTTCTATGTATAACTTAATCATGTACACAAAATTATTAAATGAATAATTAGACATTGGATGTACGCTGGCTTAAACGACCGTGTTTGCTCTGTAAACGTATCCATATTTGAGCAACGCCTGAAGATGCGTTTCACTTTCGAGCATACAGAAGCAGGGTTGTCATTTGTGTTCAAATCAAAATCGACAAAATTTTGTAGAAAACCCGGAAAATCAATAAAATAAATTTTGCTGACATAATCACCATCCAGATCCTCCTATCCCTATGTCATAAGAAATAAGCAAAGCAAAGCCCCCACACCCTCCCGCCCTCTTTAGTGCTTACGTAATACTTGAATGGCCTCTGACCCCCGGGGTTACAATTTAATGACCATACACATGACACTTACCAGTGGGAGGGATGAATGGGTTACCATCTTGCTTATTTCTCCCGTGAAATAGCTTTGCTGTATTTCGGAAAGAAGGGCAAGACAGGCAGTGTAATTACTAGCCCGATACATAACATCTTATGTCTCAGGATAGGCAACACACGAATGGAATACCTGGGCTAGTTCCAGCCCAGGTATCCCATTTTTGTTCATTAGCGATATCGACCACTCACCATCAGGTGGCACGTCTGCCAGTTGGTCTATCTTGAGATAGGCGTAAAGGCTTGTATTCTTAGGTTTGGGTGCTTATTAAATAATCAGTATATACTATATATTTCTTTGTATATATATTGTTGACTAACACCCAAATCACAAATAAATAAATTGCTTACATTGGAGTTAGATTGATTCGTTTAATTTGTCCACTGATATTATATTAATAATAATAATAATATTTATTAATAATAATAATAATTTAACAAAAAGTGTGTTGTCTTGCGGACAATTAAATAAATTGATTTATTTTAGTTATTTATTAAATTTGTTACGCAAATTAACGGAACTTCGAGGTTTAATTTGTATTGTACATACGAGTAAGTTTAGTAAGTACAATTTCTTATTGTCTGAAAAGTGAAAATGAGTCTTCTAATCATAAAAATAGTCAAGATTCTGATGCTTATAATATCAAAGTTGTTTCTGAAGTGATGCAATTTTAGATCTTAAGTGGTGTCAAACACTGCTGACAAATAAGGAACATAAAATTATCGCTGAATACATTACTGAAATCGATCTAACTGCAATAAGTAAGCAATTTATTTGCTTGTGATAATATGGCTGATAGTCAATGATATTAGTACATAGAAACACATAATATTTAATTTTTTTTATGTTATCAATAACATAAAAAAAATTAAATTTATTGTAATCATCGTATTTAACCTATCGGTTTGAAACAATGCAGGGAGAATTTTATCGGACACTATGACAAACAATAATGCTTAAATATGGCACGTTCATGTTGGTAGTCAAATAATCGTTGCAGTATTTTTGACGAACAAAACATTTTTTTGAAATACCTATTAAAATATATCGTAAATACGTTGAAACTAAGTATGTGTCCATTGACAACGAAAATATTATATGTTGGATATATTTCAATCGTGCTTTATTTAGAAAAACGTAGCACTGCCGTAAAAAGTTGTAGAAAGAATGTTCGGTAGACTCGCCAAGTATGTACTGATAATTTAATAAAAAGAGTACTATCCCGCGAACTATATTATTTCCATAAAAAATGTACGCAGTTTATTAATTAAGACTCAGGTTAGGCAAACGCCAGGGAATACAGACCTTACCAACAGCATACAACAAATTAATTCAAATCTTCCCTACGCAATTTGAAATTCTACATCATTAGAAATTTAAATGCCCGACAAATAGTGTATTTGTTTATTTATTTGAATTCCAAAATGTTTATACGATGTTTAATGAAAGCTATTGGTTAGATTATCATGGACACTGTTGGGTATAGCAAGGTAGAGGAGAGGAATATACTTATAAATTTTATTTAATTAATTATAATGACTAAAAATTGTTTTCGTTTAATTTAGGAAGGCTGGCAGAGAATGTTATGTAGCATTAAGTCCACATCTGTACATACATTTTAAATAAATAAATGATAAGAACGGTATGGTATAGTTGGCATTATCAATTTAATTATATAATCAATCAGCTTTAACCAGTCAATATAGTTCACAGACCACACAAATACTAATAGACACGGTGTTGGACGCAAAATGCATAGCCGCTCATATCAGCAAACGTATCTAAATGTCAAACAATTTTAGATATATCGTAAAAAAATAGAAATATGCCATATTGTGCTATTTTATCGTGTCGAATAAAGCTAATGCTTAAAGAGTACCTCTGGAGTGATTTTATTTCATCAGAATTATAACTCTGTATGTATCAGCGTAAATGTAAGCGACACTGACTACTTAAGATATTGCCTTGAAAGGCGTATCCAGTTTAATCCGTGATATAGTAATTACAAAATAATTGATTTTATTTAAAATAAAAATATTTAAATTTAATAGTTTTTATTGAATTCATAGATGTATAGTTATGTCATAATATTAGCTATTACTCGTGACTTCGTTAGTGTGACCCAAAATTATAGTGATAATAAAATTATAATAATAGTAATAATGTGGGCGGTGTAAAAAGATGCTCATCTCGGCACAGTGTATGCTACAATGAGCATCTTTTTGGTATGACATTATTTATAAAAAATATGTTAAATATTGGTATTTATCTCTTTTTTGTTTTGTTGTTGTTTTATTTTAAACATCTTAATAACCATGCTATAAGGGCTCAATCAGGGTGGCGCAACCAGTAGCCGCTACCAGCAAAATGTATACAGCTCTATAGTAACCTACTCACCTGGTGTCCGTTTGGTAGGGCTGGTTGCGCTACCAAACGGACACCAGGTTTTGGCGGCGCGACCAGCTCGGACGCATTTATGCTCGTTGAATGTTACTCATCGCGCCGCCACGCTGGTCGCGACAACACTAATTACTACAGCGCTGTATGGTGTTATATTCACTCGGCCGCCACTGGCAGCCAGCTTACCACAATGTTTTCCCCCGTGTTCGTCCGAGATCCTTTAAAGAATAGGCCAACTGCTGTTCTACTAGGCAGATCGTAAAAGGTGACCGATTGACTATGCAAGTCACTACTGATACCACCGCTTTACCTATTCCTGCCGCAATAGCCTCAGAGCTTGTCACTGTCGTGTTCCGGTTTGGAGGGTACGGTAGCCGGTAAACTTATGTTTTGTGGCATTAGACCTTGCCACAAGATAGCAACGCACCATTAACATCTTTGATGTTAATAGACGATGGTAGACTCTTCTTTTTTATGTCATAAGATAGCAAACAAGCAGATGGGTTTCCTGATGGAAAGAGTCAACCATCGCCTATAGACACCCAAGTGTTAATGGTGCGTTGCTATCTTGAGGCGAGGTCTAATGCCATATGCATAGGTTTACCTTACCCTCAAACCCGAAACACGACAGTGACAAGCACTGACACTATTGCGGCAGGAATAGGCAAGGTGGTGGTACCAGACCCAGGCGACACAATGCAGAACTCTACCACCTTCTGCTTGTTTGCTATCTTATATAAAAAAAAAAACAATTTTTCTTCAAGACTGACTGATTTTCTTAATATTATGTCTTGTTTTAACAAATCATTTTCACACAGAGTAAGTAACTCATCAAAAGACCTCACGTATGTAGCTAAAAAACTTATCCGTATATCTTGTTAGATTGTCGTATATTTTGACTAATTTTCTTTTCATACAGCGATCGGCTAAATAAGAATACTATATATTAGCCAATATGCTATTCAAGGTCATCAATTACCTGTGTGCCAAATTTAATTCAAATCCGTTCAGTAGTTTTAGCGTGATTGAGTAACAAACATCCATTAAAACATCCAAACTTTCGCATTTATTCATATATTAATAATATAGATGTAATCCGAGTAGCATGACATAGTTTGTAAGTGTAGAAATGTAGTACTAATAAATATTATCTTAACTTTAAACAATCGCCACGACATAATAATATTTATTAATATTTTTTATTATGTTTCAGGTGTGCAATCAGTACGAATAGTAAATATCCGAGTGCCAGAAGTTCTCCAATACGGTACCAAAGATGCTATAACGCTGGACTGTGATTATGTTACCAATAATGTCACAGGTCTGGTGGTGAAATGGTTTTACAATGATCGTTCTCAGCCGGTCTACCAATGGATACCACCGCAAAAGCCGCAAGCTTTAGGAATATTAAAAAATAAGGTATTATTGTTGTTATTTATTTTCATAATTCAAACGTAGTAAAACTGCAGTAACCGAGTTCTACTCTCATGTGTCTCTGAAACTCTTCACCAAATGCATACCAAACCGGAAGTTTACCCTTTCAAGCAAAATTTGCATTTTCCAAATCGTTCGTCTCGAATCTGGATCTATTATTATAATATATTTGACTAATTGGTATAAAATATAGTTCTCAATTCTTTGGAAATTCATAAAAAGATTCCAAAGAATTGAGAACTTACTTATTTTTAAGTACTGTACTGTGTTCAGTTTTACTTTATACGGGCTCCTATAGTTAACGATTCCTTATTCGTACCAGTAAACATTAGCAACCAATTTAATTACAATAAGACGTTCCACAAGTTGACCCGGGCTCCCTTTGAAGAATAGACCATCCCTTCTACAAGGCAATACGTCACAGGCAAACGATTGACCTGGATTCTTCAACTATTTATATATAAAATTTCATCAAAATCGGTTCAGCAGCTTAGCTGTAAAAGCGTTCCAGACGTAATAAATTACTGAAAATATGGGGCCTTATATTTGTCATACATATACGCCAGATCCCTTACGAGGTAGGCAGAGAAAGCCAAATGCCATACATCACCATCTTGGCAGTCTTGTCTCGCTTTCTTCATATTCATTACTCATTTCATACAGACATGCCGGTACCGAAGACTTTTGACACCACCTTCGGACAGTCATCGATCAATGTGATCATAGTATATCAGTCTTGGTCTTCCGCAGTACCTACAAATGCATCCTCGCAGGTACTGTGGAACACAAACACACAGAGTACAAAATAGATATACAATGCAAATCTGGAATTTGCATTGTATATCTGTTTTGTTAACATTTCATCTATCATTCTTTCTACATTTCTGAATCAACGGAGTATGCCATTTTCATCTTTACGCCGACATTTTCTTTCAAGCCTAACTTCTCTCATACTTCAATATTACGAACATTTAAGTCATATTAGTTTATAAAAGCAACATGTTGAAGTGGTTAGCCTATTTTACTCAGAACATGAGGTTCCGAGTTTGATTCAGGTTAAGCAAAAGTGTAATAGAGGTTTAAAGACTATCCTCGAATATCGATGTTAGAGTACTCGTAGCAGCTCAGAGCGTGGTGTTAGTCATGTCTCAAATAAGTGTACTATGCGTTCCAACTGAGAATAGGACTGTCAGGGTGAAATATTGTTTCGTATTTTGCTAAAACTTCATAAGTGATGAGTAAGGTGTGTGGTGTTTAAGTAGCTAGACTGATATAGTATTGATGAATATTATAATACTTTTTAGCCTATTCTGGACAAATACAACCCAGACCCACAAAAATCGCAACGAAATTGCCCCCGTCGTTTTTGACTTTAAGTAGTGTAACTAACGAGATTTTTTTACATTTAAATAGATGACCATCTAGAATGATGTTTTTCAATATTTTTTATTGATTAAAATAACATTATTAAAACGTTATTTGTTCTTCAATAAATAAGCAATATTTTTTTCCAAATATTTTTTACTAATTTCACACTTGTGGTATGAAGTTGATAACAAGCTCGATCCTATTCTTAGTTGGAAAGCATAGTATAACGTTAATCGGACTCAGTTCTTGCAGGATCCAAGTATTGTATTTTATTTTTGCGGTTCATGGACTACATAATATCTGAATTGGTAACTTCTGTATCCTTAGTATTTATAAAAACAACACGTATTAGTTTTTTCTATCTACGGTGACCTGACAAAATCATTTAAGTGATGGAAATTCCAAGAGAAAGAGATTGGTGCAACAACGTAAAGAAATTCTCTGTTTCAGTAAAACTAAGTCGGCGTTTGGATCAAAAACAAACAAACAATAATTATTCATTCAATCATTCATAGGCTACTTAAACATTTTTACTAAACAGTTCATTATTCATAGGGATTCGCGGATGAGCAGATAGTTATTTAAATATATTTTTAAGCGATTGAAATTATCGTTTATTTTTCTAATCCCACAAATAATTTTCGGAAAATTTTGTATTCAATGTTTTTGAAGTGAAAATTCCAGATGCGTCACGCGATTTTTGGTAGGGATAAAATATAGTTTTAGGTAACGCGGCATATTATAATGTTTTTATTTTTTATTCACTTCATTATATCTTTAGATATAACAAAAAAGCAAATAACTCTCCCGATGGAAAGATGACCCAGCGCCTATAAACACCAAAGATGTGCAGAATGGCAATGCCACATTAACAAGTGTACCTTTAAAACCGGAGCACGAAAATGACCAGCATTGACGCTATTGCGCCAGGAATAGGTGAGGCGGAGGTACCATATACCCGGGCGAGACGTTACGGAAGTCTATCATTTATTAGACATGATGGTAGTGACCGTTATAGCCAATCGGTCGCCTTTTACCATATGCTTGGTAGAGAGACAGTTGTTCTATTCTTGAAAAGGGATTTTGTTATATATCATAAAATAGCAAATAAGCAGATAGGTCTCCTGATGGAAAGAGTCAACAATCACCTATAGAGGCGCTCGAATCAAGACGGAAAATTTTTTTCGGCAGTCGCCATAACTGCCTTTTTTCAGCCTTTTATGAACTAAGCAAATCCCACATCATAAGATAGCAAACAAGCAGATGGGTCTTCTGATAGAAAGAGTCAACCGTCGCCTATAGACAGCAAAGATGTTATTGGTGTGTTGCTATCTTGTGGTGAGGTCTAATGACACATGCATAAGTTTACTGGCTACCTTAACCTCCAAACCGGAACACGGCAGTGTCAAGCACTGACGCTATTGCGGCTGAAATACGTAAAGCGGTGGTACCAAACCCAGACGAGACAATGCAGAACTCTACCACCTAGTAGACATAGTAGTGACTCGCATAGCTAATCGATCGCCTTTTACGACCTGCCTGGTAGAACGGCAATTGGCCTATTCTTCAAAGGTACCCGGACCATCACGGGGAACTTGTAAAAATAAGGTCGTTGACAGCTGCGTAAAATGCGATCATTGCCATCTCACTCACCGGTTAACCTGAAATATGCTATTGACGATTAATGCACTCTACCTGTCATACAAATGAACCGGCGAGATGAAATTTATTCATTTTTAAGACTTGGTCAGCGTTTCTCAACCAGAGACCCGGTGATTTGTCGCAAACCGGAAGATCTATTGAGATTGTACGACTTTGCTTACCCTATTCGAGCACAGGCACGATGATTACCTTTGAGTAACTTATTTTATTATAATAATTGGTAACAAAGTAATTATGTTGCCGCAGTTAGCGATGAAATAAAACATTGTTATGCGTGCTGCGTGTCTGCAAATGATTTATTGTTTTATAACACGATTAAATATAAGTGGCGCAACACACAGGGGTGTAGTTCGTAGTAAAAAGTAAAAGGGAGGTGAAATATCAATTTTTGTATTAATAAGTATCTTTACACCCATATCTTTGAATGGGTAGGAAGAGGCATAACAAGAACACCCAGGATTAGACAAAGATATCCAATGCCACAATATATGATAGGAAGGATGCCTTATGCCTGGATTATGGTGCTTCTGGGCGATGGTTGTCTCTTTCTATCAGGAAATCTATCTGCTTGATTAATATCTTATGATATAAAAAATTAAAGAAAGAAAAATGTAAGGTAATAATGGTACCAAACATTTTTTTTTGTTTTACTAATTTCAAACTCTTATTACGGCTTATTTATTTTATTTCTCGAATCCTTATAGCACGCCGTGCTGGAAACGTGAAGAGAACCGCATGCCATATAACACGATCCTGGGGGCTTAGACAAAGTAACATCGCTTCTTTTAACAAAATTTGCAAATTAAATACCATAATTTCTTCTTTATTAATTATGGATTTCCGCAAAAGTGACGCCTGAATCTATTAAATATCTCGGAGTCAGTCTACAATATATAATCTTTATCAGGTCAATAAAACGTGGCATTGAGGATCACAACTTATTTCGCCAACCGATAAACCGGTGAATGGTAGTGAACTGGAAAGTCTATAGACGCTCATTTAACTCTGCCTTTCATTTCTGTTGCATCAGAGCAGTTCCATATAACATTTCGCGAAATATTTGCAAATTAAATACCATATTTCTCCTTTAACTAGCGATAGCCCGTGACCAAAATTCGACCATAGACTAAACAATACAATCTCTTTTGAGTTCGACAACTGACTTCAGCTGTAAGAAAATAATATACATATGTGTATATTATCATGTATGTCACATGAATATAGTGTGTGTTATGTTTATTCTTATTAATTTAGTGTAATTTTAATGAATTTATTTAGGTATGTTTAGAAATTTTACCTTTTATTTTTTTTAAATATTAGTATTCTGCAGTCCAGTGTAAACTTTAACTGTGCCAAGTTTTATACTCAATTGTTCACGTAATTGTCTTGAAAAGGGGTCCAACGTTTTTTTTTTACGTATTAACATATCTATCTATTTACGAATACAGTATAAATGTCAACTCTTTTACCCTCATGAAATAACTATTTAAGGGTAGGTTTGGTACGAGTGACAAACATTTAAGATTTTCTAAAAGCTTTTTTCGTTTATCCTATGGTGTGGGGTGTTGATGGCTGCGACTTAGTTATTTTACTTTTTGAAATATCGTTTTTCAGTATTGTTTTCTTTTACAAATAATTAATATTTCACTGTTTATTTTAATTCGAACACCCTAATTTAAGAGATACACCATCTTCAGAAAACACTCGATCAATTTTATCATAGTACTAGTAATTCGTCTCATAGATTATTCATGTAAAATCGCCGCACATAGTTGTTTCCTATGTTTGTATTAGTATAGAATGAAAAAGAAAAGTTAAGTTTCTAGAACAACTAGGGCAAAACCGTTGGTTTAATACTCAAAGGCAAAACCATCAAAATATTCAATGACAAATACTCCAATAGAAACTTAACATTAAAAAAGTTACAGTTAATGTGTTTTGTTTCCAGTTAGACTTATCATTTAAAGTATCATCGAACCCGTATACTCAGCACCGTGCGCTACGCATCCTGTCCCCCGGCATCGAGCTAACGGGAAACTACACGTGTGTCGTGTCTACCTTCTTGTCGGAGGACGAACGCACTCGTCCTATGGCTATATTTGGTAAGTGTTTTATGTAACTGCTACTACTAGCTTTTGGTCTCGTGGTCCGGTGTCAGTATCGATAGCATGAGGTTCCGGGATCGACTCCTGGGTCGGGCAAATATTTTTTTTCAGTTTTCTGATAAAAACAACTTTGCCCGGGACTAAAAAGTGCCCGGTTGGTGATAGGCTAGCCACCTAGCACATTGTGGAGAAAAGCATCTTGGTCTAATCGTGGGTGCACTTATTGTACCTCTGCTCCTTCGGGGATACGGGCGTGAAGATACGAAACTAGCTGCAACATGCCGCCCTACTACTTATTTTTCCAGATAAAAATTATTTTATGTTTTATTCTAGCTCACCTACCTGTGTGCGAAATTTCATCCAAATCCGTCAAGCCGTTTTTGTGTGATTGAGCAACAAACATCCATACATTCAAACATCTAAATTTTCGTATTTATAATATTATCATGAACTAGATAGCATGCAGCATGATGCTGCAACAAAAATTCGCATCTACAGCAAGTTAATTGCACCATGTCTATAACCTGCCTGAGATCGCAAGAAAGTTCTAAACCAATCGGAAGAACTTCAGAAAATTTGCGATTTTGAACAATCGAACGACCTAATAACTATCTGACCTCCGCCGCTTCGTCTGCGAATTTTTTTTTTATTTAAAAAATATCAAATGAAACTCAGTAAAACTTGTAATGTCATAGTTAAGAAATAAAAAAGTCTTAATTAAGTAAGCTAAAAGTTGTAATTATAAATGTTATCATTAAAATGATGATAATGCTTAGTAGTTAAAATCCTTCGATGAAACACAGTCAATGTGCAAAACAAAAAAAATATATGGTACAAATTTTATGTCAATTTATAAATATTTTATATATTACTAGGTTCAGCTGAACCTGGCAGACGTTTTCCTGCTAGTATGTATGATAACAGCAATATGCTGTAGCGTCATCCAGTGGCGAACCTAATTATGAATCAATGAGGCTTGGTTTCAATTCATTTTTTTATATCATAAGATAGCAAACAAGCAGATGGGTCTCCTGATGGAAAGAGTAAACCATCGACTTTAGACACCAAATAAGTTAATGGTGCGTTGCTATCTTGTGACGAGATCTAATGCCACATCCAAAAATTTACCGGATACCTTATCCTCCAAACCGGAACACGATAGCGACAAGCACTGACGCTAGAATTGTGGCAAGAATAGGTAAGACGGTGCTACCAAACCCGGGCGAGACAATGCAGAACTCTACCACCTAGTAGCTACGATGGTGGTGACTCGCTTAGCCAATCGGTCGCCTTTTACGCTCTACCTGGCAGAACGGCATTTGGCCTATTCTTCAAAGGTGCCCGGGATCAACACGGGGAAAAATTCTTGACAGTGACAAACATTTGTGTGACGAGCACATATGTTTTAATTTCTGGATTTAAGCGTTTAACTGATTTGTTGCAATATTTATATTCTATGTAAAAATTCTATGTAATGTATGATATATAATATTTACTTAGCAACTATCTATGTAATTCTATGTTTTGTATATAATAAATACTTTTTGGCTACTAGGTGGTAGAGTACTGCATTGTTCGCCCGGGTCTGGTCCCACCGCCTTACCTATTCCTGTCGCAATAGCATCAGTGCTTGTCGCTATCGTGTTCCGGTTTGGAGGGTAAGGTAGCCGGTAAACTTATGCATGTGGCATTAGACCTAGCCACAAGATAGCAACGCATCATGGTGTCTATAGGCGATGGTTGACTCTTTCCATCAGCAGACCCATCTGCATGTTTGCTATCTTATGATATAAAAAAAGCAAATAATTTGCTTAAACGAATTTATCTAACCCCAAAGGGTTAGTTGATTCGTGTAATTTTTCCAGAGATATTATTATTATGTCTTTCTGTAAGGTGAGTAATCCACTTGTTTGACCTATGATATAAAAAGGCTGTTGCTATTATATTTATCAAGTTTTTGTAAATAATAAAAAAGAAGTTTATTAATACTTGAATACTTTCTCTCAATTTCTCTAACTTGAAACTGTCTCCATACAAGAATTTCCTTTGAATGTTCTCAAGTATGCGGTATCGCGCTAATAATATGCTTTGTGGGCTGAGACAAAACGGAAATTACTTCCACAACTTTACCCATTCTGCAGCCAGTAATAGGATGTACATTTCGATAAGCGGAACGTGCTTTGACTTTAGTATACGACGCATTATCTAAATACATTAAAAAGTATGAATAGCTTTCGTTACTCTGACATACCGCACAACGATATACCGAAAATGTGTGTTTTAACCACAATGTGAATAAATTCGGTATTACTAAATAATATACTTCGCATTATAATTCGTACAATAGCATATATTATTGCACAACTTATATCGAAAAAAAAAACACTTTTTGTAATCTTTTATTATATATATATATATATATATATATATATATATATATATATATATATATATATATACATATATATATAATATATATGTATATATAGGCGTGATGTCGTGACCAAGGAAAATAGGGATTGATTTTTATATATAATATATATATATATATATATATATATATATATATATATATATATATATATATATATATATATATATATATATATATATATATATATATATATATATATATATATATATATATATATATATATATATATATATATATATATAAAAATCAATCCCTATTTTCCTTGGTCACGACATCACGCCTAAATGGCTGGACCAATTTCGGTATTTTTTGTTGTGTTTCTAATTGTAAGGAGAAGGTTCTTATAAAAGAAAATAATAAGAAAATTGCGCGGAAAATAAGAAAATTTAAGAATAATTAACCACCATATTCTTATATATTCTTATATTATATTATTTATATTATTTCAATTCTTATATAAATTACGTGTCACGTCGTTTGTCTGCTATGGATTCCTAATATGTATGGCAAAACAACGTTTGCCCGGTCAGCTAGTTATTTATATTATTTTCTCTTTTTAGTACACAGTACCTACATAATTTTTTTATGTATCCCATTATAGATGGTTCAGTGAAGGTTAATTTTCCAATTTTCAAACTTAATTAACGCAATAGGAACATGAAAATCAGAAAAAAACTAAAAAATCCCGTTGAGCAATAAGAAAATTGTGTAGCTTTGAAACATCTTGAATTAGGTAGTAATTATATTAAAGATTATTGCATAACATGTCAATAATATTCCATGAGCAGTTTTTAGTAGGCGAGCCTGTACGCACATTTATACGTTCATTTTTGTAATTAAGTTGGTTGTTGGTAAGTTCTTTTGGTATTAATTTTAATTTATTAACATATATTAGTGCTTTCCAGGTGGCCATAAACAGAATTATTTCTGTGTATGAAGGCAAACCTACCATGTTTAAACTATCTGTTGAAACTAAATTTGTTTGGTTATCAAATTGTATAACTATCGGTAAACAAATTGTTTTAAATTAATTAAATTAAAACTATCCATGAACCATTTTTAAATGGCAAACAATCATAGACATGTTAACAAATTAATTAATGTTCATAAAAAATATCTCATCTGGTCTAGATCGTTCTACCAACGTCTCCTACGGCCGGTTTCCGAAACGCAAATCAATTTCAACAAGCAACTATTCTGTATTTTTACATCATTAAACTAACATTAATTGTTAAACTCGTATTAATTGCTTGTTAAAGTTAATTTGGGTTTCAGAAACCGGCCGTTAGACTATTATCCTCTACTTAAAAATATCTATTCTTATATTTTTGTATGTAATTGGTTTCCCCGAAACGGCTTTAATGAAATGTTGTATTTGAATAGTCTTTTACTATTAAAATTGATGTAGGTAATTTTCAGCTCCGTGTCAATATTTTCATATGAAAAAATATCTGAGCGAAGCTAGTTCGCCCAGCTAGTTTACATTTATACTGGCTGACCCATCAAATGGTGTTCTTGCCATATTAATTATGTAAAACAAATAGGTAGGAGGTAGGAGGGTGAAATTTTGAAGTAAGTGAAATTTTGGAGTTATAGATATTTTTTGATGCCTCTAGTGATGTCTCAAGACGTTGTGGTAGGTACTTTGTACTCACGATGTTAGTGATACCAGCCAATCGGTCGCCTTTTACGACCTGCCTGGCAGAACGGCAGTTAATTCATTCTTCAAAGGAGCCCAGACCCACACTAACTTATGCTCATAAAAAAAAACATAAAAATCGATCGAGCCATTTCGGAGTAACGCGGCCACAAACACAGTGGCATGACATTTTTGTAAGTATATATTCATATTTACTTTTATGACGAGAAGGACAAGCTTGGGAGTTTTACTAGCCCAAAGATGATTAAAACCATGGTGTATGTACTATTTGATAATATTAGTCAATGAATTATATTATTTAATAGTTAAGAAAACAATAAACAATTTGCAAATCGAAACGTGCGTAAATTTAATATATTACGGATAATCTGTTTTTATATGTTGTTTAATATGCATGTCACTTTCAATTTAGCTGTCATTCGCGAGTCGCGACTATAATTTGTAAACAAGTCTAACTGTTATTCTTCCGTTCGCCATATTTTACCTGTATCATTTACTATCTATTCAAATCAACAAACATTATTTTATCACTTACTAGCTGTTGCCCGCGACTTCGTCCGCGTGGAATTCGTTTCCTCCGTACAGCTCCTCCCCCGTAGGTGATAGCGTGATAATATGTAATGTATGTATTCATGCAAAATTTGAAGTAAATCCATGCAATACTTTTTGAGTTTACCCCGGACATACATACAGACAAACAGACAAAAATTCTGAAAACTATATTTTTGGCTTCGATATCGATTGTAGATCACGCCCCAAGTATTCTTTTAAAAAAATATTCAATGTACAGTTTTGACTTTCCTACGATTTTATTATATGTATAGATAAATCGAGTTGCGATATGATTCTATGCAATATAAACGCATTTAAAATATTGCAGAAAATTTTAATGGAACTAATATTCATGTTACGTGTGCCTGAATAGTAAAAACAAAGTAAATAAAGCAGACGAAACATGCTTACCTAACTAACTAAGGGAACGAGAAACAAGCTAATGGAATACAAATAGCCGTTTTGCTTATACGATAAAATCCATCAATATTTTAAGCTATCAGAAGTCAAACACGGATAGTATGTTTCTAGAAAAGTCTAATTAGACTTTCTAGGAATAAAATTTACTTGTCTATGTCAATAAAATACGAACTGTTTTCTTATTATTTCTTTACATGTTCAAAAAATGTTAATATTGTAAATAATTATTATTGGTAATATTTCTTTTTAGATTAAAAAGCATTTAAATCAATATTAAGTCAATAAAACTGTCATGCAAATTTTGAGTCGCTAAATACTTATTGATACTAAAATTAAACTGCTCTCCTGCTGTTGATTAATCGCATGTTTCGATGTGGAATAAACTGCGTTTCTCAGCTGATAACTCCGAACCGAATGACTCGATGTCGAATCTACAAAAAAATCGATTAATGTTGGAATGTAGATGTAAAAGAGAATTAATGTTGGGATTTTACCGGTGGGAGGGATACGCTAAGACGCGCTTCCCGATGAATGGGTACCACCATCTTGCTTGTTGCCTCCGTGAAACAGCTTTGCTATGTTTCGGAGAGAAGGACAAGACAGGCAGTGTAATTACTGGGACCGAGAATTAACATCTTATATCTCAGGATAGGCAACACATCATTTGATTTACCTGGGTTAGTTCCAGGTAAACTAGTTTACGTTCATTGGCAATGTCGACCACTTACCATCAGGTGGCACATCTGCCAGTTTGCCTATCCAACTAACATAAAAAAGATGATGACCTTTTTTTATATAGAAAAGAGGGGCTAACGAGCAGGAGGCTCACCTGATGTTAAGCGATTACCACTGCCCATAGATAGCCACATCACCAAAAGTCTTGCAGCTGCATTGCCGCCTTTTTAAGGAGTATGCTCTTTTCTTGAAGGTCCTTAAGTCGTATCCGTTCGGAAACACCCCCGCCGGTAATTGATTCCACAGAGGAGTAGTGCGTGGTAAAAAGTGCCTAGAGAATCGCACAGTTGTGGATTTCCAGACACCGAGATGATGAGGATGGAACTTTGAATTTTACCGTGATGTCCGATGATGAAATTCAACAGCAGGGATCAATCCAAACAGTTCGTCGGAACACTCTCCATGACAGATGCGGTAAAAGACACTAAACGAACTTACATCTCTGCGTAAATCCAAGGATTCAAGTTGATTGGAGACAGCTTGGTCGTAAACGATTCGAACCGCTCTACGCTGAATGCGATCAAGAGTAAGAAGCTGATACTGCGGAGCTCTCGCCCAGAGGTGAGAACAGTACTCCATGTGAGGGCGAATTAGCGCTTTGTAAAGTTGCAAGTGATGAGTCGGCAAGAAGTACTGTCTCACTCTACTGAGCATACCGAGCTTTTTTGAAGCCAGTTTAGCCTTATAAATAAATAAATAAATGATCACAGAACTGAACGTTGTTCGATATGTCAACGCCAAGAATTCTAATATTGGCTGAGGCTGTCAGGAAAGTGTTCTCACAACGAGGTGACACGACAAAGGGCGACTTTTTAGCGGTGAACGCACATAGCTGTGTCTTCCTGGAGTTAAATTGGACTAAGTTGACTCGACCCCATTCTGAGATTTTGTCGAGCTGAGTCTCGATTTCAGACACAAGCTTGTCCCGATTCTCATTGACGTGTTCCCGAGAAATACCACTATGACCGGAGTACAGAGCATCATCAGTACTCTCATCTACATAACAATGAATAATACTAATTCGGAACCTGTAATTATTAGCAAACTAGTAGCAAACTGCCTAATTTCAAAGATGAGGTATGTTTGGGCCTCGTTTTATTTGAGCTACAAACAATGGTCTCAGTTAAATGATAATTGTAAGAATACCGAGCTTCAATTTGAATAGAAAGAAAACTAAGATATTTGAACGAAAAGTTCCCAGAAATGCTTTGAGGGTTGTTGTGAATAATATAGCATTAGAACAAAAGAATGCAATATTCATATACGAGTATATTAAATTGATGTTGGCAAGTATAGGAAATGTACCAAATATACAGACAGAGTAGTGTGTACGGGAATATAAGGTAAAAAACGCAACTTTTTAAGCACAAGCATAATAAAAGTGCCAAAGAGTCTACCTTTATCAAATTGATTGATGACTGAGTGTCATGTCAGAAGACTGGCCTGTTTGTATGAAAAGAGTTTTGAATGTGGTAAAAGTAAGGCAAGTCTAAAAAGTTTATGACCAAAAGCAATTAGCTTTTCTTGTTCATATATATGTATAAGAGTTTTAGTAAATGCTATTTCCATGAACTTACGTCGAGCACAGCAGGTGGTGGACACATGGGGCACACTAAAAGTTTGGACTTCTAGCTAATCGGAACTATTTGAATTTCGAATGTTATGTTTTTAAAACGTTGCAACTTTCTTAGTAATAAAAAACCCTTGGTGGAAAATGATTTGTCAGTTATTTTTTATCATACATCAAAGTTCTACGTACGCAACGAAAATGGAATTAAGTCGAAAAGATTTTAGAGCGACGACTTTTTATGATTTTAAAAGTTCTCTTTCTCTGCAAGACTGTGCCGCTTGTCTTCAAAATTCTTTTGGGAGAGAAGCACCTTGTTTGAGCACAGTGAAGCGATGGTTTACTAAATTTGGGAGAGGTCGAGTTTCTTTACATGACGAATTTCGTGAAGGGCGGCCTTCAACTGCCGTCTACGAAAATAATGTGGCTACTGATAAGCGGTTAATTGAAGAAAAGCCCCGGATTACCTATGAGACAATTTGAGGACTATTGGGGATTGGTATGAGCCAAATTCAGAAAATTTTACACGAAGAATTGAAATTTCAGAAACTTTGTTGTCGTTGGATCCCTCATGAACTGACAGCGGAGCAGAAGCGGGCTCGCGTGGAATGGTGCTGGTGAATGGTGACATTCTAATGCTGTTTATGACATTGTCACAGGAGACAAAACGTGGATTTATTGTTTTGAACCCGAAAAAAAAACAGCAATCTTGTGAATGGGTCAGCTACGGGTCCCATCTGTACAATTCCATTTGAAGATCAAAAGAGTGTTAATGCCGAGTGGTATTCTATTATTTGTTTACCCAGATTGTCAGAAAAAGTTCGCAAAAGACGACCCAAAAGCCGCGTTCTCCTACACCACAGTAACGCTTCTTCACACACGGCCAACAAAACAAAATCATTTTTAGCTTCCGAAAAAGTACATCTCGTCACTCATCCTGCACATAGCCCCGACCTAGCACCCTGTGATTTCTGTATTTTCCCAAAATCAAAGATTTGATGAGAGATTTTACTTTTACCAACTCCAAAGAGGCAGTGATAGCGTTCAATCAGCACGTAGAAAACATGCCTTCAGATCTGTGGTCCTCTTGTTTTAAAAAATGGTTCGATTGCATGAAAAATGTTTAAAATGTAAAGGAGATTATTTTGAAATGCAATAAACATAATATTTTGGTTATAACATGTTGTTTTTTAAAGTTACGCAAAACTTATAGTGTGACCTACTTATAAGCTAGTTTATTAAAAGATATTCTTTCTAGTTGCAATATATCCACGTTTCACCTGCGGGTACCCATTATAGTTCGCGTGTTCCACAGCTGTTGGAGCTGTATTTCAACCTGAAACCTAAAACCGAATGATATCTACATTCTACATTCATGATTTGTCTTTTGAACATCTTTACTGATACCGTCGTAAATTTTGGATGTGATTAAATCACGATATTTTACTGAAAAAGTATTATAATTCGACAACCCCTTGCCGGTTTTGATTCATGTTTTCAAGTAAAAAAAAATTGTTCATGAAATCGCCTACCTTTTTTATATTTAAAGATGAAAAGAGACAACCATCGCTTATAGACACCAAAGATGTTAATGGTGCAATCCTTGGTGGGATCTTGCATTAGTTTACCAGCTACCTCACCCATGAACAACTTTCATTTCTAATACCCAATTTTCCTTCAAAGCTATTACTTTTACAAGAAAATTACCATAAGTAAAAATTGATTTCTATCAATATTATCTTTTAAAAGCGGCGTGGTGGCGCGAAATGGATCTTGAGTTACTACATATTATAGGTACTATAATCATACTTCATTAGACATTGTCAAGAATCCAAACCTAGACCAGAAAATATGGTGTATAATATAGAGATAATATTGACAATTATTATAACAAGCGTGTTTTTAATAAATCAAGAAAATTTTAGTATGAACTTAAAATTTTAAAGGAAGTCTTATAAATTTGTTTTTTATTTTGGCTTTATTTTTCTGCATTCCCCTAGACCAAAGCCTGACGATGCCTGTGATAGAATAGAATGTTTGGTTTAAAAATACGCTGAATTTTATTAGGCTATATACATATACACAAAGTCCATACATTAAAAGATATAACTCTCACAAAAATATAAAATACAAAGCTCTGCTTTTTGCTGGTACAATATAAATCCAAGTTAACAGGCAGTTTTACCAAGTGCCGACGATATTCAGTATTCAAACGTAAGTGCACTGGTTGTACCTATGTACTTTGCCTACTTCCGGGATACGGCGTGAATATACTTTTTTTCATTTTAAGCCTCGCCCATTTAATTAATGAGTGCTATTAATATTTACATAAAACAATATCCAAACACAGGAATATTATTTTTATGTTAATATGTTAGAGCTCCCTCAGTTTTCGCATTTTCAATTAACTTTCTCAAAAAAGAATGTTTAATGTTCAAATTTGGTTATATAGATGCAGAATGGTATAAGAAAAACATTTGCTATTGCTTTTTCGACCAGTACTTTAAAAGTAACATATTAAGCATAAATGACATAAAAACATTGAAAAGAAGTGGATGTGATCACTTTCAAAGTTTTCACAACTTGATTCGTCAGTTTTGACTCTCGACCATATTTTTATAATAGGATAGCAAACAAAAAAAGGTTCTCCTGATGGAAAAACACATTAGATGTTATTGGGGCTTTGTTATCCATGTGATACGTATGAATGAATGAAGCATGTATGAGTTACAAATCTGCTTCCTTAACCTCCAAACTACGACAAGACAACGACGAGCAATGATTCTAATCGATACATATAATAAAATCGTAGTAAAGTCAAAACTTTACATTGAATATTTTTTTAAAAGAATACTTGGGGCGTGATCTACAATCGATATCGAAGCCAAAAATATAGTTTTTAGAATTTTTGTCTGTTTGTCTGTTTGTCTGTTTATCTGTTTGTCTCTTTGTCTTTTTGTCTGTATGTATGTCCGGGGTAAACTCAAAAAGTACTGCATAGATTTACTTTAAATTTTGCATGAATATTACTAACAGGTCGGGTCAACATATAGGCTACATATTATCA
This sequence comes from Apodemia mormo, assembly GCA_036924255.1. Classification (NCBI taxonomy): domain Eukaryota; kingdom Metazoa; phylum Arthropoda; class Insecta; order Lepidoptera; family Riodinidae; genus Apodemia; species Apodemia mormo. The sequence continues at coordinate 42,403,248 of JAUPFN010000006.1, forward strand.
CGCTATCACCTACGGGGTAGGTGCTGTGTGTAGGGTAAGTCGCTGGCAACAGCTAGTACTACATAAATAGGTAACATGTTTAAGCACCAAACATATTGTCAAATAGATAATTGCATAGTTTATTTAAGCTTATCCATCTAGTTTCAACTCTTCTGTGCCATTAATTTTAAATCAACATCATTATTTTTTATATTATACATTAGATATTTGACGAAACTTTTCTTGCCACTCTGTAAAAGTATGTATTATTTATGCTGTTTCACTAATTGCAACTGCTTTCGAATCAGCACGGAGCGTTATTTTCATGCAAATGATGTCCTATTTTATCGATGCCACTGGTTTGCTCACTGAAAATGTTCAGTATGGATATTTTATTTCCAAGAAAATGGGCACCCAGAATTCTCGCTGCTTGCATCATATGTTTTTACTTTTGTTTGAATACTATTTATTACTTGTGGTATATTAATATCTAAGATAAAGAAAACTACTACTAGATATGAAATAACTGAAGGAAAGCCGTGTTATTTCGTCCCAAGTAATGGCGGACTTAAGAACAGCTGTTTACTATCTACATAACAATTGATAAATTATATTACAATTGGTCATGTTACTTTAACAGTTAATTTCTATTTTAGATTTAAGGTACACATTAAAAATTTTAGATTTAAGGTACACATTAAAATTATAGAAAAATACCAATACATGTAAACGCTCAAATAAATTTGATAATTTGTAAACAAAGTGTTATTTGACATTTTACGTACATTGACAGCGTATTTTAGCAATGGCGTATTGGCTGCAATCTGTTTAAGGTGACGTTATTTTCTTAAATGATTTGAAATGAGAGCGCTGACAATTTTTTTGTAGCTTGGTCTATTATCAAAATTCGAACTTGTTAGACAGAGATAAAGCCATTTTAAAATTCTCTTGTCAAAGGTTAATATACACTAGCAATCGCCTGTGGCCAAATTCAACCATAGACTAAACAATAAAATCTCTCTTATGTTTGACAACTGACTTTAGCCGTAAAAAATACTATATTTATGATGTGTGTATGTCACAAGAATGTATCTTGTTCAATCTTTATTTTTGTTAATGTATTTCTAACGCATTTTATTAAAAATTTTAAGTTTCTGCAGTCCTTCGCAATGTTTAACTTTAACTGAGCCAAATTTTATACTCCACTATTCGCGCAATTGTCTTAAAAAGGGGTCCAAAATTTTTCGTTACCGTATTAATATACTAGCGATCGCTTGTAACCGAAATTGGACCATAGACTACAAACAAAATCTCTTTTAATTTTGAAACTGACTTTAGTCGTAACGAAAACAGTATCAGTACGTAGTGTGTGTAATGTTTATTTTTATTAATTTAATGTATCTTATAAAGCATTTTATTTAAAAATATTAATTTTCTGCAGTCCACCGGGATATAAACTTTAACTGCCTTTCATACACTATCGTTCACGCAATTGTCTTAAGAAGAGGTCTAAAGTTTTTCCTTCACGTATTAATATATAGATTACACTGTTTATGCAGTATACGTAAAAGCATGAAAGAAGTAGGTACGTACGAGTGGTAATTTCATTATGTCAGTGGCCATTCATAAATTACGTCATATCTTAAGAGGGAGGGAGGGGGTCAATGAAATGTGACATTGTATCACAAGGGGTAGGGAGAAGTTCCAAATGTTGTGACATCACATTTTTTCAAAATATAATGTTTTATATCTGACTAGCTGACCCGGCAAACGTTATTTTGCCATTCATATTAGGAATCCATAGCGGACAAACAACGTGACACGTAATTTATATAAGTCTACGCGATTGTCCTTCCACGCAGCCAAAATGGCATTAAACTTTATATGGTGGTTTAGTATTCTTAAATTTTCTAATTTTCCGCGCAATTTTCTTAATATTTTCTTTTATAAGAACTTTCTCCTTACAATTACAAACACAACAAAAAAAAATTACCGAGGAAAATAGGGATTGATTTTTATATATTACATTATTACAACACTCAATTTAAAAAGCTAACTGTATAAATAAAAAAAAAATAATCGAATGAGATTATTATTTCAATGTAAAATTGTAAAATATGTGATATCACAATAGGTAGGGGGAGGGGGGTCTCACAAATGTGACCAGCTATGACAAGGAAGGGGGAGTGGTCAAAATATCATGAAATTCGTGTGATGTAATTTATGGATAGCTCCTGATCAAGAAACGTTGTTTCGAAAATTTCATAAATACAAAAAAAAAAAGTATAAATACAAGATCCCGGTATTGCAAATGTTGCAGATTGCAAACGAGCAGGTGATGCAACAGGTGCACCACCTGCTCGTTTGCTACTTCTGCTATAAAAAATACATACATGTTGTGAAAATTTAAACATTTTGAAAGATAATATGAAATTGTTTTCATTTATTTTTCGACTGCTAAATAATCGATTTAAATTTCAGTACCTGAAACGAGATTCGATATGGTGCAAGACAGACTTACTGGTGGTTATTTGAATATCATTTGCTCAGTAGAAGGAGTCTATCCTAGACCTGAACTCGTCATATTAGCTGCGAACAGGTATGTTTTATAGCCTTATTCATTAATATGTTTTATATATCGTTGGTTAGCAGGTAAAACTCTGATGGTGATGGTGAGGTGATTTTGAGTTAATAAATTTAAAATCTATCTTGATCTAATAAAAGTCACCAAGTTCCTAAACAAATTTTGTAATGAGATATGAAAAGGATAAAATCGTAGCTTTCTAAAAGTAGGGTCGGAAAAAAATATTTTAAATGTCTCAGTCTCAAAATGTTAATTATGTTACTGAATGCCTTTTTCCTGTCGACGACAAAATGTTTTCTTATTTAATTCAAAACGGAATTAAATAAGTGAAAACATTTCTTCGAGTGTGACAGGCATTGACACTATCGCAGGAATGTGTACGGCGGTTGTGCTAAGACCGGACCAAACTCCGCAGATAGTAAAACTCTACGTCAAAGTAGTGACGATAGTAGTAACATGCTTTGTCAATTGTTCACTTTTTACAAACTGCCGGAAGCCAGTTGGTCTTGGACATATATAGGGAAAATATGATATTTTTTCTTAGGCATAATCATTCAGGCCTTACGTACATACTTCTGTCGTAAATATTTTCACTTAATAAATAATAACTCTGTAGCTGCAAAAAGAAAGGAGACTTGTGATTCAAATAAAAACTAAAACCGTGGGAAAACGAATGAAAAATCATTTCAAATTTACTAAAAAATAATTGTGATTTCTTTTGCCACTTCAGCATAATTAATATAGAAACCTTACCTAACAACAGTTCTATATTACAAAGGAACTGTAAGCAAACAGATATTTGTGAACAAACAGATACACTGACGAACATAACAATAGTTCCTTGTTGACTACATTAACACTTAAAACCATTACGAAAGATATTTAATAAATGACACTTATAAAGCGAACCCTTATAGAAGACACTCATAGCAAATATAAAAAGTTACATGCAAAATAGACAAAAAAGAGAGAGATATTTCTAAAAATGAACTTTATGTACGTTATTATTAGTTAATTCAAAATCCAATCGCTTCTATGGTCTAGTGGTGTCGGTGTTTACTGCAAGAGGTGGACGGTTTCATTTCCAGATCGGGCAATTCAAAAATGTGTTTTTTTTTCAGTTTTCTGATAAAAACAACGTTTCTCGAGACTGGTGAAGTGCCCAGTTGGCGAAAGGCTTATGACCGATCGTATTGTAGGACTAAGTATATTCAGCTAAATGTGGGTGCACTTGTAACTCTTCGGAGATACAGGGGTAAAGATACTTTTTCACCAAAGTTTCACCAAAGTTTTTTTTTAGTCACCAAAAATGTGATACAAAAAGTAAAAAAAAAATATTAATTATCAAAATCCAGCAGACGTGCGTTTATCTAAATTGATACGACTTAAGGACTTCCAAGAATAGATTTAAGGATATGTAGTGATGCATTTGTCGTTGGTCGAGTGTAATCACATACCCTCGGATGAGTTTCCTGCCCGTTTGCCCTCTCTATAAAAAAAATTACTTCATTATTGACTTTTTTATGTTATAGTAACATAAAAGAAAGCAAATGATTCTCTTGATGAAATTATATTACTTAGACATTAAAATATTACCCACATATGAAGCATTCACGCCCGTATCCCTGAAGAGGAAGGTAAAGATACAACCAGAGCACCCACGATTAACCGAATATACTCAGTCCTTTAGTGTGATAGGTAGTGTAACGACCTCGGTCGTCACGATGGGACTTCTAAGCTTGGCTGCTTGAAATTGTTTTTGAGAGAGGTACTTGGGATCAATTAAAAATATTTTTTAAATAAAAATGAGTACTTGGATATCACTTTGTTTTATTGGGCAATTCGTCAGAGCCCGCTTATTACTTAAACAGAATTACATATATATGACAAAACATAAAAAGATTAGACATTTCTACGAAAAAACTATTCATATATTCAAAGTCTACGTTTGAATATATTTAAAAGCTGACAAGCTGCCAGCATTCTTGTCACACCATAGAGGTATTACAGTAGCAAGCCTATCGCCAACCGGGCACTTATCCAATCCTGGATAACGTTGTTTTATCAGAAAACTTAAAAACACATTTTGATTTGCCCGACCGGAAATTGAACCCGGTATTTAATGTGGTCAACACTAACACCAGACAACTAGGCCATAGAGGCGATACTTCTAAAAGGAATACAAGCACCGGCATAGTTATAGCAGCAGAAGATAAGGCGATAGCACCAAACCTAGGCCAGATGATCTCTGACCAGAACTCTATGACCTTGTTACGTGAGTAGCGTGTGAGGTACAGCAGAATAAATAAACCAAAATACTTGAATCTCGAAATTGCCTTACCTTCGAAATCAGAACACAACATTGATGCTTATCGATATTGTTTTGCGGCTGACGCTATAGCGACATAAATAGCTAAGGTGGTGTTACGAGGCAAAAATCGGCCAGCTATAAGTGGATAATCTACAGATATATTCTGCTAATCTTTCGCCTTTTACGAACTACCTAGCAACAAAGCTTGTAGCCTGCTCTTAAAAAAGGGCCGGAAAACTGACACCTGGTTTAACGAATTTTTGTCGTGTCATTGATTTTAATGTAAAAGTTATGGCATAACTGTTTCGGATAGCTAAAAATATCCTTGGAAATTGCTTTCACCAAGACTGAAATTATACACCAAGGTTAACGTTTATTATATTTTAGTCAAGGAATTAAATATCGGTATTTTGTGGTAATTGCTCGCGGGATGATATAACGTTATTTTCAAGCATAGCGTTATCAAAAAATGATACAGAATTTATTATTGTTTAATAACATTATTCATTACGTTCTGTTCTGAATTAGCGTTATGGTATATGGTATTATGACGTTGTCTTCTATCGCTAGTTGGTGAACCAATCACGAAATAGCATGAAACGCGGCAACGTGCATACATATCGATATTATAACTGTACTTAGCGTTAACAATTTCATTCTGTTATTTGAGTACCGATATATATACTGTTTGAAAATAATTTTATTACTGAGGTATCGCTACAATAATAACGTTAAGTATCGTAAAATAAGTTCTGTTTCTGATAATGTTTTAAATCCTTGGTTTATTATTCTGGGCTAAATCATTTATATTAAAAATCTAACACTGATTCAAATAAGTAGGTATAATATATTCCGTTTATTATATATACTTATACTGGCTGAGACGCGCAACTTCGCCCGCGAAAAGAGTCAAATATCTTTAATGTCAAATCTATTTATTTCAGCCCCTAAGGGGATGAATTTTGAAAAAATGCCCTACCATGGTTTTGAATTATCTTCATGCTAAATTTCATCAATATCAGTTCTGTGATTTAGCCGTGATTGCCTAACAGACATACTTTCGCATTTATAATATTGGTATGGATATTATACAGGACACTAAATCAACTGACTATTCTGATAGTAAGATACATCCATCACCTATGTAGTAGTGATATAATCCCACATGCGCAAGTTTACTTTACTTTTGAACCGAAAGCAATATCATTCCAAACAGAATTCGTCAGCGTCAAGCACTAAGCCGGGCGAAACTCTGCAAAACTCTATAATGGGATATAAAACGGATAGTGACATGTTTAGCCTTCGTTTGTTCTATCAGGAACTGCAAAGTCAAAGTCTAAAGTCAAAGACAAAAGTGTTTTATTCAAATAAACCTTAAAGGGTCGAGCACACTGAGGCGGACCGCAACGGGACGGGTCGCATTGCAAAAATCCGTCTAGATCACTCTCATACATTTTATATAAACTATTGCACACTATAGCGGGGCGCATCGAGGCGCGTTGGGGCGGAATTTTTTCTCGGCGGATTTCAGTGAATACCTACGATGCGTCCGCCTGGCCCTAGTACGGTCTGGTCCCGGTCATTAGTATACGATGGCGAATGGAATTTTGAATATGTGTTCCTCCGTGTTTTGAGTTTTAATTTTTTAAATCACGTAGTAATGGATAAAGAACGATTTAAAATTATTGTAGCTATAAAGAGCTATATAATTTGCAAGATCCACGTTATAGTGATCAATAATGGAGGATAACATTGAGAAAGAAATATGGAAACACTCTCTTCTCACTAATGTGCTAAGCTAAGAGCCGGAGCAGCCCATTTTATATTTGTGAGGATCTCATGCAGAGTTCTAGAGATACTAGAAATAGGAAGTCAGTTATTGTGCGTTTAAATTATTATAAAGTTCGTTGAAAATGGGCACGTCCATAATTTTAAGTATTAGGTTTCATGAAAACTCTATACTTAAAATTCTATATCCCTTGCGGGATTACAATTAAAGATGAATTTAGAAAGAAACAAACCAAATCTGCTCAAAGGTCAGCAATTTGTGAGCTAGGTTCTTTACTATAAGTATCATCACACCCGTATACCCGAAGCGCTTGGCAGAGGTACCAGTGCAGCCACTATTAGCCAAAGTTAACCGAAGATTATGTCTTTATTATTAGTATACTAATAACATATACTTATTAGTAAGGATACTAATAAAACGTTAACGTTGATTACCTTTAAATTTGCATCATGTATAAGTAAATATACAAAAATTAAACGGCACTGCGAATTAATCGATTGTTATGCGCTGTAATTAAAACCCACCCGCACGTTATGTAATTAACATACGATATAATGAATATCAGGGTTCGAGGGTACATTACCGTAATGTGCACGGAGAGCGCCAGGAGTCATTTATGACTTTAAATTGAAAACGCTGTCTGCCATTTTATTTTATGCCATTTTTAATTATGAATTCCAATTTTAAGACTCATATCCCAATTTTTAACATTTATGATCTTACAGACTTACGTTTTAAATTTGGCTTTACAAAATTATCTAAGTCAATAAAAATAATTACTTACATAAGTCCAGTCTTGTAATAATGGCATTTTATAAGTAATTGAAACTTAACTAATGTAAGTTAAGTTTTAAATGTTCTGACTAATTTAGGTAGAAGACCGACTATCTCGTCAGTGTAAGAAAGGATTTGACAGCAAACTCTTCCAACTTAACCAGATAATGAACCTTATATAGGTCAGAAACAAGTGGAGACCTACAAAGGTTAAACGTCAATTTAATCGTTTAAATTATTTGTTAATAATCTTTCGCAATAGTTTTACTAATATAGTTATTATTTCCTATCTATCCTATTTCCTATATATCCTTTCACAATTGAAGAATGGACAAAAATATTTAAAATTCGGTGACGAAATAATGTATATACTTTTTAATGTGATTTTATAATTACACTCTTTTCTGTAGTTATGACAATTACATTTTATCAATGACATTTTACTTATTTAGATCATCGCATTTTATTAAAAGTTTAGCTTTTTTGAATTTGAAATGTAGTTTCTGCCATTATAAGTGACAACTTTTTGGCAATATAATAATATAATTTTGTCAATAAAATTTACGATAGTTTGGAAAATCCAAAAATGCACTCCCCAAAATAATAATTTTATTTTCGTAATTATCTTTATATTACGAGGTATTAAAATTCAATTTATACAAAACATATAGCAATCGCAAACATGGCGGCAGTCGAATAATTTAATCCATACTAAATTATTCGACTGCCACAAACTGAATTTAACAATCAAATATAAAATTTAAAAAAATAATGCAGCATTTTCATCGATCACACCTGTACTATGGGATCAAAAGATTTATTTTTAGTTTTTTGACATGTTCTGAAATATGAAGTATTTATTTTGAACATTGATAAAAAAACAGAAAAAATGTGCATTTTTATTATGTATAATCAAACAACATAGAAATATTCAGCTGTTTGCAATAAGAAACAGCGCACGGTAAATCTGGAACAAATAAAATGATGTTCAAATCTGGATAGGTCAGGATTTTTAAATAAGTTTTTTTACACTTTGACCGCCCCGTTGGTCGAGTGGTTAGCCACCCTGACTACACAATCAATGAGGTCCGGGTTCGATTCCCGGCAGGGACAGGCATTTGTCTGATGAGCACAGATGTTTGTATTTCTGGGTTTGGGTGTTTATTAAATATATTAGAGTATTTATATATGTATTTCTATGTATTAATATTATTGACTGGCATCCATACTACAAGCATATAATTTGCTTACTTTGGGGTCAGATCAATTCGTGTAATTTTTCTAGTGATATTTATTTATTAAATAAATTAAAACATGCTTAATACATTAAATGTCTTTTAGCAATATCAAATATGTTAAAACAATTTTTTTTTCTTGATATACGTGTATTTATATAGTTCCAAAAGTGCAATATGAATAAAATAGACATTTTTATATTTTTATAGAAAGATGCTTTATTTCGATTAAATGAAAATAGAGCACTACGTAAACGCTTCGCATTGAGATGTGCAAAACTGTTAACTACTGACGGTTAAAATAGATTTAGCTTATTAGAGGTAAGCGATACGATTTTCGTCGTCCTTAATTTATTGGTGATACGCGTTCAAGTTTATCTAATAGTATAACTGTAAAATTAATACGGATTTGTATAGTTTTATTTAAAGTTGCCAATTTAACTGTAATATGTTTAAAAATATACAAACGGGTCAAAAATGCGTACATATTATATAGAAGTTACTTGTAAAGCTCGACGTTTCGGCCAAGTTAATTGACCGTGGTCACGAGCGGACGACGGGAAAGGACGAGCGGGGTGAGTCCGCTATAAGGGTTTTGACCCGTTTATATATTTTTAAAAATGATAGTAGAATTATCGCCTCTGTGGTCTAGTGGTTCAGCGTTGGCGTTGACCACATGAGGTCCCGGGCTCGATTCCCAGGTCGGGCACATAAAAAAGTGTTTTTTCAGTTTTCTGAGAAACACAAAGTTGCCCGGGATTGGAAAGTGCCCGGTTGGCGATAGGCTTGCCACCTATCACATTGTGGGACCAAGTATCTTCGGCTAATCGTGGGTGCATTTGTTGTACCTCTGCTTACCCCTTCGGGGATATGGGCGTGAAGATACTTCTAGTAGAACGCGTTAGTTTAAAACTTAACTATAATAGTCGACAAACTTGTAAATTTGCTAGAAAAATAAAGTTTTTTTTACATTTTACTTTAGTGTGCTATCTAATGATGCAAACAAGCTGATAGTTCTCCAGATATAAAGAGAATCATCGCTTATATATGTCGCAGTGAAATTGTCAATATTGTTAGATTATAATCTAACTAAGTGATATAATTTAACTTCTAACCTTACCTAACCAAATTATAAACTCCCTAGGTACATTATAATCTAACGACTATTGACAATTTCACTGCGACATATACATTAGAATATGAATGGTGCTTTGCTACCCACGTGACAATGAAATCTGTTCGTTACGTTTTAAACCTCTACCATCTAGATAGTAGTCATAATGTTAGTGAAACACCTTTACTCGCCTTTTAAGATATTCCTAGCTGTAAGGCAATTGATCTATTGTTAGAAAGGAGCCCGGTTCAATACAAGGAGTAGCAGTTGTATGGATTTTGTTAGTTACCTATGTGAATATTGCGGTCAAATAAGGAACCCTACACTATGCGTGACTTGTTACTTATTGAAAACGTTTGGTTAAAAGCATATTAAATAAAACATTAGAAAAAAAAGTAAAGTCTCATTGTATTTTCTGCAAAAGATAGAAACACCCTACTAGCAACAATAAGTTCGATATGCCAGACTGAGAAAGTTAATAATACATATTTTATCGAGCTTCTGCCTCGTTTCTAACAACGGTGCACAGTAGATTCGACGAAAACTTTGTAAGCATCCAAGATCAATTTTCGAATAATACTGGAGACTTTTAATCGGAATACGTACGGTTGTATTTTATTTACTTAGAAGTTACTTTTAAGATTTATCAATCATAATTAAATCTGTGTTAAACTTGCAACTTGTTTTCAATCGCCGAAAAAACGGAGGTTATCAGTTTATCATGTATGTATGTAATATTGTTGGATATGGTAATATTTGAGTATGATAATCTATTTAGGCGATCAAAAATGCGCACTAAATTGTGGTAATGTTTGTATGTTGATCCACGAATTACTCCGGAACTAAAAGACATATCGAGATATTTCCTTTTGATTTATATCAAGTATATTCCAATTAAGAGAACAGTCTAAATTTCATCAAAATCTGTTCAATAGTTTTGGACATATAGGTGTAGTTAATAAATATATAACGTCGGTTTAATTTTTATTAATTACATTTATTGATTCTTGTTTTATTCTATATTATGTTATCGAATAGAAATAGAAATGTCGCCTCTGTGGTCTAGTGGTCCAGCGTTGGCGTTGACCACATGAGCTCGGGTTCGATTCCCAAAATTTGTGTGTATCAGGAAATTGAAAAAAAAAGTGTTTTTTCAATTTCCTGATACACACAAATTTGCCCGGGATTGGAAAGTGCCCGGTTGGCGATAGGCTTGCCACCTATCACATTTGTGGGACCAAGTATCTTCGGATAATCGTGGGTGCACTTGTTGTACCTCTGCCTACTCCTTTGGGGATATGGGCGTGAAGATATTTTTTTTTGTTATATATTTTTATGTTGTAGGATAGCAAACAAGCAGATGGCTCTCCTAATTGAAATAAATGACTATCGCCTATGCCTATAAGCATAAGATGTTAATGGTGCTTTGTCGGTGTCAGTGTTGACCACATGAGGTCCTGGGTTCAATTTCGAGTTTTGCTTCACTTCAGCTTGCTTCACTCGCTCGTTCAATTAATCTAACTAAAAAGAAAGATGTTTTATTTTGGTCACGCGATGTCAAATGCGTCTCCTGATTTTGACGGTCGTGCCACTCTGAGCTGTGGCCACCTCGATACTAGCTAGTACATTTTGTTTTATTAACTTATCACACTGTACATCAGGTTCGCGTCATCAGGTTGTCGTTCGGTTCTTTTAGCAGCGCAACTTGCGCCGTAATTCGCATCGCCTGTAGCTGTGGCATACTTCATACAGTTTCCTCAGCCATCTGTTTGCGTCGCTCGTCAATCACCGCACCAAAATTTGCATCGTAGTTTGTACCGCAGACAGCTGTTGTCAGACCGTTAAGACTAGAAAATGATCCGGACCACTTTCAAGGAATAAACCAACTGCTTTACTACTAGGCACCTCATAAAAGGCGAAAACAAGTATGTCGTGCTCCTATCGTCGTGACTTCTGCCTCGGTGGTAGAGTTCTGCAAAGTGACGCCCGGGTTTCAGTACCACCGATTTACCTATTCTTACTGCAATAGCGTCGGTGCTTGTCGTTGTCGTGATCCGGTTTGGGAGATAAGTTAGCCGGTTAACTTTAGCATTTGACATTCCACACTCGCCACACGGATAGCGACGCATCATAAACATCTCCAGTGAATTATTTTTCTATCAGAAGAGTCATCAGCTTGTTTGCTATCCTATGATATAAAAAATCTAGTTACGAGACTGGGTGTAATTTGAATCTGTATGTTTCTAACACCTCTAGGTTAGACTAAATTATTGGGATGCATTTCGGAAGTTAGCTAACAAACCAGACATTTCAAGCACATGAGCATACAACTCTAAATACTCGTATATCTACCACTTGTCTTTTGTAGATAGTTTTAATGGTATTCTTTTATTTCTTTATTTTGTACTAGTTTTCCACTTTATAATAGAACCAGATCTTACAAAACCAGATCTTTCTGTAGTAAACATCTACATAGAGAGAGAGAGAGAGGGAGAAAGAGAGAGAGATTGATTAGGAATAGACATTAAATCCACTGTTCAATTTTTGAGTAATATACTTGGAATCCCCGCTTCATTATACCTCCCGAAAAAGCGTCAATGCTTATGACAGTCGTATTTCGGTTAATAATAAGAAAAAGAATAAGATAGTTGGTGAACATAATATGCATGTGGCATTACCATCCCGCGAAACGAATAGCAACGCACCATTAACATCTTTGGTGGCGATAATTATTTTTTCCCCGTGTTGGTCCGGGCTCTTTTGAAGAATAGACCAATACTTTTTATAAATTTCTAAACTTTGAAGTATTAGTAATGATAATTATATTTTTTGACACTGTAAATGTTAGATTTTATTTGTTAAAATTAGTTATGAAGTATGTATAAATGTATAACTTTATAAAATGTTATTTTATAAAAAAAAAATCTGCAAAACTGTCGACCCTACGGCCATCTCGGTAACTTCACGCTAAATTGAATTATTTTCGTCAACAATTTCTCCCAAACTGATAAACTGATTATAATGCAATTTATGCATGGAACGCAGTTTTTTGAGGAATAGAGCTGATTCAATTTTTTACTCAATTGGTACATTAATTTGGAAGTAATATTTAAAAAAATACTGTTTCGCCAAATTTTTTTTGAGGTTTTTTCAAAATTTCTTAAAATCTTCTGGACTGAATGGGTTCAAATTTTCAAAAAGGCTAAGTAGAGCGGAACTTTATCGAATGCCTTCAACCGCGTTTTAATCGGTCAAGCCTTTCAAAAGTTATGAGACTTTTACATACACACACACACACATATATACATGCATACAGACACACTGACGTCTTCATGAAAATAGTCGGAAAATGTTCCTAGGACCTCAAAACGTGGAGATTTGGTGAAATCTCGATTTTCGAAAATCGGGGCAAAATTAGTAACTTCCTTATCTACTCATACAAACATAGCGGGGAAAGCATTGACATTGTAACGCCCTAAAATATAACCCTATTTCAAGCAATAAATAATTAGTTTAATTGATTTGATAAATAGATAGCTCATTTTACTTTTGTATAGTGTAGCTTGCTAGTGGCAAACTATTTTTTTAAGATCGGCTTAGTAGTTTTTATGTTTATGCATTCCAAACTTACAATGAAATCTTTCCTCTATATGAGTGTAGAATAATTCCTACACATTATAGGTACAATAACTTTGAATTACATTTAGTAATTTAATTATAATTTACGACGGTTCAGTAACATCATAATTTATTAGGCGGTGTAACATTCTTTTCTGGTGCTCAATTGATATAATAGATACAAACTAATTTCAACCATAATATTATGAGGTGTGTCCTAATTAACTTCAATATTACGGCTAATAATATAATTACTTCTCTTAATACAGTTAAGTTTACGTATTTACTTTTACCCCGTATTGATCCGGGCTCCTTTGAAGAATAGGCCAACTGCCGTTCTGCCAGGCAGGTCGTAAAAGGCGACCGATTGGGTATGCAAATCACTACCACCGTGGCTACTGAGTGGTAGAGTTTTGCATTGTCTCACCTTGTAGTATATATCTCATTGCATAGCGTCAGTTCTTGTCACTGTTGTGTTCTGGTTTGGAGGGTAAGGTAGCCAGTAAACTTATGCATGTGGCATTAGACCTCGTCACAATATAGCAACGCACCATTAACATCTTTAATATCTATAGGTGATGGTTGACTCTTCCCATCAGGAGACCCATCTGCTTGTTTGCTTTATGATATATAAAAAAAATCTCATACTATAATAATATTATAAAATGGATGACCTATCAATGGTGCCTGCAAAGGTTTTATTGACTTTTTCCAATATTTAAAAAAGTCATTCAATATGACGTACAGTCTTTTACTAGTCAACTTGTATATTAATCTACAAAATCTTAGCACGTCTTGCTAAAAAATATACTCAACAAAACCAATCAATAATATGCTACTTATCATTAATAGAATAAGGTCAAATAAATCAGAAAGTTTAGTACATTTTCAGTATTCTTATCCTGCTAAATAAGTTGCTATTAACTTAATAGCAGTATTTGTACCAACTATAGGCAATTATTTATTGGAAATCTCAATGTCACTCATTGTAAATTAATAATACTCCAAATCTAGCCAAAACATATATGAGCCATGTTTAAAGGAGCTACAAAATCTATAATTTAAATTCGTGATTACCTACTTTAGACACACATGCTGTAGAATTGAAATGATTATTCTTGTATCGCATTTATACGATAAAGATATAGCATTAGGGACGGACGATATGTCAAAATTTTACTATCTAATAGCCACGATATTAATGACACGTCCGTTGGTTATTTTTTTTTTTATAGTTGGTTAGTTTAACAACCTTGATTATGCAATCACTGAGGCTCGGGCTCGATTTCCAGCATGTACATTCCGGATCTTGGTGTTTATCTACACAAATATTATATAGATAACATTTTATATGTTTGTAACGAATAACCTGAAAAGTACTGGACAGTTATTAAAAACTCTTTAACCATTCGAAAGTCACTCTATCCAGAAGTGATATAGGCCACTTTTTTACCCGATCGAGCAAAAGTAAGTAATTCGTATTTCTAAGCGCTAATATCGTTGTCGTTAAGCATAATATAATTTGCTTAGTTTAGACTTAGATCAATTTATGTAATTGGTGCAGAGAACATTTATTATTTATTTATTTGTACGCTAGCTTTTCGTGTTTCGTTCGTGGCTTCGCTCGCGGTATATTTCATTTTAGGGAAGTGAGGGGTTAGAAGAGACAAAAAGTAGCTTATGTCACTACCCATTCCTTCAACTATCTGCACTTAAAAAATCACGTCAATTCGTCACCCCGTTTTGCCGTTCAAGACGGACAAACACATACATACACTTTCGCATTTATAATATTACTATGGATACAAAATTAAATAACTAAATATCATCACGACGGGTCTCTTGCGGGGTAAGGAAGCCAAATCTAACGTCAATAGAGGTACAGGTTTACCACAGTTTTCCAGTTTATCGATTGATGAGCTGAGTAGTATAACTCTCAGCCGCTGTACCTATATTATAGCCCTTATCACGACTACGCTTGTTTTTGTGATAATCGTGACTGACAGCTTTACATGCAAAGGCTGACTGGAAGCCGTGGTTCAACCTCTAAAACTGACGTCTGAATTTGTATTTGGTACACTTATAAACACATAAATAGATAAATATCGCCAAACGAATTACATAAATTGATCTAACACCAAAGTAAGCAAATTTGATTGTGTTATAGTTACAGGTATTAGTCATTGATACTAATGCATATAAATATAACTAATGCGTATAAATTATGTATTTGGGTGCAATAAACACCCAAATACATAATTTATACAAATATCTGTGCTCCTTACACAAATGTTTGTTCCTGTCAGGAATGGAACCTGAGCCCCAATGAATTGTAATTAGGTTTTTTTTATATCATAAGATAGCAAACGAGCAGATGGGTCTCCTGATGGAAAGAGTCAATCATTGCCTATAGACACCAAAGGTGATAATGGTGCGTTGCTATCTTGTGGCTTTGTTGCTATCATAGGTTCAATGCCACATGCTAAGTTTACCGGCTAACTTACCTTTCAAACCGGAACACGACAGCGACAAGCCCTGACGTTATTGCGGCAGGAATAGGTAAGGCGGTGGTACCTGACCCGGGCGAGACAATGCAGAACTCTACCACCTAGTAGCCACAATGGTAGTGACTCGCATAGCCAATCGGTCGCTTTTTACGACCTGCCTGGCAGAACAACAGTTGGTCTATTCTTCAAAGGAACCCGGAACCAACTCGGGGAAGGTTTGCTAACCACTCGACTAATGAGGCGGTCAAAATATATTAAGTTGGTTATTACTACGTATCATTACTTGCGAACAACTGGTAGTTTGCTGTAAGTACATTTTTTCCCGAAAACTTTTAATTTGGGTGAAGGCACTAAAATATTTTAGTACGAATTTTGCGTTACGTTGCGTTCGAATTATACCCATGCGTTTTGTTTGTTGTGTCGGATAAAAATGTTTTTTTTTAAAATTATAAATAGAACATATTATCGATTCTGAATAACCTCTGAAAATTTGGCCGGACCTTTAAAAGTAACCCTGTATAGGCGATGGGTATCTCTTTCCACCAGGAGAGTCATAAGCTTTTTTCCTCTCATATAAAAATAATGCTATTATGCTAAAGAGAAAAAGCAATAGATTTGTTGTGGTATCAATATTGCTCACAACAAATCTATTGTTTTTTCTTTAGGCTGATACGGGGAAAAGCTAAATCTATATATATAAATAAAATCAAAGAGTTATTTTTACGATACTAATACCTAACCAACCATTTTTTAAATTTCTGTCCATCTATCTTTCATTCTGTTTTACGGGGTATTCTCTGGGACGGCTGGACCGATTTTAATAGATCTTTCATTAAAATATAGAGGCGTTTAGAGGACAGGGCATGGGCTACTTTTTACTAGAGTGAGCAAAAGGTAGTAATGATTTTGGATCACGCGAACGAAGTCGCAAGTAATATATATACAATAACTCATTTATATCATGACAGTAAGCTTTAGATCTACTTAGGTAGTTTGGAATATCTCGAATAAAATAGAATGATTTTTCCTTTTTTTGAATTGTGTAAGAAAGTTGTTATTATTTTTTTTATTTGAATTTGTAGTACATGTTACTGTTCTCTTCACGAAAACATAGTACGAGTTTAAGGCATAATTCACTCAAATACATATATTTGGTTTCAGGCTCATAAACGCGAAGTCGTCACTCAACATTATAGACGGGAAATACACAGCACTCACGAGTGCGGTAGTTAGGATCGACTCCCTTCCTCCGACCGTCGAGATCCTCTGCGATATGCAAGTGCCTCTTGCAAACTACTACAGTAGGAAGAGAGATATATTTTATAGAGGTAAGCACTTATCAACAATAGTACATTTTGCGCAAAACTAATTGCATTCTTGAGGTTCTTAGAAATTCTTAAGTTTCTCAGATATCAGAAATATAATTGAAACGTTTTCAAAGATTCATAATTGTATAGTTATTTTTTTTATTATTACATTTTCATCTAAATATATCTTTTTACTTATTACTAAATTATATTACTAAATTATCGCCTCTGTGGTCTAGTGGTCCGGCGTTGGCGTTGATCACAAGAGGTCCCGGGTTCAATTCCCGCGTCGGGCAATTTATATTTTTTCAGATTTCTGATAAAAACAATTTTGCCCGGTATGAAAAGTGTCCGGTTGGCGATAGGCTTTCCACTTATCACATTAGTGGGACCAAGTATATTCGGCTATTCGCGGGTGCACTTGTTGTACCTCTGCCTCCTTCTTTGGGGATATGGGCGTGAAGATACTTTTGTAAATTATTAAGTGAAGTGAAAACTGTGTATTCTTTTTTACAAAACTTGCGGGAACTAAAAAGTATGAAATTGGGCAGTGTTAAATTTTGTATGTATTGCAAGGGCAGAAACCTAATATTTCAATATAAAATGCTTATAAATAAATTATACTTACTACACAATGTTTGAAAAACACACACACATTATGATTAAGGTCTGTTTTTAAACTTAGAAAATATTTTAATCAGTCTATGATCAAACTGAATAATAATTTGTTTATTATTTAACTTGTCTAATATACATTTGTGCTTTAACATTAATAGAATTACGATCAAAATTTTAGCAGCAGGCGATCGCTAGTATTGATAACTACATGTTTATCCATGAGTATGTCGTAGTTATGAGACTATGTCTATATTATAAATAACTCATTTGTTCTTCCAGTTCACTTACATTTTATATTATTTTATGCACCCAACCGGTTTCAGCATCATAACGGACGAAATTTCAGTTGTGATTTACAATATTTCAAAGACATTATAACTGTGCCAAACGTCTCTCATGATGCTGTAATAAGCGAATTCGGTTGGGTGTGTAAAATAATATAAAATATAAGTGAACTGGAAGTACAAGTGAGTTTATTTAAAAGACATACGTATTTTGAAAAGCAATTCTCCCAAGTACCGATGAAGAAAAGTATGCAATTTATGAGACTATATAGATTTATTGAATAACAAAACACAATAATGTAACTTTTAATACTAGAGTATCTTCGACACTTTGTAAAACTCCATACAGGTTGACCAGTCACTTTCGTTAATAGTAATATGTAACCAATGAAAATATAATAAGAAGAAAATATTGCTTAACTTCATATTAACCCTTAACGAAATAGCACATCACACTTTATAGTTTAGAGTCCTGCTTACCCACCTACCTCATATTTCTTCTCAACCTAAGAATGTCACAAGTGTCTACCTGATTGTATTAAATCCATTTTTAGCAGTCTGGTATTAAATATATGTCACGTGCTTGTTACAGATCCACCTCAAACAACTGCCGATCCATCAACAGCGCGTGATAAAGGTACATGTCTCGTTAAAAAATCCAAAACCAAGTAAATCTAATTTGAAACTATTCAACAATACATCCGAACTACTCTATAGTCTACTCATGACTACTACTCTTTGCATAAAACAAAATCATTTATTTGCAAGTAAATGGCTGTTAAATTAAAAAAACAAATAATAATGTATAGTTTCCAAACATATTCTACTAAATATCGTGTGTGAATAATAAGAAAGAAAAAATAATAATAAAATTAAGCCACTAAATTCATCGTGAAATGAGTCTACCATTGTGTTTTATGTGTGTAATTCTAGCCCTTAATTGTACAAATATTTTTTTGTCACTATCGTTTTGTGGTAGGGAAAATTACATACGGTAATATTATACATTAATTTATACCACCGCACCGATTGCAATGCACCATTAATATCTTCGATGTCTATGAGCCATGGTTGTAATTTTCATCAGGAAAACTTGCTTAAAACTCATGTAAAAATAGGGGTAAATTCTACACTTGTCATTCAATATTACTAAAACTAACAAGAATCACCCGCAGGATACTTAAAAAATATAAACTAGATTATCAGGTCACAAGGTCAGGCGGTCAACATCCAAAATGAAGCAGCCCCGAAAAAATCACAGCTTGTTAAAATTTGTTTGAAGGGTCTACGAGTGGAGCTACGGCGTAGTTCATATTTGGCGGACAGTGTAGGAACATGCTGGAACATTTTTTACTCATTTCTGTAAATTTAAGTGATCTATTTTTTTTTTATTTCTAATTATATTAGTCGAACTTTTTTTGTTTATTTATTTATTTAAAATTTATGCACAAACATGTACAGGCAAATATAAACAGTGTTTACGATGGGGTGCACTGAGAAACTTATTACAATCGTTTACTATTGACATACCTTCTTAATTATTATTAAAATAAATTAAAATTTTAGGTTTATTTTAATAATAGTTAAGAAGCTTACTTACACTAGAACTTTAGGTTTATTTACAATATTAACATAGATTCTGAATTAATATAATAAATAGATTGGTTGAGGCTCAAGGCTCTAAGCAGACAGCAGTTGCATAAGTTTATTGACTATTCTATAAATCGAAATACTACAGTCGCGAGGCAATAATAGGAAACGAATGGTTCCAAAACTTACAGAGACGTTACATATGCTATCTGATAATTTTTAATATGTTTTTTTGCAAGAGTAATCACCTTATTCTTTCAGACTGAATGATAATATTGACATTAAAAATAGTCATGAAACAATACAAAATAAAATAACATTGTCATTAATTTTCAACCGGCTTCCCAAAAGAAGAAGGTTATCAACTCAGATATATTATGTTTTTTTTTATATTTATTACCTGAGAATTTCGTTATTCATGAACTGATGGGGAAATGTTAAATCAGTTAATGCAATTTTACTGCGTTAAAAAATATGTTCTGATCATAAACATATTTGTTTCAGGTCACATAACCAGATCCAGTTCTGCGGTTTTCTTCACGTCTTTTCTGCTATTTATCTTACAAATAAGATGACAGTATAATTCTAAGTAGTTAGAATAAAATAAAATTGCAATATTTTTTTAAAATTTTTCTAAACTTTTAAACTGTAATTACTTATTATGTGTTGTGAATTTAATTTACTATACTTGTATTTATATTTACATCCCGCCTTTAGGTACAAGAACGCACTATACATAATGCAGATCCAAATTTACACAGAAAAAATGTGGATTATTAATTTTGTACAATTAAGTCGCCTCTGTGGTCTAACAGTCCGGTGTCTGAGTTGACCACATGAGGTGTCGGGTTCGATTCCTGCATCGGGCAATTCAAAATAATGTTATATCAGTTTTCTTATAAAAACAACACTGCGCGGGATTGGAAAGTGCCCGGTTGGCGATAGGCTTGCCACCTTTCACGTTATGGGACCAAGTATCTTCAGCTAATCGTGGGTGCAATTGTTGTACTTCTGCCTAGCCTTTCGGAGATACGGGCGTGAAGATACTTTACAATTAAGTTTTTTTTTTCATTTATTAATCATTTGAATATTTTATTATATAAACTCAAATTAATGAGAGTATCAAAAAAATCGCCAAGCTTTATGTTGATAAAGCGGACTGCTGCTAGACCAAGCTGCATTTTATATACTTACATATATACACACATAAACATATTACAGTACTTCTTGATCAACTGCAGAGCCAGAAATATTTTTGCTATCGAATATGACTGATGCCATCAGGCGAATCCATCTTGTGTTCTATAATTTCTTAATATACATTATGATTAAACCGTTATCTATGTAGCATATTGATGGCAACTGATTTTGGGGATGGGGTTATAATAATGAAATAAATCTCTGTTTTCTTTTTTTTATTTACATAACAAAATAAATAATTACAATAATATACTATAATTGAAAAGTGTTTAGTATGTAACAATCGTAGTAAATGACTTGGCTACGTTCCATATTAACAGAAGTAAGGCTTTGTCTCCTACTCGAAAATATCCATTTGAGGCAAGAAAATGATCTTTCAATTTCTACTGACGTCACTGGCAAAAAGTTTATAAGTAAAATCTATGTCAATACTACATTATTGTAGTTATTTATTTTGTCATGTAAATAAAAAAGAAAACAGAGATTTATTTAATTATAATTACCCCATCCCTAAAATCAGTTGGCACCAATATGCTACATAGATAACGGGGCTTAATTATGATATAATGTAAATATTTGTCCTTATAGATATACTGTAACAAAATAGCAAATAGTACTTGATTGTAAGGTAATCAAAACCTATTTCTACAATAAATAAAAATTTTGATAAGTATAATGAACTAACGAGACAGAAACCTTGATATTTCTTTGAACTGTTTTAGGTTCAGGTCAGCACTAAAAAAATATAATATTACCATTCGTCCGAAATTATATTATTGAGCGAATAGTATGAATTAATGTAATTCTAGCCTAAAGAAGTTATAAGCTTATGGCAAAAATACATATTATATAAAACTGTGAAAAACATGAAAAACCAACATCTATTCCCATCATACAAGTGACTTTCCCTATCGGGGATTGAAACAAGACCCCACTTCGATCGCTGTCCAACTACGAGATAATCTCTTTGATGACACTGTGACAGCTTCGAATTATATTTTTCTCTTACACAAATTTAAAATATTTTTATTTATTCATACAGACACAACAATATCCTTAAAATTGTTATGAATGTAATATAATTTATTATATTTGCAAGCTCAAATTATTATTAAAATATTTTATTTACTTAAAATTTCTAAATATTGTGGAAAAATATTAAATATAATATATTAAAAAATATTGTATAATATAAGAGATTTAGTTTTTAGGACAAAGATTTCTGGATGTACATATAATAAGATAAGATGTTGTAATAATGCAAAATGTATATTTTTCCAAAGAAGTTTTATTTCTAGTCGTATTAAAAAAACGAAATAAATATTTGTTTTATTTTTATTGTGCAATTTTTTATATAGAACTAACAGAAAACTTCGATTAAATAGGTACACGAAGCCTAATTTATTGCACACTGCAAGCTGTAGCTTAAGGCACTATTTCCTGAGGCGTCCATAAGTCGAGTGGGCCTAACAGCATTTCACCTATCTTACTCAGGATGTGTGCTCCAGGGCACTGGTTCTAGAGCGTTTTTTTGACTCTTCTATTTACGTAAATAAATAAATAAAATAAATAGCGCCGTACCTAAAATTTGGAATAACGCTTAATTGCACCGAGCCCCTAAAAAGGCGATCGCTCGGACCCAACATTCTCTCAGCCTCTAACGAAAATCTCCTTGTTCTCCAAAATAATGGCGTCTATTATTAACTGCCAGTTTCTGTGCTATATAGAAGAGCACCAGCTGATTAATGGCCGTCAGTACGGTTTTCATCATGGACCTTCTCGTTTTCATGTCTACAAATCAAACGTTTCCATTGAGATATGTTAAGAATGACTAAGAATTAAGCAAATTTTCAAGTATTGATTGGAACTCGTAAGTAGTCATATTAGAAAAAAGCTCTAAATTAATCTTAAATGATTACACTTCGTAATATCGTTTTTTAAGTTCTGAACTAAAAATTGTGCAATAACTATTTTACATATAATACTTCATTTTAGATTAACCTTTTTTAAAAAAAATGTATAACTATATCCATTTTAAGGTTTTTATCGATACAGAATAACAAACAAGCAAACTGGTTTCCTGGTACAAAAAATAAACTTTGCCTATACACACCAAAGATGTTAATGATGCTTTGCAATCGAAGTGGCTCAAATATTATACATAATACATTTTTCCCCGTGTGAGTCCCGGACTCCTTTGAAGAATAGGCCAACTGCCGTTCTGCCAGGCATGTCGCAAAAGGCGACCAATTGGCTATATGAGTCACTAAGATCGTGGCTACTAGGTGGTAGAGTTCTGCATTGTCTCGCCCGGGTCTGATACCACCGCCTTACCTTTTTCTGCTGCAATAATGTCAGTGCTTGTTACTGTCGTGTTCTGATTTGGAGGGTAAGGTAGCCGGTAAACGTATGCAGGTGGCATAAGAGCTGGCCACAAGATAGCAACGCACCATTAACACGTTTCTTGTCTATAGGAGACCCATTTGCTTGTTTGCTATCTTATACTAACATAAGTTTACCACCTACCTTCCCCTCCAATCCACGATTCTGCACGATTTAATAGAAGCGTATCTTTATTCTACGAAAATTTACATGTTATTTGGCAAAAAACATTATGTATAATGAAAGCCTTCACTACTACATAAACAACTTAACCACTAGCATCCCAGAGATGCAACCTCATATTACTATATTATAAGTATATATATATATATATATATATATATATATATATATATATATATATATATATATATATATATATATATATATATATATATATATATATATATATATATAATAGTGATAATCGGACTAATCATAGGTATATAAATATATATTCTATATATATAGAAGTATATATTCTATGGAAAATACAACGTAAAATAAAAAGTAAAAAATACGATTTGAAACTAACTCTTATTTAAAAAAGGAATCGAAATACTATATTATTCGTCACATAACAACGATATAAGTTATTTGATTGCGTAAACAAAATATCAAACCGGCAAAATATTTTCTTCATAACTTTTCAAATAACGAAGTTAATACTGTATCATAAATAAGCAATGAAAGGGAAAGTTCATTATTTTTGTTTTCATAAAATTCTTGATGCTTTATTGGAAATAAATTTGAAACGAAAAATAACGTACAAACAACGGACTAGCGTTTCGTCGGATAAACAAGTTTAATCGTGAAATTTAATTAATTTCTTATTGTAAAAAGTCTGGACTTAGGACTAAAGTAAATGGAGATAAAATCATTGTATTAAATGTAAGTCCTTTTATGCACCTCATTTATCCTTGTTAATGTTTAATTTTCTTAAAGTATTTATTCAAAGTAAGGTTGCACTCATTTATTTTTAAGAGGAGGAAAACACGGAGAGGGGTTGCAACTTACAGGATCATAAAAGAACACCATCGTCCATAAATATCTACAATAGTAACGTTGCATGATTCTAGAGTTAGTTTTTTGTTTAAAGAGCTTATTTTGCTATCGATAGGGAAGCGCTTGACCACGATCTCGCCTGATGGTAAGCTAAGATGCGGCCTAAGATGGAACGCGCTTCCCTAGAAGGTATCTCTTCACTCTTCTCTTGAAAATCCCTAGATTGTACTCGGCGGGGAACACAAACTCAGGAAGCATGTTCCAGTCCCTTGCGGTTCGAATAAAGAATGTGGAGTCGAACCTCTTTGTCCGGGTACGTGGAACGTCCACCATATGGCGATACCTAGAATCTGCGCACCTCGACGATCGATAGGAAAACGGCGATGGCGGAATCAAGTCGTGCAATTTTATAGCTTGAAGCGTATTTGCTAAAATAAACAATAATTGCCTATAGAGGTGATAAAACCAGCCATGATATAAAAAAATACTCTCGTTCGTTTTTGTATTTAACACATAACTTTAAAGCATAACTTTTACACTAAATAAAATAATTAGCTGTTAAAAATATAAAATGTGTAAAAATGAGTGTTTGTTTTGGCCATATGTGTATATTAATACGTGAAGGAAAAATTTGAACCCCTTTTTAAGGCAATTGCAAGAACCGTGAAGTGCGAGGCACAGGTAAAGTTTACCTTGCAGAGAACTGCAGAACTGTAATATTTTTAAATAAAATTGTAGCGGCTCAAACAATCACAAACGCTACAAGAAAAAATAATAAGAAATAGAAAATTATGAAGTTCAAAAATCAAATCCTGAATCGCGATATCACAATTATTTATCTTGTAACACTATATACAAATTTCAACTCCTTCCCCAGGACTTCGGTCCCCAGGCAGTACACCTTGCCTGGCTGGGAAGATCTTCCTTTTCTCCTTCCTTGTCTTTGTGTGACGTCAGTAACCTCCACAGCTATGACGTCTTCCTAACAAGAAGCTGGCCTGCTTGGTTCACTATATGACCCATCACTGGTCGCCACCAGCGGCGCCACAAAATCCATTAGAAATAGATTAATATAATAAAAAAATAAACATTACCCGCATTACATTCATGTGACCATACATGATAAGTACCTGGATGACCAAGCTTTGCTCAGTATTTTTTTTTTTCGATAAAAACAACATTTCCTTAAAATGAAACTTAGCTATATCGGTTTACCGTCCCCAAAACCCCTACATACTAAATTTCATGAAAATCGTTCGAGCCGTTTCCGAAATACATGCTCTGTAGCCGCAATTCGACAATAGCTAAACAGTAAAATCTCTTTTAAGTTTTTCGCATAGCCAATCGGTAGCCTTTTATGACCTGTCTGGTAGAACGGCAGTTGGCCTATTCTTCAAAGGAGCCTGGGACCAACATGGGGAAAATGCCACATGCTCTGGCACCTTGCTCTACAAACCGGAACACAATAATGACAAACATTAATGCTATTGCGGCAGGAATATGTAAGGTCATGATAACAAACCTGGGCAAAACTCGTAATTGGTCACACTTTTAAAATAATTTGTTATTTTATTTCAATTAACTTTTATTAGTCTTTTATTTTATTAGTCACGTTATAACGTGCAAGTTAAAATTATAAATTTTCATATACGCGTAGGAAAAATACACTTTTAAAAGCAATTTGTATATTTTATGCAACAATCAGTGTAGTATTTTAAAAGTTGGAATCCAATCCTCTCAGTCTCCATACTGTGTGAATTGGGAAGTTGGCCGCACCTGCTACTCTATTTGATAGACACAGTTCAATTTTGAAAAAGCATATTGAGAATTTTTGTAATCAAATCGAAAAATGCGTTTCAAACAAATCCAATAACGACATTGCATATACTTTTACATCGAAATGTAGTTTTTTTTTTCTATTGTATTAGATATGTGGGTGATTCCGTTCTAACTGTGATATAATGTCAGTACCGTGTCATGTCTATTTTTAGAATTTATTTATAAATTGTTAGTTTTTTTTGTCGTAAACATTAGAATTTATGAGGTAATTAGTTTAAATCATTTATTACGACAAAAAAACTAACAATTTATAAATAAATTCTAGAAATGGACATGACACGGTATTGACATTTAAGTGATATATTGTAAGTTTTCTGTAAGTGGCAAGTTATATTATATGAAAATAATGTTGAAATATGTTTATTATTTTCCAATAAGTACAAAAATTTCATAAATTAATTATTAATTAACGACCTGTGAGAACAAACAATACAGGACATTGAATATCACAGTTAGAACGGAATCACCATGTATCGTTTCTGTCCTATTTTTACCTAAATAGTAATCAGATTAAAATAAATAGCATGTATGTTAGTGTCTCTTTATCAATTGAAATTGTTATTCTAAGGCAGCTGTATCAATTTGAAGAGTTAATAAAAACTAATATGGTGGTATTATATTTCTTATTCAACGAAATTGAAAACAAACAGAGAGTTTTATGTACTGCGTACTAAAGAAGCTATGCTGAGTGGAAGTATTGTTCCATTTCGTTAACATTCGCTGCAGCGCTGAAATAATAATAAATTGTCCAAACATAGTCAAAAATAAGCAACGCTGCAACGTATCTAAATAGTGTGTAATATATATATATATATATATATATATATATATATATAACGATCTAAATAGTGTATAATAAATATTCGCGAAAAAAGTCGTAACCAACGTGAATTTCATGGCGCTTACGTGTTTCAATCTCCGAGCTCTGACGTACATGCAGTCCACGGACTACATTTGAGTAAAATACAGATCGCGTAGCACATTCCTTGTCTAATACCATTCTAGTACGTTAGTACATAGAAGTCTTTGAAAGCAAGTGACAATTATAGGGATGCCATATCTTTTCAACAGGCGACGTTTTCTGTTTCTATCAGGAGGTCCACTTGTTTCTTAGCTATTTAATGATTTAAAAAAATAACGAGTCATTCTCTCACAATAACAAGTGCATAACACAGATGCGCCACACATCCGGCCGGCTAGTACTTGTCGTTAAGCGCGGTTGCTTACATATGTCAGGTACCAGCTGACCCTCACAGCTTCGGCCGCGAGTATAGTAACGGGTCACAAAAGATTTAATACAATTTTTCATCCACTATTTGAGCACTTTACGGGTTGATTTTTGGAATAAAAGTAGCTTACATTTTGACCCCGGGTCTTCTACTACTTTTTTGCCATATTTTATCAAAATCAGTTGAGCGGTTTAACTGTGACAGCCTAACATACAGACTAACAGACTCGCAGTTTCAGTAAAATAGCTGACTCGCGCAGCTTTGCCCGCGATTAGATTAGCATGTCATCGATATATTTTTTCAAAGAAACTTTCACCCCTTCCGGAGTCCCTACATACAACCCTTAAGGGGTACATTTTTAAAAAAAAAAAAAAGTAACTTGTGTTTGACCCCGTCTTTTAAACTATCAGCTTGCCAAACTTCAACAAATTTGGATCAGCAGTTTAGCCGTAAATGCATACAGACATACATACTTTCACATTTACAATATTAAGTATGTAAGAATTACATATGTTATAACTACAAGTATGTCTGTATGTTTGTGTAAAACACATTTTAAGTAATGGTATGGTTTATAATTTATTTTATGAAAAAAAAAGGAAATTTTCTCGAAAGTAACACGCAAAAATTCAATACATACAAGAGTTAGCAGAAAATACATTTCCATACTAATTCTGTAGTAGAAATGGGACATTGAAGTCACATTATAGAGGCTTAGGTTCCACCACGAATAAATTTCCCGTGGGAAACGTATTTTATATCAAACGGGACAGTCGGATGCCACAAACTGAAATAGTATGGGGACTAAATGATAGAACTTTTTCATTTCGCAGTAAATTAAAATATGCCTGTTTGTCTCTGAAAAATGAAACCTTTCATTCAGGATTTTTGTTTACTTCTGTCTCTGAAAAAATATGTATAGTTTTAATTATATTTATTTTGTTTCGTTACCAAAGTGTTAGCCAAAAACACCTATGTATTCGGCTCAGATTACACGATTGCTATTACGGAAGCTACATCTGTTATTTCTTTCTGTTATTTATTATAGTTATTAAACAGTTATATTTTTCGTGTATATGTATGTTTATTTGGCATTTTCTGTAAGCCCCGTGTGTTTATCCAGGGCTTCTTTAAAGAAAAGGCGAACTGCCGTTCTGCCAGGTAGGTCGTAAAAGGCGACCGATTGGCTGTGCGAGTCACTACCATCGTGGCTACTAGGTGGTAGAGTTCTGCATTGTCTACCCCGGGCCAGATACCATCGCTTTACCTATTCCTGCCGAAATAACGTCAATGCTTGTCACTGTCCTGTTCCAGTTTGGAGGGTAAGGTAGCCAGTAAATTTATACAAGTGGCATTAGACCTCGCCACAAGATAGCATCGCACCATTAACAACTTTGATGTCTATAGGCGATGGTTTACTCTTTCCATTATGAAATAAAATAAAATAAATAATACCATCTTGCCTCATGGATAGCAACGCATCATTAATATATTTGGTGGTATTCCATTGTCGTGTTTCGGTTTGGACGTTATCGGTAAACTTATCCATTTGGCATTGCCATCCCACCACGCGGATAGCAACGCACCATTACCATCTTTGGTGTATATAGGCGATGGTTTCTCTTTCCATCAAGAGTCATTTGCTTGTTTGCTATCTTATGATATAAAAATCCTGCAAAATCTATCTTTTGTACGCTTTTCTTTTGTGTATTTTATACATCATTAGATCATCATAACTTCAAGATATGAGTCGAATAGCCAAATAACTAGACTATGAGCAAAATGCTAAGCGTTATTATGGAAAAAAAGTTTTAATTGAGATATAGAACTATCGCGTCCAAAACACGTCTTTGTTAACGCCAACTTTGTGTTTTTCTCGTTTTTTCTCCTCAAGCATTTGCAAACTGCCGTAAATAAGGATTTCATTGCTTGTTTGTTAGAACTTTATACTCGGGTTTAATTAAAATTCACGGGGAAGGTATAAAGAATTTAATCTTTTTACATGTACAAAAATCAATTGCTGTTCGTTAGTCTCGCTAAAACTCGAGAATGGCTGGACTGATTTAGCTACACTGCGAAAATTTTAAAATTTTGGCTTTAAGATATTCGTGGTCAGAGAATATGAAAAGATTCCGAGAAAAATAGTAATAACAGCAGCAATTTTATTTTACCGTATAAACTGCATACCTGTCAAACATTTGATATATTAAGTCCCATCTTTGAGAAATTAATTTTCTTATACAATTTGTTTTACGGCCATGGCTTGTGCATTGCGCTGCACTATAAAAGTTTTTGGTGAATCCCGCGGGATCACCTAATTTTTCTGGGATAAAAAGCCTTTGTACTATTCTTGGTCATTATCTACCTGTGTGCCAAAATTTCATTCAAAACTTTTCAGTAGTTTTTGCGTGATCCATCCATCCATCCAAACATCCAAACTTTCACATTTGTAATATAAATATAGATTGTTGGTATTGGATAATACTTGAGTATCATGTTCTGTTTAGGCGTTCAAATATTTGAACTAAATTTCAAGTGTACGTTTGGATTTTTTTATAATAGGGGGCAAACGAGCAGGGAATGCACCTGACAGTAAGTGATCACCGCTGCCCACGAACATCCACAATACCTCAGATGTTGCAGTTATATATTTATATGTTTGTGTGTTTATCCACAAATTCACGGGAACTAAATTTAAATTTAAATCAGATATATTCCAACTTAGGGAATAGTTTATTTAAGTTTCATCAAAATCTCAGCGTAGTAATTTTGAATTATGGGTATACTTGATACGTTTTTGAAGTGTCTAATTTTTTTTAATTACTATTTTTTTCTCCCAATTGTTCATTGTACCTATTAGTTACTTTCATACGTAAAAGTTGTAACACATTTGATAAAACGTCTAGTTTTCATTGTGTTTATATCATGTTTATGCATAATAACAACTTCGTACAGAACTGAATAAGTTATGATGGCAGCGGGCAATAGTTTAGAATCCGCACTATTTGAATTGAAATTAATTACGTGGCTAGGTTAGTTAATGGCCGAGCCTAAATTAATGTGGATAAAGCATTCTAAACAAAGTTTTAATGTATTTTGTTTGTTCATATTTCATTTTAAGCTTCAAGTTCCGTGGCAATTTGTTTAGAGATGATACATCCGGTTTATTTTTACTTTAATTGGTTTTATATTATATAGAATGCAATATTTAAAAAAAATACGGTGACATAACAAGATAAAATTCACAAATTCAAATAAAACCTCCACCATTTTGCTTCAAATGCATAATTTTATTAGCAAAACGTAAAAAAGAGCTGATGATTTTCGAAACCCCTTTCTTCTTGAAACCCCATCTTGCAGCATCAGGTTAAGGTTACCCATTGAGCTTGAGTTGTTTTATTGCAAAGCTCCCATTGCCGCCTTTCACCTCTAGCATGTACCCTGCTTCTCTGGAAATCATTCTTATTCAGAGTGTTTTATAAAATATAACAAATAAGACCAAACTCAATGGGTTTATTTTGTTTAGTTTAAGAGTTCCATGGCCATTTTCTAGTTCCATTATGAAACCCTGCGAATATTCTAGGAATAAAGGTCAACTATATCAGCCCAATCTCAGATAGCACCTTTCAGTTCCATAACTATTATATCATAGAAAACATCCGGCACCTAAATGTTCGCCAAAATAAACCGAATTAATACACATTCGATGGGTTTACCAGGTTTAGCTAACAAGTTCTCATAGCCTTCTTCTAGCTCTTTCATGAGACACTGCAAACCATCCTACTTCAAAGTCCTTAAAAGAACGAATCAGACAAGATTAAAATCAACGGCGCTGCTCAGTTTCAATCAAAAGTTCTCATGATCTTCTCCCCGTTTTATAGTAAGAACCTAGAAATTATCTATCACCTAATTATTTACCAAAACAGAACAAATAAGTCCAAACTTGATGAGTTTATCCTGTTTAGTTTAAAAGTTCCTGTAGCCACCTTCCAGTTACATTATTGTTATATCTTAGAAAACATTCGGCACCCAAGTGTTTGCCAAAACAAACCGAATTAGTCCATACTCGATGGGTTTGATCGATTTAGTTTAAGAGATCTCATGGAGTTTTACCATCAGACACAGGCAGTCAATCTATTTCAAAGTCCTTATTAGAATGAATCAAATGAAACCAAAATCATTAGTGTTGCTCAATTTAAATTCAAAGTTCCCATAAGCTCCTTATTGGTTTATCATAGGACCTTAGAAATTATCTAGCACCAGGATATTTAAAAAAGAAAAAAAGAGTCCAAATTCGATGGGTTTATCTTGTTAAGTTTAAAAGTTCCCATAGCCATCTACAATTTCTATTATTAAATTTTAAAAAATCATCTAATATCAAAACAATGCCTCAACAAATCGAAGTGGCCCACACTCAATGGGTTTTTCTGGTTTAGCTAAGGATTTTTCATGGACTTCTTCCCGGTCTATCATCAGACACTGAAAGCCATCCTGCTCCAAAGACTTTAAAAGAACGAATCAGAAGAGCCCAAAATCGAAGATGTGCTCAATTGTAATTCAAAGTTCCCCTTACCTTCTTTGTGCTTCATCATATTAAGACCTTGGAAATCATTTAGCACCAGGATATTTGTTAAAACAGAACAAAGGATTCCAAACTCGATGTGTTTATCTTGTTTAGTTTATGAGTTCCCATGACCACTTTCTAATTCTATCATCAGATTCTAGAAATCCTCTAACACCAAATTGTTTACCAAAACAAACTAAACTAGTCCCCACTCGATGGGTTAACATGGTTCAGCTAAGAAGTTCTCGGGTACTTATTCCAGCTCTAACATTAAGCACTGGCTGCTATTCCGCTTTAAAGTTCTTATAATAATAAATCAAATGACTCAAAAGTCGATGTTTTTGCTTTATGTTATTCCAGAGTTTCCATAATCTCCTTCCAGCTCTATCTTGATACCCTGGAAATCGTGTAGCACTAGAATGTTTTTCCAAATGGAATAAATGAGTAGAATTTCAATTGTTTTGTCTTATTTAGTTCAGGAGTTTTCATTTTTTTTATGCCATAAGATAGCAATCAAGCAGGTGCGTCTCCTGATGGAAAGAGTCAATCATCGCCTATAGACACCAAAGGTGTAAATGGTGCGTTGCTATCTTGTGGAGAGGTCTAATGCCACATGCATAAGTTTAACGGCTACTTTACCCTTCAAACTGAAATACGACAGTGACAAGCACTGACACTTTACCACGGAATAGGTAAGGCGTTGGTACCAAACCCGGGCGAAACAATGTAGAACTCTACCACCTAGTAGCCACGACGGTAGTAACTCGCATAGCCAATTGGTCGCCTTTTTCGACCTGCCTGGCAGAACGGCATTTGGCATATTCTTAAAGAAGCCCGGGATCAACATGGGAGAAACGTTCTCATTTTGACCTTCCGTTCCATTAGCAGATCTTGAAAGTCGTCTAGCACCAAGGTTTTTGCAAATACAAGACAATTAAGTGCTAATTTTATAAAATTACCTCGTTTACTTTAGGAGTTCACTGTCTTTGCATTTTGCATC
The DNA here is from genome assembly GCA_036924255.1 of Apodemia mormo. Lineage (NCBI taxonomy): Eukaryota > Metazoa > Arthropoda > Insecta > Lepidoptera > Riodinidae > Apodemia > Apodemia mormo. The sequence continues at coordinate 42,436,177 of JAUPFN010000006.1, forward strand.
TGGATTCTGGAAGTTCCAGTGTCACTGTTTTAGCTCAATCTTTAAAGCCTTATCATCATGATAGAACATGATAGAAAATAGAAGAAAGAACTTACTGTAACAAAAGAAACGACTCAAAACACCACTATATTAGCACTTTCTATCTGTGGGTTACGATAGCACTCTCACGGCTTCATCTTCAGATCTTTAAAGTTACACATAATGTTATGATAAGTACACTTCGGAAAACCAAGGAGTTCGAACTTGACCTTGACCTATCTTTATCTACATTCTACATGTGAATTTTGGTATCACTCTATTAGCTTAATCTTCAGATCCTCGTCATCATGAGCACTAATTAAACTTAGTATATATAGATGCTGATGACCTTCGAATGAGGATCTCGCAGTATCACGTCAAGGTTAATATGTAATTGCAACATAAATAACAGAATACAAAATTTAGTATCGATAAAGCCTTTACAAGTTGCTGCTTCCTTGCATCAATTTGAAAAGAGCTAGTAATCTTGAAACGGCTGAACAGATTATATTAAATCAAGCTAAGAACCATCTCGCAAAACGGGGCTTTCGAATAAAAACAAACCGCAACTAAATCGGACTATCCACCTGGGCGCTACGATGCCACGGATAGAAACACAGAACACCGCTCGTTTTTGCGTCGGGGGTTAAAAAGAGAAACATTTAATAAAAGTGACTTATTCCTATCATAACAATTAGCGACTATGACGCCTAAATAAAAGAAACATTATAAATCAAGATACTTTCGGGGAAAGCGGTAAGATCAGAATGTCCCACACCACGATTTAGGCAGGCAATGGTACCTCTTGCCGCATGTCTACTTACAAACTACATTTATTTCACAAGTCATTATTTTCGTCAATTCCTTAATGAGATGGTGATTTAATACGAGCGAATACCTTTTATTAAGACTGACAGCTATTAGAGGTTGCAAATCGTGTTATCCCATTAGCTTTATACTGAAGAAAATTTACTGAGCTCTTTCGACATTATTGACGTTTGAAAAGGTTTTGGTAGGTGTATGAAAAAGCAGCCCTTTTTACGTTCATGCTCAATTTCAGCGTCTTATAAATAGGTTGCAAATCTATGTATTTCTAACCAGATTAAGATTAACGTTAACTAAATAGTAAACTTTAATAAAATTATTGTAGTAATATTCCAATCAGTCCTGGGTTCGGCAAATCGCTGTTTGCAAAAGACAAACTTCGATATCTTTGTACGAGTTTGTACATAATTATTTACATTGGATAATGAGGTCAAAATTTAAGTGCCAATTATTTTTAAATATTCGGTATCAGAATCTGGTACTGTATTTAGGAGTTTTAGGACTTACAAGACGTATATTTATTTTTAAAACGTAAGTGCTTGCTTTTAAAAAGTGTTCATGGAATTCTAATATGAGTTTATTGTAAAATAAATTAAATAATTACAGTTCAGTTCATATTCTTGTTGGACTGCCAGTTTCCTTTTCAAAATGTATGATTAATGTCATTGCATCATAAAACCAATATTTGGCATTAAATTTGGCAAAAACTAATAAACAGATTTATACAGTAACACCCATCAAAAAACCCTGCCATATTGTTTACGCCCTGAGATATTACTTGGTAGCCTAATACGATCATATAATATGTGACCAATACGGTCATAATATTTTCATTTTTTAAAAAGAATCAATTCATTATTATTTTTGCTACTGTCATCGACCTATCTATATGCGAAGACTTCTATGTACGTACTAGACAAGGCAGGTGCCACGTCCGGTGGGCCACCAAACTGCAGTCCTTGCACGGCACCCACTTCATACCATGAAATTTGCAGCGGTTTACAGACTTTAGGACGCGAATATATGTTATATGCTGCAGCGTTGCTTAATTCAGCGCGGCAGCGACTCTTCACAAAATGGAACACGAGCTCTTAGTATAGCTTCAGTAGCTGGTAGTATTTTAAGCTCTCTGCCCATATATCCCTTTCGGGTCAGACAAAGTTTTAATTACTCACTGTATATTAGGTGTGAATTTCATCTACAAGGATAAGCCCCTTTAACTATAACTAGCGCAAGTATTGTGGTCGAAATTCGTCCATAGACAAAACAATAAAATATATTGTAAGTTTGACTTAATAAAACTAAATACTTTTAAGTTTAACTTATTAAAACTAAATATTACACAGATTCATTTGAGATACATGATAATATAAACACGTGAATACTTTTAACATAACAGTATATGTAAAATGAATCTGTGTAATATTTATTTTATTAATTATAATGTCAAATTATAGGGGGTACATAGTGTTTACTATATGTATTAATATGTAGATATACAATATAAATTGACGTGTGTCACTAACGCTCAGTGTAATCCAGGAAATTAGTTTAAACCACGTTTAAACAGTGCAAAGCAAAGTTATGTCACATTGAAGCAGCGACATACGTGACGCTGCTTCAATGTGACAAAACTTTGCTTTGCTTTGCTCAGTTTGGTTAGAGCACAGCCTGCACTAAAGACGAGATTAGCTGACGGCTCAAATTCAGTACCGATTTTTTGGGATCCGAAGCAAAACAAAGAACCCTAACAGTTTCGCTATGTCCGTTCGTCCGTCCGCATGATGGCTCAAAGATACTTATTACTAGAAAGCTATAATTTGGCACGAATATACATTTTAATCACGTCAACAAAGTGGTAACATAAAATCTTGAAAAATATTTTTTTTCAGGGTAGCTTCTCTACATGTAAAGTGGGGATGTTAATTTTTTTTCTCCTGTACCCCATTGTATGAGCTTTTGTTGAATAGGATTTTAAAAAATATTGTAGGTTTGTGCAAACAAATTTTAAACTAAGGGACTCGTTTATAAAATATTAAACTTTTATCGCTATTTTTGTTAAAGTCAAGTATCCCCTCTCGCCTGCAGGTTAAATGGTTGGTTTTGGGGATGAAAAAGTCATGATAGTAGTAAATATAATGAAATTAAAAGGAAAACTATCACGGCTTAGAAGGCTTTACAAGTTTTGGAGTAATAGTCGACCAACTTATAAAATGTGCTTAGAAAAGTTTTTATAGGCGGTGAACCTGTGATGCGAGTATATATTTATCATTGACATTGAATAGCATAAATGTTCAAAGTATGAAACTATAAAAGCACTCTTCTTAGTCCGCATTATTGTGATTGGCAACTTCGGAGTGAGAAGTGTAGGGTACATAGCGCGTGGCTCCACACGCAGTTTACCAATGTTTTTTCTTTAGTGAACAAATTATTCCGTAGGGTGAGAACAGCTTCAAAATCACATAGAAAGATCGTTATATATTTACCAGGAAAGCCGCCTACCTGTTTTTTTTTCAATAGTATTTATCAAATAATTATTATAAAAAACATATCTCTCCTAGTGCAGTTGAATAAAAATTATACTATTGACCGCCTCGTTGGTCGAGTGGACAAACATTTGTGTGATGAGCATGAATGTTTGTATTTCCGGGTTTGGGTGTTTATTAAATATATTTATATATGTATTTCTATGTTATAGTATCGTTGACTAACACCCATAACAGAAACAAATAATTTGCTTATTTTGGGCTAAGGTCAGAAAGTGTTTTTTGTCCCATGAATATTTTCCCGTGAATTATATAGCCTATGTTACTCACACAATAAAGACAAATCCAAAACTACTTCTCTAGCTCAAATTCATAAGATATTTAGGCTCCAAATTGTGTCCAAGAAATATACACACAAATGTTAGGGTTTCATAACTTTTATGGTTAAAGTTACTTTTAGTTCGTAAGTAATTAATGGCAATGACATGATGCGAATTCGCAACATACATTGCTATGCATATGACAGTACTGGTGATGCTACATACTCCGGCCGAAGCGGTATTTCTCGGGAACACGTCGAAGAGAACCGAAACAAGCTTGTGTCCGAAGTTGAAAATCGACTAACCGATGTCTCGGAATGGGGTCGTCAAAACCTGGTCACTTTTAACCCCAAGAAGACACAGCTTTGCGTGTTTTCCGCTAAAAAGACACCCTTTGTCGCGTCACCTCAATTTGGGGATACTCTCCTGACAGCCTCAGCTAGTATCGGGATTCTGGGAGTCGACATATCGAATTACGTTCAGTTTCGCGGTCATCTGGAAGGTAAGGCTAAACTAGCCTCCAAAAAGCTCGGTGTGCTCAGCAGAGCGAGACAATACTTCTTGCCGGCCCACCGCCTTCAACTTTATAAGGCTCAAATTCAGCCCCATATGGAGTACTGTTCTCATCTCTGGGCCGGAGCTCCTCAGTACCAGCTCCTTCCTCTTGATCGCATTCAGCGTAGAGCGGTTTGAATCGTTGACGACCTGGCTATTTCGAAACGGCTCGACTCTTTGGCGTTGCGCAGAGATGTTGGTTCACTCTGTGTCTTCCATCGTATCTTTCATGGGGAGTGTTCCGATGAGTTATTTGGATTAATTCCTGCCGCCGAATTCCATCATCGGACATCGCGTCAAAATTTGAAATTCCATCCTCACCATCTCGATGTCTGGAAATCCACAACTGTGCGTTTCTCTCGACACTTTTTGCCTAGCACTACTTTGTTGTGGAACCAATTACCGGCAGGTGTGTTTCCAAACGGATACGACTTGGGGGCCTTCAAGAAAAGAGCTTACTCATTCTTAAAAGGCCGGCAACGCAACTGCAAGACCTCTGGTATTGTGGATGTCCATGGGCGGCGGTGATCACTTACCATCAGGTGCACCTCCTGCTCGTTCGCCCCCTCTTCTATAAAAAAAATAAAAAATAATAAATGTTATAAAATCCTATTACCAAATAAGTGTGTTGATTTTATGAATTTTATAATTATTTTTTCAATTCTACATAATCTGTCCAAATTGAACAGGCAACACTGCCTCTTACATGTGATTGGTCCAAATAGACCAATCACATGCTTTCATGGTTCACCAATCGTAGCATCGATTGTTTGAGCGGGAATTTTCTGTAATTATGGCGCGTGAGGTCGCGAACGGCATTCGGTCTTTGGCAATGGTCGAAGGAAGTCTAATAATTGTGAATTAATATCTAGCAAGTGTGAAATGTAATAATACTTTAAGTGAAAGTGATGAATATAATATTAACAGTGAAGTGACTCGGTGTTTTAAAATCCCGCTGACCTAAAGTACCCTTTACAAAGACTTGAAAGTCATAACATTCTTTCCATACAGTTGGGTAAAAACTACACTTTCATTTATCGAAGTAAATTTTGGACAATGTCGGGCTGGCGAGTAGTATCCAATAAAAATGTTAAGCTCCTACTCGATTCAATCTGTATTGGGTATCGCGGCCTCGGGCCGATTTACATGCATACAGGGGGCCTCGCCTTTATTTGCTTTATTCCAATATATCCATGCAGTAGTCCGTTGCAGGTCTTTTGAGTTGCAATCATCGCATCACGTTACGAAACGTCTCTCATATTTGAATTTTCAGACATCGCACATCAATACTGAATTCAACAATATTTTTTCCCTGTGTTGGGCCCAGGCTCGTTTGAAAAATAGACCAACTGCCGTTTTGCCAGGAGTGTTGTAAAAGACGACCGATTGGCTTTGCGAATCACTACCATCGTGGCTTCAAGGTGATAGAATTCTGCATTATTTCGCCCGGGTCTGGTACCACCGCCTTACCTATTCCTGCCGCATTGGCGTCAGTGCTTGTCACTGTCGTATTCCGATTTATAGGGTAAGGTAGTCGGTAAACTTATGTATGTGGCATTAGACCTCGCCACAAGATTGCAACGCACCATTAACATTTTTGGTGTCTAAAGGCGATGATTGACTCTATACATCAGGAGACCCATTTGCCTGTTCACTATCTTATGATATCTAAAAAAGTACAATTTTTTACCCCGTGTTGGTCCCTTATTGAAGGGACCCCTTTTGAAGAAAAGATAGTCTGCCATTTTGCCAGGCAGTTCGTGAAAGGCTTTCCAAGTCACTATCGTCGTAATTACTAGGTGGTAGTGTTCCGCAACGTCTCGCCTGGGTATTTGGTACCACTTCTATTCCTGTTGAAATAATGTCAATGCTAAACACTGTCGTGTTCCGGTTTGGAGGATAATGTAGCCGATAGTTTATGCATGTTGCGTTACCATCCTGTCACACAAAAAACAACTCACCATTAACATATTTGGTGTCTATAGGTATATTTTTTTGAATTTTTATATTTTTTATATCATAAGATAGCAAACAAGCAGATGAGTCTTCTGATGGAAAGAGTCAACCATCGCCTATAGACACCAAAGATGTTAATGGTGGGTTGCTATCTTGTGGTCAAATGCCACATGCATAAGTTACCTGGCTACCTTACCCTCCAAACCGGAACACGAGAGTAACTAACACTGACGCTATTGCGGCAGAAATAGGTAAGGCGGTGGTACCAAACCCAGGCGGGACCATGCAGAACTCTACCACCTAGTAGCCACGATGGTAGTGACTCGCATAGCCAATCGGTCGGCTTTTACGGTCTGCCTGGCAGAACGGCAGTTGGTCTATTCTTCAAAGGAGCCTGGAACTTCAATTTCTCTCTATCTGTCAGGAGAGTCATCTGCTTATTGCATAGCGAATAATAAAAAAATCATAGTATAGCAAACAAGCACATGGTTCTATTGATGGAAACAGATAGCCATCGCCTATAGACATCAAACATGTGAATGGTATGTTGCTATCCGTTTGGTGAGGTTAGAATGACACATGCAAAAGTCTACAATACCCTCTAAAACACATCAAAAACCATTACAGCGATAGTTACAAATAAGGCGGTGGTACCAAAACCCGGTCCAGACGTTACAGAAACTTACCACCTAGTTAGTAGACACGATGTTAGTGACACGTAGCATATATATCGTATATACCTTCTCTTTTTAATTTTACGTGATGCCTAGGAATAAGGCTGTTAATTTACTCTTCACTTAGGAGCTTGGATCAATGTGAGGATTTATCTATATCTATACATATAATAAAATCGTAGGAAAGTCAAAACTGTACATTGAATATTTTTTTAAAAGAATACTTGGGGCGTGATCTACAATTGATATCAAAGCCAAAAATATAGTTTTTAGAATTTTTGTCTGTTTGTCTGTATGTATGTTCCGGGGTAAACTCAAAAAGTACCGCATGGATTTACTTCAAATTTTGCATGAATATTACTAACAGGTCGGGTCAACATATAGGCTAAATATTATCACGTTATCACCTACAGAGGAGGAGCAATGCGGAGTAAACGAAGTCCGCGCGGACGAAGTCGCAGGCAACAGCTAGTATCATAATATGTCAGATATGTATCCATTATGTATCAGATCAGATGGGTCTCCTAATGAAAACAATCAACCATCGCCTGAAGACACCAAAGATTTTAATGGTGTGTGGCTATCTTGGTGCAAGGTCTAATAACCACATGCATAACGTTATTGCGGCAGGAATAGGTAAAGCGCTGGTACTCGTACCAGACTCGAGCGAGACAATGCAAAGGTATACCACCTAGTAATTCATTTTGAATTTAAGATGATATCCGAGTCTGGTGACAAAAGCCTGAAAAAAATCAACGTTTTTATATTTTAAAAAACCAGCAACGTGCGACTTGGTTACACATCGAGGGTTCGATATAAATTATAGCTCGAATTAAAAAAAGTTTAAAGGACAAACTTAATTTTGCTGTTGGATCTCTATTATTTATTTTTATTTACTTTATGGGTAGCAAACAAGCAGACTACTACCGTGAATTTTTCCACATTTCTAAAACCAACCGTTTATGTAATAAGGGATGCGACACACTTGAATTTAACAAAAATGAACACTTTAAAGTTTAATATTTCTTAAATGGATCCCTTAATCAAAAAGCTGTTGCCACAAACCACAACATTTAATAAATATCTATGCAATGATAATTCACACTACGGGGTACCCTAAATATTGTTTTTCAAGATTTTATTTTAATACTTTGACGGCGTGACTGATATGTACAATTTACATTAGGATCAAATTACAGTTTTTTTAATTCACTCTGTATATTGATGAACCGCAAAAACTGCATGAAAATCCGTTGCGTAATTTAAAAAATATATATGTACAGCAGTAGTGACTATGTTTCATTCTCCCTATATACAAAGACATTATCAATATACAAAGATAATATATTGTATCTGTATATGTATGTGTGTACAAATATGTAAATATATCTTTACATGTATTTTTATTTTTTATTTATCTACATATTTATTTATTACATATTATTCTCTAATTTATTAATGTTATATATTATTCATATAGATAATATCCGCAACGTATATTACTTAATCCAATGGTATCACTACCTAAAAATATATCAATTATAAGATTTCCTCTATCTAAAAGTTGTCTGGCAGAAATAGCTCTTTAGCGATAAGTTCGCCTTTGTGTACACCTATATAGTTAATTTTGGTACACAATAAAGAGTATTCATTCATTCAAAAATAAAGATTTAAGATAAAGAATTATATATATATATATATATATATATATATATATATATATATATATATATATATATATATATATATATATATATATATATATATATATATAATATAAAAATCAATTGCTGTGCGTTAGTCTCGCTAAAACTCGAACCGGCTGAACCGTTTTGGCTAATTTTGGTTTTGAATTATTGTTGAAGTCCAGGGAAGGTTCAAAAGGTGAGAAAATATAGAAAAAAAATAAGAGTAGTTAAAAATGCAGAACAACGTTTGCCGGATCAGCTAGTTTAATATAAATTTCAATTTGACACCTCTACGAATTCTTATGACAGATAACTTCAGTGGACGACGTCGATGGTGTGGCATATAGAGATTTTGATTAAGGATTTTACTTACAAAAACATACAGCAGAATGATATTTCACAAAATGACGACTGTAATTTCAATTTTGTCTGTTGTAATCAGGTTGTTATAAGTTGGTGGTACTGTAATACCTCTATGGTATTACATGCTGGCCACTTGTCAGCTTTTAAACATAACATTTTTAAATCGTAGAATTGTTTTAGGAATCTCATAAAAAACAATGTATTGATTAGTATGTAATTTGATTTGATTCGGACATGGGTTCGAAATAAAATGAGAGTATCGAAGAATGAATCGTATTATTTTAACGTTCCTTTAAAAGTAAACCCGAGCAACGGTACCAGGAGAGTCACTCCAAACTCGCTGCAATCAGATAAACCCTCGTGACAATCGGCACATCGTCACAGTCTTATAATTTAAAATCTGTTCATGTTTTCTTTGAAACGGAAGACATACAAAAATTACCGCTATTTATGGATAGTAATAAAGAGTTTGTTGTCAATGCGCTGTCAATGTACTAAAGATGTTTTAAAGATGTAACTAAAGATGTTTATTTTAAACTCAACAATATATTTTTAAAACTTATCTTTGAAGCAATGTAGAATGTCTCGACTGTCGGAAAATGTCTTGTATAAAGTGAATTAATTCTATTTCAAGAGCAGTATGTCTTATAGGCAACGAGTCTTAAATAACTATCACGTTCTAAGTCGGCTGTTTCAGGTATGATACGTTATTTAGGTGGCCGATCTGCTAGGTAGCCGATCTAAAATATTATCTGATTAAAGGAGAAATGGATAATTCAAAACCATGCAAAACGGGCTTTACATCAGACGAACGTAATGTGTAACATCTGACATTTAAGTGATTATGTTGGAATTTATTGTAGGAAAAATTTGATGGCTACCGTACGTGCTCATTGGTCAATTCAAATAGAGGCGCTCATTGGTTATCTCAAATAGCACGCGCTCATTGATCATTTCAAATAGCACGCGATTCCTCAGCTTTCTGTTATGCACATCCGTTGCATTTCGTAAAATCTCCTATAGTTTGCAGGAAAGCGAAAGAAAAAATGTTATACACCAAAAACTGTCATCTGTCTCACAGTACCAACGAAAAATAACGTTTTTGATTTAGAATTCTGGATGGGTTATTAAAAATATCAATTGTCTCAAAATGGATATCATATCTATTAGATCGATATATCGATTTGCTTACCACCAGTCTTGCCACCATCATGGTAATTTTGTTGCCTAATTAAGAAAAACTGTCATTGAAAGAGGGTATTCATTAGGTACTCGATTCTAATGCCAAATATGTAATAAAATAGGTATTTAAATTTTGAACTTATTATTCAATAAAAAAATTATAAACGGACGCCCGCGGATAGGTATCAAGTTCAAGAGCACGTGACTTAGACTCGTTAGCGTGCTATTGTCGTCCGCGCGGTGACCATATTTTCTGAATATTACAACACTAAACTAATTGAGGTTTAATGATATGTAGTTAAGCAATTTTATTTTTTATTTTTATTAGTTCTGATCATCAACTATCTTGTCCAATATGTACAGTCTATATGTGTAAGCATGACACTATTTTTTTATTTTAAAATAAATACATGCTAGTCGGCTGATGACCCAGAATCGAGCCGTGAAAGGTGGATGATTCCCGTACTTGCATTTGACAACGATGACTTAAAGCCCTGGTTTTACTTAGATTAGTGCGAGTGCAAGTGTTTAATGCAGGTGCTTAGTATTAAGCAAAAAAACGTGAAGACAGCTATTGATTAGTGCGAGTAGTAAGGTGAATAGACGCTGATTACTTATCCACTCGCACTAATCAACGGCTGTCTTCACGTATTTTTTGCTTAATACTAAGCATCTACAATAGCTTATCGTTACACCATTACACCTACAAAGTGCAACCGGGGCCTTAGCGACTGTAGGTTGTTACTTGCAACGGAACCACATCTTTACCTACTCTCTAAAGTAAGGGATCGTGATATACCACTAGTAGACTCGAGATAAACAGTGGTCCCAGTACTAACTTTTATTTAATTAATAACAAGCTGATTTTTTGTGAACAGATTTGTTTCGACAAAAAGTCCATCTTTTCTATCTTCAAAAAATCTTGAATCGGGTAACTAATAGAGATGAATAAAAAAGAAAACTTTAGAGTGTCTGACTAGGAGAAGTTTCCACTCTTACACGTAGCAAAACAAAATAACCCTTTAATTAAAATAATAATTAACTAGCTGTTGTGAGAAAATTAGGTTGTTTTTAAATTGATTAATGTCAATTTAAAAATCTCCTAATTCTGAATCTTTAGAGTGGAGGACTCGTCAGAAAAACCATCAAATGTGGAGGACAAAAGTATTTCATGTTATTCATAAAATAATTAAAGTAAAAAAATAATTACTCTTATTAATCAATAGTTTTCTACACCGAATTAAAATTTTCGACGCGTCCTAACTTTATTAATCACCCGATTCGAGATTTTTTGAAAATAGAAAATATGGGCATCTCGTCACAATGCAGCTGTTCACAAAAAATCAGCTTGTTATTAATCAAAAAAAAATTTTATTGGGGTACCACGATCTAAGACATTTTTATAACCGTTCCTGACATTTTTATTACCAGCCAAAGTCTTATCTAAATTTTTTCCCGGCATTTGATCATCGTGGCCTCATGATGCATGACACAAAGTCAAAGTCAAAATATTTTTATTCAAATTATCCTTTACAAGTACTTTTGACGCGTCAAAATTTTTATCGGTAACGCGGCTGAATATGACTACAACATGACAAATGAAGCAATCATTAACTTTTAATCGAATTTGTTTATAGTCAAAGACCTCTTTCAACTAAAGTAAAACAGTTTTTTACATTCTTCATTTATCTCCTAGTTGGTATTCGCACGTCATTTCTTTAACTGTTCACAGCCTTTTCGACGCTTAACATGCCACGGCCTCTTTTTAAATACATTTACTTCAACAGTTGTAAGACATTCCTATGATGTGATCAGTTCCAAGCCACTTCAATTTGTCTAGACTGCCTTTGAAGAATAGACCATCTGCCATTCTGCCGTGGAGTTCCTAAGAGGCGAGAGATTAGCTATGCGAGTCACTACTATCATGACTACTAGGTGGTAGATTTCTAATTGTTTCGCTCGGGTCTGATACCACCGCCTTATCTACGCCTGCCTGCCCAAGGAGTATCAGTCTGAGTCTTTATATAAATGTTGAAAATATATTATATTAAATAGGTATTTTTTGTACTAAAAGAACTAATGCAGGCGATATATCATATTATTTCAAATAAACACTTAAGTCGCTGGTTGTTAGATGATAATAAGCCAGCCAATTTGTATATAATACTAAAAACGTATTTTTGTATTGTATTATGTAGTTTTAATCCGTTTAACAATTTTAGATAATTTATTAGAACATATAAGGCGATAGACAACCATTGATTACGTCGTTTCTCGAGGGGCCTTGACTAGGGAAAGAAGGATTCGATTCCTGAAATGGAAGTATTAGTATTATAAACATTACCTACATATGTATGTGTATTAGTATGTAATTAACATATAGTGTAGTCAAATAGCTTGGTTAGCGTTCAGTTTAATTTTTTTTTTAATTCATATATTAAATTTTTATGCACCATGATGAAATCGGTTGAATGCTGGTCAAAACACAAGATCTCTGAAGTCGGAAACTTTTCATGAAGAGAGTAATAAATATGGAGGAGCACTCAATTCTCTCTGTCTACGCTGTGAGGGATTTGGCTTGAAGATGTGCATGTATTTAATTATTATATTGGATTGTCTATTTTACTTTAGTCACTATTTGATTGGATATTGTGTGCCCTACCACTAACGTGTAAATGTTTGTTTTGGGAATACGTAACAATATTTTGTTGGAAACTTGCAATGTTTCAATGTGTTGCATGTTATACAGGTTTTCTTTAGGATTCATATAACGAGTAGTAATCCCGTGTTAGACTAGATCTCAGAACAGCTATTCTGCTGGTAGGAAGGCTATCATCGTAACTATTTACTAGTCTAAACTAATATTATAAAGAGGAAAGTTTCGATTTTTTGTTTGTAATGATTTTACTTAAAACCTAATAGACCGATTTTAAAAATTCTTCTAATTTTAGAAAGCTACCTAATTCAGGAGTGACATGGGCTAATTTTTATACGTGTTTATATGTGACACTAACATCGTGTCTGATAATTAAATGGTTGAGTTCTGGAACGTCTCGACCGGGTATGTAGCACCACCGCCTTACCTATTCCTGCCGCAATAGCGTCAATGCTTGTCGCCTTTGTGCTCCGGTTTGAAGAGTAAGGTAGCCGGTAAACGTATACATGTGGTAATTTAACCGAGCCAAACGGATAGCAACGCACTATTTACATCTGTAATGTCTATGAACGACATATATCTATTTTAATTAGGAGAAATCTGCTTGTTTACTATCTTATGAAAAAAAATCTATGAAATTAAATCTTTTATTTTGCATTTGTATTTCAATTCAACTTAAAAGAATAGGAGTAGTAAATAATTAAGTTACTTTTAAACGGAACAAAGCTCAGCCTGTCCAATATAGCTTTGAACTCACTGATCTAACGTAGTCTTCAATGCAAGCCTGAATTAGTTATTTCACTCAAGTTTGCCGGTCCAGACAACCTACAAATAGCCATGGGCTATGTATAATTTAAATGTTTGGCTCAGTTTAGCTGTTGCGGTATTAGTAGCTTTGTAACGGAAATCTGATTTTAGAAACTGAATAAGCTATTAACTCTCTTCCAGTTAGATATGATTAACATACTTTATAATATGTGATGTATTTTTTTTAATCTAGCAACCTGCCATGCACCTCATTGCGAGATTAAATTATTTCATAAATCAAGCGGGAATAATGCATTTTCCATGATTAAAAGTAGCCCATGTGTTTAATCTAAGCGATGACTCTTTGTATATGATCGTGATGATTCTATCACAGCTTATACGTCACAATTTACATACACACGGTTCTGTTTTGCCACTGTTTCACCCTGCAAACACTTGACATCCGGTCGGTCGGTCAAGAGTTAATAACAAGCCGAAATCCTGGTGCCACTTGCTCTTACAAGAATTATCAAGACACTATTCTAAATCGGTTATACAGAAAACAATCTTAGAGAGGACTGGTAGCCAACCAACCTTAACTAAGCCTGAGCATCCTGCTCGTCTAAAAGTCCGGTTTCGTAATAACGGACATACACACTTACAACTTCCTTAAATTATTTAAAAAAAATCCTACGAATATGTAGATGTGAAGTATAAACATATACACAAACACAGTTTAATTTTCTATTAGATAAAACTTATCAGTACCGACTTCTCAAAGGAGGAGGTAATCAATTCGACTGTTTTTTGATGGTTGTTACTTCAGAACTCGGTAATTTATTAACCGATTTATAAAATTCTTTTTTTATTTGGAAAAATACACTTCCCATGTAGTGTCATTTCTATTTGGCAAAGATCTGATGCAGGGTTCTGGGGATAAAGAAAATAGGAAGTCAGTTGTTGTAATCCTACGCGTTTATTATTGATAAAATCAAATCCAAGTAATAGAGAATGGTAACATTAAATCATAACTAACAACATATCTAATACTTTTTTGCTTATAAAATATTTGTTCATTCATTTAACGTATGCATTAACAACATCATTATTTATTTAATTTTGATATTAATGTACCATACAACTATGAAAATAAAAATTAAATGAATGATGAAGTTATTTGTCGAATAATAAACTACAATTAATATTCTAATATAAAATCACATTTTTATGTCGTGGCATCGGATGTTCGGCAATGTTCCGCCCTGGTTTGGTATTACCGCTTTACTTTTTGGATCGATGTTAACGTACCACTAACGTATTTGGTATCACGTATGTGATACTACTAAGGTATGTTATTAATGGATACTTTCTACTAGGAGATCTATACCTTACCTATTCCTGTCGCAATAGCGTTAATGCTCGTTCCGGCCTAGAGGGTAAAATAGTCGGTAGGCTAATGTATGTGGCATTATCATCCCATCATACGTATAGCATCGCACCATTAACATCTTTGGTGTCTATAGGTGATGGTTTCTCTTTCCATCGGAGAGCTTGTTTTCTATCTAATGATAAATAAAATATACTTTGCAAAATGCAGTATACGCTATTAATTTAATTTCATCCACGACTTTTCCTACTGCATACTTGTAATAATAAAATAATTTTTATTTAAAATAAAATAAATTTCCAAATATACTATTCCTAATTATCTATACAAATAAATAAAATTGGAGTGTCTGTTTGTAATATTAAAATAACTGGTTTTAACTAAATGCATATGGATGTATACACGGTAAATGTACCAAAATAACACTTTTTAAGATTTTTGTCTGTTTGTCTATCTGTCTGTTTGTGCCGGCTAATCTCTAGAACGACTAGACTGATTTTGACGGGACTTTCACTAGTAGATAGCTATTGTAATAAGGAGTAACTTAGGCTACTTTTTAAAAAAATCCCACGCGGACGAAGTCGCGGGCACAGCTAGTGTCATATAAAACTTGAAGCAAGCTTTGCAATCTTGTTTACTAGCATAAAGTGTCATCAAAGTCATAGAGGTAAACTTATTTTTTGTTATATTTGGATTTATCTTAACGTAAAAAAATGTTTATTTTTAAGGAAAATTTTGTTTCTACCATTAAAACTTAGAACTTAGAATCAACAAACAATCTATTGATTGCCATTGAAAAAGTTTAGTTGTTTTAGAACCCAAAACGAAGTTACCTGAAAATATATATGAAGAACAGAAGAAAACAATCAGTTTCTCTCCTTCATATGTAAATCAAAAGAAAACAAAATATTCAAAGTATAAAAATGCTAGAAAATTAAATATTAGAAAATCTGATTTAGCCTGATTGTCATTGCATACGGAAGAGTAATCATGAGTCTTTTGATGTAGATTGGAATATTACTTACTTCGTACAAAGCTTTATTATTTCTCTAATATTAACATAAATACGTTTTACCACACTGCATTTTCGACAACAGAGATTGGTTGAACTCCTTTAAGCTTAAGTATGTAA
The DNA here is from genome assembly GCA_036924255.1 of Apodemia mormo. Classification (NCBI taxonomy): domain Eukaryota; kingdom Metazoa; phylum Arthropoda; class Insecta; order Lepidoptera; family Riodinidae; genus Apodemia; species Apodemia mormo. The sequence continues at coordinate 42,452,166 of JAUPFN010000006.1, forward strand.
ATAATGTGGATTCAACTTGGACTGGATTAGTTAACAAATGCTCAAAAACGATATGAAAACTATTTTACAGTAACGAAAAAACATTAACGCATACAAATTCATGATTAAAGGTATTATAAAATTAACTAAAACTTTTGGAGTATTAAGAATTAACAAACGCTTTTTTTGTCAAAATAATAAAGATTTATGACAACGCTAGCTTTCTTTGAACATGACGATGGCTCAAGAACAAAAGCACCTGGGATTCAAATCCGCCATTCCACATTTGAATAAATATACTTAATAACACCTTCGGCGTTGTTCACCAAATCCGGTAATTCAGTATTTCGCGTGACAATTCCAGCGGAGAAAATCTTCTAGGCTGATATATTTTGGTTTATTTCGGAGTATTACGTGCGACTACATTTGGGAATTATTTGTGTATGGATACGACTTTACTGAAAAGATAAATATTTTTGTTTTTTCTAACCTGTCTTATTTATTATCAATGAAGCAGAGCTTAGCAGTTGGCTAGGCTGTAAAGTTTTTAAAAAATGTTATGAAAGACTTTGTGTCTAAAAATATATTTGTGGGTATGTTACATGTTACATGTTTAGAACATTGTGACGTAATAACATACCCATTTTACGAAAAGTTCCTTAAGCCGTTATTATTGCATAAGTGGGCAAATTTGGAGATGGAAATAACCACACTTCTTACCATATTATATGAAAACATAATTTTTGAACGCATATAAGCAAAACACTCCGGTTTTTTTTCTAAAAAATAGCTTTTGGATGTATCATTTACTCTACCTAACTTGAAAGAAACGGTTTGACTATACTCACTTGTTGGCTATAGATTTTTTTTAAATATCATTAGACAGCAAAACAAACAGGTTAGAAAAGATAGAAAGAACTCCTGATAGAAAGAGACAACCATCACCTATAGATATTATGTATGTTAATGCTGTGTTGCTATCCGTGTGTCAGAACACTAATGCTACATATATAATGTTACCCTCTGGAACACAACAGTTACGCGCATTGACAGTATTGACCATAGAAAATCTTACTGGGGGTTGTCCACTATTAGCAACTAAGCAATATACACATAGACACAATAATGCAGCAAAACAAATTCACTCTGATGTAGCAAAAAATATGAACAAAATGTTAACTTTTATTATAAGTTCATGCCTAAATCTGTATTAGAAAATGAATTTGCAAAACTATATTGGGACAGAGACATAATAACCGACAGAAGCACAAACAACAACAGACCAGATATTACGTTAACTATCAAGAGCTCTAAAGCTATATATTTAATCGACATATCCATACTTAACACCGAAAATCTAAAACAAAAGCATATAAAAAAATACAAAAGTGTTTACCATTAGCTGAAGAAATAAAACAAATGTGGCACCAAAACGTAGTTTAAATAATCCCAATCATGATCTTATCCGCAGGAGTAATTCCTAAGTCTTTAAATTCGAGTCTTTCAGAATTAGGTCTTCATAAAAATATTTGTATCGAATTACAAAAAGCTGTTATTATAGACACCTGCTCAATAGTCAGGACATTCTTTGAAAGCCATTCAAGTTATTTAGTATTTAAATGGTGCAAGTTCATTGGCAGTGCCAGTTCTTGCTACCACTATAAATTTCTGGCTTTCAGCTGAGAAAATTGTTCAGATAAAGCGCACATAATAATAATAATAATAATAATAACACTTTTAATTTACTTAAACAATATAAACAATCGATAAATCTTTACAAGAGCTGTCGAACAAAACTTAATCAAACGTTATAGCTGCTTCGAGTCAAAAGATATACTTCTAGTACAAATAATGCAACGCATGATAAAAAAAAAACAACGTTCCCCGCAGTTGGATAAGTGCCCGGTTGGCGATAGGCTTCCACCTATCACATTGTGTGGCTAATCTCGTGGGTGCGCTGATTGTACCTCTGCCTACCTCTTCGGGGGTAAAGGCGTGAAGATACTTTATACATTACTAGCTGCTGCCTGCAGCTCGCTGCATTATACATTTTTTTGGGGAATCCCGCGGGATTGCTAAATTTTTCGGAGATAAAAAGTAGCCTATGTGCTATTCCAGGTTATCATCTACCTGTGTGCCAAATTTCATTTAAATCCATTCAGTAGTTTTTGCGTGATTGAGTAACAAACATCTATCCAAACATCCAAACTTCCGCATTTATAATATTATAATAATAATATATAATATATAATATATAATATATAATATATAATATATAATATATAATATATAATATATAATATATAATATATAATATATAATATATAATATATAATATATAATATATAATATATAATATATAATATATAATATATAATATATAATATACATATAATATATAATATAGAATATAGATGATTATTATATTACGTGATTATAGTTATTGATAATTTTAATAAATAAAATCCTATGAAAATGATATAATGATAATGATATAATATTTGTGTTTGGTACCTAAGCAATAAAATGTATCAATCAATAATGGAAAGGGAGTAGCACTTACTGCCGACGATGGAATAGCTTTAGCATTAGTACTCAACAAGGCTTAGCAGAAACAAAATTGGTTGTTTTTAATAAAAACTAATTTACTGAGGCCTTTAGCAAATACCAGTTTCGTATAAAAGGTCGTTTCATTTCATTGAAATGGGTTAAATTGTTAAATTTGGTACATCCAACTTTACGATACACTGGGGACCATGTGGGTGGGTCATTTCTGTAAAGGAGGCATAAATAACCATTACGATTCGGTTACATTTGCGGTTCAAGCTAAATGTGGTTTCACATGTGGCTTTCTGTGAATTTAATAAATACTTTAAATATATTCTGGACTCTGATACATATATATATATATATATATATATATATATATATATATATATATATATATATATATATATATATATATATATATATATATATATATATATATATATATATAATTGCTGTTCGTTAATCTCGCTAAAACTCGAGAACGGCTGAACTACTTGTTGAAGTCCAGGGAAGGTTTAAAAGGTGAGAAAATATAGAAAAAAATAATAGTTAAAAAGTCAGAACAACGTTCGCCGGGTCAGCTAGTAAACAATAAAAATATTTCACTGCACAAAAAGATAAATAAGAATTACCTAAAATTAAAACACTTTATGCTAAAAAAGCTTTTAAATTCGAAGGAGCATGGTTATATTTATTTATTTAAAAATTTATGTGCAACGATGTACAGAGGTGTACTTAGTACTACATGGCATTCTCTACCAGATCCGCTAAATCAAATGATAACAGTATTTGCGATGAGATGCACAGAAAAACTACAACAGTCATACAAAGTGTAGTAAAAATTTTGTGTATTCAAGTAGATTTAATAATAGTTTACTTGTAGATTTACAATTGGACCCGGTAAGTGACGCCGCGATTAGGTTCGGGCAGTATCTTATACAATATATTACTACTAGGTGGTAGAGTTCTGCATTGTCTCGCCCGAGTCTGGTACCACCGTCTTACCTATTCCTGCCGCAATAGTGTCAGTGCTTGTCGCTGTCGTGTTCCGGTTTGGAGGGTAAGGTAGCCGGTAAACTTATGCATGTGGCATTAGACCTCGCCACAAGTTAGCAACGCACCATTAACATCTTTGGTGTCTATAGGCGATGGTTGACTATCCACCCATCTGCCTATTTGCTATCTTATGATGTAAAAAAAATGTAAAAAACGAAACAAAAAAGACATTGTTTGGTAGCTTAAATACAATCGTATAATATGTTTTATTATTTTGTAGATACAAATAGACAAATTTCCGTAGATTAAAATAATTAATCTTAATTTTGAAAGTAATGAGCGATCGCTATTAATATAAATATATATTTTTGTTTTGGAGTCATAGAATTATGTTCGAATAATTCTATGACTCAGTTTGACCAGACTAAATAATGAAATCTGTCTTAAGTTTAACAACAGACTTTTGGCATAAACAAAATAGTATTCATGTTTTTTTGTGTTAAATAAGTCTTAAGTTTATTGTGCACAACGTCTGCTGTTTGTTTTTAATCGCTTCATTAGTTGGATAGGCTAGAAAATCTTTCTTGTCTCAGAAATAAGTCTGCCTTTTGTACGTCTTCAATTTACATATTTCGCTAATAAACCACTTATTATAGTGTATAATAAAATATTACATAAATGAAATAATTAACCCGAGAATACTATAGCCTACATATCATAGAACCCTGTCAATTCAATGTTAAATAAATTGATTAATTAGTAATGTACCTACAACGTGACTGTGTGACTCTATAGAAATAAAAAATATTATTATTACAGTTGGTCAGCAATAGCATTAAAGTTTTAGCAATGTAAGTACTCAAGAAAAGATTAATTGATTCACTGAAGAAACAAATTGAAATTCCAACTTTGCGTGTACTCTCATAATATGTGACCCCTGCATACCCATGTTTTCCTGCATAATTATGTGCTTATCCCAACGCTATTGTATGGGAGTGAGTGTTAGGTATATCAAAAAGGGCATGAAATTAGAATCAACGCGGTCGAGATGGGATTACTACGGAAAATATGCGGCGTAACACTCGCGGGTCGGGTTCATAATGTTGAATTAAGAATGATTAGCCCTGAAAGAAAGCTCGGTGTAAAAATTAGAAAGGGCATGCTTTGATGTTTCGGACATGAAAAAGGAATGGTAGACGAAAAATTAAGAAACATGATTTACAACGCGATTGTGGAAGGATGTAGGTAACCCGGAAGACCAAGACTGACGCAATAGCGGCAGTGCTTGTCACTGTCGTGTTCCGGTTTGGAGGGTAAGGTAGACGGTAAACTTATGCATGTGGCATTAGACCTCCTCCCAAGATAACAACGTACCATTAACACCTTTGGTGATGGGTGAGTTTTTCTAACAGGAGACCCATCTGCTTGTTTGCGAACTTAATATGATATAAAAAAATGACACACTATTTTTACCGAAGTTGGTGTCAAAGTCTTCGTAACCGGCGTGTTTATATGAAGAGAGTAATTAATGTGGAGGAAGCGCGAGAAATCTACAAGGTTCGTAATATATAGCATACGGTTATCACTCCCTGTAAGGGATAGCCAGCCAGTGAATTAGCCATAGCCAGATTATTTTAAAATACAAATTATTTGTAACAAATTAAGCGGACACAGTCACAGGTAACGGCTAGTTAAATAATAAATCAGGTTACCCCGTCCAAACATCCCTTACCAATAAAGCCGAAGCCTGAGGCCAAACGCCTAAACTATTCTATGCATTCGTGATTGATTCTATCACAGAACCCCAGCGATCGCCGATTGCCAATTAGAATTTGGTATGCGTGTACTTTTAAAAAATGACGCCCAAAATTGGCTTTGAGTGCAGTATATCAAGAAATTCGAGCAGCTATACTCCATACGTTTAATGGATCAAAGACAAAATAACGGTAACTAACTGCTTTTTAACTATCCGCGAAAATATGACTTTTGCAATACTACTAATAATCCAAGCACCCTTTGCAGAATGGACCATGTACCGTTCTGCCCGGCAGTTCGTAGAAGGCGAATGATTGGCTATGGCTATTGGAGTAATATGAAGGACATACTATAGAGTAGAGGAGCTACCCAAAAAAAATATTATTGTGACTCGATGTTAATGCTACATATAAAAAGGTAAGGCTACTTTACCCTCCAATTCGGAACACCACAGTAACAAGCATTGGCGCTATTGCAGCAGTAATAGGTAAGGCGGCGGTACCATACCCGGGTAAGACGTTGCAGAATCTGCCACATAGATGTTACGATGGGAGTCATTCGTATAGCCAATCATTCATTTGTTACAAACTGCCTAGCGGAATGGCAGATGATTTATTCTTCGGAGCCCGGACCAACATGTGAATGTGTAATACAAGATCTTTCACTTAAAATAAAATGTCGACCAAAGTTCCAGTGAACCTAATTGTAAATATTGCAAAATTTAGCAATTTCCAAAGTCTATATCATATCAAATAACAATTAGCGATAAATTCCAACGCAGCCAAGAACTAAATTACTGTCGCACTAATTGGAACTCTGGGAGCGAAATATATGAGGTCACAGCCAGTGGTAGAACATTATAGAGCTTTCTTGTTATCTTTTTAAACGACTTTTCCTCTTTTATTTCTTACTTTATACGATAAATAGCATTTGCCTGTGGATTTGCTCGTGATAAATTTCTAACCCTCATTTAATTTTAAAAGAAAATGTCTTGATTAGACACTATATTGTTATCACTTAGAGAACTGATAACAATATATTGTTTTCTAGATGGTTGAGTTCCACAACATCTCGCCCGGGTATTTGGTATCCACACCTCACCTATTCCTGCCACAGTAACTCCTGCCACTGCTTTTCATTGTCATGTTCCAGTTTGGAGGGTAAGGTAGCCAGTAGACTTATACACGTGGCATTGCCATCCCGCCACACGGATTGCAACGTACCATTAACATCTGTGGTGTCTATAGGCGATGGTTATCTTTCTACCAGGAGAACCATCTACTTGTTTGCTATCTAATGATATAAAAAACCGTAAGTATACTCAATTATACTAAATTTCATGCAAAATGGCCAAGGAATAAAATGTTTAAAACTTTTATCCCCTATTATATATAAGGAAGGATTATTAAAAATTTAATTAAAAAATCCTTATTAAATTTTTAATAATACTTCCTTAGTGGATTATTCAAGTGTAATGGTTTGGACTGTGCGGTTATACTTATAAAACTTACATCCCCTATTTTACCCTCCTATGCACGTTGCTTATTTCAAATTAACATGACTGTTTGAGTTACCACAGTCATTATAGTGTCACTTATAATTTTTGGTTTTGTATCTATAAGTTGATTCTAAATGACTACCCTTTTATAAAATAAGCCAAGTTAGATCCTAGATGACGGAGCCACGTAGAGCGTGGCAAAAAATACATGATCTACAAATCACCTAACAAATCTACTTTATAGGTTTATTGCAATGTCATTTATAAAATCATTATGGAAAAGAAAGCAATAAATAAGCCTACTACATATTCGTTTAAGAAGTCAGAGTTCTAGTTCTAAATCAACTACCTGTTTATGCAAAAAGTTAGGTAGAATTATAGTTCTACATACATTATATTATTTACATTTAATTAATAAAAATAAATATTACATACACTACATAATATGACATACATGATAAATATAGTATATACATACGTGTATAATATTTTCTTAACGGCTAAAGTGAGACTTTGCTGTTAGTTTATGATCAAATTTCAACCATAGGGTGATAGATAATATTTTTTAGACAAGTCAAATTGATTTATATTTGCATATGCCTCGTGGTCTAGTGGTTATCCTGTCCGACTTATCATGAGATTTCGGATCCGATCCTTGGGTTGGTCAAGATTTTTGCAACGTTTTCTTTGAAAATTATCATCTCAGCAGCAGCTCAGAGTTCAATAGTGATTTGTTTGTTGTTTGTTGAGTAACGCATAAAAGTTGAATTTTCTCAACATGCGCGGTAATAGTGTCATTACGTTTGAATAATGAGCATGCGAAGTATCATATTTATACACAGAAAAAGGAAAGTCATTGCCAGCGCATTTTTTGAATTTGGAACAAGAAACGCGCCGGTAATATTGTATGAAAGGGTTTGTAATTTGAATTAAAACCTCTTTTATCTTGGTACAAGTTGTGTTTATAGTTTTATTTGGCCACGAATTCGTTTACCTTTCGGCACAGTTGGAAAAAAAATAACTTGACGGTAAAGCAAGGAATTCGTCTCGATACTCTTTTCTTTAATAATAAACAATCATAAAATTAGACGGTTCCGAAAGTGAAATGGGTATTGACTGAAATCCAAAAGATTTAAGATTGAAAACCAAATTAACAATGTAAAACCTCCTTTCAGTGAAGTCAAAACTAAAATAAGTAAATTAAATTTATTACATGAAAAGTATTTTTTGCTTGCATTTTTTTTTGATAAACACTATATAATGTCTCAGTGGAAATAGCAATTGTCTGTCTTTCTCAGTATCATTAAAGCCCTCACCTACGACTCAGACTTCAAACTCATACTCAACCTGCAATTGCATATTTCGCGGCCTTTGCAATAATGCATTATTTAATCACTAAAACCCCAATTCAAGATATACGCTTTTATTTTGTGGAAATTGACAGATAATTTTTTACCGATCTAAATAATTAATTCTAAATGATATTTTACATAATACCAATGATATTACTATGAACACAAAAAATACCAGATAAAAAATGTTGACAGATACAAACGCAACTATATCATCGAGGAGGCCGCGCTAACGAAGTGTTGTCCAGTTTGAAATATTCGCTAAATTTTATCGAAACTGATGGGTAAGGCACTCACAAGATCCTTGGTGCTACAACAGTTCATGGGTGGCATTAATCATTTCCCATTAGATGAGCCCTCTATCCCGTTGCTCTTCGTCTATTAAAATAAAAAAGGATAAATATTAAAACGCCAGCTTTCCTACGAGATTAGCAGAGTTTATCGAACGTCAATAGACTTTTTGGTTTACTAATATTCAATGATGGTTCTTTGATGAGATAAGTGATGAATTAATGATACCAATCGCAGCTTTTTATTGACCTGATGACGATTACCACTTATTTCAAAAAATGGGAAACTGGGACCAATAGCTTCTCGTGTTCATCAAATGTACGGTGTGATAACATACGACAACACTCCAGGCTTCCACGGAAACTCGGGAAAAACCTCGAAAATATTTAATCACTTTGTTAGACTCAGGGATCGACCCTGGGACACGATTTGATCCGAATAGACTAGCTCTTTAGACTGCGATATAGAGCTAAAAAGTGCTAGTATATAAAATAGGCTAGCAACGTCAGGTAGCTAAGTAATTTTTTTAGAGCCATATAAAATGAAAAACCATGTAAAAAACGTTGTTAGACAGAGTACGCTGATACGCCTACATTATTTTATTCGTACCGCAAGTAATGATCACTGCTCTTCATTAGAGACGTATCAATTCTCATACAGATGAAATATACGTTAATAATACCATTCATGCAGACATGGTTCTGCTGAGTGCCTGTACCTGTGGATTTAGAAAGCTAATTAGTATTTGTGGAGCCTACATTATTCACGGAATAAAATGTACGTAAAATGTATGTTTTTAAATTAGTGGGAAATAGTTAATGATATAAATGACTGATCTATTTTTATAAAAAAAATCACCACACCGCCGTCACGCATGAAATGTTTTGTTACACTGTACAATATTTAACACAACGTATGTTTTACTAGTCTACCTGTAATGGTTCCGTAGATACAGCCCTGTGATAGACATATGGACAGCAGAACTATACAATAGGTATTAGTTAAAGTTAAAGCTTAGGCTGGCACTCTTTGGGTACAGAATTTCTAAAACATGGTAAAATAAAAAAAAAAGATAAAATAAAATACACGGTCCCTAATGTAGAGACGACGAAGAGTTTGTAGAATAAATGAACAAGTATTTGGTATAAAAGACTACGACCTGATCCCACGAAAAAATATAACACTTCTTCTAGGGCACTCGGGTGAATAAAAAGATTGAGCCTATATCACTTTCAAAATTATGCTGGATCTAGTGGTCTAGTGGTCCAGCGTTGGCGTTGACCACATGAGGTCTCGGGTTCGATTCCCGGGTCGGGCACATAAAAAAAGTGTTTTTTTCAGTTTTCTGAGAAACAAAAAGTTGCCCGTCATTGGAAGGTACCCGGTTGGCGATAGGCTTGCCACCTATCACATTTGTGGGACCAAGTATCTTCGGCTAATCGTGGGTGCACTTGTTGTACCTCTGCCTACCCCTTCGGGGATATGGGCGTGAAGATACTTTTTTAATAATAACTCTCAAGCTTAAATCTATCAAGCCGTTTAGGCTATAGAGCATGCCAAAAATATACTCGTATATACATACACACATACATACAAACACTCGAAAGAATCCCTAGCTTCAAGCGCAGTCAGACAAAAACAGTAGAAAATTTACAAGTCTTTAATGAGCCACATGACAACATTTTTTATTTATTTATTACACAGTACATGAAAAAATCATTGTGGAGCTCTAACCTCTATACTAGGATAACCCGTGTTGCAGAGGTTAGATCCTTCCCTAAGGTTCAACAGTTTTAATAACTAAAGTACATTAGTAATCTCACATACATTTATTCCACATGCAGTTACTTAAATACAAAAAAGTGTAACATTATAGTAAATAGTTGTTATCCTTGTGTAGTATGTGTGTGTGTGTGTGTGTGTATTTTTTTTAGTAGTATGTGTATGAGTGTGTGTGTATGTGAGTGTGTGTGTGTGTGTGTGTGTGTGTGTGTGTGTGCGCGCGCGAGACTCTGTGTGTGTATGTGTATGTGTATATGCATCTGTGTGTGTCACATGAGAATAATGCCGCCAAAAGCTACACATGTGCATAAATAATGTTTTCCAAAGTATAATAAACAATAATAATCAAAATTGACCGCCCCGTTGGTTGAGTGGTTAGCGGCCCTGACTACGCAATCGACGGGGCTCGGGTTCGATGCCCGACGGGGACAAGCATTTGCGTGATGAGCATAAATGTTTGTATTTCCGGGTTTGGGTGTTTATTAAATATATTCCAGTATTTATATATGTATTTCTATGTATTAGTATCGTTGACTAACACCCATTACATAAGCAAATAATTTGCTTACTTTGGGGTTAGATCAGTAAGTATAATTTGTCCCTTGAATATTATTATATTATTATTATTTGCTGAAGCCATAGAACGTCTTAATAAATTGATACGGTGCTAGAAATTGGTAGTGTTTCTTGAAAAATATCTTTTTAAAAGTGGGTATGGGATATCTAATTGTTCATTTTTGATCCAGTGAAAGTAATTTGTTCTTTTCCATCAAGTAGTGGAGAACACATTTGTATACAAAAAGCTTCCTGACACTTAACACATTTGTCATTTCGTAAACTTTTGATGTAGGCGTACGAATTGGCAAAAACATAATTGTTTTTAAAAGTGCTCTCTGCGTTCTTTCTAGCTCTAATATATGCGTTTTTGATGCACCACCCCAGGCTGTAATACAATAATATATCAAATTTTGAGCTAATGCTTTATAAATAGTTAATAACAGTTGATGATTTGCAAAATTTCGTAGGTCTTTAAATAAAGGTATTAATTTTCTTGTTCGTTTAGCAATATCTGAAATATGATACGTCCAAGTCAACCTGTTATCTATTGTAACCCCCAAATATCTTAGTTTGTCTACTTGAGTTAGATGCTCACAACTACAATGGCTTACAGTGTTCGACTTGCTGCCCTTGCAGGGATATGTGCATTTGTAATGTATAATTTTTATTTGGTTCATGTTTTAGACCAAAACCCATATATTTGGTTTTACTAATATTTAAAGATAAAAGATTATCCCAAAGCCATGTAGCTATGCTAATCAAACCTGCTTCAGTCGATTTAAAAACTTCGCTCCAAGAAGACCCATAAAAAAGTGCAACTGTATCATCAGCAAACATAAGCAGGTGAGCTTTGTTTATTTTTATTTTAGCATTATATATAAAGGAAGGCTTATTTCAAAGTTCAAGCAATAAACTGGGAAGCTCTTTTATGAGGTTATTATAAAACTCAAACGTTATAGTCTTATTTCTTTGTAATGTTGCTTTTGAAGGAATTGGAATATTTTCATTTGGTGTTGAAAAAGCGGTGATGTTTATACGGAAGTATGGCAGACAATTATTTAGGCATAGTGTAGCAATATTGCACGCTTCAATGCAAAGCATTAAAATAACAAGACATGTATGTATGTACAGTTACATTTATTACTAGGGTGTACTAACATGATTTTTTTAAACAAAGTTCCTTATCACTTGTAATCATTTTCGGACTAAGGAACTGGACCGATATCTGTGTAACAATGAAAAACGACACCATCTTTTATTATCACATGCAAGCCTTTTCAAAAATGATTGAAAACACATTGCAAAACAAAACCCTTTCCCATTAATGGCTGCCTTGTATTCATTAAACAACATATCACACAAAATATTTACAAAATATAATGAGAATTTAAACCAAACAATAGCTAGGATAATAATAACGAATGGGGTCCATGGAAATTTCGTTCATAAATTGTACCAGCAAACTTGTAAGTGACGTTAATCCAATATAAATTGTAAACAAAAACTGAAGCAAGGCCTAGGCACATTAATAAGGTTTACCTCAAAAACCAGAGCCAAAATAGAGCGGGCACACGTTATCGCACGCCGTACCACCACCTGCTCCTAACCTAACTTGATATTTAATTAACATTGAAATATATTACTGGAAGAGGCTAAACGAACATTTCATTATATTTTACTAGTTGCCCGGCCTGGCTTTGCGCGGGTGGTATATATGGGCGCTGGAATAATTTTGTTGCAGGAAGTAAACTGAAATTGATTTAAATTGTGACTATAATTAAAATCTGTATAGATGAAGTAGTTATTTAAATTAGTTAATTTATAGATAAATAAATAACTTATAAATAAATTAAATAAATGTAATATTTAATGGGTTTCTAGTTGTATTTAAAGTGTTAAGTTACAATTGTTATTCTAAATTCATATCACGTGTTGATCGTGACGTCATGATGTTGTTTCATATCAGATGTTTATAAAAGGGTAGCTATTGTAAGCGGGGAGCATTCTATCGTTGCTTTCATAGAGTTTGTATCAATATTCTAAAATAAAACTAATTATTGTTAAAAGTGATGTGGTTATTTTATATTACATATAACAAATAACAAATATAACATAATAAAATATAAGTTATGAGTGACGAATATCCAAGCGGTGATGCTACGCCGACATATACCTACTGAAAGTAATGAAACAAAATCTTTTACTAACAGTACGATTATGCACTGAAAAAAATAAATTACAAATGTTGGATGTCAGTTGTTTTTTGTCAATATATTGAACTTTCAACTTTCCTTTCCTCCACTATTTTAAATCTTACTCACTCATTCTCTTTTTAAATAATTGTATTTAAAAAAAATGCTGCATTATTTTTAAACATTTTTGTTTACACAAATCTTCTCCTGACAATAACAAACACCACCTAAAAATAATTATCCAATTTGCTTCATTTCTTAACTTCGCGTTGATCCGGGCTTATTGGAAGAATAGACCAACTGCCGTTCTGCCAAACACGTCGTAAAAGGCAACTAATTGCTATAAGTGTCACTACCATTGTGACTACTAGGTGGTAGAATTCCGAAACGTCTTGTCTGGGTACATGGTATCGCCATCTTATATATTCCTGTTGAAATAGCGTCAATTCCTGTTACTGTCATGTTCCGGTTTGGATTTTAAGGGAGCCTGTAGAGTATAGACTTATGGAATATGCCTGTGGCATAGCCATTTCTATACTAAGATAGCAACGCACAATTAATATTTATAATAATAAGCGATGGTTTCTCTTTTCGTTATGAGAGCCATCTACTTGTTTGCAATTTAATAATATAAAAAAAAGCTAAGCGCATATAAATATTTCATGGATTCATTTTTATTTATATAGATTTATTTAGCTATTTATTGGCATTCTCTGCCAGTTAACTTTTAGACCAAAAGAAAGTAGGTGGACCAAAAATATAATTATGTCATACAAGAACGTAGCCCTAATTTACTTTATTTGCGTATCTAAATAATCAATGTTTATTTTTAACTACATAAGCAGTACATATTTTAATTACGGTAACATTTTATTGTATATATATTATTAATAGTTATAAAAACCTATACAAACACATACATATAGAAACATAAGAAATAATGGAGCAATAAATATAATAAATATTGTCCTAAAAAGTATGATAAGCTGTAAAAAATACTTTAAAGTGCTACCTGCCTACAACTTTGCATATCGCACTTCCAATAAAGTATGGGTACAACCCAAAAAAATATATTTTGGGAAAACGAAAAAACCAAGCAGGTTTCTGACTGCGGCGAAAGCAGTAAGTAAAGAGAGAGCCACACATATAGTATCTTCTTCGTAGTTTTTTTATTCCCTTTTTTTTAAACCATCCTAAAGATCAGCACATATAGAGTTTTTCGATGACAAATATTGAGTTGTACCTGTGATGATAATTTTTAGATTTTCTTTGAACGAAACGCCAAACGATAGCTTGATGTGGGGAGATGCAAATTACTGTAGATAAAAACTTCTTAGGCTCAGTCGCAATAACATAGCACAAAAAATAGACCTGAGTCAAAACAGAACAATTACACGGTGTCACACACCCTACCAATTTTACTTACAAATTTGCTCCTAACCTAAATTGATGAATTATCATTATCATTAGAATCGAACATTTGATAATAGCAAACGTGTCAATATTACCGTGATCAAGAGTTCTGCAAAGTCTCACCTAAGTTTGGTAACCAGGATGAACTCCGAAACTATTTAACCGATTTTATAATATTACATATTTTGTGACATATATGTTATTTTATCATTATATGTATTATTTTTTTTTCAAATAATTTTATAACATTGCTTTGACCCGATATTTTTTTATTATTATTTCTATTTTAATTTTTATTTTGACATACATATGGTATTAATATTATTATTTAATTTCTTTAAGGATTTCTTAAATATCCTCACTTGCAATAAAAATGTATTCTCTCTAGCTGCTAATTTTTGTGTTCTTATATGTTTTTAAATGCGTACATGCTACTATTATTATGTTTTGACTAATTTAAATCAAGTTATAGGCTACTTTTTGATAATGCAATAAAAAAGAATTATTTAAATGCAACAGGTTTATCCAGGAATTAGCGCATTCAAGAAACAGAAAATCTCTTCAACCATATTATATGAGTATCGTTAGGTTTCCTATCGAAAAAATAACACATTTTTAGAATAAAATTTATGGCTAATGTTATGTAAAAAAAATTAAACTGTGTCCTTGAATCATATCCATTTATTTTAATTCTAAGTAATGTACACGATTTTCGCGCAATCTTAGCCTCGCTCCCTTAATTGTATTTAGTCAATTAGCATACAAAATTTCATTTTCTTAATCATTTCTAATCATTCGTTCATATTTAAATGAATTTGTGTAATTTCTTAAATGCAGAATATTAAAAATCACTATTTATTGAATTCAAAATACTTTAATTAAATTCCGATGTAAAATTATGAATGTAAGAACTATTAACAATTTAAATATTAGTTTTATATATATTCAAATAGGTGAGTTGGCAAAGATAAAACTTCTGTACAGTGAGTAAAAAAACCTTGTCCGATCAGTAGACAATATTTGGTAGCACAATACGATCGTACGTGTGTAATTATTTTATGGATACTGATGGAAAAAAGAATCCCCAATTGTAATTTTTTTTGTTGTTGTTGATATAATGTGGTTGGTCTTAAATAAATGTTTATTATTATTACTATTAATTTAATCACAATTACTATTTCGAAATATTAGCAACAAAAATGGTGGCCTATTTACAACCACATGTAGTCTAAACCAGACATTTATAAGAAACAACGACACTGTAGTTGTTGACATAACGTGGTGTTGTCTAATTTAAAATATGTACAAAAATTTAGAGATATTGAACATAATTTTTATTTTCAACTGATTTCCCAAAAAGCCTCCTCCTTTTTCCTTCTCAGTTCGCATATTTCTATGTTTTTACATGTACTTTCGGGTATAACTCCACAATATATAGACGGTTTCATAATTTTTTTTAAGAGATTTAATCCCATATAAATTTGGTCTGATTACAGGAGAGAAGGAGGTCTGAAGTCAGCTTTCGCAGTTTTACTGCGTTTAAAATGTAAATTATTAATATAAACAAAATCATTTCATTATTATTATACGCTGCACAAGCGGAGTAATATACTCTCGATCTTTTAATATTTATGGGTTTTTCAGGATTAATCGGTATCTATTGTATTTATATTTCACTAATACAGTAATATAAGTACACAGTTTTAAAGTATAACCCATTTTTAAACATATTTAATATTAAAAAATATTTGATGAGTACATGTGTAAAAGAAACTGATTTAAGGTGTTTTTCGTGGCAATCCGGATGTTTGTATGCCAAGATTACGCTCAAATACTTACCGTATCGGCATCTACCTCAGTGTCGTTTTATTATAATTAATAAAATATTTAAAAAATAACGTATTAGTATTACCTAGGTACTAACAACAATAATTAATTAAATAATAGTGAAATGATTAATATTTAGAATGTAATTTGTCAGTAAGTTATTAAATTATTTTTAAAATTGAAAGGCGTGCAGTTTTGGATTTTCAAATTTTTTGATGATGTCATCAACTTGGTTACATGACTCTCTGAAAGGGTAATTGTCACTCATTTTTTACCTAACTAACATCACACATGTTTGGGCTCATATGAGTAAAAATCAATTTTACCATAACAGTAAGAAAAATAAAATTATCTTACTACAGAGTGTGTTTGATAAAAATCTCGAGCTGTATTATTAAATTGGGCCTTCTCAAAGTCTATTCGTATAAAAAAGAATTGTGCCGTTGACATATTTTTATCTCTATATCTGTTTTCATTGTTCACTTAAATTGAATGAATGAATAATACGTAGAAATATTTGCCTATAATGCTGCCGTATGGAGATGGCATATTCAGAACTGTATTTTATCTGTGACTTGAATGAACATTCATTAAAAAGTTTTCTGTATTTACCTTCTGTTGGTAGAAATAAAAATCTTATTTGATGGTTAAAAAGTACTTGGGTCTGTTTGCTTGTCTGGTAAGGAGTTTTGGTCGAAGATACGTATGCGCATGGGAACACGCAGTCACTTTGTAAATAATTTTGCTTACCTCACATTATTGTTTACAAGTAAAATAAATCAATAAAATGTGTTGACAATTATACAGCTTGAGACTGAAAAAGAAGATATTGAGCCCTTGACATGAGAATATTAATGTCAAAAGTAATAGCAAAATACACTACAACAATATTACTTGCAATGTTGAGAAATATGTATTACTCCGATTAAAATTACATTTACCCTGTGATCATTAAATATTTGCTCTAACTTCACCTAAAGTTTTTCGTCCGACGTTAGCCTTCATTCAGCCAATCTAGTCATTAGCGACACATACCCCGAATCTCATAAAATAACAATTTTATCGCTGCAAAAATGTACATTTACGGTTTTGCAGCTGCTATTTTTGATGACCGCTGTACATATAACGCAATGGTTATAGTTATTTCGGAGAAGATTTCATTCACTTTGTATTGCGTGTTGGGTAATCTGGGCACGAGTATAAAGTCATCAAGGCTGGCAAACGCTTGGAACGTGACCGGGGCATCTAATTCTTTCATTCAGAATGGTTCTTAGATCTTGTTTCGGAAAAAGTGCTATGAAACATTTATGAAAAAATTGTTTACTTTTTCTTTGGTTAAAATATTTCTTGGTATACAAATAAATCATTCAGATTCAGAAAACATGGTCTGCTTAAATTTATATTTATTACAAAGGACTTCTAATTTATTACATCAATACCACACACAAACACATAGGCTGCTGTGAGTTTAAAGTTTTTTATTATTCCTATGGGAATAATGCATTTTGGCGCGATTAAATGTAGCGTTATGTATCTTGACACTCGTATTAAAAGTTGTATACTTATACACAAAATCTCGTTCTTTTTGTATAAAATAGGGCAAACGAGCAAGACACGCACCTGATGATAAGTGATCGCCACTACCCATGAACAGCTGCTGTACCAGGGGTGTTACAGCCTTTGAGAACTAAATGAGCTATTTTTTTGGAGACCACCAAGTCGTATCGGTTCAAAAACATATCCGCAGATAATTTGTAACCAATTAAGTTTTTAATTGATTCAAAATTATCAGTTTCAATTAATTAAAAACCAGAGAAGTCGTGCAAGTCAAAAAATGCTTTTAGAATCGCAGCATAGTTAACTTCCATAGAAAATACGAATATGTTCTAATCTTAGTCTTAACATGTTAAGCTGTTTCTTACAGCGTGAGTAAAATCACATGAGTTTAAACATTAATGAAATATAGGGTCAAATAATATTTGTACTTCGATAATCCCAGTCAATCATTCTGTAATATTTTGTGGCTTATTTTTTATAGTCAATTCTGCATACATAAGATAAATAATAGTTATTTTTGTGATGATTAATTGGCCGTGGTTATTATTAAAATATTTATATTTTTGGACATTTGCCGTAGTTTTTTTTTTACTTTTTGAAAAGTGATAAAGTGCCAATAATTTTAGGCAAGCTCATGTAAGAGCTGTTGAATGTACTTGAAAGTTTACTGTAAAAGTTAAAAATATTTTATGTCATAAGATAGCAAACAAACTGGTACCAAAAATGTTGATGGTGCAATGATATTCATGTAGCGGGGATACAATAAATGTAGTTTACCGGCTTCTTAATACTCTAAACAGAAACACTACAGGGACAAGAACTGATGCTATCGATGCAGAAATACGTAAGGTCGTGGTGCTAACCCCAAGTGAATCATTAAACAATGCTACTGAAAACAGTTCATTCAATTAAGTGTACAATACCTTTAATAGTGCTAACGAATGCAGGTCTCGTGTTCTATTTACAACATGGTAGGGTGTTTTACGATAAGGTCGAAACGAGTTATAAATAGACGGACCAATGATGAGAACCATGTGTATGAAATGAATAGAGAATTATAAAATGAATAAAGAATTATAAAATTATTTTACAAATACTCTTACTAAGAATAAAAGAAGTATTTAAATTCCGATTTATTTATATATACCAAATAATTGAATTTGAAAAATTAAGCCGGCAAATATCTCTGAACTGATTTTAATAAACTTGAACTGTTCCCTAAGTTGAAATATACCTAGTTTAAAACAATAAGAATAATCTCGATATGACTTTTAGTTAGCGAGTTTGTGGGCAAACATACAAACATGCATGTACTTACGAAATTTGGTATACATGCTGAGACGCCGAAGTAGATCATCATACTCAAATTTTATCCAATTCCAACAATATTACATACATACATATAATAACACGAAGAAACCGTCATAAGTCACACTGATAACCTCCTGTTTTTCGTCGGTTGAAAAAGAAGCTCTTCAGTTATGTTTCCAATGCTATAAGTATTCTATTCCTTGTACAAGTTCATGCCAAATCAATACAATAGCAAAAAACAAATAGCTCATTTGTTCTAACTCTATATCATCTTTCACAGCGTATTTTGGGTATTCCTCTTACAAATACCGATACATTCGTTTCTTTTTATTTCATAGGCCAGCAAATAAACACACGGTTCTCCCGATGAAAATATACAAACATTGCTTATAACAAAAAATATGTTAATATCTTCTTATATCATAAGATAGCAAACAAGTAAATGGCTATCCCGATAGAAAAGGACAATCAGCGCCTATAGATACCAGAGATACTCGTATTAATGGTATGTTGGTATGTGGCAAGGTTAATATGTCACATGCATAAGTTTACCGTCTTCCTCCAAATTAGACTATGATAACCATTGATTTAAAAAAATACAAGATGCACAGTCCCGAACAAAACTGACACTCAAAACTGTCACTAATTTCACATAAGTAGTTATAGATATGGCAAAAAAATTGTTTTTGCATATCCAACCTTAAGCATAAGATCTATATTTGTTTTTACAAAGCAATGTACAAAAAGTAATAAAATTGACAGTATCTTATGATATAAAAAGAAAAGTGTATATTAATGCTAAATTACAGCTTTCTAGTACTAAAAATATCTGAGCTAAGCTGTGAAAGGATTTATATGGTAAAACTAAAAATTAGGAAACTTTTTTTACGTTGGAATCTTAAAAATGGGCCCGAATTAAAACGGAGAATTTTCGTCATATACAATTTTCATAAAAATCAAAACTAGAATCAAAACTAAAAAAATTCACAAAAATTAGAGTGTCTGCTTGTAGTATTGAAATAACCGCTTTTACTAAATACATATGGATATATATACATTATACGGTACATATACCAGAAAACATTTATACGATATTTGTCTATCTGTCTGTTTGTTTCGGATAATCTCTGAAACGGGCCGATTTTGTCGGTACTTTCACTGGCAGATAGCGAAGGCTACGTTTATTTAGTAATTTTTTACAAGCGGGTAAGGTCGAAAGCATAGCTACTTCTGAATATTATCATTTTAACCGACTGTTAAATTGGAGCCCTGAATTACAGTTATCTATATACAGCAGATTACTTACCAAAGTTTTTATATTTATTATGCTTTGGAGAATTTGGATTTACAAAGGGTCGCTCGACCGTAGATGCTAGTGTGGAATTATTGAAAAAAATCTATAAAGCTTGGGAGGAATCACATGATGCAATTGGAGTATTTTGTGATTTATCTAAGACATTTAACTATGTTCATCATATCTTAATCAGGAAATTACACTACTAGGGCATTAGAGAAAAGGCCCTTGATTTTCTGATTTCGTATTTGAATGGAAGAACTCAAAAGATCAATATCAATTGAATAAGATCAAATGGTGCAACTGTCACCATGGGTGTTCCACAAGAATATATTCTTGGTCCGTTTTTGTTTCTGATATATATAAATGACTAGTCCTTTTTTGTTGATGATAGGCATGTAATCGTAGTGTTTGCGGATGACACTTCACTTTTATTTAAAGTGAAAAGACGAGTTGGTAAGTACGACGAAGTGAACATTGCGATTTTAAAAGTTGTACACTGGTTCAATGTTAACAACCTCCTATTAAGTGGAAATAAAAACAAGTGTATTAGATTCTCAACCCCTAGTGTAAAGCATATAGATACCAATGTATAACGTAACGGGGACAAATTGGGTCTTGTCGATTCTACTGTCTTTTTAATGATTACGATAGATAAAAAACTACGGGGGGTACCACATATCGACAAATTAGCCAGTAGGCTGAGTTCAGCAACATTTTCAGTTAAAAAATGAGACAGATTAGTAACATCGACACTGTGAAAATTGTATATTTTAGTTATTTTCATAATATCATGTGTTATGGGATTCTACTATGAGGAAATTCCGCTGATATAAATACAATTTTTGTTTTACAAAAAAGAGCTATAAGAGCTATTTATAATCTCAGTCCAAGAGTTTCCCTAAAAGAAAAATTTAAAGAAATTAATATTTTAACCGTACCATCGCAGTTCATATTTGAAAACGTGATACTCATAGAAGATTTTTTCATTTAAGAAAAATAGTGATGAACATAATGTAAACAAAAGGAACAAAAACAATCTTACTCTGCATGTATCACGTCTCCATAGAATAAGTAACTCTTTTTTTAACTTGCAAATGCTATTAAAAATCTACTAATACACAAATTTAAAAAATGTATAAAATCAAAACTTTGTAAAAAAGGTTATTATAAAATATCTGAATATTTAGATGATAATAAGGCATAGGATTAATTGCTCCTCATAGTAGTCTCATAGTAATTATAATATATTATTCATAAATTATTGTAAACACATTATTTAAAAAATAGGTAATATATATGCACAAAAAAAGACAAGCCCGCTGAGTTTTTTCCGCCAGATCTTCTCAGTGTGTGGCCGAGTTCCCGATCCGGCAGTAACTTCAAAAGTGCTTGTAAAGGATAATTTGAATAGAAATGTTGACGTTGACTTTGACTTAAACGAAAAAAAAAGTGAAAATTTTTAACTATTTTTTTTGTTTTTTAAATAGTTAAGACACAATAATGATATTTATAAAACATTATAATGATTAACACATAAAAGTGTCAATAAACAAACATACTTTTGGGTTTATAATATTTGTAAGGATAAAATATTTCTAAAGACTTTTGAAATTGGACGCTCGTTTCGAGAATGATTTCATTATTTTATATGAAAAAGGTCTACCGACCTTGGCCTATCTTTTCATTATATTTATAAAAAGATGTATATCATAAAAGCAAAATAATTACGCGCAATATTTTTCTTCAAAGCTGATACAAGAGAAAAAAGCTGAACATTTAGTAGATTATAAAAGCGCTGGTAGAGGATCAGTCCGGTAAAATGATGAATCTAATTTTCTTACAACAGCTGAGCTACAAAGGAAACTTGCAATTTAAAATTTTCGATGTTTTCATAACGTTAAGCGTTTGGTAGATGAAAACGTTGATTAATCCGGCAAACTCTGCGGTTCATTTCGAAAAACGGCGGTAAAAATGAAATGATCCGCCTGTGATATTACTCCTCAAAAATAACAATTGGCCTTTATTTAGATTTTGCTGCTATATTAAAAATTGTGGTCTTATCTTCTTTGTTGAACATACAAAATTTTTAAAAAGGTTCTTAATGTTACAAATGTATATTTTTATTATTTTTATGTTATTTGTTCTGATTCCGCCCACGTACCACGTGAATACTAATAGACACGGTGTTGGGCAGGAGCCGTGTAGATGCGCATAGGAGCAAATACTCCTCAGTGTCAAACATTTGTAGATTTCAATTTAGAATAAATTATAAAAAAAATGGAAATATGCCATGTTGTGCTATATAATCGTGCCGAATAAGAAGCTAAATTTAAAAAAAAAAAACTGGATGATTTAATTTCACCAGCGAGTATTATATGTATTTCTGGGTTTAAATGCAAACTGAACTGACAACATAATATTTTGCCTTAAAAAGCATATCCACTTTAACCAGTGATCCCGCCCCTTCTGACAAATAAGTCATCTGATTTCCTATCAGGCAAGTGTTAAAAATCG
This sequence comes from Apodemia mormo, assembly GCA_036924255.1. Taxonomy (NCBI): domain Eukaryota; kingdom Metazoa; phylum Arthropoda; class Insecta; order Lepidoptera; family Riodinidae; genus Apodemia; species Apodemia mormo. The sequence continues at coordinate 42,475,038 of JAUPFN010000006.1, forward strand.
GATGATTAGCGAAACCGTTACCGTCCTGGTAAGGCTTACCTTACTTATACTGCAGCATCTCGCCTGCATTTGGTATCCGGAGTATGTAGGTACTCTTACCGCAGTAGTGTCAGTGCTTGTCACTTAGGTGCTCAAGTTTAGCGGGTAAGGTAATAATTACATTTATGCTTATGGCATTTCATCGTTAACATCTAATATGAATAATGTATGGATTTTTTTTACAAAAAATTGCAATAAAAATTAACGGATTTCAAAGAAAATACAGATATATATTCTGTATTATATTACTTTGTAGCGGTGGTGGTGCCGTCGGTACCACTAAGCGCTCATAGCGGCAAGACGGCACGGCCGCTAGCAATAGACTCCTGTAAGCAGTTTTCAGAAGGTCTCACCAGTTGCAGACGATGCAGAGTGGCTGGAGGCTCGGCGAAGGTTCTACGGCAGCTGGCACGGGTGTACTTTGGGTTAACGCAGAGTTAACGTTGGTGGGAAACGCAGGGTTCTTATTTAGAGTAGAAAATATGAAGTGCTTTTATTTGTCGGATCGTCCTATATTTATACAAAATTTGAATTGCACAACGGTTAAATTGAAAAGAGAAAGCCTGAGGGTTTACAAAATTACAAGTTAAATATAATTGTTGCTAGAACAAAATTTTGTTTGTGAACGGCTTGCCTGTCGCTAAAAAAGTCGATGCTTCAATACGATGCAGCCGGCGTGCAGCGGGCGGCGTGCGCGCAGGGGTGTGCTCCGCCCAGCGCCCAGTCGAGCTCGTTTTCCGTACCGCGGCGTCAGAGTGCTAAGTGTGAGTTTTTCTTTTCGCATTCGATCGTTAGCGCGTTTCGAGTTTACTAGGAATTTGTATGTGATTTGTACAGCGCCACCTAGTGGTAAACTGGTTTCTCACGTTTACCACAAGGTGGCGCTGTACAAATCACATACAAATTCCTAGTAAACCCCAAACGCGCTCACGATCGAATGCGAAAAGAAAAACTCACACTTAGCACTCAGAGTGCTAAGTGTGAGTTTTTCTTTTCGCATTCGATCGTGAGCGCGTTTCGAGTTTACTAGGAATTTGTATGTGATTTTTACAGCGCCACCTAGTGGTAAACTGTTTTCTCACCTTTACCACTAGGTGGCACTGTACAAATCACATACAAATTCCTAGCAAATTCCAAACGCGCTCACGATCGAATGCGAAAAGAAAAACTCACACTTAGCACTCTGATGTCATTCAGTCTGCGCTCACGCGGCGGCGGCGTTGGGCGCGGACCTATTTCGTTACGACCGAACGCTCCTTCTAGATCGTTCGCCTGGTGTCAACGGTTGCCGTGTTGCGTTCTTTTAGGAACCTAGGCCTCCTTTGAAGAATAGGCCAACTGCCGTTCTACCAGGCAGGTCGTAAAAGGCGACCGATTGGCTATCGAGTCACTAACATCGTGGCTACTAGGTGGTAGAGTTCTGCATTGTCTCGCCCGGGTCTGGTACCACCGCCTTACCTATTCCTGCCGCAATAACGTCAATGCTTGTCGCTGTCGTGTTCCGATTTGGAGGGTAAGGTAGCCGGTAAACTTATGCATGTGGCATTAGACCTCGCCACAAGATAGCAACGCACCATTAACATCTTTGGTGTCTATAGGCGATGGTTGACTCTTTCCATCAGGAGACCCATCTGCTTGTTTGCTATCTTATGATATAAAAAAAAAAACTCAACAGATTAACCAATTTTGATAAAATCGGTATACAGTAAAACACGTGATTGTACAAAGGATAGGTTATATATTTATTTTATTATCAATGAATTTACGCCCATAATAACGATGACAATTTTCAATAACACTAATAACCGATCCAGTATTTGAAACGGGAACCTCATTATCTGAACTGAATAGGCAGATTAATAAACCATGACGCTTTTGTGTAGTCAAGTTATAAAAGTCAAAACTGTCAGAATAATTTGGTTTGATGTCAGTATAGTTGTCAATTAGGATTGTGTGTTATCAGCTCGTCTGTTTATCCTTATCTGGATAAGTGTCTCCAAAGGATAAGATTGATGAATATGGATGAGTGATCTGGTGGTAAACTGCCTGTTTTACGCAGAACATGCTGTACTTTTAGGTTCAACTCCATCTGAACTCCAAATAAAAGATGACTATAAGAACACGGGCATACAATTGAATGCAAAGAAAATTAAGGTTCTGGTATTTGAAAGGAAAGTAACCATAACGCACATAAGAGTAGTGATTGATGATGTAGTGTTGGCATAAGTGGATGAATTTGTATATCTTGGATGTACTTTTAGCAGGGATGGAATGTACACCGTTGATATAAAAAGAAGAGTGTGGGTGGAACAGAGTAAATGGATCGTCAGGGAAACTACTTCAAAGCTTTGTCTTTAGTCGAGGTGCATGCCTTGCCCTGCATAATTCTGTGCTTGCTTAAACGCTATTGTATAGAAATGAGAGCAGAGTATGTCAGAAAGAGCATAAAAGTAGAATTAGCGTGGTCTAAATGAGAGCGTTACGAAAAATTTGTGGTGTAATACTCGCATATCGCTTTCGTTATACTGAAATGAGAGAGAGGTTGAGACCGAAAGGCAGTATCAGTGTAAAAATGAGAAAGGACATGCTCCGTTGGTTCGGACATATTGGAAGAACGGAAGATGAACAGTTAACAAAACAGACAATGCGAATATGGACAGATGTAGGTACTGGGGGAGACTAAAACTGACGTTCTGTGATCAAATCGATCGGGTACTATCTGAAGGTGGTGTCAAGAGTCTTTGAAAGCGGCGTGTTTGCGTGAAGAGAGAGTGTGTTATTTATTTACAGGAAGCAAAGCAAGTCTGTCTGAACCGTAACACATGGCACTCAATTCTCTCTGCCTACCCGGTAGGGATTCGGCACGAAGATAGTATGTATAACAGAAGAAACCAGAATCAAGCTGTCAGATAGTTGTCTTCCTAAATTAGTAGCTCCCATTAAAATTCTAAAATAATTTTAATTAATAATATATGATTCTTAGTAAACGGGAAATCATTAAAATCAACGTAATTGATATAAAAGGAAAATTTCGTCAGATTAATTCAGTTATATTGTGTCATAGAAGAATGTCGTCGTTTGTGCTTAAAACGGAAGACGCAGATTCAATCCAAGTCAATTTCAAAACTTTTCTTTGTTTAAAAAATATCTTAATTAGCAAAGTCACGCCTAAACTTTATGAATACCGTTATCATTTATAAGGTATCGTGTTCATTCAATGGTTGCTCGACCATCTAAAACTTCATTGTTTAGCTCAACGATCCAGTCACAATAGCTTCGAGTCGATTAGATCGAGTGAGCCGAACAATCACAATCACCAGGAAAATCGATAGTGCTTTAGCGCTTCAGTTGATCGAAATGGTACCTTTTCAGTAAAGTTCTTTCGAATCACCACAAAGTAAATAAAAATGTGAAGATATTCTATTGAAAACATATTTTTAATTCCATAAAGTATAATATGTTCCTTGCTTTTAAAATTGTAAAACTCACTTTATTTCTTTTGTTAGTTTTCTTTACTGCCCCGTTGGTCGAGTGGTTAGCGACCCTGACTACGCAATCGACGTGGCTCGGGTTTGATCCCCGACGGGGACAAACATTTGTGTGATGAGCATTAATGTTTGTATTTCCAGGTTTGTGTGTTTATTAAATAAATTCTTATATTTGTATTGTATGTATCGTTGACTAACAACCGTAACACAAGCAAATAATTTGCTTACTTTGGGTTAGATCAATAAGTGTGATTTGTCCCGTGAATATTTATTATTATTATTATTATTGTTTGCCACCTTCGCTTTTTGAAATTGTTTTTTTAAGGTTTAAATCATTATCAGTGTGTTATACTTAATTTTTTAACTTCCCACTACGTACGTAGATAAGGAAGTTACTGATTTTTCCCCGATTTTCGAAAATCGAGTTTTCACCAGATGTCCACGTTTTGAGGCCCTAGGAACGTTTTCCGACTATATACGGATATACTGACGTCATCGTGAAAGTCACGATGACGTCAGTATATCCGTATCTATGTATGTGTGTGTGTATGTGTGTGTGTGTATGTGTAAGTAAACATCTCATAACTTTTGAACGGCTGGACCGATCGAAATGCGGTTCGATTGGATTCCGCTCAACTTAGACTTCCTGAAAATTTGAACCGATTCGGTCCAGGAAATTTTGAGTGATTTTGAAAAAACAACAAAAATATTTGTCCCGTGAATATTTATTTGTTATTAATTATTATTATTTAATCAAAATCGGCCAATTTGTTTGGGATTTATCAATGAAGAAAATTAAAAATTAATGCTTTTTGACATTGCATCGAAATTTTTCAACCTATCGATTATTTACCTAAAGCAATATTATAGATCTCCAAAATAGAATTAAATGCCATCATCGTTTTTAAAATATACAGCTTTTCAAAAATTAATGTACTGCCATGTTTAACAAAATAGATGTTTAAAATAGAACTGAAAAATATATTCATATATTTTTTACTCTTTTGAGCTTAAATACCTTAATTTAGTGGGAAGTTTCAGGGATGGCCCATAGGGTCAACCGTTTACACATTTTTTTATCTCATGTTTACATATTTCATGGAATAGCAAACAATCAGATGACACTACTCTTCTACTACTTACTACTCTTTTTCTACTATATACTTATCTACTAAGGGTGGATTGAGAAAACCATCTACTATACACATCAAAGATGAAAGATACGATATCATACATTTAACGGCTACCGGCAAGCCAGAATATACCTAATAAAAAACACTGAGTCTATAACGATAAGAATAGGCAAGTGCTACCCAACCCGGAAGGGAAGTTCCCTCTCTACCGACAAATCATCACTTAATAGTTATCACTAACTTTGTCACGTTATAGTCGTCACTAGTGATACCTCTAATATTTTACGAAGTATTTGGGAAAAATGCATCAGCAATGGTCTATTCTTCAAAAGGAGCCCATTTCAACACGAAAATGTCTATATATCGTATAAATTTGTGTAGTAAATATGCTATATTTTTTACTCTTCTCATTTAAGAACATAAACGCTATTAGTTAACTTGTGACTAACACTACTTTTTCGAATGTATTGTTATGCTTTATCTAAAGGTTTATAGTGGTAAGGCTGTCTTTGTGTGTATTACGTGTACGTAATTTTGTTTATTTTAACTTATAAGTACGGCATATGTTTTGAGTTACAATAAAGAGTTGTATTGTATCTACTTGTACATAATATGTTAAATATCTTAATATACATTTTATTTATTTTAACCCTAATTTACCATTGGTATTGCTTAAGGGATGGATTAATAAGCCAATGAGAAATAAGCCAGCCATTGTGCTTTAATTGGGCAAAAATTTGAATTTATGAAATAATTTAATCTCTTTAGCCTAGTAGTTTACTTATTCGGCTACGATCATAGAGTCCCAGGGTAGATTCTCGAGTTGGATATAAAGTGTTTATTTATTAACGTCTTTTTAAACAAATTCAAGGACGAAGATGACACAACCGAGATAACTGAGTTTTGACTATTTCGTTTTGTTGCTATAAATACAAAATTTAAGCAGTATTCATGATTATAAAAATCTAAAGATAGAATCGAGTTTGGGCTCGTTGGTTTTTTGATGTGTACTTTCCAATACAGAATATAATGCAGAAGATTTGAATATGGAATCGTAATAGTATCATTATGACCTAGAGATAGCAAATACTAAGGTATTGGAGTTTGAAGTTGTTTGTTCTGTTGCAATAACTTCTTTCTCATGATAACGAGGCTTTGAAGATGGAGCCAAAAAAATGACATTAGAACTTCCTGAATAAAGTTGCAAAAAGCTGCCTCAGCATTTTGCATCTTGATTTAATTTCCTAAACTCAACAAGGTAAGTTTATTGAGTTAGCATTCAATTGTTTTATTGGAAAACACTTTCGTGCTAGATGATTTCTAGGATCTGATAATGAAACTGGAAGGTGACCTCGGGAACTTTGAAACTAATAAAGATAAACCCATCGAGTATGGACCCATATGTTCTGTTTCGACAAGCACTATGGTACTAGATGATTTCTATAGCCTTATGATGAAGTAGGAAGAAAGTCATGGAAACTTTGAATTAAAATTAGGCATTACCTCCGATTAGGTGGTGCTTGATGGTTTTTAAGGAACTGGAAAGTCACCATCCAAGCTAAGCCTGATATAGTTTATGATATAGAAGATTCACTAGGTTTGTTAATGGAACTAGAAGATAGCCTTAGCTTCCTAACTAAATAAAATGTGTTATACTTGTAACATTTACAATTTATTTATACAATTGGCTATGTTTTTGCAAATACTCTGCATCAAAATAATTTTCAAGCTTACATGGTGCAGCTGGACGGATGCTATGGAAACCTTGCAATAAATGGATAAGTCTCGAGCTCGAGCCTGTCGACACTAGCTCAGTGGAAAAGCGTCCCGGCTTTAGGGAGATGGTCGCAGGTTCAAAATCCCGCGTTTCGATATTTTTCTTTGTTGTTTTTAAGGTTTTTCCAGTTTCCCAAACACGGGGTGAGTGCTATAACACAAAAATAAATGGATAAGTGTTTATAGGCTGTGAACTTGTGGTGCGGATATATACTTGTCATTGACGATGAATAGTTTAAGTGTTCATAGTATCAAACTACAATAGCCCAGATCTTAGTCCGCATTATTGTGATGGGCAACTTCGGAACCCGATATTGCGCGTGGCCCGACACACACTTTACCAATTTATTTGGTTAAGGAATACAACCGACAATTTACATCTTAAGTGTCTAAAGATAAGAGTTATCTCTTAATAAAAAATTAGAAGTCTGCATGTTTGCTATACTAAACAGCAAAAAAGTGATAAGTAAGAAGCGAGAGGCTATTACACCGCTCTTTTTTGACTACATAGATAGAAAAAAGCTTGTGCACATTATTTAGTTCCAAATTAAGATTAAAACTTACTCCATATTAAACAGTCTATATCTAATCTACTCGTATCTGAAATTCATAAATTTGTTTTACTTTAAAAGTTAAACAGAATGCATTCTCTTAAGATTTAAGAAGCAGAGTTTTCTTTCAGAAACTTTAGTTAATTCATTAGCTTATAAAAGAACAGCGTAATAAAACACAAAAGCGGCGGGTATCGGGTTTATAGCGGTGTTTGTTCGAAAGGCGGTTGCGGCCGTAAAAGGATATCGAACATTGGAAAAAGCGTTTGAAATCAATAAACGGACTAACTTTTTTACAGCGACGCGTTTTTCTCTGAGTTTTATTAAATTCTAATACAATGAATGAAGAATTGCAAAAATTCTTTTAAAAATAAATGAGCGTTTTCTGACTTTAGCAACCTTTGGTGGGCCTCTATTGAAGTAGACTATCTTTTATTCTGCTATACAGCTCGTAAAAGGCGAAAGTTTTACCAAATATGTATGTACATCTTGACTATTAAGTGGCATAATTATGCACTACCTCGTCCGTATTCGCTATCACCGGCTAGCCTATTCTTACTGCAATGGCGTCAATGCTTATCAATGTCGTTTGTCGTGTTCCGATTTGGAGTAAGGTAGCTGGTAAACTTATGCAAGTGGCATTTCAACCCGTCACATCTTATTATTTTATATGTAGGTGATGTAGATGATGATTGTCTCTTAACATCAGGATAGCCACCTTCGTGTTTGTTGTCCTATTATTTATTTATTTATTTATTTATTTTTTATATCATAAGATAGCAAACAAGCAGATGGGTCTCCTGATGGAAAGAGTGAACCATCGCCTATAGACACCAAAGATGTTAATGGTGCGTTGCTATCTTGTGGCGAGGTCTAATGCCACATGCATAAGTTTACCGGCTACCTTACCCTCCAAACCGGAACACGACAGCGACAAGCCCTGACGCTATTGCGGCAGGAATAGGTAAGGCGGTGGTACCAGACCCGGGCGAGACAATGCAGAACTCTACCACCTAGTAGCCACGATGGTAGTGACTCGATAGCCAATCGGTCGCCTTTCACGACCTGCCTGGCAGAACGGCAGTTGGCTTATTCTACAAAGGAGGCCGGGACCAACACGGATTTAGAAAAAAGTATACTTGTATTTTTAGGATTCCGTACCTTAAAAGGAAAACGTAACCCTCATAGGATCACTTTGTTGTCCGATTGTCTGTGTGTCTGTCCGTCTGTCTGTTAAGACCTTTTACCTCGGGAATGCATAGAGGTCATCAACAAGCTATTTTCCTTCACAGCTGGACATCTGCCACTGAGCCACTGATGCCACTGAGCTCGATCTTCAGTTTTTATTCTCTGTCCGTTGCCAGCTTTTTCGTCAGTCTGTCAGTCATCAACAGTTTTATGTATATCGTTACTCCACCTAGTGTATAGTGACGAAATACGCAAAGTGAAGTGAAGTGGAAGAAGTCCTACACTTTCATATTTATACAATATACTCGGGGATACACTCACTTAAAGCTGTGGAAAAAACAAAATTTTGAATTTATACTTGTCACTCTTGTGTTCTGGAATGGAGAGTAACGTAGCTGATAAATTTATGCATGTAGCTTTTCAATCCCACCAGGTAGACAGCAACGCACCAACAACACCTTTCTCCATCTTTAGGCTATGGATATCTCTTTCCATCAGGAGAATCACCAGTATCTTTGCTATCCTATAAAATAAAATCAGCGATACCTAGATGAGGCAATACACAAACATCCTATTTACGCAACCGCAATATCAGTGCTTGTCACTGTGACATTTCGACTTGAAGAAAGCTAGCTTTTCACCATCTTGGCCAGGGGCCCCTGTAAGGAATAGACCATCTGCTATTATGTCAGGCATTTCGAAAACGTGATTGAAGATATACGTGTCACTATTTAATTATCGTAAATACTAGGTGGTGGAGTTAAGCAACGTCTGGTCCGGGTATACGGTACCTCCACTTTACCTATTCCTGCTGCAAAATATGTTCTAGTTTTGGAGGGACATGTAGCCTGCGAACTTAAACATGTGGCATTCCCATCCCGCCACACGGATATCAACGCACCACTAACATCTTTGGTGTCTATAGACGATCGTTTTTCTTTCCATCTGAAGAGCTGCCTGCTTGTTTCCTATCTGATAATTATAATATAAATATAGCAGATAAATTTACAATTATGTACACTTGAATACACTTACTGTTTCACAAAACACTTTATTAATAATTTACATATATTGCCAATTGGTTTCACTTTTTAAGGCATCTTCAGGGAAACGAGAATTGTTATGTATATAAAAGTCTGGTATAAAAGACTTGTAGCCCTGAAGATGCCAGTAAAAACGAAATCGGTTGACGATATATGTAAATTAATCAAAAAGTGTTTTGTGAAACAATACAAGTGTATTCAAGTGTACATACATAATAACATAATTACCAAGTGCCGAAGATAACAAGTATAAAATAGATTTTACGCCTGTTGGCTCCAAGACATCAACGAATCTTTATATCTTTATTAGACAATGACTGTCAGATGCAGCGGAGTTTATATTTTTCTGTATTAAAAATATCAAAACGTCAACTAACTATGCATTCAAGCATTTAAAATAATCTATGGTTTAATGTCAGCAATGGACAAAAAGTAAAACAAAATCCCTACTTAACATAACTACGAAATTAAATGTTTAATAGACAATTTGTTGTGTACACAAGGTCCGAAAACGCGGAGAAGGTGTACGAAAAACTTCAATCTACCCTCGTTTGTGAACCCTTGTCGAGATAACTCGAGTTGGTCAACATTTTTTGCAATGCCTCTAATAGGGTCGGATGATATTAACTTGCTGGGAAATAGCATTTAACTATCTCGTGTTCGGAAACTATCTGCTTCCAAAGTTGTCTTTAAGTGCTTCGGGTTTGGGAATTTTCTTGATTCTTATTCTGATGCCCTCGGCAGAGTTTTGGGTTACATTTGCGAATTTGTACAAACAAAGTAAAACTGAAAATGAATAGGAAAACATGGTTTACCTTAATAATATATATATGTCTTCTGTTTGGTCCAACCTAAAAGATTTTATATCAATTAATAGAGATTTTATCTCAATTGAGTCTCTCTCAAGTATCGCAACATAATATTCAATACAAGTCATTAGTATGGAAAAACAACGTTTATCGGGTCAGTTAGTTTTATATATTTTATCGTTACTGAAATTTATTCGCTAAAAATAAAACGAGAAATGTGTTGTACTAACCTGTTACAAAGGATTTATTTGAAATAGTATTCTTTGAAAATACGCTTTAAATGGAAAGCGAAGGAAAATGCGTACTATGAGAACTAGCCCTCTTTAAATTAAAATTACTTAGTAAATACTTAGTAATTTTATTAGTATTTTAATTATCTACTGTTAATACTGATATTAATTACGTTTAGTATTATTAAATAATACCTAATTTAATATTGTCAATATCTGGTTGACCGAGCTTTGCTCGGTTTTTCACATACCCATATCTTGGGAACAGAGCTTGGACCTGGAACCTTGATAAATCGATTCCTATAGAATAATTTTTAATATATATATATATATATATATATATATATATATATATATATATATATATATATATATATATATATATATATATATATATATATATATACCCGGCAGACGCTGTTTTGCCATATAAATTAATTAATTAAAAAATAAGAGTTGGTGATAGAAGGGTAAAAATTTAGAGTTGTATGTATTTTTCAATGTTAAATCATAAAAAAATAAAAATAAAAAAATTTGCCCATAAAATTTAAAAAAATTTAGGAGTGGACAACCCTTAACATTTAGGGGGATAAAAAATAGATGTTCGCCGATTCTCAGACCCACTGAATATGCATACGAAATTTCATCAAAATCAGTCAAGCCGTTTCGGAGGAGTACGGGAACGAACATTGTGACACGAGAATTTTATATATAAGATATATATATATATATATATATATATATATATATATATATATACACATATATATATATATATATATATATATATATATATATATATATATAACTAAAAAAAATGTTTTTAATTTTTTCATATTATAAGATAGCAACCAAGCAGAGAGCCAAGCAGATCAAGAGAGAGAGAGAGAAGATGGGTCTCCAGATGAAATGAGTCAACCATCGCCTATAGAGACCAAAGATGTTAATGGTGCATTGCTATTTTGTGGTAAGGTCTAATGCCACATGAATACGTTTACCGGCTACCTTATCGTTGTTCCGGTTTGGAGGGTAAGGTAGCCGGTAAACTTATGCATGTGACATTAGATCTCGCCACAAGATATCAACGCACCATTAACATCTTTGGTGTCTGTAGGCGATGGTTGACTCTTTCCAACAGGAGGCCCATCTGCTTGTTTGCTATCTTATGATATTAAAAAAAAAGTTTAACCGAGGGGTATTTTCAAAGTAAGTAATTTTTAGCATTGTAGAAAAAAAATCGTAACCTTCGCCCAGAGCCTCAAAATTGACCATTACCGTTTGCAAAACTTACAGTATTTCTAGTTAACTAGTTTAGAACTAATTTTTAATGATGGGATTTATAATACTGTCTCTGGCTTTGTTTTTTATTAAATGACCTTTTAACAAAGTTATTTTAATACAAACATGCTTGATAAATTTTGTCCACTGTCTTCCGTACAAAATATGAGAATTTGGTTAGAACCGGAAAGTCTATAGATGTACAGTTTACTCTGCCTACCTCGCTAGGGAATTGGGCATGATGGTATTTTATTATTACGTTAATACGTGAAGCGAAAATTTTGTACTCTTTTTTACGAAAATCGAAATCTATCTTAGTCTAAGTTAAAATGCACTTGCACGTAATGTAATATATTACACAATTTCAGAAAGTAAATTGTTGCATCCTGAATATGTTTTAAATTATATTGAACTATATGTATATTTTTTAACTCATAAGATAGCTAACAAGCACATGAAAAGAATAACTATCGCCTATAGAAACCCTCCTTAAGCTAGAATATACCTGATATAAGTAAAAATAATCTCGAATCACTTATAAAGAAGAAAGAAAATCTCGATATGGCTTTTAGTTCCCGAGAAATTCGTAGACAAACACACAAACATTACGCACAAATAATATATAAACACACAAACATTACACACAAATAGCATAAAACTTAAAAATATAGTAAAGTTGAGAATCTCCTCCTTTTTAGGAAGTCGGTAAAGTGGCCATGTCACACTGTTAGTTTTCTCTTTTTTTGAAGTGAAAACTTCTTTAGGCGCGTTGAGCGTTTTGGTAGAGGGTAAAATCCTCGGTTCGCGTCACCGACATGCTAATGATAATAGTATATCTATAGCTATGTTTTGCATATAGTTTTAATTACTCTCAACTTAATAGTTCCGTTTTCACTTCTATCGGCAGTCCCACGACTGCTACTGTTTTTTTTTTTTTTTTGTTCTTTCAGGGCTAAGTCTAGTTGTATCTGCTCTTTGGGTACTTAGTTATTACGTAACTATTAATTAGCAAAGGATGTTAATAGCATAGAATCTCCGAGAGGGTTGGACACCTCTTTTGAAAAATGGACTATCTGTTGTACTGCCAGGTAGGTCGTAAAAGGCGACCGATGGGAATTACGTAGCACTGCCATCGTGAATACCAGGTGGTGGAGTTCCGCAACGCCTCGCCCGGGGTATTTGGTACCACCGCTTTACCTATTCCTGCCGCAATAGTGTCAATACTTGTCAGTGTTGTCGTGTTTTGGTTTGAAGAGTAAAGCAGCTGGTAGAGTTACGCATGTGGCATTGCCATAACGCCACATAGATAGCAACGTACCATTAACATTTTTGGTGTCTATGGGCGATGTTTGTCTCTGCATCAGAAGCGCCCTCTGCTTGTTTGCTATATTATGATAATATAAAAAAAACAAAGGTCTATAGACGTTCGTACTATTCTGCCTTCCCCACAAGGGAAACATCATGATGGTACTTGAATCTATATTTAATACTAGCGAATCCGCGCAGCGCGAACCCGCGAACAAAGTGACACATCATCAATTTAATCTTTCATACAAACATTTCATCCATCATTTCAGACCCTAACCCTTAACCTAAGGATTTTTTAAAAAGTAGTCTTTGCTTGATCCTAGGTCTTAATCCACCGGCGTCACGCTAAATTTTATCAAAATCGGTCAAGCGGTTTAGTTATGAAAGCCTAACAAACAGACAGACTTTTACAACGATGACTGCTTACCATCAGGCGGCCTATTGCTTGTATGTCGTCAATTTCTATAAAAAAAATATTCACTTCATACAATGATATAATTGTCATAAAAAATAAACGAAACGTCATCAAAGGTCGTATTAAACTAAACTCACTACTTTAATTCTGATATTCGAGGCTAAGACAAATCCAACAAATCAAAAATCATAAAAGTTGGTCCATTATGTTATAAGCGATATAAATAACTATACTTTGTTTTATATAGAACATAGTTTACGGTATACTAGATTTTATCACGTCAATAAACTACACTGTATAACGGGCACAAGTTTAAAGTGAAATTCTCATAGCAATCTGTCATCCACGTCCCAACCTGAATGGTGTCTGATTGTGAGTTACAATTTATACAGAATTTGCACGATTCAGCTCCTGGCGCTTGTGAAATGGCGACGGGCTCTCTGCATTAGAGTCGGGAATTATAACTCGAGATCTAGACACGATTTTAGACTACGAGCAAAACTATTTATAGTATTGTAGTCCTTTGTTATTTCTGTATTTGGTGTTAATTCAAGTTTCATTCTTTACAGAATTCAGCACTCGAAAACTATGAAATTTTTTTAACACTACGAAATTTATTTCTTAACTAGCTCCAACCCGTCATACACTAGGTAATTACGGATGTTGTATTATTCATGTATTATTCTTGAATAAAAGTTATAATGGTACAAAAGAACACGGGCAAGACTTCATACCTTATTACCTTAAAGTTGAATATATTCAAGATTCTATATCAACTCCTTAACTTATCCGCATTTGATAAATATTTTTTTAACTTGGGAAATATTAACTAAATAAAGTTGGAATTTAGGTAAGATTAACGTTAACAATCAGTTATCTCCTTAATAGTCTGTGGTTAGGTATTTATCTTGTCATTGGGTGTCTTCAGTACAACTGCTAATCTCAGAAATCTAAGTTAGATTGACAGAACGCTGAGCTAAGATTTTGCAAAAAACACTTTATAGGTACCTAAATATACAAAAAATAAATTAACATTAACTATTTTTTACTGCAAAAATAGGTAGAATTTTTATTTGATACTTATAATGAAAATTATGATATATAAACTTATTACTGTTTTAATGAAAATGGAATTAAAGTTTTATAAAATGATAACACTTAAATATGATGATAGAATTCAATCAAATTATAGTCTCAATTATTTTAAATGATTGTTTTGAGCTTCCTTTAAAGAATAGACCACCTGTTATCTGCCAGACAATTCGTAAAATACAAACGATTGGCTATACTTGGCTAAAACTTTAGCTTATTATACGTGTCACTATCATTATGACTAGAAGGTGGTAGAGTTCTGGAACGTCTCGCCCGGGTATCTGTTGCCATCGCCTTTCCTACTCCTGAAGCTATATGTCAATGCTTGTTATTGTCTTGTCTCGGTTTAGAGAGTAAGGTCACTAGTAAACTAAGTTTTGTCCCGGGCTCCTTTGAAGAATAAGCCAACTGCCGCTCTACCAGGCAGGTCGTAACGGGCGACCGATTGGCTATTCGAGCCACTACCATCGTGGCTACTAGGCGATAGAGTCTTGCATTGTCTCGCCCGGGTCTGGTACCACCGCCTTACCTATTCCTGCCGCAATAACGTCTATGTTTGTCACTGTCGTGTTCTGGTTTGGAGGGTAAGGTAGCTAGTAAACTTTGGCATTTGGAATTAGCACCTCGCCACACGGACAGTAACGCACCATTAACATTTTTAGTATTTATAGGTAATGGTTGTCTCTTTCAATCAATAGAGCTATTTGCTTATTTGCTGTATTTAATATAAAAATATCCAAACATACAAACTGTCACATTTATAATATTAAGATATATAATAAAATTGTAGTTCACGGAATATCACAATTTTTGGTTAAACGAATA
The DNA here is from genome assembly GCA_036924255.1 of Apodemia mormo. NCBI lineage: Eukaryota > Metazoa > Arthropoda > Insecta > Lepidoptera > Riodinidae > Apodemia > Apodemia mormo. The sequence continues at coordinate 42,490,213 of JAUPFN010000006.1, forward strand.
ATGCATATTTAACACTTCGAGAGTTGCTTTTTTTGGCTAGTCTACTAAACATTCTCTCTAAGGCATTGATCGAAAATGCTGCGTTTTTTCAAATGAGCATGATCAAATAAATACGTATTAGTATTAATGCATTTACAAAATAATTTAACAAGTAAATCGAAAATTTTCTACCACAGAGAACATGCCACTGAGAAAATGTTACGTGCAATTGATTTTTTTCTTTGTAAAAATATTTAGGGCAAGACTAGGTATTTGTAAATATATATGTTACCTTTGTCAGGGTCTTAATACTACTTGTATACGTTAACCAGCTATCTTACTTTCAAAACCAGAACACGACAGTGGCAAGCAGCGACGCTATTGCGGTTGAAATACTTAAGGCGGTGATAGATTAGTAAGGACGATAATAGCCAAGATTGTAGTGACGCGCATAACCAATTGTTCACCTCTAACGAACTGCCTGGCAGAACGGCAGGTGGTCTATTCTTTAAAAGGAGCCTGGACCAACACGGGATATGTCTCACAATTTTCGGGATATATAGGAATAACCGTATATATACAAATATGAACTGTAATAGACATAACAGACAGATAGACTGACAGATTTGATGATAAGCCGAGGTCAACTTTACACCAGATTTATCAAAATGAATTAGTCACTAATTTTACAATGTTTTTTGTCCTGGTATATTTTATTATGTAACACTGCTAGCAAAAATATTTATGTTGACTAATATGTAGTAAACTCCTCTTACTAAAAGGTATAAGATTTATTAAATTAAACACCTGCTAAAATACAGAATTATATTAAACACAAAACACAAAATTAATAAGTTTTGTGTTTATTACTACCTCACATCTCAATTTCACAAAAATGCATGCCTCAAAAAGATATTTGTCAAACCCTTTTATAATGTTTTACTCTAGTCGACTATTGACTTAATTATTACCTTAATCGAATATTAGACTTTATTTTAGGTCAAAGTATTAGTTTAAAATAGGTTAAATAAATAATAATTGTAAATATTTCATAAAATATACGAGTTATTTTAATAAAAAGTAAAGAATAACTTCAGCTTTACTCAGACACAATGTAGAAACTATGGTCGCATATAATCATTTTATATGTATTTGTGTAAAATATTGAAATTATAAAATTCTGAAGTGATTTTATAATGACCGTTATACCTGATTTATTACTGATATTCCTTATAATTTAAAATAATGTTTTGTCCTTATATGTATTGGAGTTCATACCTCTACTAGTCTTTCCTTTTACAAACTGCCTAAATTCGTCTGCCTAAATGTATTTAAACATTTTTGTTTGGGACATAAATCAATACAAACATAGTTTGCTTTTGCTGAATTGTTTAATAATTCTTAATATTATCAAATGATCATAGTGTCCGACAAATTTCCTGTTGCGTTACTTCAAATTAATAGGTTAAATATAACGTTATCACGACATTAAGTTTCACAAGGTTTCGAAAAACGTCGTACAGAGAAAGTTTGGTAGACTTGTCAAAAGATAGCCTCTAACGAAGTTTCAAGTATGTATTGATGATGTATTGTTTTGCGGACCATACTCTTAAGATTTTGTTATTTCTCACTAGCCACAATTAACAAAATATAATATTTAAACTATCATCACGCTGGGGGATACGTGATATGTAAGCAGAGGTATAACAAGTTTACCCACGATTAACCGAAAATAGTTAGCTATCGCCAACCGAGCACTTTTTCCACACTCGGCCAACGATGTTTTTATGAATTGCTCGACCGGGAATCGAACCCGGGGCCTCGTGTGGTCAACTCTGACACCAAACCACTAGACCTAGGCGATATATAATAATATTTAAACATTTTTAATATTTTTTTTTTCTCGATATTGATTATTATCAGTGTTTAAATCTTATTTAAAAGCTTTAAATCTTATTGAATATATATATATATATATATATATATATATATATATATATATATATATATATATATATATATATATATATATATATATGTGTGTGTGTGTGTGTGTGTGTATATATGTGTATATATAATTTATCCGTTAATATATGTAAATATTTAGATATTTATACTATTTTTATTACCTATTAATCTAAAACTTTATAATAAATACTATAGAGCAAATAATGTTACTTTATACTAATTAATATCATAAAGCAAATAATGTTACTTTAAGAGACTGGTGAAATTTGTAATCTGAATCTTTTGCATTTACTGTGTTTACTGTTGAAGCTGTCACTCAACATGAACAATAGCGTTTTTTCAATAGAAACTTTACCTATGTTATGTATCTATACAAAAACTATCTGTAAGACATCGTCAATAAAGCTGATTATTGCTAGGGCAAGAATCTTACCTTGCCGTAACACGACTAGCACGGGAGGTAAAAATCTTAGTTTATGCGTACCGCCAAATGAAAAAATATTGTACCTAATATTAAAATAACATTGTTGTTTAAATGTTACAAATAAAACATATTGGTATTTTGATGAATGTACAATACTTAGTTTGATATAGAGATATAGGTACTGACAGACCTTTAAAAAATCATAGTTTTAAGGTGGTATAATGTTTTTTAACTTTATGAAATAAAATTCTATTCTATTCTATTCTATTCTGAATCTTATCAAATCGGGCCAAAACAAAAACTTCAAATTTTATCAGATTAATTAGCAAATCTTTTGATATTCCGGATCGGCAGAGTTTTTATTATCTATGCCAATAAATAAAATTGGAGTGTCTGTTTGAAATATTAAAATAACCGCTTTTTACTAAATGTATATGGATGAATACACGTTATAGGTATATACCAACATACAATTTTTATCTGTCTGTGAGTCCGTCTATCTGTCTGTCTGCCTGTTTTTTCCGGCTAATTTCTGAAACGGCTGGATCGATTTTGACGAAACTTTCACTGGCAGGTAGCTGCTATAATAAGGAGTAACTGAGACTATTTTTATTTTAGAAAAATCTCCACGCGGACGAAGTCGCGGGCACAGCTAGTCTAGATATATAAAAATAAATGTTTGTCTGTATGTCCTTTATAGAATCATAAACTACGCATTTGATCATGTGATCATCTTTAGTAAAGTTTTTGTGCTTGAGCCCACGAGGGTTTCCAAATAGATAATGTAATTTTTTTTCTTCAAATTTATTTTACTTGGTGGCGTAACAACGCGCGCAGGGTACGGCTAGTAGTAAATATATAAAACTATCTCCAAACTGCTCCATGTGTGAGAGAGTGATATGTGAGAAAAGAAGAGAGTGACAGAGTGATACGAGAGAAGATGTATACCACGTTTTAGTTGAGTGTGCCCGGGTCGGGACTGTGAGAGACAGTATGGAATCTGGGGTTGACACTCAGAAAACTGGGTTCTGTGAATGCCATACTCCCAATTACGAATCCATCAGTTTACATGAGTCTGGTTAATTTATTTGAGGTATTATTAAAAACTAAATCTAATCGTAGCTAAATTAAGTTTAAATTCTGTTTTTTTTTCTTACGGTGTTGTAATGAGTTCCCGAGGGATTTTAAAAATGAAAAGATGTTTATTTTTGTAAAAGCGTAATTGTATAATTCCGGTATTAGTTTCAAGGTAATATTGTTTTAAAAAAAAGGATCTCGAAGTCTCTGAGTAAAAGTGAGTGGGGGGGAAAAGTACCAGCGGCGCGATCGGGACGGTCTTAAACTTGGCTGGAGCTAGCGAGTGCCGCCGTAGATGCCCCGAACCAGTAAAAAAGGACATGTGGTTTTTTATTTTTTTTCGAAATGACTATTACAGTTGACCTTATGGGTCACCGGACTTTTGGGGCGAGCAGAGTGCTCAGCCAGGGTTTAAATTAAAATTGGGCCTATAAATGCCCGCGCTAAGGGCTTACTCTTGTGAGACCGGACCTCGGCTTAGTGCGACGTTCGGACTAGTGATGAGGGAGGAGTCGTGGCATTGCGCCCCGCGTTAGGCGCAGGGCAATAAAGAAGTCTTCGTCGTCGAGACCGGCGACGACGGTGTAGTGTAATGTGTGAGTATATGTTAAGATCATCATCGTGATAGGAAAGTACATGGCGGGGCCTCCTGAGCCTGGGTTTTACATTCGCGGCGGCTGCGATTAACAGGTTACTGTGTTTTATTGCTTTTTCGAAGTAACGAGCCGTTAGTTCTTTCCTTTCATGTGATGCATGATGGTGGACATGTGGACTGCGCGGGACCGCTTATATACCCATCGGCGAGGGAGGAGAACCCCGACGCCGACGCATCACTACTAGTGTTGACCCATTGGGACCGCGAATGTAACGGATAATCGTAACCGTTACAGTGTATTCTTTTGTAAATGTTGTAATTTTATAGAGCTGACATACTTGTTTCACGACTAAAGCCTTTTAATAAAGATTTATATACATACTATATAAAACTACTAGATGAATAGATTAGGTACTGTCACCTATAGGTGCCAGATACACTAATGGTGCGTTACAGCACATTCATTCATTCATTTATTTCATATTGTTCCGGGCCGCCTTTGATGAATAGACTATCTAACATTTTGCCAGTTAGTTTGTTAACGACGAACGATTGACCTGGGTGTATAATGGTACCACCGCCTTACTTATTCCTGTCGCAATAGCGTCAATGCTTGTCATTGGGTTCCGGTTTGAAGAGTAAGGTAGCTGATTTACTTATGCATGTGGCATTATATTCCTGCCACACGGATAGCAACGCACCATTAACATCTTTGATGTTTATAAGCGATAGTTTATATTTTCTTTGGGAGAGCCATCTGATTGTTTGTTACATGATATTGGAAATAACGCACAGATTAATATTACAAAAGTATAGGTTTTGCACGCCGTGACGTGCATTATTATCGGTTGAAAGAAAATGTATGGATCAACCAAGTTCAATCACACTCAATATTAAATTCATACACTAATTTGATATAAAAAGTATATGATTATAAAGAGAAACCCTAATTCTTCAAATTTTGTGTAACTTTAAGGCGCCCCATAGACCTACAATACCATTGCGCAATACTTTTATTGTGCAATAATATTGAATACCTCTTTTGACTCCAAACGTTCAATAAATTCATACAATAAAATTGCAAACCAGTCTGATCAATATTTTCGAGCGAGCAACATGGCTGACGACGAAGTTTTGGCGGCAACCATGCTGGTGATTTAGTTTAATTAATCTCTGTACAATTCTATATACTCAAGTAAAAACTCCTATTCTCTTGTCATTCTTGCTCGCCATTTTGCTTAAATTTACGACACGGCCATATATTAAACACTGTGACTGACCGAACGCGACCACTCCAAACTCTGAAGTAAAAATATTGTGCAAAATTAAGCCTACACAGTTTAACAAAAACATATTGCGCAATAAAAATTAAACCCGCTCAAACTTTCATTCAATCTTTGTGCAATCTTCCCTTAACTTCCCTTAACTTAACCCTAAACGGTCAATAATATTGCACAATACGTAATATTGCGCAATAATATTGTAGGTCTATGGGGCACCTAAGCCTTTGAAAAGAGTTACTTACTCTAAAAAATCTTGCTGAAAAAAATTTTGATGGCCGTTAGTTGATTATTTTATGTCTGTAAACACGAAACAGGTTGATTGCCTTTATGAATTCACTTAATTTTATTATCAATGTTATCTAATTCTCTCAGAATATATCCCTATTGAAAATCACTTCATTCGGATCTGCTTTTTTTATAATAAATAATTTGAAAAAAAATAACTTTGGGGCGTGCACTTTTGGATTTTCCAAACTTTTCACTACATAGTATAAAACAAAGTCTCTTTCTCTGTCTGTCCCTATGTATGCTTAAATCTTTTAAACTACGCAACGGATTTTGATGCGGAGTTTTAATAGATAGATTCATTCATTGAGGAATGTTTTAGTTTATAAACCGTTCCGATATTCCCACGGCAACATAAGCTACGCGGGTGAAACCGCGTGCAGGTCGCTAGTTGTATATAAAATCTTTTTCTTGCCGCAATAGCTTCGGCAATTTTCGTTGGTACCGATTTGGAAACTTAAGCATGTTGTAATACAACCCCGCCACACAGATAGCAACGGCCAACGCAACAGTAACATATTTCGTGTTTATGTTAGTGGGTCGTCGCTATCGTAGCTCATGTGTATAATCTATATCTTCTTATATGTATATAAAAATCAATTGCTGTTCGTTAGTCTCGCTAAAACTCGAGAACGGCTAAACCGATTTGGCTAATTTTGGTTTTGAATTAATTGTTGAAGTCCAGGGAAGGTTTAAAAGGTGAGAAAATATAGAAAAAAAATAAGAGAACTTAAAAGGCAGAACAACGTTTGCCGGGTCAGCTAGTTAGTTACAAATAACTAATACTTATTATGATATGTTAATCACCTCTGTGATCTAGTGGTCCGATGTCGGTGTTGAGTCCATAAGGACCCGGGGTTCGATTCCCGGACGGGAAATCAAAAATGCGTTTTCTCAGTTTTCTGACAAAAACAACGTTGTCCGGGATTGGAAAAGTGTCCGGTTGGCGATAGGTTTTCCACTCATCATATTATGGGACTACATATCTTCGGCTTTTCGTGGATGCATTTGTTGAACCTCTGCCTACCTCTTCGTGATACGGGCGTAAATATACTTTATAATAAGTTAAATATGTTGAACATTTATGGAGTAAATTTTCGACACGACTTGAGTTGGTTCAATAGGCGGAACCCAGAGTGTAAACGGGTCATAATTCAAAAGTAGTTCACGAGATAAGCGGCATCTTTATTTCATAAACGAATAGAACTTTTCTCATTTAACTTATTCTTTTTTATCGCCAAGACCCGACCGCTGACGATCCGGCATTAAAATCTTGAATTATAAATGTTAGATATCGGTTTTATTGCCATTTGATGTTATGAATCGTAAATTATATTCAAAATGCAATCCAATTCCAAAATTTTTAATACTACTTATGGAATTTGTGTTTTAAAATCCATAACGTGTAGGTGCGACTCTTTTTAAATAAATATCACTAGCCGCATGTAGCCGTATTCCGATCTCACAGTAGCTGTTTTATGATTGACTTCCCAGAAGAAGGAGGTTATGATTCTTGTATTAATTATTGCTGTATGTTTCTTTTTGGGCTCTGAAGTTAATTAGGTACCCTTATAGTCTTGCTATGTTATTCCATGCGCACGATAGCTCAGAAATCCTTAGTAGTAGAAAGCTGTATTTGGCATGAATATACATATTATTATTCACACAACAAAGTGGTAATATAAAATCTTGAAAAATATTTTTTTAGGCATGTAAAGTGGAGATGTTAATTTTTTAAACCCCATAGTGAGCACCACTTACCATCAGGTGCACCCCCTGATGGTAAGTGATCACCGCTGCCCATGAACATCTGCAACACCAGAGGTCTTACAGTTGTGTTGCCGGGCTTTTAAAAATGAGTAAGCTCTTTTCTTAAAGGTTCCTAAGTCGTATCCGTTCGGATACACCCCCTTTTCTTCCAAATCACCGCGAAACTGAACGTAGTTCGATATGTCGACTGCTAAGATTCCAATACTAGCTGAGGGTATCAGGAAGTATTCTCAAATCGAGGTGACAAGACAAAGAGCGTGTTTTTGGCGGTGAACCCGCAAAGCTGCGTCTTCTTGGGATTAAATGTAACAAGATTTTGACGACCCCACTCCGAGACATCGGTAAGTCGATTCTCGACTTCAGACACGATAATATTGATAATAAGTATCTAATTATGATTAAATTTTAAATATTCAGTTCGCAGTATGATTTTTGCAATAACTAAGTTTTTTCTCTCAGCTAAATTTGAGGTAAACTGTGAGAAAATATATAATCATTTAAATACGTATCAGTTATAATGCATTTAAATACGTATTTTGTACAGATGATTTTATGCAATAAAGTATTTAAATATATACCAAGATTTAAATCAATTAATGTTTACTTTTACATATATAATATTAGTTTGTTTATAATTCGATATCAAAAAATTACAGATATAAAATATCGTGAAAATATGTACGGAAGTACGTTCGTTATTTCTTATTCTATTGTTATTTATTAAAAGGCACTAATCTAAAGAAAATAGGATTCACAAAGCCGGATATAAACCTGTATTATTTCCTTTATATAATGATACGTAGAGTCCATCTTTTTCCTTATGATATTTCTTTGTAATATAAATCCTGTGACCCACGTTTTGTACGGCCAATATTGCTTTAATATAATCATTTCTGCTCAAATATGATTAATGCTTGCTGCTGGTTTAATAGGCAATATAATTTTTTTATCAAATATCTTATTTTACTGTCATTTTTAAAATCTACCTAGTTTTTATATGACTACACTAAAGGAAGGATCATGTGAAGGAAGGGTCATTGTATGTATGTTTGTAAGCATTTATTTATATTTCTTTGACACACTCTGTAGTTATACGGAGTGTCGGACAAAAGCTTGAAATTTGTCATTAGATGTGTTTTCATTGTGTCTAGGATTAAGGCTAGGTTTGTGGCTAGTGTGAACTTTCACAAGAGAGTAATATAGGATATATAAGTTTTTCCTAACTGCGCTAGAAGGAAGGTTATATTTTTATTGATTCGGGTTGGAATTGGGTATTTTGTTTTTATAATAACGATTTGTTATCCAAAGGATAAATCTATTCAACTTGCAAATTAAATTGATTTCTTTTTAAAGCTATGGATTTTCGAAAATGCTCAAGATGTTTGTAATTCTGAGTCTGCATATTCATTTTATTTCAAGATATTGTATTGCAATAAAATATGTTTTACTGTAGAACGAATTTGTGACATTTTTCCCACATATATTTATTACTAGCTGCAGCATGCAGCCCGCTGCCTCATAAAAGTTTTTTGGTGAATCCCGCGGGATCATCTAATTTTTCTGGGATAAAATAGCCTATGTGCTATTCCAGGTCATTATCTTTCTGTATGCCAAATTTCATTCAAATCCGTTCAGTAGTTTTTGCGTGATTGAGTAACAAACATCCATCCATCCAAACATCCAAACTTTCGCATTTATAATACTATAATATAGATTACTAGCGAACGCCTTGATCATATGGAACCGAATTCAACCATATACTAAACAATGAAATCTCTTCTAAGTTTGGCAATAGATTTTAGCCATGGAAACATTGATATAATATAAAAACCAAGATGCACAGTCCCGAACAAAACTGACACTCAAAAGTGTCCCACATTTCATTTAAATAGTTATAGATATTTTTTTTATTTTTTTTTTAAATTTATTATTCAGAAAATTCACAGCAATTTAACACAGTAATGTTGTAAAATCTAGGTAACAAAATAAGCCAATTAAGAGTTTCCATAATTAGACAACAGTATACTTGCAACAGACGCTATGTGTACGATATACAAAGTTTACTTGCAAGTTAGTTTTCAAAAAATAAGTTCGAAAGAATACGCCTTATTTGAATTTGTTTCATGTGGAAAGGATCGAGATCGATATAACTATTAACTTTATTAAGACTATCAGTAGCTCTTATTATGAAAGTGTTTTTTTCCATAAATTGTAGAAGTAAAAGGTACATACAGCGAAGTTGGATATGGCAAAAATATATGTTTTTGTATATCCAATCTCAAGCGCAACATTTATAGTTTTTTTTTTTTAAATTGTGCGCTCATTTTTGGAGAACGTTTTTGAGATACTGAGTGTGCATCTTCGGTTTTTTATATCAATGCATGGAAATAATAGTTTTCGAGTACATGTGTGTATATTATCATGTATGTCAAATGAAGATAACGTGTGTAATGTTTATCTTTATATAATAATAAAAACAATAAATAATACGTGAAGGAAAAACTTTGGACCCCTTTTTAAGACAATTGCGCGAACGATAGAGTGTGAAATTTAGCACAGTTAAAGTTTACATCGCGCAGGACTGCAGAAACCTAATATTTTTAAATAATATGGAATACCTATTTTTTATAATAAAATGCATTAGAAATACATTAAATTAATAAAAATAAATATTACACACACTACATTCATATGACATACATGATAATATACACTCTCGTATACAATACGGCTCTAATTTATCGACGGCCCATAAAGTCAATTGTCAAAATTAAAAGAGTTTTTTTTGTTTAGTCTATGGTTTCGGTCACAAGCAAGGACCTTATACGATAACTGGAATTATTACGAAGCAATATTTGAAAAATAAAAATGTACTTTATTTCGTTACTCATAAAGTTGACATTTCTTTCTTACTTAACAGAGGGGGAAAACGTTCTGAGCAAGACAACGACATGAGTGGATGTTATCCCTTTCTTGCAATTGCCAGTGTAAATAAAACTATCTGATGGTAGATTTTATATATTCGGTAATTGTTAAATCCCTTTTATTCATATACTTCGATAAATACATTAGCATAAAATGTATTGTAATTAACATAGTGAGTTCTAAAATGTGCTTATTTCAATTATTACGTAATTACTTATGCAATGCAAAAACTGTTTCTCAAATTAGTAGAATTATTTAGTAGTAATTTGCAAACTACGCATGGCCGCACTTATATATGGCAATTGGCGCTTTATTTAGTAGAAAAAGACACACTCCACCCATGTCGTGGTACTCTTCGGAACGATTTTGAAGCGCGTGTGAATATTCCGGGTAGAATGTAACTTCCTTGGTCACAAGCGATCATAAGTTTTCATTATTTCAATGTAGTTTTAATGCATATTGCTCCTAGTTTAAAACATTAGGTTTCTATCCTTCTCCGCAATGTAAACTTTAACTCTGCCAAGTTGCGTTTGCATTCGCGTTGTTGTAAAAAAATGTTTACTTTACGTATTTATATATAAGATATATTTACCGCCCCGTTGGTCGAGAGGTTAGCAACCCTGACTACGCAATCGACAGGGCTCGGGTTTGATCCTCGACGGGGACAAGCATGTGTGTGATGAGCATAAGTGTTTGTATTTTCGGGTTTGAGTGTTTATTAAATATATTCCAGTATTTATATATTATGTATTTCTATGTAATAGTATCGTTGACTAACACCATATCACAAGCAAATAATTTGCTTACTTTGGGGTTAGATCAATAAGTGTAATTTGTCCCGTGAATATTTATTTATCACTTTTGGCGATTTATTAGTATATTAGAACATTTTAACGATAACACTGGCCGTAAAAGTATTTAATTTACCTCTTATTTAAGTTGTTATAGCTCACCAATACATTTACTTCCAAGTTTAACCAGAAAATACGAATAGGTACTAGATTCAGACAAAGACACTACTAAATGAATTATCGCCTCTGTAATATAGTAGTCCGGTGACGGTGTTGACTACAATATGAAGTCCCGGGTTTGATTCCCGGATCGGACAATTCAAATGTTTTTTAAATTTTCTGATAAAAACAAGTTGCCCGGTTTGGCTAAGTGCCCGGTTGGCGATAGGCTTGCCACATTGTGGGACAGAGTATCTTCGGTTAATCATGGGTGCACAGGTTGTACCTCTGCCTACCACGTCGGAGTAATATATATAATGTATGCGTAAAAAATTGAAATATAAATAAATATAAGTGATGAGATGAAATTGTTAAAAATGAGCCTTTAAGAAGCAAATCTGATTTGGATTCTATTTACATAAGCGTGTTGTGTTCTAGAAATTCAATAGAGATATGTGAAGCATAATACAGCTTATTACATGGAAGTCATGTTCTTAAAGGAGTATGCAAAGTGAATTATGTGTAATTACAAAGAACGTGATTATAATCTTCGCTTGCGTTACAAAATTAAAATTCGCTGAGCGAATCTTCAAGTTCCGTATAAATAAGAGATCTCGCAAGCAATTTGCGAACTGAAATCCTTTGCTTAATTATGTTCTGAGCTTCTTCGAGGTGCTTCCTTGTGAGAACGTTGATTTAATTACCGCTAAGTATTTTTTATGAACCACTTGAGTTTTTGTAGTTCCTACCCTTAAGTTTTACTAAGCAATCGGAATATTTGCGAAGTAATTAATTCGAATGATCCTAATTAAATTTTAATCGTTCTCAGAAATTCTAATTTGAATTCTTATTCTAATTTCTATATTCCTTGAATTCCGAACTAAAGCTTTTGAACATTTATATTGAGTTGGTTCGTATTTTCTTGATTACAGGTGTTTTGCGTATATAAGATTCAATAAAACTAATTATTTTTCCCTTTAGAACTAATTTCATTTACGTCTCTGTGCTATCTATCATATTTGTTCGACTCCACATTTTTCATTCGAACCGCAAGGGACTGGAACATGCTTCCTGAGTCTGTGTTCCCCGACGAGTACAATCTAGGGATCTTCAAGAGAAGAGTGAGCAGGTATCTTTTAGGGAAGCGCGTTCCATCTTAGGCCGTGTCTCAGCTTACCATCAGGCGAGATCGTGGTCAAGCGCTTCCCTATCGATAATAATAATAAAAACAAAACTGGGAAAAAATAAGACGGAAAATTGCGTCTGCGTAAGTTGCAACTAATTTTATATTTATAAAGGTGTAATCATGGTGTGGTGTGTGTTGGTGTTGGTCCCGGCCTCCTTTGTAGAATAGGCCAACTGCCGTTCTGCCAGGCAGGTCGTAAAAGGCGACCGATTGGCTATCGAGTCACTACCATCGTGGCTACTAGGTGGTAGAGTTCCGCATTGTCTCGCCCGGGTCAGGTACCACCGCCTTACCTATTCCTGCCGCAATAGCATCAGTGCTTGTCGTTGTCGCGTTCCGGTTTGGAGGGTAAGGTAGCCGGTAAACTTATGCACGTGTCATTCGAGTTGTTACTGAGATTTTGAGTTGTCGAGAAAAACCTCGAAAATCCTCTGTAATACCACAGAATACTTCAGACTTACAGAAGCTAATGTTCCATACAAGTAATATTCGAGCATAGCACACATATACACCTCTCACGGACGCGATATCTAATAACTAGCTGTTTGTTTTTAGACTTTATTCGCGCGGACTTCGTTTACTCCGCACAGCTCCTCCCCCGTAGGTGCTAGCATGATAATATGTAGCCTATATATCGACCTGACCTGTTAGTAATACTCATGCAAAATTTGAAGTAAACCCATGCAGTACTTTTTGAGTTTACCCCGGACATATATACAGACAAAGAGATAAACAAGCAAACAGACAAACAGACACATAGACAAACAGACAAACAAACAAACAGACAAACAGACTAACAGACAAAAATTCTAAAAACTATATTTTTTTCTTCGATATCGATTTTAGATCACGCCCCAAGTATTCTTTTAAAAAAATATTCAATGTACAGTTTTGACTTTCCTACGATTTTATTATATGTATAGATATGTATAGACTAGCTGACACGGCAAACCTTTTTTGCTAAATATATTTATAGCAGTATTTCTTTACTAAATAATGGATGTTATCTATATTATTATTAATATTATAAAGCTGTAGAATTTGTTTGTTTGTTTGGTTGAACGCGCTAATCTCTGGGTGCACCAATCAGATTTAAAAAATCTTTTTGTGTATGATAGCCACATTATCGAGAAAGGTAGTAGACTATATTTTTACCCGATTAAGCAAATGTAATATTTTTGTATCACGCGAACGAAGTCGCGCGAAACAGCTATTTATACATAAAAACCTCCCTCTTGAATCACTTTATCCATTAAAAAACGCATCAAAAATCTGTAGCGCAGTTTTAAAGATCTAAGCATACATAGGGACAGACAGCGGAAAGCAACTTCGATTTATACTATGCAATAACTAATTATTAATCGAATTTTGCAGTTTTGTAGAAAGAAAAAAATATTTATTTGCAAGAATATGGGTGTTACAAGTTGTTAAAAATAAATTAAGTTACCAAAATATTCTACCATTATATGGTGTGCAAATATTTAAAGAAATATCATTATATAATATTACATTTGAAACATTGTATCGAATTTTTAGAATTACTACCGGATCGGAACGCGGCCACAAATTTGAAACTCAGTAATATATTTTTAACAAAAACTTAACTGAATAAAAGTTATGCGTTGTCAAACATTAAAATTAGTTAGTGAATAGTCAATCCTCTGTTTTCATACCCCTTTGGATGTTTTTTTTTTGAAAATATACATGAAACAACCCTCGGGGTATATTCTATGTCATAAAAGAAGAATTATAACAAAGTCAGTGAGTGAACAATCAGTCATTCCTTGTTTACGACCTTTATGGTAGAAATTTAAAAAAATTAAATGGGGTATACCCATTCCAATATAAAGAAGAAATATCAAAATCAGAATTAGAATTCACTAGGTGGTAGATTTCTGTATTGTCTCGCCCGGCTCTGGTTCCACCACCTTACCTTATCCTGCCACAGTAGCGTCAGTACTTGTAGCTGTCGTGTTTCAGCTTGGAGAGTAAGTTAGTCGGTAATTTTATGCACGTGGTATTAGACCTTGCCCCAAGATAGCAACGCACGATTAACATCTTTGGTGTCTATAGGCGATGGTTGACTCTTTCCATTAGGAGACCCATCTGCTTGTTTGCTATCTTATGATATAAAAAAAGATACTCTATCGCCTATACACCAAAGATGTAAATGATGCGTTGCTATCTGTGCAGCAGAATGATAATGCTATATATATAAGTCTACCGCCCAACTTAACCCCCAAAACGGAACAAGATAATGACAAGCATTGACGCTATTGCGGCAGGAATAGGTAAGCAGTGGTACCATATACCCGGGTGAGTCGATGCGGAACTCTACCACCTTGTAGTCACTATGTGGTAGAGAGTAGATCTTATAATATAAAAAATAATACTATGTGAAAATGTATGCTTAGTCTAACATTAAAAAAAAAATTCGCGTCTAATTGCAAACTTCCTCCGTTTTCTCGTCCGTTGAAAATAACAATAAAGCAATAAAATGCATTTCTTTATTAGATTCAAATTCATAATTTCTTAAAATGTCTCGCTCCATTTTTTATTCACAACCACCATCTTTTTAGAAAATATTGCTATTTTAATAAAAAAATCCTTCAAAACCGCTGTACGTAAATATTACAGGAGCAGCAGAACGCAACAAATGGAGTCACGTAACGAGGCTTGGAAATTTTCACTCGGTAAACATACTGCATAGTGATGTTAAAAATTCAATATATGAGACGGCGCGGTTGTAGCCACCAGTCATTGGAATTGTAGAATAAACATTGTTGTCTCGACCTGTACAATCACCTACGAAAGATTGTCGAAAATTGTACTCAAAGTTTTTTTTAATAAGGTCTTCTTTTGTGAATTCTTTTATTTGGCGAAGATCTGATGCAGAGTTCCGGAGATATATCAGAAATCAGAAGTACGTTATTTAATAAAACTTTTTACAAGCTATTTCACGTCAACATATTTTTTTAAACTACTGGATCGGAAAGGCGGCCACACACTGAGAAATCCAGCGGAAGACACTCAGCGGGCTTGTTTTTTTTTATATCATAAGATAGCAAACAAGCAGATGGGTCTCCTGATGGAAAGAGTCAACCATCGCCTATAGACACCAAAGATGTTAATGATGCGTTGCTATCTTGTGGCAAGGTCTAACGCCACATGCATAAGCTTACCGGCTACTTTACCCTCCAAACCAAAACACGACAGCGACAAGCACTGACGCTAATGCGGCAGGAATAGGTAAAGCGTTGGTACCAGACACGGGCGAGACAATGCAGAACTCTACCACCTAGTAGCCACGATTGTGGTGACTCGATAGCTAAACGGTCGCCTTTTACGACCTGCCTGGCAGAACGGCAGTTGGCCTATTCTTCAAAGGAGGCCGGGACCAACACGGCGAGAAATGTGTTATGATACTATCATAGAAGGGAGTTAAATTAGTAAAAGATTATTTGAAATACCTAAGATCACATTTATTTCACTATATATATTTTATCACTCAAGAATAAAACATATTACTGACCTTACTCGTTGACACTTCTACAATGAAGTCTCTGATCCGTCTGACGGCCAGCTGTGACTTTTACGTTCACTTACTGACAATTACTTGACGTTGACAGCTCTTTAGTACAGACAGCAACGGTCTGTCGAATATGTCAACAGATTACAATCGTTACACTTGTCTTTTTTTCCATATCATCTATTTTTTTACAATATCACAATATTACAAAAAATATATATGAGATCGGTATGAGGAACAATTAATCCCAGGCTTTTTTGTCTTCTAAATAATCTGATATTTTATAATACCCTTTTTTACACAGTTTTGTTTTAACACATTTTTTTTGTTATTTATTGACTGGTAGATTTCTTGTAGTGTCAGGAAGACTATTGTAAAAGCGTATACATTGCCCCATAAAAGAGTTACTTATTCTGCGGAGACGAGATGTATGCATAACAAGATTGTTTTCGTTCCTTGTATTTATTGAGTGAAGTGTAAAGAGTGAGTGAAGAGTGAAGAATAAGTATATAGGAAATGAGAAATCGGTTGCTGCAGTTAAAACATTATTTTACTATTATATTATTTTATAATATAGAAAACAATCAGCTTATTCTGCCAATTAAATGAAATAACCACTGCTAAAAATATCTAAGATGTCTATGGACATATAAATAATTTTACCAGCTATCTTACTCTCAGAACCGGAATACGACGGCGACGTGTACAATTCTACTGCGCACAGTGTTTCGTCTAGAACAAGCTAGCTAGACAAAATTATTTTTTAACGGATATAGGTTTAAAAGTCCCTATTAAGCAAAATATTGAATGTTTTAATATTTTAAAAACTTATAAATCTTTCAAAAAGGTCACTTCGAAAATAAAATACATTAATTAAAAAACAACGATGTTTATTGCACGAATTGACAAATTGACAATAACAGATACATTACTGATCATTTACAGTTAAGTACATACTTACGTAACGACTTAACTGATATTAACTAACTAATGATAACGAGAATGTGTACATTTACATAATAATAATAATTAAAACAATAAATACAATGAATCTATATTTTACAATGATGTACATAATAAATCTACTATTAATTACTAAAACATCTCCAACTACCTAGTATTGAAGAAAATTATTATTATGAGGATCAAATTAGAAATTATTCACAATCACTAATTTCATCGTCATCAGAAAAATCCTTTTCATAATAATCTATTAAATTAATATTTACATTAGTTTTTACAGTGGACTTACAAGTTCTAAGACTGCAGAAGGGAGGCTACCTGATTTTTATTTTTGGGATATCTCGGAGACTGTTAATTACGGGATCAGATGTGATGATTAACATATTAAGCAAATCTATACGAGAGCGTTTTCGGGTATTATCCCTCCGGAATCTTCTGCAATCTTTATTGCGAGCTTGTTGATCTTCCTCAGAAAGCTGCCCAATTGGCAAAATAGCCGATTGAATAATATCCACACTATGCACAAGAATTTTGTGCACAGTAATGGGCATGCAATACCACGAATATAAATCCAAGTAAAGTTTTCTGGTAAGGGAAGCTAATTTTTGAAAGTTATTTATATTAATATCTAAACCACTAGATAAAACGCGAAGTAACGTATCAAAATTTTGAATAAGAGTCACATCTAGTCCCGTAATTTCAGCGCTCTGTTCAGGATTCCTACATAAACTATTTAAAATTTCTTGGCCTTACATAAACTATGAAATGATGGAAACACCTGATGTTCAATGATGGAGACACCACTTCCGCGTCTGTCTATAGGCGGTACTCGTAGATTTTGAGTCTATATAATACGCAAGTGCCTCGTCACTCGTAAGGCACCTTTGCTGCTCACTGGACTTTCTTGTATTAAACTTCTCAGGACTCTCAAAAACTTCTCGAATCAGTTTTGCCACGTTGCGCTTGCCTGATTGACGAGAAGCTATTTCAGCTGCAGTCAAAAGTTCTTCAGATGTTCGCGACTGAACCAAATCATCGACACGTCGACGTTTTGTTTTGGCACTTGCGTTTGACATATCCACTGGCTGTCTTCCGGAACCTTGCAGTGAATTCGAGGAGGTTGATGCCTCCGCAAGGTCACAAGAGACATTAAAAATTATGTCTTCGCCTCCTAGCCACTTAGCATTGCAAGCCAAAAAGCGATCTCGTGTTCGGCTAGAAGCCTCCCATTTCTCCGAAAGTTTCGCAGACAAACGGGAAATGGAGGTCTTGATTTCCTAAACTGGTGCTTCGGTTATGCCACTAAGATCGTGTTGTTGGGTAACAGCCATTAAAAGCGCCGTGTTATGCTCACTTTTTGAATGTTTTACCCACTCTTCGAAAAACTCCGTTTTCGAGATTTTGAAACTGCTATCTGAAAAATAAATGAAAACGAGTTATGGGCAAATACGGGCAAGAAAAAATGGTTTGGTTATAATTTAGAAATATGTACCTATCACCTGAAAAAAAATACAGGCCGGGGACCCGAGGGAGTTTTTAGTTATCGTCTTTTAAATTTGAAATCGTTGAAAAAAAAAAACGATTTTCTAATTTCTAATGCCCAGAATTTAATATATAAAAGATATTATTTCATAATTACTAAAACAGAAAAATATACTTACCCTTAGTAGTAGAATCCATCACTAAAATTCACCACAACTAGTAAAACAACCTTTGGAGATGCAATTGTGTTATATACTTCATACTCTTAAGTTCTTACAATTTTCGTTAAAATTATTACAAAGTTTTCGCTTCAGGTATTAATATATAAATTCGAAGAAGTTATCTTGTAATATGAGGAGTGGAATTCTCTGAAATTCAATCAGATGATCAGTCGCACGAATGAAGCCATTTTACCAAATTTCAAGAGGATTTATTGACAAAGGTGACATTCCCCTAATTACAAGTTATTGTACCATTGTCTCAGTGTCTTCGCTCCATGCCTTTTATCCCCAATATTCTAATTAATATGAAATTGAATATATTTAACTAAACTCATAACCGGTTTCTGAAACGCAAATTAATTTTAACAAGCAATTATTATGTGTTTAACAGATGATTTGCTTGTAAAAATTATATCAAACAGAGATCACACATTAAGGGGGGGGGTTGGGGGGGGGGAATTGTAAAATATGTGTCATCACACTAGGTGGGGGGTCTCACAAATGTGACCAGCTGTGACAAGGACGGGGAAGGGGTCAAAAAATCACGAAAATCGTGTGACGTAATTTATGGATGGCCCCTTCTTCTTCTTCTTCTTCTTCTTCTCGTGGGCGGGTCTCCGCAACTCGACGACTAGCGCCTTTTTTGCGTGTGGTTAGGATGGTTCTACTCTTGCCATCCCAACTCCTCCAGGAAGCCCAGCAACCCCTTGATGTGGGAGAAAGCTTCGGGGAGCGACCTCGGGGATCCGAGATACTTGACCCGGTAATTCGCCACGCCTTCACAATCGATGATGATGTGGGCAGCCGTTTCTTCTGTCTGCATGCAAGCTCTGCACAGAGGACTGTCTGTAACACCCATGTTAAACATGTGTTTGTTAAATGGACCGTGCCCTGTAATAGCGCCAGTTATTACACGTAGCTGTTTTTTGTTTAATTTAAGTAGCCTGTGCGATAGCTGCGGGTTCAATTTGTCAAAAACCTGTTTCGATTGCCCACAGTCGGTACGCTCGGCCCAGTATTTATTGTGCATGTCGGTCGTGCGTTGACGTAGACTCACGTACAGCCAACGGGCCGGCAAGGGGGCAGCGGGTTCCGCTCCCAACATGGCCATATCAGATGCCCGCCGAGCTAACTCATCGGCTGTATCGTTTCCTCGTGAGTCACTATGTCCTTTAATCCACTGTAGTGTGACGTTGTTATACGTACCTATGTTATTTAGGGAAGTATGACATTCGTCAATAAAGCTTGAAGTAATTTTATTGCTTTGAAGAGCCATAAGGACCGCTTTGCTGTCTGTCAGGATCTTAATTGATTCATTAATTACCTGTCTAGCTGCGATCGCCTGTGTAGCTAAGATTATTCCAGTGCTTTCGGCCTGGAAGATAGAATTGTATATGCCAAGTGGCCATGCAATCTTGATGTTCAAGTCTTCAGAGAAAACACCCGTACCTGAGCCTGAACCTGTCTTTGAGCCATCTGTAAAGATCCTGAGGTCTCTGATGTTGAGTCCCTCCTTACCTTCATCAGAGAGCTGTATTTTGTACTTCTTATCGAAGACAAATTTAACAGGTATCGAGTCGTTTGGAGCTGCGACAAGCGGTTGGTATTCGAGAACCTGTTTAAAGATACTTGCATGAGAACCTTCCTGTACCTGTCCAGCTTGATTCCAGGCCCGCAGCGACTGTAAACGAACCGCCGAGGCCGCTGCTGTCTGCTGTATAAACAGGTGAAGAGGTGGTATGCAGAGCATCGTCTCTAGTGCTGCCGTTGGGGTAGTCCTCATGCAACCTGTAATGGCTACACATGCTAACCTTTGGAAGCTTTGTAATTTGTTGATCGCCGTTTGAAGTGTGGTTCGTGGCCACCAGACTACCGCACCATAACACACTAACGGCCTAATCACTGCTGTATATAGCCACAGCATAATTTTTGGTGAGAGACCCCATCTCTTACCAATTAATCTGCGGCATTGCCAAATGGCCCCTTATAAATGATTTGCGTTTCAGAAACTGACCTTTACTTTTCTTATTGATATCATTTTTAGTTATTTCACAGAATAATAAACAAGCAGATACTTCTGACGGAAAGAGTAAACCTACGCCTATAACAGCCAGTCTCAATAATCGATCTATCCCTAACCAAAGTTTAAAATAGTAACTAACAGTATCTATCTGCGCATTTTTACGTTTTAATAATCACAGATAGATAGAAATATCTGTCTGTAATCTTTAACTAGAGTTAAGAGGATCTTCGCTTACCAGAGATAAATGCTTCTATAGAAAAAAGAGGGTCGAGTGTTTCAAAAACACTGTAACAGCTTACTAGTTAGTTTAGCTTTCCAGCTGTAACGGTTTTACCTATCGCCAGATTTTGAAGGATAATCGAGATAGTTTTACTGCATTTCTTTATTTATGATTTTTCAGATAAATAACAATGAAAATATAACTATTTAGTTACGATAGTGGTGATGTAATTAATGGAGATGACATATTTAATTACGAAGCGATTTTTGCAGCTTATGATTGACAACTATATATGTTCGTATAAACTATTTTACTAAATTATCTGAAGCAGTAATAAATGATTTGCGTTTCAGAAACTGGCCGCTAAATTTTCGTGTTGCTATAGCTAATGACCATAATTCGCGTCAAAATTTGAAGTTCCATCCTCACCATCTCGATGTCTGGAAATCCACAACTTGCGATTCTCGGCACTTTTTACCTCGCACTACTCTGTTGTGGAACCAATTACCGGCAGGGGTATTTCCGAACGGATACGACATAGGGACCTTCAAGAAAAGAGCTTACTCATTCTTAAAAGGCCGGCAACGCAATTGCAAGACCTCTGGTATTGCAGATGTCCATGGGCGGCGGTGATCACTTACCATCAGATACACCTCTTGCTTGTTTGCCCCCACTTCTATATAAAAAAAAATATTTCATGTTATTTCACAGGATAGTAAACAACCAGATACTTCTGACGGAAACAGTAAACCAACAGTCACATCAAAATTGGGAGCGGTGCTACTATTCGTGTGACAGAGTTGGGATGCTACATGCATAAATTTACCGGCTACCTTACCCTCCAAACCGAAACACGACAGTGACAAGCACCGACACTATTGCGGTGGGAATAATAAGAGACGGATATTTACGGTCTTTTAATTTAATTATTACCCACAGATTAAACTGAATTCGTCTTTCAAGGCAATTTCTTAGAATGTCAATGTCACTTGCATTTACACAGAGAAATACAGAGCTATAATACTCACCGATGAAATAAAACCACTCCAGAGGTATTTCCTTAAGCCTCAATTTTTTATACGATACGATAAAATAGCACAATATGGTATATTTCTATTGTTTACGATATGATATACTAACAAGAGTTTGACATTTACATACATTTTCTCAGATGAGCGGCTATTCATTTCACGCTCAACACTCTGTCTATTAATATTCGTGTGGTCTGTGGTGTTACCAAGCCAGAACGAGGCGTCTCAGAACTCTCCGTTAGAGACGTGTATTATCCTTCTTACCTAGCAATAACGACGATCACTCCAAAAGAGACCTGGAGCAACCAATTTGCTTTTTTTTTTCAAACACGTTTATAAATAAGAGTCGTTTCTCGGTAGTGGCGAGGATGCCTAATTAGTACCAGGGAAAAATAAAAGGTGCAAAAATAGACAACCTAAGGTTGTACATTATCATACACCCCTTGTAACTTGACTGCTTTTTTGGTCGAGTGTTTAGGGACCACTACGAGGACGAGGACATAATATAATCGAAGGGGCCTGATTCGAATCCCATCAGGAACAAGCATTGACGTGTTAGGCATAAAAGTCTGTATTTCTGGATCCGCTTAAATACTTTTTTTTATAGTAGAGGGGGCAAACGAGCAGGTGGTGCACCTGATGGTAAGTGATCACCGTCGCCCATCCGCAATAGCGGGGGTCTTGCAGCTGCGTTGCGGCCATTTAAGAATGAATAAGCTCATTTCTTGAAGGTCCCTGTTTGCATCCGTTCGGAAACACCCCAGAGGGTACTTGATTCCACAAAGAAGTAGTGCGAGGAAAAAATCTATATATATATAAAAATCAATCCTTATTTTCCTTGGTCACGACATCACGCCTGAATGGCTGGACCAAGTTCGGTATTTTTTTTTTGTTGTGTTTGTAATTGTAAGGAGAAGGTTCTTATAAAATGAAATATTAAGGAAATTGCGCGGAAAATTAGAAAATTTCAGAATACTTAGCCGCCATATAAAGTTTAATGTCATTTTGGCTGCATGGAAGGACAATCCCGTAGACTTATATAAATTACGTGTCACGTTGTTTGTCCGCTATGGATTCCTAATATGTAAGGCAAAACAACGTTTGCGGGGTCAGCTAGTACCGAATATTTTTAAATTTTTATATATGTACTAGCGATTGCCTTTGGCCGAAATTCGACCATAGACTAATCAAATTTCTTTTAGTTTGACAATTGACTTTAGCCGCAAAGGAAATAGTAGGTATACATGTATAATATTGTCATATATATCTCATGAACGTAGTGTGTGTTATTTTATAAATTTAATGTATTTCTAATGCATTTTATTTAATAATATTAGGTTTCTTCAGTCCTCTGTAATGTAAACTTGGACTTTGCCAAATTTCATTCTCCACCGTTTGCGCAATTGTCATAAAAAGGGGTCCAAAGTTTTTCCATCGCGTATTATAATCATATATATAGAATTCTCGTGTCACAATGTTCGTTCCCGTACTCCTTGGAAACGGCTTGACCGATTTTGATTAAATTTCGTATGCATTTTCAGTAGCTCTGATAATCGGCTACTATATATTTTCACCACCGCTAAAAATATTTTTTTTATTTTATGGACAATTTTTTTTATTTTTTTATGATTCAGCATTGAAAAATACATACAACTCTAAATTTTACCCTTCTATCACCAATCCTTATTTTTTAATTAAATAATTTATATGGCAAAACAACGTTTGCAGGGTCAGCTAGTATATAGATAGATGTATATATTTTTATATAGTAGTATCGTTGACCCTCCGACCATAAACGTTACTAACAAATAATTTTATTTGACTAATTTGTATATTTTATACTTTTTGTCCTCGGCACTTAGTGAAACTCCATTTGTAATTTTGTAAACACACGTCTTGTACTGTTTCACGAACAATTATTAATTTAATTAATATCGCCAACTGGTTTCGCCTTTTACGATATCTTTAGGGCCACAATACTTAAAAGTTAGTGAAAAAGTACAAGTGTGTTAACGAAATTAAAATATTTATTTAAATATTCTATTATTTACTAGTGTGCTTTGTATTATTTAGAAGCTAAAAAGATACAATATACCAAAATTAAGCGTATTTTTTTACTCAAAATAAAACAAAATTTATTTTTTCTTATATTTACTAGGTACTATAATTTTCGAGAATATTGAAATTGTTTTATATTCTACTAGATGTTTCGTTCACCTGACCCAAAAATACACCTTACTTTTGAGCAATCGGGTAAAAAGGTAGCCTTTAGCCTTTTTATTGAATGTTGCTATGATACAGAAAAAGTTTTTTTCAAATCCGAGTAATGCATTTAGAGATTATTGCTTTAAAACAAATAAACAAACAATAACAACAAAAATTGAGCTTTATGATATTATTTATTTTTGTTTATTTAACACTTTATTGTATACAAAATATTTTTTTTAAAAATAAACAGATTATATAAAACATGTACAAAAGGCGAGCTTATCTCTGAAAAAGATTAAAATACAACAGACATGAGCACTAACATTATGTCGACAAGAATAATTGACAAGGCGATGCCACAAACCCGAGTCGTCTTTAGATACCACTGCGGGTAAAACTACAGAATACACTTATACTAATAGACACCATGCCATGTGATATTTTATCATGTTGAATAAGAAGCCTGGATTTAAAAAACTAAAAAAAATATCTTGAAAGGCGTATGTATCCAGTTTAAACTGTTGATGAAACGTATACTCAACGTTTTCTTGATGCTAAGTAAATTAGCTTTGTATTTGGCGCTGTAGACCTGCAAGTCGTCAGATTTTCATAATGGTGAAAGCGATGACTGATGGAAATTACTTTGTACATATAGTCTTGGCAACAAACCAGAAAGCAGTAGTGTATCTTCTCTCAGGTAATTCTACAGAATGTTATTTTTAAGGCTTACCGTGACACGCACACACGGGCTTAACGTTAAAGTGTTTTTTTAATTAAGTGGATTTGGGATCTCCTTTTATTTAAACTATTTGTGTAGAATTAAAATTACCCATTTTGAATGCAAACTGATTACTCAATTAATGAGAATGACCGCGTTACGTAACAATGCATATAATAACTTTAAAAACAACATAGAAAAATATCGACAAGCAGGATTTGAACCTGCGACCGTCTCCTAAGGAGACTTAAACGAACTAAGCTAGGTTCGGGAACCGCTGGTAATTCTCATAAATAAGCACGATTCGTAAATGTAGCTATTAAGCATTTATAAACTGTTGTATGAAATAAATATTTTTGAATTTTGAATTAAAAAAAAAAACAAAAAAATGAGTTCATCGTAATACAGATGAAATTCACATTTATAATTGTGATTAGTACTTTCGTGTTTCTAATTATTTTTGTGTTAAAGCACTCATCCCGTGCTTAGGAAAACTTGAAAAACTTTAAAAACCACAAAGAAAAATATCGACACGCAGCATTTGAACCTGTGACCGTCTCATTAAAGTCGGGACGCTTTACTGTGGAGCTAGTGTAAAAAAAAATAATGCACATAATATCCTACAGCACAATGCCATCGATCACTGCTAAGCAAGCGTTATCATCTGACGAGAAACATAATTCCTGAATAGAATTATTCGTTACTTCGCAGAAATTTTCAACTCAAAAGAAAAAATTAATAAAATAAAAAGCTTATTTATAGCTACTTCTGAGAAGGGATGCATTAACTTAATGTCGAGAAAGTTAGAAGGCAGCGTTTAATTTCACAAGAAATAAATGGGGTGGTGAATTCCAACCTAACCATTACTCCTTTTTTCTACACAAGAGAAAACAATTATTTTGAATCTTTCAGGCAGTTTATTGAATTTTATAGAAGTACCTCTCTTAGTTTCCACACGAGTAAAGGCCATTTTGGAATTATCCGTAATATCACACCCGCTTTGAATACATAAACCGCTTAGGCGGCCATTTACGAGATCAGAATCTTTGTATTCATATTAAACAGTTATCCTGCTATTCGTCGTACCCTAAAATTCTTGCAACAGGTTTCGTAAGTTTTTTTCCGAATAGAAATATAATCACTTGACTATCCAAAAAATATCTTACAGTGTCTTTTTTAGGGTTCCATACCTAAAAGGTAAAAACGGAACCATATTACTAAGCCTCCGCTGTTTGTCTGTCCGTCTGTCTGTCACAAGGCTGTATCTTTTAAACCGTGATAGCTAGAAAGCTGAAATTTTCACAAATTATGTATTTCCATTGCCGCTAGAACAACAAATAAATGAAAAATATTAATTACATATTATTATAAAAAAAATGAAAATATTAAGGAGTCCTCATACAATAAACGTGTTTTCTTCCTATTTTTTTCTCAATATTAATAACGGTATGTAACAGATAGACGCTTCAAATTTTCACAGAATATTTAATTGTATATTAACTTTCAAAATATATAATTAAATAAAAATAAAATAAATATTAAATGGGGGGCTCCCTATGAAACAAACGTAATTTTTAACAACCAACGTGATTTTATTTTATAGACTAGTTGTTGTACACGACTTCGTCCGCGCGGACTTCGTTTACTCCGCACTGCACCTTCCCCGTAGGTGATAGCGTGATAATATGTAGCCAATATGTTGACCCGACCTATTAGTAATATTCATGCAAAATTTGAAGTAAATCCATGCAGTAATTTTTGAGTTTACCCCGGACATACATACAGGCAAACAGACAAACAGACAAAAATTCTAAAAACTATATTTTTGGCTTCAGTATCGATTGTAGATCACGTCCCAAGTATTCTTTTAAAAAATATTCAATGTACAGTTTTGACTTTTCTACGATTTTATTATATGATAGATGATGGAACGGAACCCTTCGTGCGTGAGTCCGACTCGCACTTGACCGGTTTTTTTAATATCACAAGCCGATGACTGTCGTGATGGATGGAGAAAAACATCGCCTGCAGACACCATATTGTATTAATGGGGCGATCCCATCTCTATAGCGAGATGCAATGCCACACTTGCATATGGCATTGCATCTTGCTCCATATTTCCTGGTTACCTTACCCTCCAAACAGCCAAACAGTGGTAACAAACTGGATGACACATTGCAGAACTCCACACCTAGTATTCACGATGCCAGCAACGAATTTTGACTTCGCCAAACCGATTTTAATTAAATCAACGGGATTTTATGCAGTTTTTAA
The DNA here is from genome assembly GCA_036924255.1 of Apodemia mormo. Lineage (NCBI taxonomy): Eukaryota > Metazoa > Arthropoda > Insecta > Lepidoptera > Riodinidae > Apodemia > Apodemia mormo. Next base: position 42,517,324 of record JAUPFN010000006.1, read on the forward strand.
AGGAAAAAAGCTGATAACATTTTTAAGTCAATCGGTGAATTAACTTAAAAGTTATTTGAAAAAAACTAAGTAAATTTGCTAAAAACAACGTAATTATAATATTTGAAAAGCTATAAGTTTTGAGAATTAGATTCGATTTTGATTTTTGAAACGGCATTGGACGTAGTTTCTTAGTACTAAAATATCTTAGAATACCAAAAAATGATTGGTTGAAAAATTTCAAAGCTATGTCGAAAAAACACTTTTTCCAAAATTTTTCATCAATTATTACTCCCAAACGGATAAACCGATTTAGATGCAATTTATGTATTAGACGTGGTTCTTTGAGAAATAAATCTGATTAGTTTTTGTATTCAATCGGTACATAAATCTGGAAGTTACTGTTATCTACATCTACGGTACATAAATCTGGAAGTTACTATAATCTAGAAAAATACTGTTTCACCAAAATTTTTTTGTTTTTTTTTTTCAAAATTACTCAAAATCTCCTGGACCGAATTAGTTCAAATTTTCAGAAAGTCTAAGTTGAGTGAAATCCAATTGAATACCATTAACCGCGTTTCGATCGGTAAAGCCGTTCAAAAGTTATGAGATGTTTATATACACACATACAGACATACTGAAATCATCGTAAAAATAGTCGGAAAAGGTTCCTAGAAATTCAAAACGTGGATATGTGGTGAAAACTCGATTTTCAAAAATCGGGGTAAAATCAGTAACTTTCTTATGTACGTACGTAGTGGGAAGTTAAAAATCATATTTGCTTGTTATTAAAATGTCGCTTACTAGCGTTATATTTTTATGAATATAGTAGCCGCTCATGTTAGCCAAGTCTAAACCCAAATTGTGCGTTAATATAGTGTAGGATCTTAAGAGATGATTTTGGGATTTACTCCAGCGCGTCAGATTAACGTAGGAGATATCTCGCATATTGTTGAGGCTCTCCACCAAATAGAATCGGGTATCTAGAGCAGTAAAAAACCCAATAACTTTACTCGCGGAAATACATTTTTTTCGTTATAATTGTATCATTTCCTAATACATTTTTTTCGTCATAATTGCATCATTTCCTTCAAAATAAAAGGAAATTCAACCGCGCCCGAATACGTCAAGAGGTTTTCGTTAAAAGTTTGTGACCGTCCCACTTTCAAAATCGTCAGATTTTCTAAATGACCTACATTTTTTATCTCGCAATTAACCCACCATAAATTTGACGTGCTTCAGTATTTCCATATCACTGTTTTTTTATACGTTTGAAAACCTAGTAGTAGATGCTTTCCCCATCGTTGAAACACATAACCTTTAATTTTATATTATTATCAACTAATCTATAAAATCCTCTAAATTTCCACGACGCTTGAGTAAATTGTTAATCAGTAGCGATGGGCGTTTTTGTTATTTTTCAACATTTTTTTGTCTTGTCAACTTGTCAACAACCGTTGTTGCGTTGATATCGTTGTTTCCGACACCGCGCCGGTGTGAGACATCCAACTTGTGTATTGGCCGGGGAAAATCAAACATGTTTAATATTTATAGTTTGGTGTTTTTATAAACTTTGTAATACTATTGAACTTCAATGTAAAAACATTTATGAGAACTAATAAGAACTAATGTAAATAAATAGACAAAACATTGAAATATAAAGTTTTTTTATTCGACCGCTCCCTTGGTCGAGTGGTTAGCGAACCTTACGACGAATCGAGAGCGCTCGGGTTCGATTCCCAACGGGGACAAACATTTGTGTGGGGAAGTGAATGTTTGTATTTCTGGATTTGGGTGTTAATTATGTATGTTACAGTATTCATATATTTATTTCTATGTATTAGTATTGTTGACTAGCGCCCATAACACAAGCAAATGATTTGCTTATTTTGCGGTTAGATAAATTTTTCATGTAATTTGTCCACCGAAAATTATAAAAACAAAATTATTTCATATTTCATTTAGAAGTATCGGCCATCGGGCATCGCCGTGCTATTATTGACATCGGTCGTTGTTGGATACGGTCGGCATTAATCGAAATATGTCATCGCGTTGAATGGTGATACTCCTATCTGTTGTTGAACATTTCGGCATCGGATGCCGTCAACAACGACTCACATCGTTGGTAAACAACGTTTTATTAAAAACGGCCACCTCTACTAATTAGCATCTTGTGCTTGTGCTTGTGCTTGTGCTATTAAAACTGGAAATTGATAACACTAGGCCTACAGTAGAAAATATTTAATAGCATTTTTTTCATGCCCGAGAAACCAATCAAGTGTACTATGAGCTTTGAAAGAACTACAAGATCACGCAGTTAGTCAACCAGGCCGGTTATCACGAGTAGATAGATTTTTTTTATATCATAAGATAGCAAACAAGCTGATGGGTCTCCTGATGGAAAGAGTCAACCATTGCCTATAGACACCAAAGGTGTTAATGTTGCGTTGCTATCTTGTAGCGAGGTCTAATGCCACATGCATAAGTTTACCGGCTACCTTACCCTCCAAACTGGAACACGACAGCGACAAGCACTGACGCTATTGCGGCAGGAATAGGTAAGGCGGTGGTACCAGACCCGGTCGAGACAATGCAGAACTCTACCACCAAGTGAATAGTGATAAGAATATCCCGTGTCGCTCCGGGCTCTTTTGAAGAATAGACAAATTGCTGTTCTGTCAGGCAGGTCTTAAAAGGCGACCGATTGAATATACACGACATAACCATCGCGACTATTAGGTGGTAGAGTTCTGCAACGTCTCGCTCGGACATTTGGTACCACCGGCTTACCTATTCCTGCCGCAATGGCGTCAATGCTGATCATTGTCGTGTCCCGGTATGGAGGATAAATTAACCGGTTGATTTATGCACGTGGCACTGCCATCCTTTCAATGGATAGTAATGCACCATTAACATCTTTGGTGTATATAGGCGATGGTTTCTCTTTTCATCAGGAGAGCCATCTGCTTGTTTGCTATCTAATGATATTAAATAGCAAACTAGTACTAGTAGCAAAAAAATAATTAGTATAAGTTTTTGTTATACTAATTACATGCATGTTGTACATTGCTTGTTTTCTATCTCGTTCCCTTGTCCATGTTTGCAGCATATCAAAGGGAAAAAATTCAATCGAAAATACTCGTATAAAGCCTATACTCGTAGCATATTATTCATGTTTGAATGTGGACACGTTTCGTCTGAAATATTCTCATCAAAGGAATATGTAAAGCATCTATTGAAATTTGTTAAATTAATAAAAAAGATAATTAAATATAATTTATCTTGTTTTTATGTTAATAAAATGAAAGCGAAGAACCATTTCGATAGGTAAAAGAAAAATATTCTAAGAACTACATCAAAGAAAATGAAAAAAGGATTATTTAAATACTCTTCATCAAACGAAAATAGGATTCACATATTCAGATAAATTCTACGTATTATTTTATATTGCGAGTTCATCTTTTTTTCTCATAGAAAGTTCTTTGTAAGATAAACCTAGTGCCCCTCGTTAGTGCAACAAATCCCTTTGCATTAAAACTCCGCTAATACTGGACAACCTTTGTGCCTGGCCTGATTATTTCAAAATGGAGTCAAGTATCTGAGCGGGAAATGTTTTTTAACGTATATTAATGACGACGTGGCAGCTGTATATTTATGTTTTTCAAGTATTTATGTTTTTCACAGCTAAACCACTGCACCGATTTTAATGTAGTTTGTAATAGAGACAATTGAAGACCCGGAGTCAAACACAAGCATGTTTTTTTTTTAAATCAACCCCTTATGTCTAAAATCTGGGATTAAAATTAAATTACATTTCTTGTATTAACCTGTTTCACACAGACGCGAGATAAATTGTAAAAAAATAGACTTTTTAAATCTTCAAAAGTCAAAACTGTACATTGAATATTTTTTTAAAAGAATACTTGGGGCGTGATTTACAATCGATATCGAAGCCAAAAATATAGTTTTTAGAATTTTTGTCTGTTTTTCTGTTTATCTGTTTGTCTGTTTGTCTGTTTGTCTGTATGTATGTCCAGGTAAACTCAAAAAGTACTGCATGGATTTACTTCAAATTTTGCATGAATATTACTAACAGGTCGGGTCAACACATAGGCTACATATTATCATGCTAGCACCTACGGGGGAGGAGCGGTGTGGAATAAACGAAGTCTGCGCGGGCGAAGTCGCTGGCAACAGCTAGTACTTAATAAATTACGTGTCACATTGTTTGTCCGCTATGGACAGCACCATAATATTCAGTACAAGTAACTGTTTGGCAAAACAACGTTTGCCAGGTCAACTAGTAGGTATTTATATATATATATATATATATATATATATATATATATATATATATATATATATATATATATATATATATATATATATATATATTTACCTATTTTTTCACGTACCTAGTTCTTCTATATTATGTATCTGGTTCAAATACAATTTAATTTTGAATAAAAATATATTCCAAGTCGATTGTATTACGCAGTCCACGTAAAATTTTTCTTAACGCTTACAATATCCTATTTTATAAGATATTCGGAAAAGGATCAGGATATTTCACAACCTATGATAATTCCACAAAAAAATAATTCTGACTAAGCTTAAGGTTTTATTAACAATACAGCGGAATTGCTTTAACTTAGTATATCTACTTACCCTTTTGCATTAAATCAAGTTCTGCAAAATTTGTTACCAAATCAAGCAAAATTAGTAAGTGTTCAGATTACTCAGTGTTGGCACTTATATAATAGTTATTAATTATTATGAATTATACCTAGTGTATATTGAATTTATTTTCCATTTTTCATGCCAATCGTGTCTGCATTGCCTTCTGTCTTGCTCTTCGAAGACATAAGCAAGACGTTATGATAATAATTATTCCTAAAATATGCGATCTTTTTGTGAGATTTGATAAAAAAATTATCACGCATAATCGGCATGATGCATAAGTTTAGTAGTATAAAATGTATTTCTCTAACCTTTACTTGTAGATAGTTACTGAAGCTCTCGGCTTCTCAAAATATCTAAAGCTACAACGTCTACGCTCTAAGCGTACACGCGCGGTATACGCCCATCTAATACCTTTCTAACTTCAACTTTCGACGTCAACGACAGGATAACGCTTCGTTCACGACTGAAATATGCGTCGCCAACAAGTAGGATATCAGATCGATGTCAACTATTTGAACCGCAAGTGCTTTCCGGAATTTCCTTTTACCGGGATCCATGTCGCTAGTTACGCGTTGTCGACGCGGAGCCAGCAAGTGGGCAACGCAAGTTTAACTAATCGGAAACGGCCGGAAATGTACGATAGATGGATGGATCAAGTGCGGTCCATTCGTTGCACACTATTTTTAATAAATATTGAGAATTTCAAAATAAAAAACATGATATAAAGCTCACAATTTTACGCTCTACAGTGAGCCAAATTAGAGTAGAGTCAATGTCAAGTTAGACTAATGGAAAAAATTTATCAAGTGAATGAATCATACAATTGCACTGGCATTGTAAACCCCAGGACAAATGCACCAAGTCCTCGTTTTCTTTTTCCGAGCCAAGCAAGTCGTTCTAAATAATCTGTCTGTCGTCGTTAAAAATAATCTATTTTAAAATCAAAATTAAAAATATTTTATTCAAATAAACTCTTACAGGTACTTTTAAAAAGTCGAAATTAAAAAATACTACCGGATTAGAATGCGGCCACACACTGAGAAGATCCGGCATAACAAACTAAGAGGCTTGTCTTTTTTAAAACAACCCCGTGTTAGTTTAGACCTCTTTGGAAGAGTAGACCATCTGGCATTCTACCAGCGATTGGCTACACGAGTCACTACCATCATGATTGTTAGGCGTTAGAGTTCTGTAACCGCAGTCGGTTCTGTGGCAGCGGTGGTAACACCTCGTTCGAGCTCGTTCGAGTTACCACTCGCTTATACCTATTTCTGCCGCAATAGCGTCAATGCTTGTCACTGTCGTTGTGTTCCAGTTTGTAATGTATGTAATTGATATTAACATCCCGTTATACAGTAATTCCCTGCGGTAAACAACGTACCATTAATAAAATTGATATCTAAAAGCGATATGGTTGCCTTTTGCATCAGAAGAGCCATCTGCGTGTCTACTATCTTAAACATAAAAATGTTCATCAAAAATGTGTACTCAAATCTAGTTCACGAATATTACATTAACAAATCTCCTATTCAAAAAATATATCGTCACCATTCAGTACACCTACTTTGATTGATCACCTCAGTAAGCAATTACACAATTCTAAACTGTATTCTGTATGAAATAAGTGACAATATGGTGCATAGATAAAAAACCTCCACATAATTGACTCATCCATCATATTTTGTCGTATTTTGTATGGCAACAGCGAGATTGATACTAGGCATATGTGTAGGCTAAATTTATGATCAATGTTTTATCTATTAGTCAGTATTGTTATATTAGTTCGTTGCTAAATGTGTTTTCTTATATATCATATATCAATACATAAAGCGAAAACTTCGTACCATTTTTAAGAAAATTGTGCGGACTGAGGAGTATGTTTGGCGCAGTTAAATTTTATATAGAGAAGAAGAGCAAAAAATAATATTCTATTTTATATATATTAAATTAAAATTAAATAAATAAAATTTGTATATCTTGGATGTGCTTTTAGCAGGAATAGAAGGTACACCGCTGATGTTGAAAGAAGAGTGTGTGCAGGGAACAGAGTGAATGGAGCGTTAGGGTCAATTTTAAGTCAGGATGCCCGTCTAGCTCTGCATAATTATGTGCTTGTCCCAACGCTATTGTATGGAAGTGAAAGTTGGATATGTCACGAAGAGCATGAAAGTACAATCAACGCGGTCGAGATGAGATCACTAAGAAAAATATGTGGTGTAACTTTCACGGACCGTGTTCATAATGGGGAAGTGAGAAAGAAGTTAGGCTTAAAAGAAAGTTTAAAGATGAGAAAGGAATGCTCCATTGGTTCGAACATGTAGAAAGAACGGTGGATGAAAGGTTGACAAAACTGATATACAATGCGAATGTGGAAGGATGTACGTACCGGGGAAGACTAAGACTAACATACCATGATCAGATTAAACTAGTACTGCCCGGAGGTGGTGTCAAGCGTCTTCGCAACCGACGTGTGTGTATGAAGAGAGTGATGGATGTGGAGGAAGCAAGACAAGTCTGCAAGGATCGTGATGTATGGCACTCGGTTCTCTTTGCCTTCCCCGTAAGGGATCTAGCGTAAAGTATGTATGTGTAATGTTTTTACATAAACTATCATGCGTTTGACACACATACACACGTTTGTCAATGCAAAATATTATAGCGAAATATATATCTGTAAAGACAAGTTTATTTATTTTAAACGATTTTACCTAATAATTATTATAGAAAGTGTGAATTTTTAGTGCCGAAATCTGCTGATGGTGGAAAGTGTTAAATATAATACTACTCAATCCTCATTGAACATTTGCGATTAAGACGCATCGCGGTCACATTAAATATAATTAACTGATTATGCCAACCACGACTATTATCTTGCACTAAAGCAGCAACTTCAGCAAATACGAGCTGGTGTTTGATCACTTTGATGAGGCGATTGTCAAGGGAGGCGTACCAATTAACTCGCAGTTGACTCAGCCTGTGATTAATTCACCACAGGTGGACTGAACACTCGGCTAAGCCTCCCTAATTATTGAACGTTCATGGTTTCAACGCTTTATGTACACATTGGATAGTACCATTGCGTTCTATATTATGGAAATAATTTTCGACTGACTTTTAAAATTGATAAGGTTCTTAGGCGTGTTTTTCATAATATAATATAGCGATTTAAGTCAAAAAATAATTATTATTGTTATTAATATATATTTTTCCTTCAACGAAACAAAATTTTCAAAGCCCCATAACTTTATTATTTACCCAATTTGAGATTTTCCGAAGATAGAAAAGATGGTTTTCTCGTCAAAACGAAGCTGTTCACAAAAAAATCAGCTTGTTAGTAATCAAAAAAAGTTTTTTCCTGGGGATCCCGGTTTATGATATTAGGCATGAATAATTTATGGAAACAAAGTAGTAACATAAAATATTTTTATGCATGCAAAATTTTATCCAAATCGGTTTTGCCGTTTATGGGTGAAAGAGTAACAAATATCCATCTATCCATCCAAACATACTTTCGCATTTATAATATTACTAGCTGCAGCTTGCAGTCCGCTGCTTTATAAAAATTTTTGGTGATTCCTATGTCTATTCAAGATAATGCCTATGTGCTATTCCAGACCATCATCTATCCGTGTGCCAAACTTCATTTAAATCCATTCAGTACTTTTTGCGTGATTGAGTAACAAACATCCATCCAAAGATCTAAATTTTGCATTTATAATATTAATATAAATAGCAGGATAGTCCTCCTGATGGAGAGACTACCGTCGCCTACAGACACCAAAGATGATAATGGGCCGTTGCTATCCTAGTACAAAAAGTAAAAACTGTACAGACACATAGTAAAAAGGGAGATTTTTTACACACTTTTTATTAGCTTCACCTGTATGTTTGTATGTTTGTTTGTAACCGACTTCTTTGGGCGTGATTTGGACCCACTTTAAACGGCCAGATTTCGTTCAAACTTTGTAGATTTATCGAGGACCGATGACAATACACTAATTTGATAAAATTATTCCATTTTTCAATTTGCAAAATATGATTTTTGTTAATTTATATAATTTTCATCTATAGTCGATAAGGTAAGAAACTTAATTTAAATTTTTTATAATTTTTCTCTACAGTCGATAAGACAGGACTTGATGTTAATTTATGAGTGGGGGATTTTTAAGATATTATCAAAATGATAATCCTTCTACTCTGTTACGTTTTCATGTAGCGTTGCAGTAGTGATGTATTTGAGTAAGAATGCGAAATTAAGAATTGCGAAGTGCAAGGTGGTAAGTTAGTTGCCTCGAGAATGTCGAGTTGCACTTCGTAAAAGTGGCCGATGTAGTGTGTCGCTCGATCAGTTACCGAAGCGAGTTTCAGCTCCTTCGACAGTGGTGATTACTTCGGAGGGGCAACTGAAATTTCGTCGTCTTAAAGTACGCGAGTTTGGGTGTGAATGAGTAAGGTGCGTTTAGTGTGGAATTAGGTAAAATAAATGTACATAATATTTATAGATATAGATATATCACCATCCATGTTAATTTTACATGGATATATATAGATATACAGTCTTGTAGTTTTCGTTTTTTAACAATTGATACTGAATTTATTAGCTATTCGCATTCGGTGACCTACAATTGTCGATTAGAATTTAAAAAAAATTTAACTCAAATAATTGATTTTTCACAAATTACAGTGTTTCCGAAGTTTCATACATGACGGACAGGAAAAATTTTTGACCTATTTTGATGTTTTTTTTTTCCGTTTCTGTTGTACCAAGTCAATTTTTAGAAAGTATATAATTAATCTCCATTAAATTACCTCGATAATAGTGTGCAAAATATCTTGATTCCCTTAACTAACAAGGCTATAATACTAAAAATAGTTGCCAAAATGAGGCGAAAAAATTTTCGATCGTAAAGCACTCTCTGATGCTTCGCATCATGAGCCGTGCAAAAATTTAAAATTAAAAAAAAACAAGCTATTATAAATCAACCAAACTAAAAAGTAGAAAATAAATAATAGTTTAAAAAAACTAAAAAAACGATTTTTATAAAAAAAAAACAAACTAAAAATAGAAAATAAATTTTAATAAATTTAAATTAAGAATAGTGTTAAAAATTTCAATAAATATAAATTAATAATAGTGTGAATAAAAAATATATTTTATTTTAAAAAAAGCGTGGGGTGCTTTTTAAGATATTATCAAAACGATAATCACTCTACTCATATCTGTCAATAAAATATTTGTAACTATTGACACCATTCACCCCACGCTTTTTTTTAAATAAAATATTTTTTTTATTCACACTATTATTAATTTATATTTACTGAATTTTTTTAAACTATTCTTAATTTAAATTTATTAAAATTTATTTTCTATTTTTTAGTTTGGTTTTTTTTATAAAAAGCGTGTTTTTAGATTTTTTAAACTATTATTTATTTTCTACTTTTTAGTTTGGTTTATTTATAATAGCTTGTTTTTTTATATCATAAGATAGCAAACCATAGCCTATAGACACCAAAAGTGTTGATGGTGTGTTGCCCTCTTGTGGCGAGGTCTAATGCCACATGCATAAGTTTACCGGCTACCTTACCCTCCAAACCGGAACACGACAGTGCGACAGACCCGACCGAGACAATGCAGAACTCTACCACCTAGTAGCCACGATGTTAGTGACTTGCATAGCCAATCAGTCGCCTTTTACGACATGCCTGGTAGAACGGCAGTTGGTCTATTCTTCAAAGGAGCCCGGAACCAACACGGGGGAACAGATTTACCAAGTTTCGATGATATGAAGCATTGAAAATGCTCATTATTATAATTAAACTGTTGTTGAAAAATAGAAAACATTATCTAATGACGACAGAGTAGTAATGGAGAATTTCATTAACCCTGTGGATTCATATATTGTACTGATTTCACAAGAGCTTGTGTCGGCGTAGGTGATCATGTAAGTGAGCTCACGTCCCAGATATAACGCTCGACACAATGGCGGATTGGATTTCAGAAAATCAATGGACGCATTAGCGAGGAGCCGGACATTTCCTTTGAGGCCGCTCACGAGGTTAATGCAGGATCCAGCCCACTTGACCCTCGTAACGTGATGCGTCGAGGGTACTTCCACATTACCGTTATTATCTAAACTATATTCGAGATCTCGAATATGTTATATGAAATTATTACTTATTTTGTATTTTTCAGAAAGTTATGTTCTTTCATTTGCAATTGCAAGCATGTAGTTCTTTTTTTTGTTATCGCAAATGAAAGATGAAAGAATGGCAACTATCGCCGACATATCATAGATAATAATAATAATTCAAGGGACAAATTACACTTACTGATCTAACCCCAAAGTAAGCAAATTATTTGCTTGTGTTATACGATTCTAATACATAGAAATACATATATAAATACTAGAATATATATAATAAACACCCAAACCCGGAAATACAAACATTTATGCTCATCACACAAATGCTTGTCCCCGTCGGGGATCGAACCCGAGCCTCGTTGATTGCGTAGTCAGGGTCTCTAACCACTCGACCAACGGGGCGGCATATTGCCATGCGAGTAAGAGATAAAGTTTTGTCTAGCTTACCTTTCAAACCAGAATACGACATTGTCAAGCACTGACGCTATTGCAGGATGAAAGGGCAAAGCGGTGTTACGAAATCCGTACACGACATTGTAAAATTCAAACAACTTGTAGACACGATAAAAGGAGAACGTCTGGCCTGTCGTTTTTCTTTTACAAACTGCCTAGCAGGAAGACACACAGGAAGATATAATCAATACTTCAAAAGGAGACAGGATCAATATTAGAGATTGGTACAGAAATAGTGTACTCGAGAATTTCTGTGACATGTGAGCCTCCGGTAGAGCAAATACGTCTTTAATTCATTGCCTATCGTAATTACAGTATGTATCTGTATTACCTTGCTTCATTGTATATTTTTAAAAAGTATCTTCACGCCCGTATCCCCGAAGGGGTAGGCCTCTGCCTACCCCTTCGGCTAATCGTGGGTGCACTTGTTGTACCTCTGTACAACAAGTGCACCCACGATTAGCCGAAGATACTTGGTTCCATAAATGTGATAGGTGGCAAGCCTTTCGCCAACCGGACACTTTCCAATCCCGGGCAACTTTGTGTTTATCAGAAAACTGAAAAAACACTTTTTTTAATTGCCCGACCCAGGAATCGAACCCGGGACCTCTTGTGGTCAACGCCAACGCTGGACCACTAGACCACAGAGGCGATAGTTTTAAAAGTAACATTTTTAAAGTGACACTTTATTATTATTATTCTATACATTTTATTAGTGTCACGGCGGCTCTTTTTGTTATGAAGCATCAGTTAATAAAGAACTTCCTTTTGAACTGAATATTTCATTAGACGCGCGGAGCACGTTATTTGTGGGCATTGAATGAGACAGGAGGCTTAGACAAAGTAACAATATAAAACCGATAACTAAGATAAGAATAAAATCTATGGGATTGGCAGTAGCCGCACTAAATTATGTGGTCAATCTTCATCGGTGTCGTTAAATTCAGAGACTATGACGAATTTAGACATCATTAAACAACGAATCGATATTACTTTGTCAAAGCCTCCTGAGCCGTCACGCTCGTCTATGTAACGTTCGATCGGTTAAGATCAGCTCGAGTCGACTAAGAGTCGTTCTCTTATAGAGATATAGTCAACACTGCATAGTTAAATTTTAAAAAAAGATAATTATATTATACATTTTGTATCATCTAAAAAATCATCATATATATTAGATATTTATAAAAGGTATTTTTTCCTGAAGTGGCACGATCTCTTTAACTACTTCATCAAAAAAAAATACCAAGTTAAAGCTTATGTTTTCTACTTTGGGTAAAAAATACGAAAAAATTCGAAAAAATCTTTTTGCTAATAGAAAATTTAAATATAATTTTTATAACAATCGACCGGACCGGCATCTGTGGGTGATACATCTTAATAGAATTTAATACTTGGAAAACGCTAGATGGCGCCAGGTCAGCTAATAAATAACTTATTTTAAGTTTTCACTTTTGTCATGTGGTCTTAGACATAACTAATTTTTTTTCCAAAGAACCAAACATTCAATAACAAAAACCCTCTCCGATCCGAAAGGTTAAATCCTAGGTAGGTCAATGGCATTTTAAAAAAAAATATTAAATGATTCTATTTATATAAATAAAAATATTATGAAATTTTAAGAATTTGCTCTTGAATTTCACTAAAATGTTGGGAAAATTTTAAACTAAACAACCTCGAGTCAGCTGCCGAACGTAGTCAACGAGCGGCTATGATATATGAGTGCTAAGTGTGAGTTTTTTTTTTTCGCATTCGATCGTGAGCGAGTTTCGAATGTACTAGGAATTTGTATGTGATTTGTACAACGCCACCTAGTGGTAAACTGGTTTCTCACGTTTACCACTAGGTGGCGCTGTACACATCACATACAAATTCCTAGTCAACTCCAAACGCGCTCACGATCGAATGCGAAAAGAAAAACTCACACTTAGCACTCAGAGTGCTGTTGAGAGAATTCGAAAAGAAAAACTCACACTTAGCACTCAGACCCCTCTCTCTGAAATCGTAGTCACCCGCCGGCTATCGACATTTTTTTGGTCAATATTTTGTATTACTTTAAGTAATATTGGAAATATTTATTATTCAGATTAAATATTTCAATCAGAGAACATTTATTTATTATACCCACATAACAATAAAAATGTTATAAATATATACCAAATAACACCTTTGACGATTTGAAAAGGCTTTTTTACACACTGTATGAGTATTTTTAGAGGAAATGAACAAATAGTTAATAAAGTGGTACCTTACTGTCAACTATCTCTTAAACACAAAAATAAAAACTAATATCTTTTCAAACCGAAATTTGTAAAAAACTGCTTTTTCAAATAAAATGATTTGATACGATACGATCCGATCACATTATATACTGTTTATTCTTAAATAAATATCATGTAGCAAATGTCTACAGGAGATGTTGTCTAACTTCCATCATTTGGTCCTTTCGTCCATATGCCTATTAATACAATAAAAAAAGATTAGCGCCGTGTGCCGATAGTTGAAAGCGTCAGAAGAATCCCCCCCCCCCCCAGAAGGAGGCAAAAACTTCTTAAAAATATAGATTCTTAAAAGTATTTTTACTATATTTTGCTTACAGGCATCCATAAAAACAAATAGTTTGACAAATTGGTTGGTGGCAATGGATATGGATTTAAAGGGGTTCTTTTACGAGAAAGGCCGGTTGGGGTTAATAGGGGATCTGACCTCAAACGTTTGACCCCTAGATGAATTCCAAATTTGAAGCTGGAGAAAAGCATGTATTCAGTTTCGCTTCGTTAAAATGTGTGGAAAAACAAACATATTTAGGCCAATGAAAAACATATTAATAGACTATATATATATATATACATATATACATATATATACATACATACATATATATATATATATATATATATATATATATATATATATATATATATATATATATATATATATATATATATATATATATATATATTGGAATATTGGAATTATTAAATGTCTGGAAATCTAAAATTAAAAGGGATTCTGTTTGAAAAATATTTACAAAAACTATCTGTGCCATGCGGCCCGCTGCATTATAACGACTATACAAAGTTCTACTGACTTTGTCTTGATTTCTGCATTTACCTTAATTTATTAAAATCAATCATTTTTGATTTTTTTCCACATGTCTGTTTTTATTTTTTGAATTAACGGGGTGTGCCTTTTCCTGTTTTGCTAATTACACAAACGACTATTTCTGTGTCACAAATACTTTTCTTTATCGAGAATCGAACCTGAGCCCCATCGATTGTCCCGTTATAATCGCTTATTACCACAAACTATAGACCTAATCACTTAAATATTACTAGTGTCAAAACTTATGTGTATAATATGCATGCTAGTTACTTATGGGTTGGTTAGATGAATTTAGATAAAATTTTGCATAGTGGAAATCTATGAACTGATCTAACACTTTTACTGGATGGTAGAGTTCTGCATCGTCTCGCCTGGGTCTGCTATCATCGCCTTACCTATTCCTGCCTTGTCACTGTCGTGTTCCAGTTTGGAGTGTAAGGTAGCCGGTAAACTTATGTATGTGGCATTAGAACTCGCCACAAAATAGCAACGCACCATTAACTTATTTGGTATCTATAGGCGATGGTTGACTCTTTCCATCAAGAGACCCATCTGCTTGTTTATTATCTTACTAGCTGTTTCCCGCGACTTCGTCCGCGCGGACTTCGTTTACTCCGCACAGCTCTTCCTCCGTAGGTGACAGCGTGATAATATGTAGCCTATATGTTGACCCGACCTGTTAGTAATATTCATGTAAAATTTGAAGTAAAAGATGTCCGGGGTAAACTCAAAAAGTACTGCATGAATTATGCAGTACTTTTTGAGTTTATCCCGGACATACATACAGACAAACAGACAACAGACAAAAGTTCTAAAACCTATATTTTTGGCTTCGAATTCGATTGTAGATGGGTATTGTTTTAAAAAAATATTCAATGTACAATTTTGACTTTCCTACGATTTTATTATATGTATAGATAAAAAAATAACACATAGATTACTTTGAAGTATCTTTACGCCCATATCCCCGAAGAGGTAGGCAGAGGTACAACAAGTGCACCCACGATTAATCGAAGATATTTGGTCCCACAAATTTGATAAGTGGCAAGCCTATCGGCAACCGGGCACTTTCCAATCCCGGGCGGCTTTGTGTGACCCGGAAATCGAACCCGGGGCCTCATGTGGTCAACGCCAACTAAGCGTTGGCTAGACCACAGAGGCTATTACTTTGAATCTCATCCAAATACAATGACCCCGCGAGATTTTATTACGCACGGCGCTTCAGGCGCAAATATTGTTTAAATATTCTCAATATTGTGCTATAAGACTATAACTTATAATATACAAGTATACTGGTCAGAGACTTCACATATTGTAGAATACAATAGTTAATAGTCATATTCAACTAATAAAAATATAATTAAGAAAAATTACTTAAAATCATAGTAAATCTCTACACTAAGTTATATTTTAAAAATACTGTCACCGCGTGGGCGCGCACTTAGACTTACACGTGCCACGATAGCAAATCACTGGTTGTAAACAATGAACTTAAATATGTAAGCACGAGTGGGCGTATTTAAAATTTTATTAGATAATTAGATCAAAATTTAAAGTAGATAATTATTAATAAGATAAAAAAAAATCGCATATTCGGCATTAGAATCGAGTCCTGAACACCCTCACTTTATATAAAACCATTCTTAAAGGTCTAGCTGAGTCTAAGGTTTAGTGGTCCGGTGTCGGTGTTGACCACATGGTCCCTGGTTCGATTCCCGGTTTGGAATTCAAAAATGTGTTTTTTCAATTTTCTGCCCAGTTGACAATAGGATACTGTAACTATCACATTATGGGACTAAATATCTTTGGCTAATGTCGGGTGCACTAATTGTACCTCTGCCAACCTCTTCGGGGATACGGGCGTGAAGATACTTTTTTTGTTCTAAACTAGAGTCCCCACGGCTAACCAACGTTATTAAGTCTCAGGTGTCCAAACTATCGACAAATCGGGCCCATAACCAATCTCGGACAAGTTAAATTTTCAAATAATATAATATAATATATAATATAATATAATAATATATAATATAATATAATAATATATAATATAATATAATAATATATAATATAATATATAATATTCACGGGACAAATTACACTTACTGATCTAACCCCAAAGTAAGCAAATTATTTGCTTGTGTAATGGGTGTTAGTCAACGATACTAATACATAGAAATACATATATAAATACATGGAATATATTTAATAAACACCCAAACCCGGAAATACAAACATTTATGCTCATCACGCAAATGCTTGTCCCCGTCGGGAATCGAACCCGAGCCCCGTCGATTGCGTAGTCAGGGCCGCTAACCACTCGACCAACGGGGCGGTAAATAATTAATGAAATACGTTTTTCATTATTTGAAATTATTTTTGACATTATTTGAAAATTTAACTTGTCCGAGATTGGTTAAAAACGGATTACCCTAACTGGGCTTCGAGCCGGGACCTCATGCGTCTATACCGAAATTGATACCGCGAGGCAATTGTGATAACTTTTTGTGATATATGGATTTTATTGTGACATAACAAAGAGTACGATATTCGTTTTCACATTTATTTCATTCCTATATTTTCTAAAAGTATATACACATAATTTATATTAATACTCGGGAACACTCTTAAAAACCGATACGTTTATACCGTATCTAACCGAAACACGAAACCTCCATTATCTGCTCAGGAATATTCCGGAATTACCACGCTCGGTGTTGCTACATTCAATTATTTTATTTTAAACTTGCTAATTGATTTATAATATAGGAATTCCGATCGATTTGACCTTTATTTTGAATTATAGGACAGCCTATAGACACAAAAAATATTAATGTTGCTTTGCCTTTTTTATACCAAGATATCAAACAAGCAGTTTACTCTCGTGATGAAATAAACAACCATGGCTTATAAACTTCAAATATATATATTTATTTATTCAAATAGATAATAGTGCGTTGTTATTCTTATATTATGGTAATACTTGTATTATAGTAAGGATGGTAATGTACCTTGCATAAGCAACTGGTACAACCGCCTCAGCTGAATATCTGAGGCGGTTGCAATGACAAGCACTGACAGTACTGCGGTAGAAATCCTACCACAGTACCGTCAGTGCTTGTCATTTAGAGTTCCCATTTGGAGGGTAAGGTAGCCGGTAAACTTATACATGCGTCATTAACACCTCATCAAACGGATGACAATGTATCTTTTTTTATATCATAAGATAGCAAACAAGCAGATGGGTCTCCTGATGTAAAGAATCAAGTGTCAACCATCGCCTATAGACACCAAAGATGTTAATGGTGCGTTGCTATCTTGTAGCAAGGTCTAATACCACATGCATAAGTTAACCGGCTACCTTACCCTCCAAACCGGAAGGAACCCGGGTAAGACAATGCAGAACTCTACCACGTAGTAGCCACGATGGTAGTGACTCGCATACCCATCGGTCGCCTTTTACGACCTGCCTGGCAGAACGGCAGTTTGTCTTTCTTCAAAGGAGCCCGGAACCAACACGTGGAAAAGACATCTTTGGTGTCTAAAGGAGATTAGAGTTCTCATTTGGGGGGTAAGGTAGAAGGTAAACTTGTGCATGTGGCATTAACACCCCATCCCACGCATGGCAATGTATCATTAACATTATTGGTGTCTAAAGGAGATTGTTGTCACTTTCTATAAAGAGAGCCATTTGCTTATTTACTATCTTATGATGTAAAAAAATACCAGCTTTTAAACCGCAACACAACAGTAACAAGCATCGACACTATTGCAGTAGGGTTAAATAAGGTGGTGGTACTGGTACTAGATTTGGGCAAGACCATATACTCGTTCATATTTTACGAACTTTCTGGAAGAATAGCAGATCGTCTGTTATTTAATGGACCCCATCCTGACACAAGGCTGTCACAGTGACATGTAATACAACTGCATAAGATCTTATTTTATACATCAGTAAACGACAATGACACACATTAATATGTTTTATAGATTCAGGCGTTACTTTGTAGAAATCCATTGTTCAGACGAAGAAAACTAGTAAAGTTTGCAATTTTCCGCGAACTTTTAAGTGTACTTTTAGGATGTCACTGAAAGGGAAAACATATAAAAGTGATATAAGAAATGGAACAAACTCACCGTAGGTCTGAATAATAACGAAGACCCTAGTGGCACAGGTATCTACCCTCGTCCACCACACTTTACACCACACCTTATACCACGACAGCACCAAACGCAAAAGTACACAATTTACGCACTCAACGCACGTTTCACTTCGCAACCGAAACATCTATACCGGGATAATATTAAAGTATGGTGAACTATTTAAGCGCCCAAGCACGTGTACTAAATTTCATAAGTGTATGTACAATTATGTTTTTTTTTGTCTGTCCACGATTTTTGGGAACTACAAGCCAAATCGAGAAAATTCTTTTTTGATTTAAATTAGATATATTTCATCATAGGAAACAGTCCCAAGTTTTATCAAAATTTGTTCAGTAGATTTTGAGATAGATATAGTTGACAATTAGGTATTTAAAGTTGGTTTAAGTTTTTGAACTGCCTTTATTATTTTATATCAGAATAACAAACAAGCAGATGGCTCACCTCTTAAAAAATGATAACTGTCGCCTGTATACACCAAAGATGTTAATGATTTGCTATCCGTATGACCAGTATGTAATAAGGAACTATACCGCTTTTCAGTCGCCGTTTTATTCTGGTCTCCCTTTTGAAATATAGACTATCTGCCGTTCTACCAGGCAGGTCGTAAAATGTGACCGATTCGCTATACGTGTAACTACCATTGTGACTACTAGGTGGTATAGTTCTGCAACGACTCGCTCGGGTTTTGATACCACCGCCTTACATATTTCTGTCATAATAGTGTCAATGCTTGTCACTGTCGTGTTTAGATTTGGAGGGTAAGGTAACCGGTAATCTTATGCACTTGGCATTTTTATCCCGCCATATGGATAGCAACGCACCATTAACATCTTTGCTGGCTATAAGCGATTCCATTAGGAGAGCCATTTCTTTCCATCAGGAGAGCCATCTCTTTCCATCAGGACAGCCATCTCTTTCCATCAGGAGAGCCATCACTTTCTATCAGGAGAGCCATCCATATCTTTCCATCAGGAGAGCCATCTTCTTGCCCACTAAAAAATTATATAAAAAATTGATAAAGTGCGTGTCACGCCACGCGCGATGTAGGGTTCCAAAGTCGCCCGTTTCAATAATACGGACTAAGAAGAGGGCTTGCATAGTTTCATCCTACGACCAATTAAGCTATCCAACGTCTATGACAAATATATATCTGCACTACAAGTTCACCGCCAATAAAAACACTTTAAGTACTTACATTTTTTAAGTTTTTTTTTTATATTAGAGGGGGCAAACGAGCAGATGGTGCACCTGATGGTAAGTGATCACCGCCGCCCATGGACATCCGCAATATCGGAGGTATTGCAGCTGCGTTGCCGAACTTGTAAGAATAAATAAGCTCGTTTCTTGAAGATCCCTAAGTCGTATCCATTCGGAAACACCCCCGAGGGTAATTGATTCCACAAAGGAGTAGTGCGAGTAAAAACCTATCCAACGAAACCCCACACGTTGTGGTACGTGAGGAAAAAAATTATCATCCCCACTTTACATAACATTGTCGAAGATCTGGCAGTTGATTGACTATTACTCAAAAACTTGTAAAGCTTTTTAAGCCGTGATAGTTTTCCTTTTAATTTCATTGTATTTACTACTGCCGTGATTTTTTTCCAACCCCCGTATAACTAGTTTTCTTCGTCTGAATGACACGCATTCTTCAAACGGGGCCCGGACCAATGTATATGTCGTAGCCAGATCGCAGAATTACCCACATCATAAAATGCTCGATAATTTCATGAAATGGTGGCATTTAAATCATTAACGTTTTACGATTTGATCGTCTACGATTGACCATATCGTGAAAATTGGATGTCCATAAAATATTGCACAAAAACCCAGTATATATTAGGAACTTGTTAATTGTTTTTGAGTACGACAAACATTCATAAAACCTGGGTATAATACATGGTAAGGGGAGCCGCCATGTTGGCACATAAACAAAGCATGTCCAGCACCTCTATCGGTAGATAATGTAACTATTTTACGATAATATCGGTTGAGTTTGACCATTTCATGAAGTAGTCGCGCGTTTCGTTAACCATATCGACAAACGATTCCTTGTCATTGATCCGATCAATGAACATCATGATGAGGCCAATCAACAGTGAAACATTTCATGAAATGCCACAATTTCATGAAATTCTCGAGCATTTCATGATGTAGGCAATTTTGCGATCTGGCTACGGCATATGGATTTCTAATTAATCTTAAATTGTAAATGTTTTAGCACCATAGCCCTATAATATTTCTTATTTGTAACACAAAACTTAAATATTTCGTTGAATTTATTCAAATGCCAAGAGTTTTTCAAACCGGAATGTTTGAATTATACGAAGAGAAAAGAGTTATGAATATGGAAAAAGCAAGCCGCCAAGTCTTTCGGGACTGTAATGTATGACACTCAATTTTCTCTGCTACTATATTACAACTGATTCGGGGCTATTCTCGAGTCTCAAAGTCTCAGTAATAGCAGCTGAATTTGCATTTTTGCAGCAGAAGAAAGAAACAAGTGATATTCGTCATCAGATCAGTGAGATGACGATGACGCTGGAGTTTTTTCATGTTTTCTACCCAGTAAGAAGACGTTACTCCTTTTACATAAGTTTTCTTGCTATTGTTCATGTTGTCTACTGAGTAAAAATACGTTGCTCATCTTCCATAACTTTAATTGCCATATTCGTATGGTTGACTGAGTAAAATGAAGTTACTTACATTACATAAGTGACTTTGTTCGTGTTGTATATTGAGTAAAAATACGTTACTCTTATAAGTTTACTCGCCATTGTTCATGTTGTCTACGGAGTAAAAAGACGTTACTCATCTTACACGTATGGTCGTATGGTCTACCGGATAAAAATACGTTACTCGATTACATAAGTTTATTTGCCATTATTTGTGTTTTCTAACGAGTAAAACAACGTAATTCATCTATATTAATTAAGTAATTAATAATATTATAAAAGCGAAAGTTTGGATGTTTGGATGGGTGTTTGTTACACAATCACTGATGTTTGAATGGATGTTTGTTACAAAAACTACTAAACGGATTTGAATAAAATTGCACACAGGTAAATGATGACCTAGAACAGCACATAGGCTACTTTTTACCCCGGAAAAATTATGTCGTCCCGCGGGATTCGCCAAAAACTATTATAATGCATCGGGCTGCACGCTGCAGCCAGTATTACATAAGTTTACCTGCAATTATCGTGTTGTCTACCGAGTAAAATGACACTGGCGATTGCCTGTGGCCGAAATTTGATCATATACTAAACAATAAAATCTCTTTTAATTTTGACATCTGACTTTCGCTATAAAGAAAATAGTATCTGTACATGCGTGTATATTATCGTGAATGTAGTGTGTGTAATGGTTTTTTGAATAAGTTAATGTATTTCTAATGCTTTTAGAAATACATTAACTTAGGGTTCCGAAGTAAACTAGGAATCCGAGTTTCGTTATGTCCATCCGTCCGTTCGTTCGCATGATAGCTCAGAGATCCTTATTATTAGAAAGCTGTAATTTAGCGCGAATATACATTTTAGTCACGTCAACAAAGTAAGCATAAAATCTTCAAAAAATTTTTTTCAGGGTAGCTCCCCTACATGTAAAGTGGGGATGTAATATTTTATCACTTATACACTTGTACTGTTTCACAATAAAGCTATTATCACTTATTACCAACCGGTTTCGCTTACACAAGCATCATCAGGGCAATTTATACTTGTAGTAAGTAACTATAAATTGCCCTGATGATGCTTGTGTAAGCGAAACCGGTTGGTAATAAGTGATAATAGCATTATTGTGAAACAGTACAAGTGTATAAGTGATAAAATATTACATTAAAATGGAGTTTCACCAAGTGCCGACGATAAAAATTGTAGAATATATAAAGTGGGGATGTTCATTTTTTCTCATGTACCCCATTATGTATGGTTGAATAGGTTTTTAACTATTATATAGGTTAATAGGAAAACTATCACGACTTAGAAAGCTTTACAAATTTTTGAGTAAATGTCGACCAACTTATAAAATGTACTTAGAGAAGTTTTTATAGGCGGTGAACCTTGGTGCGGATATATATTTGTAATTGACGTTGAATAGCTTAATTGTTCATAGTATGAAACTATAAAAGCCCTCTTCTTAGTGCGTATTATTGTGATGGGCAACTTCGGAACCCTATATTGCGCGTGGCCCGACACGCACTTTACCAATTTATATTTATAGATATTAGGTTTTTCCGTCCTCCGTTAGTAATGGAAACTTTAACTGTGCCAAATTTTATATTCCACCGTTTGCGTGGTTGTCTTAAAAAAGGGTACAAAGTTTTCCCTTCACGTATCAATATATTAGATTACTCCATCAAGAGAGCTACGCATATTTCACAAATTATTATCCCATTATTTCCATCTACCTTAAATTGATGCTTTATATATGTAAACTCTCACACAATTTCTCTTTCTCTCTCTCTCACACATACACTTACACACGCACGCACACACCCAATATACACACACACACACGCACATACACAAACATATGCTAACGTATTTCTGATGCTGGAGTTGTTTTAATTGTATAAATATGTTATTTTATTTTATCATTTTCACTGTTAGCATTATTATTATTTTTAAATTTTAAATTCCCAGCTTTGTGACTATCCGCTTCTATCAATAATTCTTTACTACATAATTAACTACATCATAATGATCAGAAAACACAGAAAATCCGTAATTGTCTAATGTTTAATGTATATAGTATTGTAAGTATTTTCTGTAAATTAAGCTGTGGATTTTTGTTTATGTAAAATAAATAAATAAATAAATTACCTCTCAACTATATCACTCATATGTAATGAACATCATTTATTAATCTAACAATGTACTAGTTAACAAGATCCTATACAAAACAATGTATGTAAGTAACGGACAGGGAGAACATCTGTTACTTGCTGTATATACTATCAGCGTATGTAGCTAGCGATTTTTTAAAACTCTCCAACCGTGATTTAGATGCATCATTTAAAAGCAAACAGTAATTATTTAGAGAGGTATCATTACACTTTTCGCTAAAATTCAACGTAATACCGACCAACTTCTTTGCGATAAATCAGATAGGTACGTAGGAAAAAATATTACCGACGTATATTGAAAAGTAGCCTAGGGCTAATACGCTAGGCGAGCCACGTTATCTGAAGCTTCTCTCTAATCCTCCAAATGTAGTACATTGGAATACGTCTAAGGTTCACACCAGAATGCCGATTTTTTGTAGACGTTGTAATTAACTGATTTTCTTGCGTAATAATCGTAAACTGAGTTAGTAGACTGTCCTGTTTTGTTCCAGTCTCTAGCCACCTCTAGCCTTCTCGTCTCAAAACATGACGTAGATTTGATTATTCAGATCATTCAAAAATATTACGATGACAGAATTTTTTAATATTATTAAAAAGTATTTTCACGCCCATATCCCCGAAAAGGTAGGCAGAGGTACAGACAGTACACCCACGATTAGCCAAAGGTAGTCAAGCCACGATAAGCCAAGTCATATAACGTGATAGGTGTCAAGCCTATCACCAACCGGGCACTTATCCAATCCCGGGCAACGTTGTTTTTATCAGAAAAGTAAAATAACACATTTTTTGATTTTCCCGACCCAGGGTTCGAACCCTCATGAGGTTCATGAGGTCATGAGGACCTCATGAGGTCAACACCGACACTGAACCACTAGACCACAGAGGCGACATAATATTATTATTATTAGATAGCAAATAATAGCAAATAGCTCCCCTGATGATAAGAAAACCTATCACCTATAATAGGCATGAAAAGATATTAATTACATTATTTCCTATTACATTTTTCTATTAGTCAGATCTATATGGCCACATCCACACACACGCACACACACACATACACAGATACGCACACAAACACGCACACATACACACACACACACACAAACACATTCACGATATATACATATATAAATGTAAAAAAGTTGTCAGTTTAAAATAAGAATGTTAAAAAATTAAACATATTAGTACATATTTTAATCTCGGTGTATAGCTTACCTTACGTATTAATGCCTAGGGGGGCGTCCACAAATTATGTGAGATATTTAAGAGGGAGAGGGGGTTAAGTCAAATCTCATGTAAACTTACGTTGGAGAGAGGGGGGTCTCGGCAAATCTCACGCAATTTTTTTCTGATTTAAACAAAAAAAAATAAACTGTTTCGGTCCATTATCCAGATTGTAATATGATTAAGATCATTCACTAATTCGTCCGAAAGAAAATAATTTCATTCATACTTTGACGTTATAGTCTTAACTAGTCGTAAATAAAAGCACGAAGCAAATTTTTTTTTCTTTATACAATAACCATCCAACGCGTTTACATATTATTTAAGAAACCCACATTTTGAAAAATCTTACGTGAGATTGGGGGATGGGGGAGGGGGTTTAATAAAATCTCACGATATCTCACCAGGGAGGGAGGGAGGGACAGAAAATTTAAAAAAACACCTCCCGTAATTTATGGACGCCCCCTAGTATACTAAGCTGAGTATTTTTTGCAGCGGAAGAGCGGCGTGTCCTAACATAAGTGCACATGCACTTACAAGGTAACGCCGATCGACTTGTGTTAATTGTTAAAAAGTTTGTAAAGAAAAATATTTGAATTTGAAAAAAAAATATATTAAATTTGAATTATGTGTTGCTATCCGTGAGGAAGGAGTCTGCTGGCTATTTTATCCTCGAAACCAGGGGGCGTTTGTTACCCGCCATTAAATAAAATAAAATGTATTAATAAAAGTCACACTCACACATAAATTATTGTTTATTATTTGGATCCAACAAGTTTTCAACACTAACATGTAAGCACGCTGAATAGTTATAAACATTCACGCCGAGATACAACGCGAGTATTGAGCGCGCCGTGACGCAGGGCGACAAGGCTTCGTCCTACGATGCATATTCAAAGGCACTGAGGTGAGATGCCTTAACATTCTCGAATATGCGCTGGCGCCGCCCATCATGACAATAGGGCGAAGCAACAACAATACATGACAATAGACCAAGCCTTAACAAACTTACAAATTTGATGGAATATGATTAGGTACACGTACGAAAAATAATAAACAATAAATTAAAGTTTGACGCTCACCACAGTACAATCGCTTTACCTATTCCTGCCGCAATAGCATATTTGAATAATTACGTATTTTCACCATATAGCAATGTTATTCAAAATGTTTTAAGGCATTCTTCAGTTATAACGAGACATACAGACAGCAAGACAAATTATTCAAAATCGTAATATTAATGTCAGTGAATGTTGTAGCGTACTATTATTTATATAATAAAAGTTTGTACATGCTGAAGAAGGGTGTTCAGTGCTCGATTCTTATACAGAAATTGTAAAAAAAAAAAAAATTTTTACCAAATTATCCAATAAAAATGTTGAGTACGTTTACCCGCGCATAGATATTGAAGTTAAAGTTGGCAGAAAACTTGTCCATTCGAGGGTTTTTCTGACGAGTCCTTCACTCTAAAGATGATGTAAAAATTGATTAATAACAACCTAATTTTCTCACAATAGCTTGGTAATTATCACGATAATTCAAAGTGACTTTGTTCTATACTCATCCGAAACTCTAAAGTTGTAATTTCGCGGCTACAATTTACTTACATTCTACATTAATCTACCTTTTTTTACCTACGTTTATTATTTATCCGATTCGAGATTTTTCGAAGAGAGAAAAGATGAGCGTCTCATCAAAACACAGCTGTTAACAAAAATTCAGCTAGTTATTAATAAAAAAAGATATTCTTGTGACCATGGTCTAGTACAGAAATATGAAAAAAAAGTATCTTCACGCCCGTATCCCCGAAGAGGTAGACAGAGGTACAACAAGTGCACCCACGATTAGCCGAAGATACTTAGTCCGACAATGTGATAGGTGGCAAGCCTATCGCCATCCGGGCACTTTCCAATCCCAGGCAACGTTATTTTTATCAGAAAACTGAAAAAACACATTTTTGAATTGCCCGAACCCAGGAATCGAACGCGGGACCTCATGTTCGACTCCGACACCGGACCACTAGACCACAGAGACGACTAGAATAGAAAATCTATATAGATTTTTATATAATTCAAATAAAATGTAGCCCTGATGACGCTGGGAAAAATTACTGGGTCACGGTAATCTTGTATTACATTGGTTGGCAGATTTTAGTATTTGTGAATTAGTACAAGTGTATTTCAGCCTAGTATAAGAAAACTTTGTCTACTGCTAAGAAATTATAATAAAATAATGTTTTATTTTATTACTGGTCGTTTGAACATAACCTAGTAGAAAATGTAATCTTGTCGCTAAAGAACGGTCATGTCGAGATCCGCCTCGAAGGGCCATGTGTGCTTTATATATGACCCCCTATAAAAGGCCTAATAATCGTTTCTCGGAATACAATACGTAATATTACGACTTGATCATGGTGAAGTCGAATAATAACTTACAGACACTAAACTGATTTTTATAATGAAAATATGAACTGTTTAATTTATCATACAACTAGCGATAATCCTGTCGTCGAAAGTAATAAACTATTAAATCTATTTGAAGTTCGCCAACAGATTTTGACGCAAATCGAAATGTATATTTTTATTAACTGAATGTATTTCTAATGCATATTATTTTTATTTTTTACCGGTGCAGTGGGAGGGATGCGCTTTGCCGCGCTTCTGGCTGCATGGGTACCATCATCTTGCTTGTTTCTCCCGTGAAACAGCTTTATTTTTTATTTTATTTATTTAATTAAGGAAAACTTACAGCTAGTTTCACAATAAATAATGATGTGATTACAAAAGCTAATTAAAAGTTTTCACAAATAAAATAAAGAAAATGTTGTAGAAAGAACACAGTCCTATATTAAATTAATATTTACACCTTAAAAAAGTTTAGGCTCCGCTTGCGCTTTAGGTTGCTTACGTTGATGTTAAATAAGTATCTGTCTAAGTTACGAGAGACAAAGTTGAGAGACTTGCTCGCTCTTATAAAGAAAGTGTCCGCCCTGTGCTTTGTCTTTGCGACTGGTACATTCAGAGGCGCTTGTAATCTAGATGATCGCGGTACCCGGAGCAGGACATTACTCAATAGTCCCGGTGAGTCAATATTAGAAGAAGATTTTAGACAGGAAAACCAAATCAGCAATTCGCCTCCGATTATGAAGGGGAAGTAAATGGTGTCTTCGACATTAATCAGCATAAGAACTGTTAAAGCTTTTGCTACGGTATCGAAGAAATCTAAGGAATCGTTTCTGAATCCGTGCTGAAGCTTTGCTGTGTTTCAGAGAAAAGGGCAACACAGACAGTGTAATTACTGGCACCGAGACTTATCTTACGTCTCAGGATTGGTAATACATAGGTAAATGAATTACGTGTGCCAATTCCAGGTAAACTAGTTTATTTTAATTGGCGACGTCGACCACTAACCATCAGGTGGCACGTCTGCCAGTTTACTCATCCAACTAACATAAAAAAATATTAGGTTTTCACTTTTCCTATAAATACTTTATGTACACAGTAAGCAACAAAAAAACAAACACAACTATAAAATAAACAACAACCAGCAAATGATGTAAACAATTAAGGCGAGGCATCGCGACAAACGAGAAAAAACTAGTTTGTTTAATCACGTTTTTTTGTATTGATTGTTAAACAACAATTTTATTACACGATATACCTGAAGATATTATCTAAAGAATGTGCTAACTCATTACATGATAGAATGTACTTTACTCGATCATATAAAATTGCGAAAACAGGCTAAAAAAATCTCTAAAACAAATAATTTGTTAATAATATTTCTAATCTTCCACATGATTTTTATGTGGTGGTAATTAGTTGTAAATACAAAAAAGAATGTGCCAAATTTTAGTTTTCAGCTGATGTCCTATATTCATTTATCCGAAAATTAACACGTTTCCCAGCGGTTTCAGAACATACCGCGCCACCCATTTTCTATAGAATTGACGCGCGTCAAAATACCACGCCTTAACAAAAAAAAATCATATCTCACCCGATCGATTATTTGGCTCATCATTGTCATGTTCCAGTTTGGAGGGTGAGGTAAACTTATGCAAGTGGCACTACATCTTACCGGATAACAGCGCACTATTAACATCTTTGGTATCTATAGGCAATGGTTTCCGTTTCCAGCAGGAGAGCCATCTGCTATCTAATGATAAATAAAAAAATTGAGCCAAATAAATTAATAAGCTTATTTAGCTCATATATATTTTTTAACTAAAATTAATAAAATAATAAGTATTATTATTATCATTATAAACGATAAATAATAAACAAAATATTCTTCATCTTGCGGAGCAGGCAGAACGCACCAAGTTTAATTAGATCATGTTTAAAACATTTCAGAAGTTTGTTCTTCTGCCATCAACTGAGATGCTGCTGCTCTCCGTTTTAATCCGAGCTTTCTCTGAAGAATATAAATAAATGCCTTACTGCCAGACGCCTCGTAAAAAATGAGAGCAAGGCTATCACGTTTCATTCATATCGTGAACCCAATTCTGTAACGTCTCGTTCAGGCTTGGTACCACCGCCTTAGTATTTTTGACGTAATAGCGTCAATGCTTGGTACTATCGTGTTCCGGTTTGGAGATTAAAATAGCCGGTTAATTAATGTAGCCTAACCATCCACTATTTTAATTTTAATGCACTATCTCTTTCCATCAGGAGAGCCATTAAGTTGCTTGCTATCTTATGATATAAGAAGTAAACACTTTTGAATGAGACTGAAGTTTTCTGAATAGAAAATAACTGTAGATGTCATTTTTGCTAATCTAGATTCTGAGTTCCATAAATTCTGTTATTTACAGTCCGGGAGGCAATTCCTTAATCTAAATTTCAAACTGGCCAGGAACTGTATCTTCCTAGGATATAACAAATTAAAATTGTGGACTAATAACACGTGGACAGGTAATTGTCCATTGTCCATTGTACTTAAGCACGCATTGGCCTTAACGTATAGTCCCTCGTGAAAGGCATGCTTGACCTATAAGGAAACCGCACCATATGCCATCAAAGTGAAAGATGTTAATTAACCAGAGGTAAAAAAATTCATTTTGATTAATAACATGCTGAATATATTTATAGGAGGTTACGGGGATATTGGGAACTGTTCGAACGTTTTTTTTATACCTATCAAAAAATAGCAAACAAGAAGTTTGCTCTCCTGACGAGAAGAGATAACTACTGCATATGTCTATATGTAGTGGTTATTATTTACGTGCTTGGTGTCTACCAAGCACGTAAATAATGCATTGTTATTCGTGTGGCAAAATGATTTTTCCAGATGCATTAGTTTATCAGCTACTTTACTATCCAAACCGAAAAATAGGTAAGGCGGTGGTACCTAACCCGGGCGAGACGTTGCAGAAATCTACCAACTAGTAGTCACGTTGGTAAATACAGGTCTAGCCAATTATTTGCCTTGCTAGAAATACCAGAAATACTGCTGTTAGTACCAATATTCTAATGTAATCTGTTCGGAAGATGTATGTATGATTTGTTAGTTTGAAATGGCTGGACGGGTTTGAAAGAAATTATGGGTCATTCTTCGGAGTACAATTTTTGAGCGTAACAGATTCTTATCTCCTTTATAAACAAATAATGTTTGCATAAATCTACTATAACATTATTTATATATTCTATATGCATCATGTCATATAGATTTTATTATGTAATAACCAATTATATAAAAGTTATTTACCCTCAACACCTCAAATGCGGTTAATTTTGCACGTTTTACACGCGTACCACGTGCGCCGTCTTCTGATCAATCGCAGATATTATTTAATTTACAAACGCTTTTAATCAGATTTATACACAAAATTCAAAAATACAAATCATTTTATATCCTAACCAAATTTCTAATCCAATTGCACAAAAAGTTTTTATTTTGTGAGTGTAAGTAAGTATGTCACACACTTGGCAAAATTTTTGCTTCGCTTATTGCGACTGGTACTACTCTGAACTGGTGAGGTCTAGAGGTATCGGGATTGGTTTTTCTGATTCTGCTTTTATGCTGCAGCTTGTCGGTCAAGTATTCGTAGCCCTTCACTTCGGTGCAAGAGTAAGTTCTTCAATTTTTCAATTTTTGGTTCTCAATTTTTAAGAATTTTCATGTCACATTTTTAGAATGTAATCGTACTATTTTTAGTAAACGGGTATTACGGTCTTATACCTAACTCCCAAATGTAGATAACCAATAACAAACTAGTAGCCTATATCTTGCCAATGGTGAGAAATTTCAAAATATGTGCTTTTTTGTGATTTCCATGGTGTAATTTCCATGTATAAAATACCATGGAAGTTACATAAAACGCATGGAAATTACTCTATTTCATTTTGTTTGCAATAATTAAGCTGCTCAGAGTCTGGCGGATTGGTGTATTACCACTCCCGTGCCTCGGATTAGCACGTAAAACTGTCGGTCTCGGTTGCGATTAAAATGCGGCGATTAGGATCACCACATACCTCGTCAACCGACAAACCGGTGGATCACGGTGAACCAGAAAGTCTATAGACGTTCAGTTTAATCTATCTTTTTTATTTAAATTTGTTAAATCGAAGCTTATTATCATTTAAAGCGTCTAATTATTACGCTCAAAGTGCCGAAAATGAGTCTACTATAAATGTATTGATGTTAAGGAAAGTATTCAACGTAAAGTGTAGTACTACGCATAAGCTAGGCTAGGTAACTGCTCGGTTGAACATACATTCATATTTTTCGCTAATCCTGGAATTTTTCGTTACTCGACTACTTACTTATGTACCGATATGATTACATCGTCGCTACAATTATAATGATTTTTATGAAAATACGAACACTAAGTTTTTCACACACTTTCAATTGCATGGCTTAGAAAAGCAATAGGTAGTAGGAAATGTGTAGCACACGCACTTTATCACTAATTTGTTTTGCTGTATCTAAGTTTAGCGGAGAGGAGAAATTCAGAAAAAAAGAGTTGCTGAAAAAAATTTGTCTAATATCGTTTTAACATATATTACAGCCGTTCCTTGTTCCCCAAATCACTTTTATCTAATCTTATTTTCATATCTGATACGGTATTTAGCAAAATTTTACCTGCTGAGTCATTTCCGTGGTCTCTAATGTAATTTCCATGGACCGCAAATGTTTAATATTTTTTTTTAGGAAAAGTATAGATCCACTATGTGTGCAATTTTCATATGTTCTTTAAATTTGCATAAACTTTTAAAATGTTTGTGTAATTTACTTTAATTAAGCGATTTCGAAAATACCGTGGAAATTACACGGAGAACATATTTTTGAAGAATCACCCTTATACACAATGTAAGGAACGATCTTCCAAAAGTGTCGAGACCATGAACTTGTGCCATGATTCTAAAACGAAACCCATTTTAATTTATGTGTGATTTTTTTACCGATTTTTTACCTAAACTTTGTATAAATTGATTTATTCTAACACTCTACACTGCCAATTCTAAAAAAAACAGTAAAATTGAAGGAAATACACAAAATAAACAATATATTATGCGCCACATAACTCGCAAAATAAACGGATGGTCCAAGAGTTCCATAGGCAGGAGGAGATGGAGCAGTGTATTCTTTACATTGCGTGGCGTGAAAATAGAAAAACTGATAAAACAAAACTTTTACATTACCCATAAAATATGAATTTGCCGTCATGATTAACGTAAAAATAATATTTCGATAGACCGTTCCATATACGCTTTATATTTTACAGGAACTACAGATTCAGCGACCACTTCTTGTCGCACTTAAAAAATACTTTAACAAAGCACTGAACTATGGAGCACTTCCAGTTTTAAATATTTTTAGAGATATTTGAAAAAGGTGCAGTATTTTACAATAAACAGATTTATGTAGTAGTTTTTAATTAAAAAATAAGCTTTACAATCCTTGGTTCCCAATTTATCTTCATTTCTTGAGTAGTATTCGTCGCACCAATCTCTCTTACGTTTTCCGTTTCAAGTAAATTTTTCCCTCGTTCATTTTCTGTTCACGCAGTTAGACTGTCAAATTCACTTCTATCTAAAATACGAAACAGCAAAATGCTTTGTGAATTTTCAAAATACGAGGAAAAATCAAATAATAACAAGAAAATAATTTATTCGCAAGTAGTCGCCTCTGCATTCTAGTGATCCAGCGTTGGCGTTGACCACATGAGGTCACGGGTTCGATTCCCGGGTCGGGCACATAAAAAAAGTGTTTTTTCAGTTTTCTGAGAAACACAAAGTTGGATTGGAAAGTGCCCGGTTGGCGATAGGCTTGCCACCTATCACATTTGTGGGACCAAGTATCTTCGGCTAATCGTGGGTGCACTTGTTGTCCCTCTGCCTAATACTTCGGGGATATGGGCGTGAAAATAATTTTTTTTTCTTTTCTATAATTTATTGTACGACTCATAATACCAAGCATTAGATGCATTAAAAACAAGAGTAATTTAAATAATAATTTCTCGTTTTTTTTCACGATTGAATGAACATTATAGATCGTAGACATTTGGATTTTCCAAACTACTTGTTACTTTTTTCTTATTTTAGTGTATAATTTACATATTTTTTCTTCTTATCTTTCTATTTTCTAGTACTTTGTTAATAGCTTTATGGCCAATTGCACTAACATTGTCTTAGTTTAGGACGGTCCTAAATAGTATGCTATCACTTCTTGTCTTAAATGGAAAGAATGTGACAGTATACCATTAAGGAATGTCCTAAGATAAGACAATAAATAAATAAATATATTCACAGGATCAACTACACTTACTGATCTAACCCCAAAGTAAGCAAATTATTTGCTTGTGTTATGGGTGTTAGTCAACGATACTAATACATAGAAATACATATATAAATACTTTTACATTCATACATTCATAATAAACACTCAAACCCGGAAATACAAACATTTATGCTCATCACACAAATGCTTGTCCCCGTCGGGGATCGAACCTGATCCCCGTCGATTGCGTAGTCAAGGTCGCTAACCACTCGACCATCGGGACGGTAAAACAATGTTAGTGCAATTGGCCATTAGGGTCATATTTATGAGTACTTCGTTTATGTTGCTCACAGTAATTGTCTGTATGTTTAGGTTTTTTTAGTTTTCTGATAAAAGCCACGTTTCCCGGGGTTGAATAAGTGCCCGGTTGGCGCCACCTATCACTATGTGGGATTAAGTATCCGGCTAATCGCGAGTGCACTGGTTGTACATCTGCCTACTCCTTCGGGGATTAACTTGAAGAAATCTCGCTATAAGATTATCTGACCATTTACATTATCATTGGTCTATATTTTATTTTTTTCAATTGCATTTGTGGATAATAAAGTGTTAAATAGGTAAGTAAGCGTAATATTTATTTATTTATTCTTTATTGTATTTGTTCATTCATGTATTTTTTCACAAAAAATAGGTACAAAAGGCGGACTTAACGCTACACGCATTCTCTACCAGTAAACCTTTGGGCTAGCAGAAAGGAAATAAGGGGTAGGTGTAACATACATCTTTGTATTTTACAGTAAAAATATATAATATTAAAATTATATATTAAATACTATAATAATTTGTATCTAAGATATCATCACATTGTAAATATGTATCTTAGCCTAACCAAATGAGTAAAATTATGATGATATACTATACCGTCGACCTCCAGGAAATACTTTTTAGATTCAATTTGAAAGAATTTTCATGTTGAACATTTTGTAACTCTGTTGGGAGTTCGTTCGATAATCGAATGGCCTTTAATGTGAAAGCGTTTGAAGCAAAACCTGAATGGTGCAAAGGCAAATACAAAATCATGGAGTCAGAGGATCGAAGTGAAAGACTCTGAGTCTCAGATAAAAATTTAAATTTAAGTACTTTTGAGATATTCAGGCGAAAATTCATCATCATAGTTTATTGCTTAATTATGCATGGGTTAATAATTTATAAAATTAAGCACCCGTAACATATTTTGTCATAAACTTACAACATGGCCGCAATGTCTCTGGTCCTGACGTCAACGACGTCATATCAACGCTTCGGTACGATATGCAAAACAAAAACCAATAAAACGGCACGACGTGATGGGATAAGAGATAGAAGTTAAAGGTGGAAGCGACAGCATTGTATTTAATTGTTTCCAGAATTAAAGTATCCGATGAGTTCTATATTATAATAAGTTCTAATGGGTCTAAAACTGTTATATGAGTTTAAGCACTTAATCTGGGCTAGGGGTGGTAAAAAGAAATATTATGGGCTAGACTAGTCGACAATTGTATGGAGAATGATTAGTATTTGTTGCGCCATATGCTCTATATTGCCCATAGTAATATTATTAATTCATATTAGCGTCACGCCGCCCAAAAACAAATTTGTCGAAGAAGTTTAGATATGGGTAATTTAGATAATTAAATTGGATCTCGACTCAATCATCTAGAATAGAGTGTTCTCGAAAATGTAATAAAAAAACCTTCCAATAATTAGGAACTTTTCATCGTAAATTAGCGCTACCAACATAAAGAATACTTAATAATTTTAATACATTACAAAATCCGAGGATTGTAGCTTATTTAAAATTAAAGCGTAATTAAATCTATTAATATACGCTAATAACAAGATTTCTAAGCTCTTTAATCGCCACAAAGAGATTCAAATTAGAATGAAATCAATTAGCACAGCGAAATCAAATCATAATATAATAATCACTGACAGAGAGGATACACAAGGATCCTCTAACAAGACAAAATGAATACCTTTGTTACTTTAACTAAAATATTCATCGGTTGCCACATGTACCTTTACCCCAAATTAATGCTAATATCCTGCACAATCATGCTAATACAATACGTCTTTTTCATTGGCCGAAGTTACAAAAGACGAGCAAATTATTTCATACCATACTATAAATTATGTATTCAAATAATTTTTCTGGTTTTATTTCTCATTCTATGACATTACTTGTTTATAATAAATGACATATTTATTATGTACTAGCGATCGTCTGCTGGTCGAAATTCGACCATAGACTAAATAATGACATCTCTTTGGGTTTGACAAGAGACTTTAGCTGTAAATAAAATAGTATTCATGTGTGTATATTATTATGTATGTCACATGAATGTAGTGTATGTGTAATATTTATTTTTATCAATTTTATGGTTTCAAAATGGATTTTATTTATAAATATTAAGTTTCTGTATTCTTTCGCGACATCAACTTTAACTGTGCGGAATTGCATACTCCATAAAGGCTTACTTCACGTATTAATATAGAGTAATTTTATATCATATTCATAACTAACTTTTATAAGTGGATTTTATTTTATAATGAAATGACGGTTGTAAGAGATAGAATATAATGTAGTATTGTAACAAGTGTATATCTTGGATGTGTTTTTACCAAGAATAGATTTGATTTGACCGCCCCATTAGTCGAGTGGTTAGCGACCCTGACTACGCAATCGACAGGGCTCGGGTTGAATTCCCCACGGAGACAAGCATTTGTGTGCTGAGCATAAATGTTTGTATTTCCGAGTTTGGATGTTTATTAAATATATTCCAGTATTTATATATGTATTTCTATGTATTAGTATCGTTGACTAACACCCATAACACAAGCAAATTATTTGCTTATTTTGGGGTTAAATCAGTAAGAATAATTTGTCCCGTGAACGTTTATTATTTATTATTGTTATTATTATTATTATTATTATAGATAGTACACTGCTGATATAGAAAGAAGAGTGCGTGCGGGGAAACAGAGTTTATGAAGCGTTAGGGAAACTACTTCAAAGCACTTTCCTAAGTTGAGGTGCTCATCTTACCTTGCTTAAGTCTGTGCTTGACCCTGTGAGGGAATGCGAGCTAGATTTGGATATGTTAGATAGTGTACGCAAGCAAAATGAACGCGGTCAAAATAAGAGTATTACGAAAACTGTGTGGTGAAATACTTTTAAACCACGTTAGTAAAACCGAGGCGAGAAAGAATAGGATTGAAAGGCAGTATCGGTGTAAAAATGAGGGTATGCGCCATTTGTCCAGTCAAGTTGAAAGAATGTCAAGTAAACGATTAACATAACAGATATATTATATGAATGATTATGGAGATCAATACTAGAGTAATGCGATCCAAAAACTTGTCAATAACTTCAGAAACAGAAGATGTGCATAAAGACAGACAAAAGCAAGAAAATTCTGTCAGGATCGTGATTTACGGAATACAATTATTGCTGCAAAGTCTGTAAGAGATTTAACTTGAAGATGTGTAAGTTTGTGAGAGCTATGAACTATAACAGTACATCATTGCTTGCCGAAACTTACCTTAGTTACGGCAAGCAAGGCAGATAACTGAAAGAATCACACCTTTACCATTCTCTCTCTTCTCTTTCAACATTGTAAATATTTTTCCCCGTGTTGGCCCGGGCTCTTCTGAAGAATAGATCAAATGCCGTTCTGCTACTCAGATTGTAAAAGGCGAGTGATTGGCTATACGTGTCACCTTCGTGACTACTAGGTGGTAGAGTTTCGCAACGTCTCGCCCGGGTATTTGGTACAACCGCCTTAATTATTCCTGCCGCAATAGTATCAGTGATTGTCACTGTTTTTTTCCGGTTTGTAGGGTAAGGTAGCAGGTAGACTTATGCATGTGGCATTGCCATCCCGCCATGCGGACAGTAACGTACCATTAACATATTTGGTATCTATAGGCGATGCACATTTCTCTTTTCATCAGAACAGCCATCGGATTGTTTGCTATCTAATGTTATTAGTGATTTTAAAAAATAATAAATTTTAACACAGTTTTATTTAATAAACATTACTAGCGATCGTCCACTAATGTCACCATAGACAAAAATAAAACATCTTTTCAACTTTGACAACAGACTTTAGCCGTAAAGGAAGTAGTCGTAAGTGTGGTTGTATATCTTTGACAAGAGAAAGATAACGACTTGGCATTAATTTCCATAAACAATCAATATTATAAAATTACATGCATTCCAACGCTGAACATATAAAAATGGCTTTACTTCTGTCTAATAAGTTCGAATTTTCAGAATAGACAAAGCTACAAAAATTTTGTCAATGCTCTAATTTCAAATGATTAAGAAAATAAAGTCACCTTAAACAGCTTTCGGCCAATACGCTACTACTACTAAAATACGCTGTCAATGTACGTAAAATGCCAAATAACCTTTTGTTTACAAATTATTAAATTTATTTGAGCGTTTCTTTAATTTTAGTTATGTCCTTAAATCTAAAATGAAAACTAATTGTTAAAGCAGCATGCCCAATTGCAATATAATTTATCAATTGTTATGTAGACAGTAAACAGCTGTTCTTAAGTCCGCCATTACTCGGGACGAAATTGCATGCTTTTCTTCAATTATGAGTATTTCATATCTAGGAGTAGTTTCTTTCATCTAAGGTGTATATGTGATATATTGTGTGTAATGTTTATTTTTATTAATTTAATGTATTTCTAATGCATTTTATTTAATAGTATTAGGTTTCTGCAGTCTATGCCAAATTTATACTTCACAGTTCGCGGAATTATCTTAAAAAGACGACTTATATTTTTCCTTCACGTATCTGTACATAGATATGATAAAAATATAAAGCGTCAGTACTGAATAAATGACTAAACCTACACTTATATTTCAATAAGTGTAAATTTGGCTGTTTATTCGTTTGTGATGGATAAACTACTACTAGATTGATTTCATAAGTCTTTCATCTATGTAAAGATACATTATTTAACCACTCCGTTGGTTAAGTGGTTACCATGACCATACATCGATGGGGCTCGGATTCGATTCCCGACAGGTACAAACATTTTTATGATCAGCATACATGTTTGAATTTCAGAGTTTGGATGTTTCTTAAATATATTTAAACGTTTATATAAGTACGTATTTATATAAACGTATATAAAAGTATCATAGACTAACACTCATATCACAAGCAATTAATGAGCTACTATGGGATTAGATCAATTCGTCTAATTTGTCGATGATATTTATAAAAAATCATAAGCAAATGCAAACATCTATGTTTTTCGCACAAACGCCCTTCGCAATTAAAAATTGAACTTCTGCCTTTTTTATATCATAAGATAGCAAACAAGCAGATGCCTCTCCTGAAGGAAAACGCCAAACCATCGTCTATTGATAACAAATATGTTAATGATGCGTTGCTATCTAACTAGCGGGGTCTTAATGCCTTATGCATAAGTTTACCGACTACCTTACCCTCCAAACTAGATCTATTGCAGTAAGAATAGATAGGGTGGTGGTACCAAAAACCTAGGGATGACGTTGCAGAACTTTACGACTTAGTACTTAGTAGTCACAATGGTGAAGATTGTAGTGTCATGTTTAACCAACCGTTCGCCTATTACAAACTGCCTGGCAGAATGGTAGATGATCTATTCTTCAAAGGGGAAAGTAATGTGCTGATCAAGTGAACGAAATGGCGGGGAATTATTAAAATTAATTATTACGAGTTTCAGAGTGCAACGGCATTTAAAAGTTTTTAGTGAATCCCGCGGGCACAACTCGTTTTTTCGAAATAAAAAGTAGCCGATGTGCTATTTCAGGTCATTATCTATATGTCTGCCAAATTTCATCCAAATCCGTTCAGTAATTTTGGCGTCATTGAGTAACAAACATCCATCCAACCAAACATCCAAACTTCCGCATTTATTTTAATAATACAGATTACTTTAGTTTTAATCCAATCAACAACAATAACACCAATTTGCTACCTTTATTTAAAGAAACCGCGAACGCTTTTATAATGTGCCACGCCTTTATCTAATAGAGAACACGTGCGGCGTCGGGCTTAGTTATTAGTATTCATCGGCATAGAACTTCATAAAGCTTCATCTCGTACTAAATAAAGTGCAGAATAATCAAACAGGTTTAATTCAATTTGTTTTCAGGATATATTATAAATAGAGTATGTTTTCCGCTTTTCGACTTACTAATATTTTCGATAAAAACTGATAACTCAGTTCTTTCAGTGAATACCACGGCAGAATAGATCTTAAAAAATTGAAATTATTGTTGTGTGTAGGTGTTGGTTATTTCTGTTCATTTAGATATAAAAAGAGATCTAATATGCAAAATTAGGATATCCTGTTTCTAAATCCTTTCCTTTCCAACAGCTTTATATCAGGATAACAAATCCCACTCACATACATTATAGCATGTACTGAAAATCAGCCAATGTTGCTATAGCGTATGCTAAGATGAGCATACTTTTCTTATCACATCACTTACAGTTCAAGATTGATTACATGTTATTAGCTTTTATTTTTGTCTTGTCCTTTTTGTAGTGGTAGTTTTTTTTTAACTTTTAATAAACAATTTGTAAACTAAAAATGTTGTTAATTGTCTGCTGTATCGTGTGAAAATGTGGTATCAATAAATATTGTCTTGTCTCATTTTTTCTCGTCTCGTCTCATTTTGTCTTGTGTTTTCTCGTCTCGTCTCATTTTGTCTTGTGAACACGTAGGAAGGAATCGTACAATATTATACAACATAACATCTGGTTATAAGACAAGATTGCCGCCACTTAGGTGTTTAAGAACCTGGATCTGGTGGATTCCACTGTGTTTTTAGGTATTACTTTAGATAAGAAATTACAATGGGGACCGCACATTAATAATTTAGCAAATAGACTTAGTTCAGCAGCTTATGCAGTTAAAAAAATGAGACAGTTAACTGATGTCGACACAGCAAGAATTGTATACTTTAGTTACTTCCACAGCATTATGTCATATGGAATTCTTCTCTGGGGAAATTCTGCTGAAATAAATACTATATTTGTATTGCAGAAAAGAGCTATTAGGGC
The DNA here is from genome assembly GCA_036924255.1 of Apodemia mormo. NCBI lineage: Eukaryota > Metazoa > Arthropoda > Insecta > Lepidoptera > Riodinidae > Apodemia > Apodemia mormo. The sequence goes on from JAUPFN010000006.1 coordinate 42,557,757, forward strand.
AATTTACAATCTTAGCCCGAGGGTTTCCCTGAGAGAAAATTCAAAGAAATCAATATTCTAACTGTTACATCCCAATATATATTTGAGAACTTGATGTAAGTTCGTAAAAATATTTGCTTTTTTTAAAAAAAATGGTGACGTACGCTTACTTAATACAAGGAACAAAAACAATCTTGTTATGCACGCATCTCGTCTCCACAGAGTAAGTAACTCTTTTATGGGGCAAAGTATACGCTTTTACAATAAACTTCCCGAAACTATAAGAGATCTACCAGTCAATAAATTTAAAAAATGTGTTAAAACAAAACTGTGTAAAAAAGGATATTATAAAATCTCAGATTATTTAGAAGACAAAAAAGCCTGGGATTAATTACTCCTCATACCGATCTCATATATATTTTTTATTAATATTTTGATAATGTAAAAAAATCAATGATATGAAAAAAACAGACAAGCCCGCTGAGTTTCTTCCGCCGGATCTTCTCAGTGTGTGGCCGCGTTTCCGATCCGGTAGTAGTTTTAAAAAAAAAATATGTTGACGTGTCAAAATAATTTGTAAAAAGTTTTATTGAATAAAGTATTTCTGATTTCTGATTAAAATTTTGTGCCCTACTGGTACAAGTCGTTCGAAATACGAATAAAATCTTACAATTAAAAAAAACTGCACCAATTCGCCACCTCCCATAGGTATGGCATTATCAGACTTTTCCTTATCTACAGCGAACCGTTAAAAAAGTTTTAGTGTTGTACAAATCGTTTCGCAAAAAGATAAAGTTAACTCCTTTGCAGCGGTATAGCGGCCACTTTTGTTTTCCTTTTCGTCATTACGTAGTTGGACCTCAGAAGAACCGCCATACTGGAACAAATGATCTAATATTTTGTGTCATCATCTCCCGATCTAAGAGTACCTATTAGTTGTTTATTTTTCCTCTCACACAATGACGCATCGATGAATGACTAGATACTCGTATTTACTCTGTGGATTGTGTGAAGGGATAATCTGCTGGCCGTTGATGGAATTGGATCGGCAAAGAGTAATTTATATTACTTTCATTACTTTTAATTTAATTTGCACTTTCTATCTTCTGTATGTGTATAAAACCCTGAATTTTACTAAATTACTAGGTGGAGTTCTGCGTCTGGTCTGGTACCACCACCTTACATATTCGTGTCATAATAGCGTGTGCTTGTCACTGTCATGTTCCGGTTTGCAGGGTAAGGTATCCGGTAAACTTATGCATGTGGCAATAGACCTCGACATAAGATAGCAACGCACCATTAACATCTTTGGTGTATAGACACCATCTTTAGTGTATCGCCTATAGAGGCAATGGTTGTCTCTTTGCATCAGGAGACCCATCTGCTTGTTTGCTATCTTATAATATAAAAAATTATAAGAAATCAAATAGATAATTTTAATCGATTAATTAATCGAAAGAAATTAAAAGACCGAGTTCAGAGGCAACAAACATAAATACCTACAGCTAAATTAAAATTACTTCCTTCATTTTGAAATATCGGTTGAAATTAGAAATTACAGAAATTGGCGGCGACAATATTAAAAAACAGAACATAGTAAGCATACAGTATACGTAATTTATCCATCGTACCTTGCGTGAGTTTGTCCCATTTCTTACACTGCTTTTTTCTTTGTTTGCTCATTTTTTTACCAATTTTGACTTTTAAAAAACTGTTTTAATGCCACCAGTACACTTTTGAATTGAACGATACCATTCAAAGACATCATCTTTTGAAAATTTCCAAAAAATAGCAGGAAGTTGTAGGGATAGCCTGCAGAGTCAACCGTTTTCCGCAATTCTTTTTGTACCATAAGATAACAGACAAGCAAATGGCTCTCCTGATGAAAGGAGCCTACCATTACCTATAGATACCAAAGATGTTAATTGTACGTTGTTATCTGTGTGGTAAGGTGTGGATGCCACTTGCATAAGTTTACCTGCTACCTCAACCTTAAAACCGGAACATGACAGTGACAAGTACTGACACTATTGCGGCAGGAATAGGTAAAGCGTTGGTACCAGACCAGAGTGAGACAATGCAGAACTCTACCACCTAATAGCCACGACGTTAGTGTCTCGCATAGCCAATCGCTCGCCTTTTACGAACTGTCTGGCAGAATGGCAGATGGCCTGCGTTGGTCCAGGCTCCTTCAAAAAAATACTTCAAAGGAACCTGGAACAATACGGGAGCATTTTTACAGGAAAAGTAATTTTGTAGTTTTTATATAAAATTCCATTTTTTTAATTGAATAACTATAGTATATATTAATAGAGAAAAATATTTTGCGCCAACCCTCCTGGGTGGTATATAATAATAGAGATCGACTGTGACAGTGTCGAAACTGAAAATTAATGACGATTTTTTAACGCTGAAAAGTTCCATTTAAGATTTAGGGAGTATCTTCAAGCCCACATCCCCGAAGAGGTAAGCAGAGGTACAACAAGTGCGCTTACGAGTAGCCGAAAATACTTAGTCCCATGATGTGATAGGTCGCAAGCCAATATCGCCAATCGAACAATTATCCAATCCCAGGCAGCGTTTGTTTTATCGGAAAATTCAAAAAATACATTTTTGAATAGCCAGACACGGGAATTATACTCGAGACGTCATGTGGTCAACGTCACGTCACTGACACCGGACCACCAGACCACAGAACCGTTTAAAATTAACTTGCTCGCAAAAAAGAGAATATTCATAAATCCATCCTAATATCATAAATGTGAAAGTGACCCTGTCTGTCTGTCCCTTCTTTACGCCTAAGCCACTGAACGGATTTGAATGAAATTTGATAAAAAGATAGTTTGAGACTCGAGAAAGGACATAGGATAGTTTTAATCCCGGAAACCTTACGAGAACGGGAACTATGCGGGCAAACCCCGGGACTGTCTTTTAAACCACGGTAATAAGGAATAACTTAGGCAACTTTAAAAATTTCTACGCGGATGAAGTCGCGGGCACACATAAATTATTTATAAAAGTTAGCTTATGTTTAAAATTAATTGGAGTTGCTACATGAAATACTATGATGGTTTTCTCTATAAATATCGCTCTTGTGTGTGTAAATGTGGGGAGCGTTAACAAAGATACAAATACAACATAGATAAAAAAAACATAGAAATACACATATAAATACTGAAATATCTTTGTATCAATACGTGAAAGAAAACCTTTGGACCTCTTTTTAAGACAATTGCGTGAAATGAACGTGAATTGGTTGAGTATAAAATTTGGCACAGTTAAAATTTATATTACAGAGGACTGCAGAAACCACAGACCACGCAAACACTAATAGACACGGTGTTGGGCGGAAACGTGTCGCCGCAATTTGAGCAAATGATTGTAAATGTCAAACGGTTTTAGAGATATTATATCGTAAAAAAAAATTAGAAATATGACATATTGTGCTATTGTATCGTACCGAATAAAATACCCCTAAAGTAATTTTATTTCATCGATTAGTATTAAAACTCTGTTTTTCTGGGTTTAATGCAAGCTACACTGACAACAAATGAAAGGCGTTTCTAGTTTAATCCGTGGCAAAAACCTAATATTTTAAAATAAAATGCATTTTAGATTATATACATTAGAAAGTCATTAAATTAATAAAAAAAACATTATACGCACTACCATGAAGCTGTATTATACCTGGAGGCAACACTTCTAATACCTACTTGAAGCCAAATTTTAAATACTGCTGTCATCTGAGGTCTTACACTCTCTTTCTAACACAGTTGTATAAATAGAGATGGGGAGACTTCAGAGACAGAGATATAACATAAATATTTGTTTCAATTGATTAATACGAGTGCAAGCTCCACCTATACCTAATACTTCATGAACACTACAATCATGTGATAAGTATTATCAAAGTTAAAAGAGATTTAATTGTTTACTTTATTTTAATATTTTGACCACAAGGCGATCATTTGAATTTAATAAACAACCAAACCTAGAAATATAAACATACATACTCATTACGCAAATGTTTGTCCTGGACGAGAACTGAACCTAAGCCTCATCGATGCGTAGTTAGGCTTGCTTATTTTTTTGTTTGTTGTTTGGATGAATTGGATTAAAATGTAAGATATATTAATATTGTATTAAATATATTTTAAACGCAATATTGTGTATGTTGAATAAGAAATGTGCCTTATAGGACGATGTGGTCGCTCAGCAACAAAGTCCTTAAATTAAATTAAAAAAAAAAACGCAATATTGGATACTAGATTTATTAATACGGGAAGCTCATATCCAGCGCGGTGGGTTGTTTGATGCAAATGAGTGGATCCCTGATTTGCATGTAGTGCACATTAGCCGAACAGGCAGAGATCAAGCTGCGCCAAGTTTCAACTAAACGTTGTTTTGGTTTAATGAGTTATGTTTATGGCGAATCTAGATTGTCTGTTATAACAAAGTATTAAAAACAATAGGTACTAACATAATGAAATGCTAAAAAAATAGTTAATAACTTAAATAATTAAATATTATTCCTAAAATGAATTAAAAACTATGTACAACACTAAATCTAAATTTAAGTAAATTAAAACTATCTATTAATATGTAATAAACTATTAAATAAACTTAATTATATAAATATATGTATAAAATAAATTAATATGTATAAATAACTTAAAAACTAATTAATACTAGGCTGACACATAGCCTACGACTCGTATGTCGGAAGGTGGTCGTCACGATCGATGTAAATGCTGCAATAATCCACGCCCGGTTTGTGAACAATAGCCGACGTCATCCGCTTGCAACGATCGTTCGCACACCTTTTGCCAGCCAGTCCGAAATACATATCTGCGCAGACGCATGTCGCTTGCTTATAATTCTGCCGCCATATAATACACTCGCTAGTGCTTAAGAATTACTGCTTGTATATATACGCTGTACTCTGCTTTGCTTATGCTTGTGCCTATTGTTCCGTGCCGTGTACAAACGAAATAAACGTTCATTATTAAATGTGTGGTTATTAATTGGAAGCCAACCTTCAGCATACCAGGTAACCACCATACTGGTGACCCCTAGATTGGCGATCTCCGAAGAGAACAAGTAAGATTTCAATCTATTTCATTTTATAAATTGTGAATAAAAAAATACCCACATAAAATGGCACACGATAATGCATCGACTTCAAACGCTGAAGAAAGGACATTTACACCATCCGATATTTGTCGTGTCGGAGTGCGATTGCCCCCGTTTTGGCCTGAAGAACCGGCAGTATGGTTTGCTCAGATTGAAGGAAGCTTCGCGTTATCAAGAATTAAGGACGACGAGACAAAATACTTTTACGTAAGTGCTCAATTAGAACACCGATACGCAGCTGAGGTGAAGGACATCTTAGTAAATCCTCCGGCCACAGGCAAGTACGATACTTTAAAATCCGAACTAATTAAGCGACTATCAGCATCGAGAGAGAAAGAAGTCACTCAACTCTTAATGCATGAAGAGTTAGGCGATAGACGTCCATCTCAGTTCCTGCGACATCTGCGACACTTGGCCGGTAAGAATATACCAGACGACTTTATACGAACTATTTGGAGCAGTCGGTTACCATCTAGTCTGCAGACAGTAATTGCGTCACAGCCAACCTCAACATTAGAAGCACTGGCAGATTTAGCAGATAAGGTGCATGACTTGGTACCTCAAACTCCCCAAGTTGCGTCCACTGATGCTGCCTACAGTTCTATGTTAGAGAAACTCGCAAGTGAAGTCGCCGAGCTAAGCCGTCAAGTGAAGTTTCTATCAATGAATGCAGATAGATCCCGCTCGAGAGACAGACGCGATCAGCGCAAAAAAGGACGAACTAGATCTAGGTCCAGTTATCGTAAGTTCCCGAATTGCTTCTATCACAGTAAATACGGTGACAACGCGAGAACCTGTGTTAAGCCGTGTGACTACCATCAGGGAAAAGCCAACGGCAGTCGTTAGTGGCGACAAACGAGTGCCCTATCTCTTCAGGTCGCCTATTTGTTTTGGACCGTAAAACGAAAATGCAGTTTTTAGTCGACACTGGAAGCGACCTCTGTGTTTTCCCGCGCACGGCTTCAAAAATTAGACGACCAAAATCGACCTACGAACTCTTTGCAGCCAACGGATCATCGATCCCCACCTACGGTTTTGCACAACTTGAACTCGATCTTGGCCTTCGCCGCGCATTTTCTTGGCGTTTCATAGTGGCAGACGTCAGCAAAGCCATCATCGGTGCTGACTTTCTTTCACATTATGGGTTGGTTGTAGATTGCCGGAACCGACGCCTTATTGATAACAACACTACGTTGTCAACAATCGCAGCACCAGGTCCGTCATCCGATGCCATATCTTCGGTAAAGACGATCGTAGGTGAGTCGAAGTACTTAGAACTCCTTCGCGAATTTCCGGAGATTACTCGACCACCTGGGACCCACCGGATTATCAACCATCAGACGGTACATTTCATTCGAACCATGCCTGGACCACCTGTCCATTGTACACCGAGACGTCTCGCCCCAGAGAAACTAAAAATTGCTAAGCATGAGTTCAACGAGATGATCAAGGCTGGAACTGCCAGACCGTCAGAAAGCCCATGGTCGTCACCCCTGCACCTAGTGCCAAAGAAAGACGATGGTTGGCGACCATGCGGCGATTACAGAATGCTGAACGCCCGTACAATACCGGACAGATATCCTATTCGGCATATACAGGACTTCACTCAGAATATCTCAGGCTGCAAGATCTTCTCTAAAATAGATTTAGTCAAGGCATTTAACCAAATTCCTGTTAATCCTGACGATATCCCGAAAACGGCAATCACGACACCCTTTGGAATGTTTGAATTTCCATATATGACTTTTGGACTTCGAAATGCAGGTCAAACATTCCAAAGGTTTGTCGATGAAATGACCAGGGACCTAGACTTCTGTTATAGTTATTTAGATGATTTTTTGATATTTTCTGATAATCTAGAAAGCCATTATCGTCACCTTCACCAACTATTCACCCGGCTAAAGAAATTTGGCATAGTAATCAACCCTGCTAAATGTATCTTTGGGGCAGAAGAAGTTACATTTTTAGGTTGTGTTGTTTCATCGGCAGGAATTAAGCCCATAGCTACCAAGGTCGAAGCCATCAGGCAATTTCCTGTTCCAAAAACAGTCAGGGAGCTCAGAAGGTTCTTGGGGATGATAAACTTTTATCGTCGTTTTATCAAAGACGCCGCTCATTCCCAAGCTCTTCTACATGACTTACTTATAGGAACAGTCAAAGGATCTCAACCCGTGACACTAACTGGTGATACTTTAAAGGCCTTTGAAAGTTGTAAACAAAGTCTTTGTGATGCTACTCTTTTGGCACACCCTAACATAGATGCGAAATTGGCTTTAATCACCGATGCTTCAGACACTACCATTGGCGGAGTCTTACAACAACGCATTGGTAAAGAATGGCAGCCATTAGCTTTCTTTAGTCGTAAGCTAAACTCAGCACAGAGAAAATATTCTCCATACGACCGAGAATTGCTAGCCATTTACGAGGCCATAAAGCACTTCCGTCATTTTGTTGAAGCACGCCATTTTACGGTTTTCACTGATCATAAACCGATCTGCTTCGCATTTCACCAACGGAAAGACAAATGCTCGCCTCGCCAATTTCGACACCTAGATTTTATTTCCCAATTTACCACAGACTTGCAACATATATCTGGGAAAGACAATGTTGTAGCGGATGCCCTCTCCAGAATTGAGGAACTGGTACAACCCGTAGACTTGGAAAGTCTAGCTAAGTCACAGACTACTGACCCAGAGCTAAAGCAAATCCTGGAAGGTAACACCTCACTAAAACTGGCAAAAGTGTCTATACCTGGGACACTGACGAGCTTATACTGTGACCATTCAACGCAGACACCTCGTCCGTATGTTGCTGCTAAATTGAGAAAACAGGTTTTCATCAGCCTGCACTCACTTAGTCACCCAGGAGTCAACGCTTCTGCGAAACTGGTGGCTGATCGCTACGTTTGGCCAGGAATAAATAAGGACTGTCGAGAATGGGCAAAACTATGCCATGCCTGTCAGACTAACAAAATAACGCGACACGTTACACCACCACTAGGCACTTTTAAATTGCCACGAGCCAGGTTTCAGCACATTCATATAGACCTGATTGGACCGTTACCTCTGTCAGATGGTTTCCGTTATTGTCTCACTGCGGTAGATCGATTCACTCGATGGCCAGAGGCAATACCCATAGCCGATATCTCTGCCGAGACAGTGGCGAAAGCGTTTGTCTCCAACTGGATCGCTCGATTTGGCGTTCCAACAGAGATAATTACAGATCGCGGCACGCAGTTTGAATCTGCATTAATGAAACAGCTCGGTGATCTCACTGGATTCCGACGAAACAGGACAACGGCGTACCATCCTGCCAGTAACGGTATGGTTGAAAGAATGCACAGAGTGTTAAAGACAGCAATTAAGTGTCATAATAACCAAAATTGGACCGAAACCTTACCGTTAGTCTTACTTGGCATGAGATCAGGTTTCAAACCAGATATCCAAGCGTCACCTGCCGAACTTCTCTATGGTGAGACGCTTAGGTTACCAGGTGAATTTTTTCAGCCTGGTCAAAACCCGAAGTCTAATGACATAATTGATTTCACAACTCGACTTCGTACAGTTATAAATAGTATTCGCCCTCAGCCCGCCTCTAGACACACTGAAAGAGACGTTTTTGTCTTCAAAGACCTACCTTCAGCAACCCACGTTTATGTTAGAGATGACAGCGTGAGGGGACCTCTCCAATCCGCATACTCAGGACCTTATAAGGTGTTGCAAAATGGAGATAAAGTCATTAAATTGCTAATGAAGGGGAAGGAGCAGACTGTCAGTTTAGAGCGAGTAAAGCCTGCGTATTTACTTACCTCTGAAGTGCATCCCACGAAGACACAAACGATCTTACCTGAAGCCCCGGAAGGTAAAATTACTCTACCAAAAACTACACGCTCAGGCCGAGTGGTTAGATTTCCAAATTACTATCGCCCGCCGTAGGGCGGTCTCTGGGGGGGAGAACTATGGCGAATCTAGATTGTCTGTTATAACAAAGTATTAAAAACAATAGGTACTAACATAATGAAATGCTAAAAAAATAGTTAATAACTTAAATAATTAAATATTATTCCTAAAATGAATTAAAAACTATGTACAACACTAAATCTAAATTTAAGTAAATTAAAACTATCTATTAATATGTAATAAACTATTAAATAAACTTAATTATATAAATATATGTATAAAATAAATTAATATGTATAAATAACTTAAAAACTAATTAATACTAGGCTGACACATAGCCTACGACTCGTATGTCGGAAGGTGGTCGTCACGATCGATGTAAATGCTGCAATAATCCACGCCCGGTTTGTGAACAATAGCCGACGTCATCCGCTTGCAACGATCGTTCGCACACCTTTTGCCAGCCAGTCCGAAATACATATCTGCGCAGACGCATGTCGCTTGCTTATAATTCTGCCGCCATATAATACACTCGCTAGTGCTTAAGAATTACTGCTTGTATATATACGCTGTACTCTGCTTTGCTTATGCTTGTGCCTATTGTTCCGTGCCGTGTACAAACGAAATAAACGTTCATTATTAAATGTGTGGTTATTAATTGGAAGCCAACCTTCAGCATACCAGGTAACCACCATATGTTAAACATCTGCTAGTTGTAGTTAATTTATCCACCTTGTAAATAATTAAATTATTTTTAAAAGAATAATGCTGATCATTATTTTCTGTAGATTTATTTATTTGTTATTATTACATAGTTTAAAACTACAGAACAATAGCTTATATTTCTATTGGACCTCACACTAGGCATGGCCGGTGGCGTGGATACCATGCAGTGATTTTCGTAGATACGATTAACAAAAAATTCACGGGAAGTAATAAAATTATACAATAGGTACAAGAAGAAAAATTAAAAACAAAATTTGTAAAAAAATAATGATAACAAGCACAGGAAGTTAATTTTAGATTACTGAGTGCTTTGCTTGACTTACGTATGAATAAGTCACCGACCACACAGCCTATAGACAGCTAATGTTTGATTTTCCGTATTGAATGCATTCTGCCAACTAGCTGAAGTAAGACGAAGTGGGGTTGCAACGCCGTAATTGGCTAACTCAAGGCTACAGTGAAAGATAGTAATCTACAGAGCATCTGATTGGTCGTCACTGATTACCCAATCACTACTCATTGGCGAGTGGACATTTACATCGGAACTATAAGTCAGATGTGTTGACACAAGTCATTCGCCTATTATTAGGTGTCTATGGGCTGTGTGGTCGGTGGAATAAGTGAATGTTTCGTTTGTGCTTGAGTTTTTTTTGTATATATATATGTATACGAGGAAGAACAGTAATAGTAGCGATCTGGAAATTTATGGACTTTATATTTTGATATATAATTTATATATTTTTCATGTATTTTTCATATATTTAAAATATATAATTTTTATATTTTAAAATATATTTTTTATATATTTTTTTTTCATGGGGGTTGTGTGGTTCTGATAAGAGTGAATTTAGATAGTAAACAGATGGTTTATTACAAATGTATTGTTGTAGAAGGATTGATGAATAGATTTTGAAGTATATAGCTTTTTAAAATTAGAATTAAAATTTTGAACAAATATATTTTGTATGCTAAGAGATAAAAATATAATAATAAACATTAAAAAAGAAATCTGGTTCTTTGAATTAAAAAAATCCATAAGTATAATTTAGATGAAAAATATAAAATATTTGTAACGTGATTGGTCAAATATATCATAAGCATGAAAATATATATAATTCTATACTAACAGTTAGTTGCGCGCTTGCGATTAATAATTGCAATTAATAAAATAAAAAACCCAAAAGACTGCATATCTTTATATATTGTGTACATTGATTCCACTATTGTTCAGATTTTTCATCGTAATTTTGTGGAAATATTTTAATGCGTAGATACTTTATAGGCTGACGAATTACAGTCAAATGCTCTTTTCGGACAAGATTCGTTAGATTTAATAACATATACTTCAATAGATTTCTTCAAATTTGGCTTACGTGACTTATGTCAGGACACGTTTGTTTATAAATAACATCGTACCCTGATAGCCACCTTACCTATAACTTACTGTCAATCTACATCCGCAATTTGAAGCAAACTTGACGGAAAGAGTTGGCAAAGCGAGCGATTACCTATTAGTTACCTATAACTACAAATCTAAAAAAACTATTTTTTCAGCGTATCAAAAATTAGTCATAAACATCTTGACAGTATTACATATTTATACACTATATATTTTCAGTATTTTTGAATCGCTTGTCCTATTTTTCCTTGTTAGCCACCGGAAATCCCAGAAATTCGCTAACGAGATTATCAGAATTACCTAACAAGTATTTTAATTATAACTCAAAGTAGGAAATTTCGTTTGACGTCAAGTTAGTGTTATCAGGAGGTATATCGGTCTTTATAATTTGCCTATAACTTCCGTTAATTAGCCTAAAACCCAATAATATTCGATAACAAACCTCAAACTAGGGATGTACGATTCCAAAAAAAATCGATCTTGAGAATCGCGACAAATATTTTATTATTTGTTATAAATATTTTATTGACAGATATGAGTAGAGTGATTATCATTTTGATAATATCTTAAAAAGCACCCCACGCTTTTTTTAAAATAAAATAATTTTCTTTTTATTCACACTATTATTAATTTATATTTATTGAAATTTTCAACACTATTCTTAATTTAAATTTATTAAAATTTATTTTCTATTTTTGCTTTGATTTTCTATAAAAAGCGTGCTTTTAGTTTTTTTAAACTATTATTTATTTTTTACTTTTTAGTTTGGTTTATTCATAAAAGCGTGATTTTTTAGTTTTTTAAAACTATTATTTGTTTTGTAAATTTAAAATTCTCCTTAGTATTCAAAAATTTGTCAATATTGGAGAAATCGGCTAAAGATAATTATTGGAAATTAAAATTAACATCAAGTCCTGTCTTATCGACTGTAGGAATAATTATAAAAAAATAAAATTAAGTTTCTTACCTTATCGACTATAGATGAAAATTATATAAAATAACAAAAATCATATTTTGCAAATTAAAAAATGGAATAATTTTATCAAACATACAAACATACAAAAGTACAAACGTACAAACATACATATAGGTGAAGCTAATAAAAAGTTTGTAAAAATTATATGTCTCAATTTTAGAATCAAATTTGTAAATTACTTAAAAAATACTTTCTTTGAAAATTCGGGAAAATTGAAAAATCGGGAAAATTAAAGTTATAAATAAGAGAAAAAAATCTATTAAACACTGCGTAGATCATTTAAAGATTAAAAAAATTCGATACAATCGAACGACAATCTGAAATTCGAAAATATGGTTATTTTGTAGCTTCTCTTTACGTGCTATTTTTTAAAAATTTTGACAATTTTTCAATTCTAAGATCATATTCCAGCTATGAAAATGCACTTGCAAGTCATTAACAATTGTGTTTAATAGATTTTTTTCCCATATTTATAACTGTAATTTTTCCGATTTTTTTTTGGTATTTTTAGATTTTTTTTTAATTTTGAGCGCGCGCATAAAAATTTCTAGTAGAAATTTATTTCGATGTCGATGGTTCATTATTCTACATCGACCATCGATGTTTCGATTCCAAAAAAAATCGACCAAAAAAAATGATGTTTCCCGGAAAAAACATCGATAGTCGAAACATCGATGTATATCGGCCATCCCTATTTGACTGCTTTAGTTATAAATTAACAGGAAAAAACCAATTTATTTTGCGCATTATTAATACATTTTATGGTCCGTTCTCTGAGTTGAGGTTATCGCTGTTTTCGATATAATAAATTTATTAATATATTTTCCGTATTACATAGCTATTTTAAATATTAAATAAGCAAAGGAAAGTTTTGAGTTGATGAAAACCCAAATAATTTAGTTTAGTTTTGATTCAAAATGATACTACTCCACTATCAGTAGAAAACAATAAAGCCCTTGAGTTTACAGAATGTTTTGCGTGACAAAAACAATTTTTTTTTTAATTATCAATTTTTTGGGTTCCAATTTCTAAATTTCGACATTGAAGCGAGCCCTGGAGAGTGTGGTTGTGAGTTGTGAGTTGTATGCTGTGTGTGTGTGTGTGTGTGTGTGTGTGTGTGTGTGTGTGTTTGTGTGTGTGGTTGTGTGTGTGTGTATGTGTATGACGTGTGTGTGTCTGATTATGTATGAGTTTGAGTGTGAGCGTGAATGACTATGATTTAACAAGATTTTTTTCAGTTTCTGTGTAGTTAAGGGAAGAAAGCCATCTAATTATTTCTTTAAAAGCAATTTTTTTATTTAACCATTTATTGTACACAAATAATAAAAGTAAAACTAAAGACAAAATTAGTACAAAAGGCAAGCTTATCTCTAAAGAAATTTCTTCCAGCAAGCCCAAAATAAGAGAAAAAAAAACATAAGGTAGAAAAACACGTGTACAAAACTATAGAACAAAGAAAACAAAATACAACGAAACTTAACTACTAAACTAATACAACTCTTATGACTACTTACTATGTCTACAAACTAAACAAACTATGAAATGGATAAGTAGCGCTGTTTCAGGCGACTCTTAAAGGTATCTTGAGATTCACTTATCTAGATATTCTTGGAGAAAGCTCTTTAATATTCACTTGATTGTAGATATGTGGCAAAAGAAAGGTTGGAAATTGTCTATCAAATGCCCCGGTAGTACTCGCAATTTTAACCCTGTAAACCCTTCTTTGAATTAATATGGTGTAAGATAGTATCGATAGTTATTGTTTGCACTTGCTTCTTTGACATTTCACGATAGATAATTTTTAAATCTTCGAAACCCTGCTTCAGATTTTCACCAATTAAAATAAGAACACACGGGAAGTATACCCTCCCAAACAATTTCACTTAGAATATACAAGGTGTCTTGAAAAGTGACATCCAAATTTTTTCTTAGGTGCTTCGTGTTGATTTATCTGAATCACCGAAATATTATGTTCTACGATTTTTAATAGTTTTTGAGTTGTGATTTTTTTAATAATTTTTTGCAAAATTGTGACAGGATCAGTTTCAAAATTTTCTAAAAAAGTAGGTTTCTTCGATTTTATTTTGTTCTTAAATTTCTATGAACTGTGCATTTATGAATAAATTAAACAGCCTCGTAAACTACTTAAGTAGTAGTACGTAAGTTACTAAAAACTGACATAAATTAGAAGATTTTTGTTCTGTAAGTTGTGATTTAAATTTTCAACTTAAAATTAAAAATCTAGCTCAAAATTTGACTTTTGATTTGATACTTAAAAGTAATATAAGTTCATTCTTAAAAGGTCGGCAACGCAATCACAAGACCCCTGGTAGTTTAGTTGTCTGTGAGCTGCGGTAATCACTTACAATCATGTGAGCCTCTTTTTCGTCTGCCACCTCTTCCATAAAAAAATTAAAATCAGTTGATAAATGACCTAGTTCTTAGGTAATAAATGTAAAAAAACATACATACTGATAACTTTCTCCTCTTGAGAAATCAGTTGAAAAATCCCAAAGTGAATATATCACCGGTAATAGTAAGATATACTTATATTTTAATGAGGTAAGGTTTGTTTGTTTGTTGATAAACAGTAAAACGACTGAAACTTTTAAAAAACCTTTTTAAAAAATAAGTAAAAAAGTCGCGGGTAACAGTTAGTATTTCATACAGCACCATCATAATTTTGAAGTCACAGTTAATTGGATAATATTTAACTTTAACTACAATATTTTGATAGCAAATTTATTAAGATTTGAATGAGATCGGCAACAATTTCGCCCGTGTAGATCCGGGATTCTTTGATGAATAGACCAACTACCGTTCTGCCAGGCAGGTCGTAAAAGGCGACCCATTGGCTATGCGAGTCACTGCCATTGTGAATACTAGGTGGAAGAATGCCGCAACGACTCGTCAGATTACTTGGTACCACCGTCTTTGATTGTCACTGTCGTGTTCCGGTTTGGCGGGTAAGATAACAGGTAGACTTATGCATGTGGCATTGCCATCCCGCCACATGGACAGCAATGTAACATTAACATCTTTGGTGTCCATAGGCGATGGTTTCTATATCCATCAGGCGAGTCATCTGCTTGTTTGTTATCTTATGATATAAAAAATATTACCACATAAAATTATAAGATGGTTTATATGAAACTAGCTGACCCGCGCAAATTCACCCGTGAGTAGAGAAACGTGTCGTCGATATAATATTTTATACACATTCACCCGTGAGTAGAGAAACGTGTCGTCGATATAATATTTTATACAAACCTGTATCCCCTATTAAAGCCCTTAGGGTTTGATTATTTTTTAATGTAAGCTAAGTTTGACCCCTTGTCAACTATCTGGTTGCCAAATTTCATCAAAATCGATTTCTACGATTTAGCCGTAAAAGCATCTTATAGGATACTACTCGAACCCGAATGCAACGTCAACTACCTACCGCTTTCACTTGTGAATCTAAATCATTTTCGGATCTACCTGAATACATACAAAAATTTTATTGAGATTGGTCCACCTGCTTAGGAGTTCAGCGACATACACATGCACAGAAGAATTAATATATATAAATATAAATATTATCAACATAAGAACGGACAATCATGATTTTTGGGGAAAATTACATTTGTTAAAGAAATACAATTACGTACGTATTAAACTTTAGTTAGAACGGTTTCGCAAAATAAATTTATACCCGTGAGTAGAGAAACGTGTCGTCGATATAATATTTTATACAAATTCACCCGAGAGTAGAAAAACGTGTCGTCAATATAATATTTTATACAAATTCACCCGAGAGTAGAGAAACGTGTCGTCGATATAATATTTTATACAAATTCATCCGTGAGTAGAGAAACGTGTCGTCGATATAATATTTTATACAAATTCACCCGTGAGTAGAGTAACGTGTCGTCGATATAATGTTTTATACACATTCACCCGTGAGTAGAGAAACGTGTCGTCGATATAATATTTTATACAAATTCACTCGTGAGTAAAGAAACGTGTCGTCGATATGATATTTTATACAAATTCACCCGTGAGTAGAGAAACGTGTCGTCGAAATAATATTTTATACAAATCCACCCGTGAGTAGAGAAACGTGTCGTCGATATAATATTTTATACAAATTCACCCGTGAGTAGAGAAACGTGTCGTCGATATAATATTTTATACAAATTCACCCGTGAGTAGAGAAACGTGTCGTCTATATAATATTTTATACAAATTCACCCGTGAGTAGAGAAACGTGTCGTCGATATAATATTTTATACAAATTCACCCGTGAGTAGAGAAACGTGTCGTCGATATAATATTTTATACAAATTCACCCATGAGTAGAGTAACGTGTCGTCGATATACTATTTAATACAAAATTTTAATGTAACGACAACTTAGCTTACATTAAAAATATTTTTTAATGTCAGCTAAGTTTGACCCCTCGTCAAATGTCTAGTTTCAATCAAAATCGATTTCTATGATTTAGCCGTAAAAGCATCTTATAGGAAAGTTCTCGAACCCGATCGCAACGTCAACTACCGCTTTCAATTGTGAATCTAAATCATTTTCGGACCTACCTGAATACACACAAAAATTTCATTGAGATTGGTCCACCCGCTTAGGAGTTCAGCGACATACACATGCACAGAAGAATTAATATATATACATATAAAGATTATCAACATAAGAACGGACAATCATGATTTTTGGGAAAATTACGTTTGTTAAAGAAATACAATTACGTACTGTAAGGATGGCGGCCTGTTAGTCCTTTTTAAAAAAAACACTTTAATTCGGCTGAAACTAATGTATATTCACACTGCTTGATATTTACAAAGTTATGTGTTAACCGGACAAAATCTGGAGGAAGACTGTGGAAATTAACATAAAAATCAGTTTTATTGAAGTGACATAATGCTTGCATATGCGTTTACTTCATATAAGGTTTGCTCATAACATCTCCCCCCTTAAGACTGAGCTTTATTTTTTTTTTTTTTTTTTAATAAAGCGAAGGATAATATAAGAAATCAGAGTGAGTTAAAATAACAATATGTAAAAAGATAAAACTCAGTGAATCAATAATTAGTCAATTTAAAAATAGCTATTTGCTATATAATTCAAATTAATACATTAAGTTATAATAAACAAATGTTTTCTAAAACTCAGTGAATCAAAAGTTAATCAATCTAAGAATAGCTATTTGCTATATAAATTCAAATTAATACAATAACTTATAATAAATGTCTCCATGTATAAAAGTAGAAGTCGATATCGTTTAATCTTAAAACAAAATTCTTTTCTAGAATTTATAAAAATATAAAACTTATAGTATTTGAAAATAAAATAGAAAGAAATGTATAAAGAGTGTAAAAGAGACGTTAATACATTACTTACTTTTCTAATAGTTGGTAAAATTATGATTACAATAAAATGAAATGTATAAAGTACAAAAGAGATGTAAAATATTATTTACCTTTTATGATAGTTAACCTATAAAGTACATAAAATAGATGTAAAACATTATTCGCTTTTTCTAATGGTTGGTTAGGTTACGGTTAGATTTGCCTAAGTTTCTATATAGGACTTTATTCGAATTTTTATTAAATTCTATTTCTGCTGGGAGACTCTTAACAGGTCTCTGGTCGCATTCTGATTCATTAGAAATATCACTTAGCTCGATGGACGTATTCATAGTCCTGTCGTTGACTGTTCTATGCGAGTTATGACATTGATTATAGATTTGAATACAACATGAGGTGCTAGTAGACTTACAGAAACATTTTTTATAAATGTTATACAAAATATATAAAATAATTACAGCTAATATAAAATAAGTCATACCAGAATAATAGTGACCATATTTCATGATATGTGATTGATTAGACGCTTGGTTTATTTGGTCTTCTAAATGGTCTAACTTATGAGATGCGAATTTTAATGATTCTAAATCGATATTTGATAAAGTTATCGGAGATAAAGACTGATATGTCTCATTTACTAGATTATACTTACAACAATCATCTTCGATAATATTAAAATTGAGTAATAATTGAGCTGGTAAAGTAGTCTTATAATTAGTAGAAGGAACAAATTGCAAAGTTTGAAAATAGGCAATACAATTTTTCTCTAATGATAAAATACCAGTGCCTTGCAAAGTAAAATCACTTATCTTATCGTCACATTTCAAAGTCAATTTGTTAGGCTTAGATTGAACAAAAATATATCTACCATCATTAAGTTTTTGCCATACGTTAATATTACCATAAATGACATTAGAATTACAAACTTCAGGAAGTGATAGAGTAACTTCAGTTAATAACTTAGTTTCACAAATAGGATTATTAATTGTAGACGATATCGAAGCCATGGGACATACCATGTATTCGTCATTAACACGCTTACAATCACTTATGCTATCTAATAAAGCGTAGTTCAATCTGTCATCCGTTATGGCTAAATACAATTTAGAAGGGTGTATTAACACATAAGTTTTATAATTACTTGTTTCATGAGGAGTAGGTAAAGCCAAGTTCTTATAAAGACTAAATTTAACAGGATTTATTAAAGGAATTTGAATAACAAATACAATTTTTTCTTTATAATAATAAGATGTTAATTTCGCTAAGTCAATAATCGTGTGTATATTTTTTAAGGAAAGCGAAATAGGGAACTCAGAAGTTCGTTTCATTTTAATATTGTTAGATAACACATTATATAATTTAGTAGGTGTAATGACATAAGGGTGTAAAATATTTGCTTTTGCGAATAAAATTGAATTTAAAGTTGTATCTAGAATATTAGAAATTGATAATAAAGAACCTTCAATAATATTAAAAATAGAGTTAAATTTTTCTAAGTTCATTAATTCTATATTTGTCTTTGTACTGTTTAAAAATATGAAATTTAATTTTTCTATCTGGTTATTTAATTTAATTTCATTATTATTTAATTTTTCAATAGAAGTATTAAAATTATTAATCGTAGATTGGACAATATGGATGTTGTCTTTCATAAGGGAATAAATTTCATTTTCATTCTGCTGACACGACGAAATTGCTTCGTCATATTTTCGTGCATCATCTGCATCTAAAGTGCCAAAAAAGAATTTAAGGATTTCACCTCCAAATTCAAGAGCTCGTTTTGTTCTTTGATCAAAAATAAGGTGAGACATAGATTGGTACTTTAGTTCATTTGAATTTATTAATATTTCTAGAGGATTCAAAACGTCGTTACAATCAATTTTGAAATTAACTAAGTTTAATCTTTGTGCTTTATTGCATAGAAATAAAATATTTTGGATTGAAGTTTTGATTTTTTTCATGTAAGGAAAAATAGGCAAAATATCGATGTGGGTTACTACATTCCAGTTGTCATTTTGAAAGTACACAACAGAAGTAGGGTCGAAGTAAATACCTGGGCTATTTGTTACTAATTCAATCGGATTCGAAACGCAAGGATCGATTACATACCTGGAACAAATTATACAAGTTTACATCGGCTTTAGTTCGTTAACATGATATTTAACATGTTTTCTATTTATGCATATAGTAACATTATTTTTACCATGTGTTTTAATAACTTTAAAAGGACCTTTCCACACTGGAGATAAGGTTTTGCGAAGTCTGTGGTGATGTTTGACATAAACCATATCACCTGTTTTATAACTCAGTTCTCTCGAAGAGACGTCATAATATTTTTTTGAGGCTTGTTTACTTTTAATTATATTTTCAATAGCTTTTTCACGAGAGTACTTCATTCTATATTGCAGTGCGCGGATGTACTCTTGGTAGGTAGTGTTGTTATCAGTTTCATAAATGCTGCTAGGTATGGACGGCTTATAACCGTATAATAATTCGAATGGTGTAAACTCCGTCGTGCAATGAGGAGTAGTATTATATGATAGAATAGCGGTTGCAAGGTAACAATGCCAATCGCTTTGATTTTCGTTAACGAAAGATCTTAGATATTATTTTAGTGTAGCATGTGATCTTTCAAGGGAGCCATTAGTCTGAGGATGATACGGGCTAGAATAGAGACTTTTTATTTTAAGTATGTCTGTCAGTTGCCTAAATAATTCAGAGGTAAAAGTAGTGCCTTGATCAGTGAGTATCATTTTTGGAAACGAGAATAACGAAAAGAAATGAATAAGACTTCGTGCAACCTCGTCGGTTGTACACGTGATCATGGGATAAGCATTAGAAAATTTAGTTAAGTCGTCTTGTAATGTTAAGATATATTTAAATTTTTGAATACCGGCTTCAGGAAAGGGACCAACCATGTCGAGAGCTAATCTCTCAAATGGCCTAGTACTAGTGGAAGTAATTACCATAGGCGCTTTATTAGAGAGTCGTAATGGTTTATTAACTTGACACATTTTGCAGTCTTTTATAAAACGTTCAACATCAGATCGCATATTTTTCCAATAGTAGGAAGCTTTGATTCTACTTAGCGTGCGTTTGATACCGGGGTGACCGGCGATAGTAGTACCATGATTTTCTTTTAAAATGTTCGGTATTTCGGCCGGAGTAGGATAAACTATTTGATTTTTGTATATATGAATCTTAATATTTGTGCCGTTAAAAATATAAGATATCATGTTATAAATTTTCACATACACAAATTTTGAAAACGGTTCTGAAAAATCGGAAATAGCTAATTCTTTATCATAGTCATTATTAGAAATAATTCGGTCTCTTAGTTTAATTAATAAATTGTAAATAGTTTTGTAACTAATTTCGTCATAATGATGAACCTTAGAATATAAGAAATAAAGCTTTAAATTGTTTTTACAATCGACAACCTGTATGGTATCAGGTGTCCGTTCCGACTCGCGGAATGAAATGAAATCATCTAACATTGATAAGAACTGTTCGCAATATGGCATAGAGTAATCAAGGTCTAGAGACATCGGGCAAGCAATTGATTTTTGTTTGGCTAAATATAAACTTTGATTGTGTTCTTCAATTTGCGTATCACAATTAGGCGTAGTTTTAGTAAATTGCTTTTTAAAATATTGTTCATAAGTATCATTATTAATATTAGAATTAGTGATAGCATTTACTGGGTAACGAGATAAACAATCTGCATTACTATTTATTCTACCTGGTTTATATACAATTTCGTACTCGTATTCTTCGAGTTTTAACCTCCACCTAAGCAAGCGTCCACCTGGATCTTTAGCGTTAAACAACCATGTTAATGGACGGTGATCTGTCACAATTTTAAACTTATACCCATATAAATAAGGTCGAAATGTATTTACAGCGAACAAAATTGCTAAAAGTTCTTTTTCTGTCGTTGAATAATTGCCTTCTTGTTTATTCATAGTACGAGACGCGAATGCAATAGGTTTGTCTTTACCGATTTCACCTTGTGATAAAATAGCACCAACGGCATAATTTGAAGCGTCAGTTGTAACAATAAAGGGTTGCGAAAAATCTGGGTATTGTAACAAGGGAGCAGAAATAAGTTTTTGCTTTAAAGTGTTAAAAGATTGTTCCTGTTCAATTGACCAATGAAAATTTACATCCCTTTTTAATAACGAAGTTAGAGGCTTAGTTATATGAGAGAAATTTTCTATAAAACGACGATAGTAACCAGTTAACCCAAGGAAAGATTTGACATCTTTTGGAGTTTTCGGTGTAGGAAATTCGGAAATAGCCTTGACCTTGTCAGGGTTAGGCGAAACACCTTTATCTGTAATAACATGCCCAAGATACGCAACTTCACGTCGCAAAAACTCACATTTGTCGGGCTGGAGTTTAAGATTTGCCTCTCTAAGTTTAGAAAATACAGATTCTAGCTTTATTATGTGAGATTCAAGATCGTGAGAGTAGATAATGCAATCGTCTAAATAGATATAACAGTCTAAACCTTGTAGACCAGTAAGCACTAGATTCATCATTCTTTGAAAGGTACTAGGGGCATTTTTTAACCCAAATGGCATGCGCAAAAATTCAAATTGTCCAGAAATACCATTAGTAGAAACACTGAATGCGGTTTTCTCAATATCTTTAGGATTTAATAATAATTGGTGAAAACCAGATGCTAAATCTAGCGTGCTAAAATATTTCGAATGACCTAATTGGTCCAAAATATCCGTTATAAGTGGAAGAGGATAAATTTCAGAGACAGTAACGTCATTTAAACGACGATAATCAATAACGATGCGCCATTTTTGTTTACCGGAAGCATCACGCTTCTTTGGTACTACCCAAACGGGAGCACACCAAGGTGACGTAGAAGGTCTGATTATATTTTCATCAAGCATTTTTCTAATTTGCTTTTCTACTTCATCTTTATGAACTTCAGGGAAACGGTATGATTTTACGTGAATCGGGGGCGCATCCCCAGTATTAATAGAATGTTTAATAATATCTGTATGTGTCAAAAATTCTCCGTCGAGATAAAATATGTCTGTATAGTTAGAAATACAATTAATTAATAACTTTTTCTCTTGAGGATTTAAATGAGATATTCTAATTTGATCTAAAACCTTTTGAGATCTATTTATATTTAGAGAATTTAATTGATGAATAAGTTCTTGTTGAGAATCATCTAACTTTGAAGTTAGTAAATCGAACGGGGTTAACTGTACTTGAAAATTATCAACTTCGATTTCAGATTCGGTGGTATTTAAAACTGTAACATTAACTCTGTTGTTTGATTTTAAACTTACAATAGCGTTAGCTAAAAATACACCTTCACAAATTTTCTGATCTAGTACTAGAGCTTCGCGTTTATTTACGAAATCACGTAGATTACTGACTGGACATTCGATTACCATTTCTGATCTCGCAGGTATAACATATGATGATTTACTAAAACATATAGGTATTAAGTAACCTTCTAAGTTTAATGAATTATTAGTATATTGTATGTTGGTTTTAAAATGTTGTATAAAGTCACTACCAATTATACCATCATAATTTAATTGAATAGCATCGTCAATAGCGTGAAACACAAAATCAAAAGCAATTTTACGTGTAGATGAGATTTGATATTCGAAATTAAGTTTAATAGAACCGAGTGATTCACACGTTGAGTCGTTATCACTTAATCCCTTGAGTGTAATGATATTATTTTTAAGTAAGACCTTTTAATAAACTTGAGAGTTTCACGATTGAAACTGAGGAACCAGTATCAATTAATAAACATAGAGGCTTATCATTCATATTGGTTTTTAGATAAACATGAGGAAGAGAAACTTTGTTATTTACGTTATTTATAGAATACGTTTTATTATAAGAGCAATCCCTTGAAAAAGAACTCGATTTTTCACGAGATAAAGGGTTGCGTTGCGAAAGGTTCGAGAACCTTAATGATTTCTTAAGAGTGACGTCAGAGACATTAACATAATTATTTGACTTAGAATACTCTGTATTTTCATTAACCTGTGCAGGAAATAATTTAGAAACACAAGGTTGAGAAATCTCTGATCGTCCATTACGCTGTGTAGAAAATAACTTAGGAACACAGCTATTATGAGTCATTGTCTTTACCTTGGCCTGTGCGGAAAATAATTTAGGAACACAGGATTGAAGCCTATTAAAATTAGAGTTTATAGAATAAACAGAAGGTACATCTTGTGCAACCGTGAATTGACCACAAGAATATCCTTTAGACCCCTTTAAAGACTCATTAGATTTAGGCTTTTTGCCGTAGTTTTTTGTTGTCTTAGAACTATTCGTGTCGTTACGAATTGCAAAAGGTTTCGGTAGACACGGCACCGAAACCGAATTTAGTTTAAATTGTCTTCGTTAGAGATAACGTGTATATCAGAATTGTTATTGGTAACGTTATGATTAGACGAATTGCTCGTCGGCGACCGTGAACTTGAAGGTATCACGTTGCGTGGCAGATCGCGGTGCATATAACTATTGTTTTTATATTTAAGCTTCCGACAATCGCCTATTAAATGACCACGATTTTTACAATACGCGCATATTTGATTCGAGGCGTAACTATTTTTATTTGTAGAATTATTAGAGTAATTATTACGATGATTTAAATTTGAATTTACGTGGTAAGAGTTTGTAAAAGAATGTTTAGATTTATTTTTGAAACAATCGGAAGAGCTATGGCCAAACTTTCGACATATTGAACATTGTTTAGAGGAAGAAGAAGGTCGTTGAGATAGTTTAGATAGCTTAAACAGTTTTTCTTCTTCAATGGCATGAGTGATCGCTTCGGAAAGTCCTTTAGGATTCCGGCAGCGCACAATGTGTGAGAAGTTTGAGTTCATACCTAATAAAAATGTATTTAAAGCCAAATCTTCCGTGGCAGCGAGTCTGCCCATAAGTTCATTTTCATTTTCACAACTGTAATGAATATCGGACTGAAGCCGCGTAAGGCAGGATTCAATCCTTAAAGAATATTGTGTCACATCTTCGTTGGGTAATTGCTTGCAGTTTTGTAAATCTACTAAAAGGTGTGTTGAATGCTTTTTTTCTCCAAAAGTTACCTTTAAAAACTGTTTGATTTCAAGCTAATTATCGAATTTTTTCAAACAACAAGCTAACTGAGCCTTGCCCTTAAGTTGTGACACGATATATTTGACTAAAAAGTTCTGTTGGTCTGTACTCGCTAAAGAAATTGCACTTTCGCAATTGGTTAAAAACGCGGGAAGGGATTCCCGATCCCCGTTATATGGTTTAATGAATTTGGTAAGAACAGAGAGTGTAATTTTATCACTCATGTTTAATTTTTTCCTTTGAGATAATGGTTTCGATAGAGAACTGTCTGAGTTGGTATTAGTATCGACTTCAGTAGTCTGTTCTTTTTTATTAAATTTAAACATCAATAATTGTAGATTAAAAAGCTGTACAGAACATCAGAAAAATACACACAAAAACGTAAATAGAAAAATTATAGAAAATGTAAATTAATATCATATAAGTTAGCAATAAGATTGTATAAAATTGTATAAGTAGTAAATTATTTATATGACTTTAAAAGTTATTTAAAAACTCTGAAATAATGTTCTAATAAAAGTTCTGAATCTAGGAATATAAAATCTTGAAAAATAAAATCTTGATGTTTAAATGAAAGTTCACTTTACACTTTAAATTGGAAAAAATAAAACTCACAGAAAAATAATCACGAACCGCAGGAACATCTTAACCTTGAAGGTATTGTGCATGGCAACGAAGAATGCAGAGCGCAGCGAATGTCCCCGGCGACAGCTTCGAGTAACCGGCACGGCGACTCACGGAGTCGTATTGCAGTTCCGTCGAGGTCACGTTGCCTTTCGTTTTATAGGTTCGGTGATGATGACGAGTCTTCTTGTCCGTTGATGATGAATTAAGCAGTACGAGGTGATGCGGGCTCACACTATAGAGCGGAGACTTACACGTCGATCAAAGTTGACAGCGCGAAGTAGGTGATGTGGTGATGTAGCGCGGGCTTGGCTGATGATGCTCAAGACTTACTCGTCGACCACAGGGTGCAGTAGCGCGGGCTTAGGCATACGGTGCCAAGGCTTACCGTCGGCGAACTAGCACGTAGCTAAAGACTAAAGTCACAGGGCCACAAAATGGTTGTCAGGCAGAATTCGAAAATCGCGACGCCTAACACCTAAATTATCCTGGGAATTCGGAATCCAGGATATCCCACTTCTGACACCAAAATTGTAAGGATGGCGGCCTGTTAGTCCTTTTTAAAAAAAACACTTTAATTCGGCTGAAACTAATGTATATTCACACTGCTTGATATTTACAAAGTTATGTGTTAACCGGACAAAATCTGGAGGAAGACTGTGGAAATTAACATAAAAATCAGTTTTATTGAAGTGACATAATGCTTGCATATGCGTTTACTTCATATAAGGTTTGCTCATAACAGTACGTATTAAACTTTAGTTAGAACGGTTTCGCAAAATAAATTTATACCTATACAAGAATACTCATTTAGATAACAGAGAAAATATGAAAATAATCATTAGCAGAAAACCAAACCAAATTAAAACCAAAGCTGCTGAAATATTTTGAATCGCGGCTTCGGCAAATTTCGAAATTTCAATTATTAAAATCTTGAATTATTAAGACACAAAGCTACTTTTTGTTTCGAATAAGTATAGCCTGATTTTAAAAATGTAAAAATATTTGTCATATTTACGTATTTATACACAAAAAAATTGTAGTATTGTCTGTGATTTGAAAATATCTAGTTGTGTTACTTTTACGATATAATAAGTAATAATAAATAAATGTTGTTGGATAAATTACACGAATTGATCTAAACCCAAAGTAAGCAAATTATTTCCTTGTGCTATGGGTGTTAGTCAACGACGACGGTGTTAAATACTAATACATAAAAATACATATATAAATACTTTAACATACATAATAAACACCGAAACCCAGAAATACAAACATCTATGCTCATCACACAAATGTTTGCCGGCGTCGGGGCGTGACGACCCCATCGCCCGCTGGTGGGATAATCTTCTTTTTATAAAATTATCCCACCGGTGGAATCAGTCAAAAAAAGTGGTAGTGTCATGCTTAGCTGAATGGACCGGCATGACCGGGGCAATACCATTACCTCACTTAAAACCAACGTAAAGTTACAGCTATACTCCCTGTTCCCGGAAGCCTTTTCCCCCCTTACCCTAAAACTAAGCAGGGAGCAAAGTTGCGCTTACACAACTTTGCTCCCCCTCCAAAGGAGGGCAAACGGAACAAGGATCTTAAGGCACTCCTTCACTCGAACTTAAATGCCGTCCACTACCACCTTGAAATGGCTAAGTCAGCCTTGTTCTTTTAACTGAGACGCAGATATCTTCTCCGACTGATACCTCATTTCTCTCCTATCCGGGGTACAAATTTGAGCATTCATTTGTACCCGGGGGCGGGAGTTTGTACTTACGCCAAAGAGGATATCTGTTCTCGACGTCTCAGCAGCTTTGAAGGCAAGGACCTATCGATCCTCTGGCTACGTGTAGACTGCGACGACCATCCCCGCATCTATGCGTGACATTGCAGGTCCCACAGCGGAAATGCCGAATCAGACCGACTCATTAAGCATATCTAGATTGCAACAGATTCCGTGCTGCAGCAGATCCCTCCGCTGAGATCGTACTCATTGGTTATTTCAACGCCCACCATGCCGAATGCCTTGGTTCACGTACCACCGATCATGCGAGGAGATCTGTTCACGATTTTGCCTTAGCGTATTGGTTAACCCAGCTGGTTACTTCGCCTACGCGTGTTCCAAATGTGGATCACCATCTTCCTTCCTAGTTAGACCTTCTGCTGAACTCACAGCCGGAAAGTTATCAGGTTTCTGTAGACGCTCCACTTGGTTCATCGGACCACTGCCTGATTCGGAGCAAAGTGCCTGTTACGCGCTTATCACGGCCCTCATTCTTCAGACTGCCGCCGCATTTGGCACTACTGGTCAGCAGATTGGGACGGGATACGGTCTTTTTTTGCATCTTAGCCATGGGGGCGGGTGTGCTTCTCGCTGGAAGATCCAGATGTAGTTACCAACTGCGTTGCTGATGTGGTGCTGCAGGGAATGGAACTTTACTTCTGTTTTCTGCTGTACCCGTTGGTAGCAAGTCTCAGCTTTGGTCGCCAATGCAAAACGAATTCACGCCGAAAGCAGGAATGCTACCATGCCTGGGCCACGGCGTCGGATGTAAATACCAGCACATTCAGAAAGGAGTACAATCATGCATCTAGGTCTTTTAAAAGAGCCATAGCTAAAAATCGGAGCACATTGGCAAAATTGTTGCAAGGCTAGTTCGCCTTCCTTCGGGAACCCGTGCATTTTAGTTTCTAGCCAAAGCTGTCCAAAGGAATTTCTGTCTGCTTTCCTTTACACCTTTGCACAAAGATAATGGCTTTCTGGCCCATTCTGCAAAAGCGAAGGCTGACCTTTTGGGCTTACTTTTTGCAGCCAACTCAACTCTGGACGACCAAAGAAATGTACCACCTACCATCCCGCAGTACAACACTTCCATGACGGAGGTAAAATTCTTGCAGTGCGCAAGGCACTCATTTTGTTGGACATCCACAAGTCGAGTGGGCCTGATGGCATCTCTCCTATCGTGCTCAGCATGTGTGCTTCAGAGTTAGTACCGGTCTTAATGTGTTTATTTAGGCTGTCCTACTTACATGGCGTCGTACCCAAAACTTAGAAGACCGCTTTAGGGCACCCAGTCCCTAAAAAAGGTGATTGCTCAGTCCCGTCCAACTATTGGCCTACAACAATAACCTTCTTATTCTCCAAAATAATGGAGTCTATTAACAACTGCCAGCTTCTGAAGTGTCTGGAGGAGCCCCAGATGTATAATGACCGTCAGTATGGTTTTCGTCGCGGACGCTCAGCTGGTGATCTTCTGGTTTACTTAACACATCGTTGGGCAGAGGCAGTGGAGAATAAGGGAGAGGCATTGGCAAAGGCCTTCGCTATGTCCAAGCTAACTTGGACATAGCGAAGGCCTTTAATTGGGTATGACACAAGGCACTTCTCTACAAGCTCCTATAATACAAGCACGTATGGGCTACCTGAGAAATTGTGCGATTGGATCACCAGTTTTTTGACGGATCGAAGTATCAAGGTCGTTGTTGATGGCGCATGCTCTGACCTTAAACTCGTCAATGCTGCTGTTCCTCAAGGCGGTGTGCTATCGCCTACGCTGTTTCTTCTGCACATTAATGACATGTTGCGATCAAGCAACATTCATTGTTATGCGGATGAAAGTACAGGCGATGCTTTACATTCCGGCCGTAGCGGAATTTTTTGGGACTTGGATTATTTTTCGTGTTCCCGACTTGTGTCAGAAATTGAAGAACAACTTTCCGTAGCTTCGCCCAACGGAGCGGCCAATGTTGATATCTAAAAAGAAAACACATTTTTTAAATTTCGGTCTATCTTTCCGTCACGTTTGTAAAGGGCAATGACTGGAACGACTGGACCGATTTAATATCGAACTTTCACCAATAGGTAGAGTTTATAAAGTAGTATATGGGCTACTATATTACCCGAATGAGCAAAAGGAAGTAAAGATTTTAGATCACGCAAACGAAGTCGCCCGTAATTGCTAGTATTTAATAATTGGCATAAAAATATGTTTTCCTTATAAACTAATAAACGGGTCAATAATGTTTATATAAATCATTTTAAACCTCGATGTTTTGACCAAGTTACCAGAGAGTGTAATGTATTAGGCCTCAAACTAGATCTCGGCGATCTGAGGTGCGGCGGCGAGAGCGACGCGATCTATTATTGACCCGTTTACTAGTTTATAAGGAAAAAATATTTTTCTTCAGTGTCTATCCTTTTTTTAAGGTAAGAAAAGGGTAGACAGGCTTGTCTGCTCATAATAGTGCAACTACCCGCGATACTTCAGTTCCCCCGTGATCACGGTGCTTGCAACAGCGCCGAATTATCGGGAAAATAATACATTACATAATCGAGGTAAGATCCCGTTAATTATTAATAATTCAGAACAAAATAGTTTTTATTTAAATGTATTAACTAATTTGTCAAATTAGCTCCAGCCGACATGTAAATTGTACAATGCTGTACACAACGTTTATTCCACTCTAAATAGCACACCAGTATGGCGCTGGTTGTACATCCGTAAATTAACTAATTACAAATGTCGCCACTTCTAATTTTCCCTTTTACATTCATGGTGACATTAGCTCTAAAGCCTCTAATTGTCAACTGGGATGTTCGCTAAAAATAAACATGCACATCATTCAAGTATATCAAAGATATACTCGTACTATATTGCTAGATTTTCGTTACATATAAATCTAAAAATTATAAAAATATAGATTGATTCAGACACATTCACACAATATTATAGTATGTTTGGACATGACTGAAGGTCTCTTTAAGAAAAGAGCTTACACATTAAATCTTACGGCTGCCATGAGAGGTGGTAATCACTTACCATTAGGTGATCCTCCTGCTCGTTTGCCCCTTTTGCTATAATAAACTTTTTCATTTGAATTCTAAAATAAAGAAATGTGTAATTTTAGTCGTATTTTTTATTTATTGTTTGTTGTCTCAGACAACAACAAAAAATTCCATAGTATTAAACAATAAATAATAATTTAAACGCAACAAAATTTCAACAATATGCACATTATTTTTAAGATTTCCCATTTACTGTATCTTTCCACCGTTCCGTTGGTCGAGAAGTTAGCGAACCTGACTACGCATCAATGGAGCTCGGGTTCGATTCCCGACAGAGACAAACGTTTATGTGATGAGCGTAGATGTCTGTATTTCTGGGTTTAGGTGTTGTGTATTATATCTATTTGAGTATTTATATATGTATGTATTAGTATCATTGACTGACCCCATACTACAAGTAAATAAATTGTTTAATTTTTTAAATGTTAAAATTTCAACAATATGCACATTATTTTTAAGATTTCCGATTTATTGTATCTTTCGACCTCCCGTTGGTCGAGTAGTTAGTGAACCCGATTACGCATCGATAGGGCTCGGGTTCAATTCCCGACAGAGACAAACATTTATGCGATGAGCGTAGATGTCTGTATTTCTGGGTTTGGGTGTTGTGAGTATTTATATGTGTATCTCTATGTATTAGTATCGTTGACTGACACCCATACTACAAGTAAATAAATTGATTATTTTGGGGTTAGATCAATTCTAGTGCGATTTGTCCAATGATATTTTTTATTTGGAACTATGCATTAGATCTTTACCAAATTAAAATGGAAATACGTGGAATATTACCTGCAGTATTGTTGATTTATAATTAATTAATATATTATTATAAATAATAATTATACGTGTACAGATATTCACTGTTGTACGTAGATGATAAATACCTATACACCTATATACTTTCTCACAAACAGCTGATTACGGTAGTTTTCCAATACAACCAATGCCATCTAAAGGCGGGTTGCTGAACTAAAGAGACAAGCGTGATATTTCAAAAAGTCATTAAAAATTAAAAGCATCACCGCTGTGCCGGTCGGAGTGGGGGGTATTAGGTTTTTTTCCTTAAGGAATATCTGGATTCGGTCTCCATGCTCAAGGCCCGCGATAGAAGCTATGCAATAGCTTAAAAAATATTTCAAAATGTGTCATGATTGACCGAGTTCTAAGTAAATAAACAACAAAAAATGTAGCTGAGCCGATTGCCGCCGCTTTTTGGGAAGTCGTTTGAAAACACAATAAAATTGATACTCCTTTTTGATAATACAAATAGGCAAAATTATATTTTAAAAAAAATCAAAAGATTGAAAATGAAAGAAACAAATGATTTATTTTGGTGAGCACCTTTAAATAGTAACATATTGATATACAAAACAGTCAATTGGTGAGTAAGATAACCGCTAATGCATTTAGCATACATTTCCATCACATGGAGTATTATAAGTTTTAGTATCTCTAGGCGGTGCTTTCTCTTCTCATCATGAGAACAATCTACTTACTCCTACATACGTATATTCGTATACGTACATACCTATCTTCACGCCAAATTCATTACGGGGTATTCAGAGAGACTTGTGTATAATAAATCACAATGTAGACAAAGTTTCCTTACTCCCTTCACAATCATAACTCTCTTCAAACAAACAAGCCCGCTTCGGATACTTTTGACACCACTTTCGGTAACATTCAACTAATTTGAAGCATGTCAATCGTTTTTCTACGGACTTGCATCCATCCAAATTTATATTGCAAATCTGTTATGTTATATATTTATCTGCTATTCCTACATGTCCAAACCAACAGAGCCGTTTCTGATTTTTATACCGATTCTGTCTGTCAAGCGCAAGCTATTTTTCACGTTTCCGAACGCAGTCGAACGAATATGATTAAAAAAAGCAAAAAATGTATAAACATTTCCCAGACATTTAATTTCGTTACACAATATTTTCTATTGCAGGACGAATCTTACTAGATTGTATCTTTGGAACACACAATGTTATTTAACTTGTACAAGATGAACGTCAGAGTTACACCGAGGAGAGTAAACAGCACGCTATTTAACTATATATCTCTTGAGTGAATTTCATGCATAAAATTATCGGCAGAGCCTGTGTGAGACACACGGCTACCTGACAGATGTGGTGTAATTTACTAACGGCAGCGGAATTCCATTAATTGAGTTTTTCTTCACAGAAAATACAGTTTTATGTGAAAGAGAAAACTTAATGAAATTTTTGGAAACGCAAAATGTATCCCTTAGAAAATCCTTATCCTTAGACAGTGTATAATTGTGAATTTTTAAATGTTTAATTTTTTAACGACTAAATATATTTTTGACTGCCTCGTGGTCTAGGGTTTAGCCTATTTGGCTCAGATCAGGAGTCCTGGTTTGAATCCCGCGTCGTAGTTAAGTATTATTGAGGTATTTTCGAGGTTTTTCTTGAAAATCTAAAATCTCAAAAGCAGCTTGGAGTCTGGTGTACTAGTGTATTACTATTCTCGTGCCTCTGATGAGCACGTAAAGCTATGGTCCCAATGATCGTTATACCTCGCATAAAAGTTTAAGTCAGGGTTGTAGAAGTTATTCTCTAACATTTCATTTAAAGTATCCCGGCGAGGATTTTTTTTAAATTCTTGTTTTTACACGTTTTTCATAATATTAGAACGGTACAACACAACCTTACTGTCGGTATGATTACAATCTGATGTGTTTGATATTCTCCTTCTCTAAACGGCTAGACTGACCGATTTTTTACACTTCAAAAAAATATCCATACACTTAGTTTGATCGTGAGTACTTTAGCTTTTCAACGTCAGGTTATTAAATGTATTGATAGTTAAAATTGATCTTATTAAGTTAAAAATAACCTTGCTTATAATTATTATTAGAACCTCAATTAATAAATTGCGATTATTGTCCGCTGACTAGAGATAACTTTTATACAAAACTAGTGGCCCGGTACGTGCTTCGCTACGTATAATGTGAAATATTAAAAACATTTAATTCGAACATCAAATTTGCAAAAAAATGTGATAAATGAAGAACCGCTCTACAGATTTTGTGCACACTTCACATAAACCATCTACTAAATAGTCCGAACAAAGTCTTGCAAACATTTGGTTTGGATAGGTGAGCCCGTTCTTGAGTTATAAAATTACTAATAATAGTTTTTTATAAATCTATATTATTGAAACTAAACGGATTCTTACCAAATATTATATGTATTAATGACAGAAGACAGATATGGAATACCTACGCATGTATTTTAATGGCCAGCCTATCCCCAATCGGCCCTTTTTCCAATCCCGGGTAGCGTTGTTTTTTGTCAGAAAACTGAAAAATACATTTTTTAACTACCCGATCCGGAAATCGAACTCAGGACCTCATGTGTTCAACTCCAACACCGGACCTCTAGACCACAGAGGCGACAAACGTGAAAACGTATTTATAAAATAACTAACGCCAGTGAATTGTAGTCAAAATATTTTAGTAATATTTAATGTAAATAGTAAATCAATTCCGCGATATCCATGCTTTAATTCGATGAATCCAAGTGCTTAAAATATTTATGAAACAAAATGAAAAAGTATTTCTATAAAACGTTGTCAGTTGAAAACTCACGCCATGAAAGTGGATTAATTCGTTAAAAAAACGTATTTCTTATATAATGTCATTGTCACCAGCGCTCGCACGTTCTTTACACCAAAGCCGATTAAGTCACGTGTTCACACGTACCCTTCTTATAACAAAGATGTCTATATATTTGAAGGAAGACGTGGTTTACACACAAAGTGTAAAAACTTGAAATTAACAAAAATCCAACCAACATTGTACATAGTTTACTACGATGCACTCTTTTGAAATTATTACATACCTATCTACACTTAACATGTTTTGGAAACAGAACTAAAAATAATGAGTACATATTTTATTGCTATTTTTGATTTAAAAAAACACAATCACGTCGTTTACTTTCAATAAATGCTAAGGTTCTTAATGATTAACCGTTTTTATTTGCGATCTAAGCCAAAAATTTTGGTTACTGCTCAGAGAGATGGTGATTTTAACATAATACCACTACTAAGATTTTATAAATGTTAATATTTTGCCCTATCAATATATTAGGTCTCACACCTCATTATTTAAGTTAAATAACCTAACCACTAGACAAACAACGCAGTCTGAAGTTTTTTGACAGGAGTAAAAATTTAATAAATAAATAAAGTAAACTTTACTTCTATGTATATTACTTCTATTTATTGCTTACTTTGACTTTGACTGATTAAATAACTACGCCTAACCACGCCGCTGGAGACAAGGATTAGACTCAATATTCAACAATCACTGGTGTTTGATGTTTGATGATGTTCTGAGGTTTGATGTTTGTTAAATATAATTCAGCATTCCTAATATTTTTATCGTTGAATCCATATCACAAATAAATAAGTTGTTTACTGTAGGGTTATATCTATTCATGTTATTTATCTAGCAATATACATATTCTTTCTAGTACATATTTTTTTGATTAGAACTTATGCATGTTTTATTTCTTTATTTTTTGAAGTGAATATGATGTATTTAGGCCTTATCAATGCAAAACGAGGAACTATGTATTTTTATGTATCCGACATTAATATTTTTAAACTAAATGTTAAAGTAAACGTTTTATGTGCAAATGATTCTCCATATGGTAAGAAATAATCATTAGATAACCACTTTTTATGGTGCGTTACCATTCAGATGGTATTTTCGCAAAGTAATGCCTGAATTTATGAAATATTATGCAGGAGCTTCATGCCATGTCATGTCTGCCTGTCTTTCGATAAATGTCTCTACGAAACCAATTCAGTTCTATTCGGCTTGTTGATATTGAAATGAAGCTTAAATTAATATATATGTTGTAACTCGAGACAATCGGGTGCCATTGTTTGCCCCAAGTTCCAATAGCGAAGTTTGAAACCGTATAAAGTTGAAAACTTGAGCCTGGAAATATTGAAAGGCATAAACGTTGAAACCACATTTTTATGTAATTCTATCAGAGTTTTATTTCAACATGAATTAATTATATAACATTGGTTGCCTTGTGGATAAAGAAGAGGGAGAGTAATAATAATGAAATAAATAAAATCTCTACGGAGGCGGGAGCGCCTACACATACAATAAACATACAATTCTGGATCAAGGGCCAGATAAAGAAGGCGGCAGTGTTAGGAACGGCACGTATTGTGTGGAGGTTTCTTTCTCTGTCGCCTTGACCACCGGCGGCTTAGCTACAAGGTTCCCGTCAGCGAAAAATCTATTTTATATATTTATTTTTATAATATTGTGATTTTTTTAATAAAGTTATTAAAGGTAATTTTAAATGTATTTAAAATAATAAAAAAAATGTAAATAAAGAAATAATAATAATTATTATTTATTTACTCAACAAGAGAAGTAATTTCATATATAATTAATATGTTTAGTGTCTGTGCATGTGTGCAAATTCATCTATGCATTATTTTATTGTTGCGCCCAATGCCATCCCATTTATTAATCTCTACTCTACATTTCGGGTTAGCTGGTAGAAATCTCCGCCAGTAGAGATTAGCTCGCCTCTTGTGCAATTTTTTCGTGTGTATTTTTCATTAAGTATACAAAAAATAATTAAATAAGAGAGTAAATAAATAAATAAGAGAGTGACAAAGAAAATCTCGTAAATTAAGCATAATAGGTTTATCACGATTCATTAGTCTTCTAATGTGATAGGTGGCCATTTTATCAATAAACCGGGCACGTCAGCGAACTCAATGTTCGCTGGGGCACGTATTATGTCTTGAGTCAATTATATTTTAAAAAAAAGTGAAATTGTTGTTAAGAATGATTTACTTGACCCAAGGCGCAAATCAAACCCAGCGCCTCGAGAGTATATATCGAATCCAGTAAATAAGAATATGTATATATGATGAATGAAGCCAGTAAACTAAAACGTCTAAGCTAGGTATTCATAAATAGAATGTCATTATTGTTAATATTATTTCACTAAGACATCTGTAATGCTGTATAATAGGCCATGTGCTGTTCTGCCAGGCTGGCTGCCAGCCAGGCTTCGTAAAAGGTAAACGATTGGCCAAATATATAACTACTAGGTGATGGATTTCCGCAACGTCTCGCCTGGGGCCCAATTCCCGTAAAAAAACGTTAATCGAATTGAACAATTTAGGGCTCTTACACATTTTCTCATACATAATGTCGCGTCGTACCACGACGCGACGTTGTACTATATTTACGTGTGTAAGAACTCTAAGCGTTTCGATTCGATTAAGGTTTTGTTTCGTGAACAGGCTTTGGTACCACCGCATTACATACTCTTACCGCAATAGCGTCAATGCTTGTCACGGTTGTGTTTCGATATGGAGAGTGAGGCAGGCAGGAAACTTGTACATGCGGCAATACCATCCCGCTACTCAGATAGCAATGTTTCATAAACATCTTTGATGTATTAGACAACAGAGTCTATAAGCAATTGTTGTCCCTTTTCACCTGGAGAGCTATCTGCTTCTTTGCTATCATCTTTACATATACTAAAATAGTAGGAAAGTCAACTGTACATTGAATATTTTTTAAAAGAATACTTGGGGCGTGATCTACAATCGATATCGAAGCCAAAAATATAGTTTTTAGAATTTTTGTCTGTTTGTCTGTATGTATGTCCGGGGTAAACTCAAAATGTTCTGCATGAATTTACTTCAAATTTTGCAGGGTTGCAACAGGCCGGGTCAACATATAGACTACATATTATCATGCTATCACCTACGGGAAGGTGCTGTGCGGAGTAAATGAAGTCCGCGCGGACGTAGTCGCAGGCAACAGCTGTATGATATAAAACAGTGATTTTATGTGAATAAAAGGAGGCATCTTATTTTTCATCACTGAAATAAATGCTCAAATGTAACTTGGCAAATAAACCAGTCAAACTTTATCACATTTCTGTAACATCCAACTGAAATAAATTGAAAAGATGATTCCTTAAAACACGCATTTCCTGTGACATTTCCTTAAGCGTCGCGAACTCAGACATATTATTAGTATCATCTGTCGCATGGTTGGTTTATACATAAACCAGTCACTCCTTCATATCCGGGACTGAATTAAATCGTGCTAGCTATTTCCAGGGATATTAGTGGGAGGAGATCTGTTTTATAAGTTTTCACTGAATGTATTTGGCCATATACTTCAATTTATAGTTTCCATCATCGGCGCTTAGTGAAACTCCAATATATTGACTAATTTAAATTTAGACACTTGCAATTTTTCACTCTTTCCATACAATATATGAATTATTTATTAAATAAATAGCCAATTAGTTTCACATTTTACTGCATAATTAGGGCTGGAACTTAAATTGTCAATTGATCATTTTTTTGCTGAACAAATAGGAGGTGAAAATATAATTGACTTGCCTTGTGGTCTGAATAGCCTTTTCAAATTAATTTATTTGCAATTTTCAGCTTACAGCTAAAAGCCATGAGATATCCGGTTCAGTCCTGACTTGGCAAAAATGTTATTGATATTTATTTGGACATAATCGAAAATCAAAATATTTTTGACAACAAAGGTCTCGTAGTGAAACATTATTTAAAGTTCGAATATTAGACCGTTTTAATTATAAATCTAAACTATAATCTAAATAATCAATGAAAATATTTGGCCGCCCCGCAGGTGTATCACCTAACGTTTGCAATCCACCAGCGATCAGCAATGACTCTTAAACGTAACGAAAAAGTCAATAAAAAACATCGCCAATCGCTTGCTGGTCACTAGATGCATTTATTGCAATGTCACAGCATTAAAACTAATTAAAAGACAACGACTGCAACTAATATGCAAGGCTGCTATGTGATTTGCAATAACGGAGTGAAAATGGATGACGGAAAATTTAAAAAAAAATATTTTTTGACGTCACTTTCACATTTTTCAACCTTTAGATTATATTGCTAAGAAACATTTTAGAGTTCAAAAATTGCTTTGAATGCCATTTGAAAGATCAAAATCGATTATCGTTTTCAAAAAATACTTTTCAAAAACCAAATTACTATTATTTTTAACAAAATTTAGATTTTTGAACTCTGAAAAAATCTATGCTTGGGCATAGTTTTTGTTCCTTTGAACTTAAAATACCTTCCTTGATTTAGCGGAAAATTTCAAGGATAGCCTGCAGGATCAACTATTTACAGATTTTTTTTTTCCTTAATATTTCTACACCACAATATTAAAGAATGTAGAATATGTCGGTAACTATTGATTCTCTGAAATAACTGCAACACCCATAATTTTGCGAGTTAATGATATATCTTTTTGACTTAATATTTATCCCCAGGTACTTCAGCAAACTATTCAAGGAAATCTTCAAAAGAAAAATTTTGCAGAAAAGGACATTTTATGCCGGTATATGTAAAGATGTAAGCTCAATGATAAGACCTATAATTGGATCAACTAAACCTTGTATGAAAGGAATTCTATGAGGGTCATCTTTGAGCCCTTAATTATTATGTTCGGTAAACGATGCTTTAACCTAAAATGCTTAGTGGTTAACAGTGTATAATTTATAAAGGTAGATGTCATAGCTATGTATACCACTTCCCGTGACCCACTTCCTATGTGGTATTAAGCGTAAAGCCACACACGATATGTAAATATCGTCACGTCAGTCCCTTTGCGGGGAAGGTAGAATCAACCGAAAGTCTGTATTGATTCTATACTGTTAATCATCTCCACTTGGTTAAAAGTACTTTGCCTAAATTCCACCGGTTTCGCGTTTTAAAACTTCATCAGGACTAAAAAGGATTGACAATTACATATCGGAAACTTGTATACTTACTTTAAATAATTGGAAAAATATATAATAATATATTGAAACTAGTAAGTAAAAGTTTTTTGCCATTAAAATCGAACGTCTTATAACTTCTCCGTTTCATCAGGATTTGTTAGTTTGTCAACTGACAAAACGAGGGGTGCTCCCTTTCACTGCATCATTACCGAGTTATTTACGAGTTAGCCGGAACCGATAGCTTTTCATGCTCATCTATGAGACTGACAGACTAAACGGATTTCGAGCTGCTACTGAGATTTTGGATTTTCGAGCAAAATCTACTAAAACCCCCAATAATACTTATGCCCGACCTAGGGATCGAACCTGGAACCTCATGATTTGAAATGAATAGACCACGATGCAACATGTATTCTATATATTGTATATATATGTAACAAATCAACCACATAATTACAGAAATCTGTCGAATAATTTTACCCAAGAAAGGTACTCCCGCATACGTATTATCCTTCTCTCGAATTTCACAAGATGCCTAGCAGTAAGGCAGTTGATCTATTCTTCAAAGGATTCGGATATACTAAGGAGAAAATTAACGCAATGCTTACCTATCTGACGTAAAGCTGACTACATTATGGAATAACAATAGTTCAAGTTTAATGTATAGACTACCCAATAAAGGACATTTTACATTAGTATTTTAACCGACTTCCCAAAAGGAGGAAGTTATCAACTCGGCTGTATGTGTTTTTATGTTTGTTGCCTCAGAATTCAGCCATAAGTGAACCAATTTTGAAAATTCTTCGTTTAAGAGGGTATATTCCCCGTGTGGTCCCATTATATTTGGTGAAAATCTGATGCAAGGTTCCATTATTAACTATCGTTATCTGAATTCGATGATTGTACTTAACCATCAATATTCTATGCTAAAAATACGCTCTTTATAAGTGCTTTAGTAGTACGAGTAAATTTAAAATGAATAAAAATATAAGAATGTTGATTTTTGCAACGTTAGGAAAACGTTAACAGCATGCAACATTATAGATTATATATCCATAATAATAATAATAATAATAATAATTCACGGGACAAATTACACTTACTGATCTAACCCCAAAGTAAGCAAATTATTTGCTTGTGTTATGAGTGTTAGTCAACGATATTCTTCATCACACAAATGCTTGTCCCCGTCGGGGATCGAACCCGAGCCTCGTTGATTGCGTAGTCAGGGTCTCTAACCACTCGACCAACGGGGCGGTCAAATATATCCATAGAATTAAAGGGTTCATATTCCGAATAGGATGTAAGTGTCACAATTAAAGCGCACTTCAGCAAAAGGACGATAGTTGAAACGAATATGAACCCTTCAAAAATATCAGCGTTCAGACGGAATGCTCGACTTCGCTCTCCTGTCAGATCAAACTGTGATTGGGCTGTCATGAAGAAAATCGCTCGAGAATCGATTACACCGTCCGTGGAGGATGAGCGATGGAATTTGAGGGTGATGTGAGGGGTTAGAAAATACGTTAGTACTTCGATTTGCGGTCTTTTACTAAATTAGCCGCTGTGATATTGCATTTGTGATGAACAAATCATGTTTTATAGGCAATCAATGGAATTCCATTACAAATACATTTGATGAGTTGTGGATTGCCGGAACGTGTTTGAAATAATAATTGAAAATTTGTGAAATATTTCACTTAATATTTTTTAATTGTTTTAATAAATTGTATATATGTATATATAGTGTTAGCAACTGCGCTTAACATCAAACACTAGCCAGCCAGGTGTGGCGCATCTGTGTAATTTATGCAGCTGTTATTGTGAGATATGACGTCATTATAAAGAAATAATGAACAAAATATATAAATATGAATAGTATAAAAAGGTGGGGATAAGATGCGACTCGGTTATCTGTATATATATATATATATATATATATATATATATATATATATATATATATATATATATATATATATATATATATATATATATATATATATATATATATATATATATATATATAAATCAATTGCTGTTCGTTAGTCTCGCTAAAACTCGAGATCGGCTGGACTGATTTGGCTAATTTTGGTTTTCAAATATTCATTGAGGTTCAGGTTAGATTTAAAAGGTGAAAAAATGTAGAAAAAACTGGAAAAGTAGACACAAAGTTAGCAGAACAACGTTTGCTGGGTTAGGTTTGCTACTAAATTTTATACTAGCATTAATCAATTTATAATTTTAGATACTACTTCGCGAAAATGTGTTTTTTATTATTATAACATGATTCTAATGAAAAGAGATGGCCATTAAAAGCTATTTTCAGGTAATAATCAACTATTACATTAACCTTCTATTAAATGGTGCTATATGACATATTCATATTTAAATAATATGTGGTTCGTATCTTTATTTTAAAAAAACACGATTAAATGTTGCGCAAAGTACAGCGATCAAAATGCTTAGTAATTTAAATACACTTAGAATATTTATATTTTGAGATCCGACCTGTCCTGTTGAGGCAGAAACCTAGTCTTTTTTATACTATAAGATAGTAAACAAACAGATGGCACTCCTGATCGGAATATAAACAATCTCTTAAAGACACCAAAGATGTTAATGATGCCCTGCTATTACTTTGCGGAAATCCAGAATCAAAAACGAACTTAATTACCATTTGATTTAGATTTAGTTTTAGTTTTTTCCCCTAACTTCAAAAATAGAGACGTTTTACCCCAAGAGCTATTTGCAAATACAATTTCATTTTAAAACCACCGCTTTAGTGAAATTGAACTACAGTTACAGTTAAAGTTAGCGATAAACGTTTAAATGTACTAAGCTTTCGGTTTTCAATTTTTATCCGCCATAGATAGTAGCCATGAGTTTTTATTAGACGTCGATTGCGCCTGAACTGCCTGAAACTGCTCGAACTGAACATCGTTTTCGCATATTTAATGGCACTGTAATGGAATTTACTCGTTGCTCCGGCACTTTAAAACTCAAAGACTTAATGCGATACGATTTCATCGTCGAAATTAACAGAAACAATAAAACAAATTGGCTATTTTTATCTTCTGTCGATTAATGTCAATTGATTTATTTTCGAATTCGTAAAGTTACTATTTGCATAAGGCTGTAAATATACCATTTATTCCAGAGGTAAATTATATGTAAGCTTGAGTTTTACTTTGATTTCATAGGATGGTAAACAAGGTTGTAGGTAACTCACCACACAACAATTATTAGTATGCATAACGTATATGTAATCTGCTAATATCTATAAATACCTTATATAATAAATTACATGGGTTAAAGTAAATATTTATAGTCATACATAGGTGTTTTATGATTGCGATATATATTTGTTATAATATATTATATAAGATATTTATAGATATTAATAGATTACACATATATTATACATATTAATAATTTTATTATTATATGTGGTGAGTTACCCACAAAGTGATTCTCCTGATGGAAACAGATAACCGTCGCCTTTTACCGGGCTATCTACTTGTTTGCTATCTAATGATATAAAAAAGCTGTCACACCCAAATTATATACCTGTAAATAAAGTATTTTCCCTGTGTTGGTCCCAGGCTTCTTTGAAGAATGGGCTTGGCGTTCTGCCAGACAGTTCGTAAAAGGCGACCGATTGGCTATGTGAGTCCCTACCATCGTGGCTACTAGGTGGTAGAGTTCTCTATTATCTCGCCCGGGTTTGGTGCCACCGCCTTACCTATTCCTGCCGCAATAGCGTCAGTGCTTTTCGCTGTTGTATTCCGGTTTGGGTAAGGTAGCCGGTAAACTTATGCATGTGGCACTAGACCTTGCCACAAGATAGCAACGCACCATTAACATCTTTGGTGTCTATAGGCGATGGTTGACTCTTTCCATCAGGAGACCCATCTGAACATTTGCTATCTTATGATATAAAAAAATCTGGGTAAAAGATAGCAAGAATAAACTAAAGATATCTGTGTTATAAATTGGCGTGGACCATGGAACTTATTATCTACTACGAGGCGTGGACATATTTGCCTACGGTGAGTCGGTCGATCTTGCTGATAAGTCTAGTTTTTAGCGCGTTAGATATTAACCATTATACGTAAGTAAAAGAATCTATGTCCGACTCGAAAGAGGTATATACCCTAAGAGCTACTGAACCTTCCGATTAAGCCGCTGCCCACAAACCTAGAACTTTTATAAATATTATTTTACTATCAGCCAATTAAGAAAATGCCGTTCTGGCAGGTTGTAAGGCGACGTAACTGAAAGGTGCCTTGCAGTTACGTCGCCATCTTTTAACATTTAAAAAAATACATTTAAAATGTAATTTTTTTCATAACCTGCTCGCACAAGGCTGCAATTTTAATATTTTGTAATTTACATGTGTTTCAGTTAAAAAAAAGATAACCCGTTTTGATGGTTGCAAGTATGCGCCAAAAGATATCAACGTTGTCATTCAGATTATAATTCATAACCTGCTCTTACAAGGCTGGCATTTTGTGAATATATTCATTCCATAGTTTTAAAAGTATATGTAAACAGCCAACCTAATCTAACGGTTGCAAGTTTTTATGGTACCATAAGAATTTATGTAGCCATGACGCTCGGTATCAATACGAGCGTTACAGACTTGATCGGTCTTCGATGCCAGAAAGAGAGGATTCATCTATTAGGTATTGGCTATTTTAACGAAAGAAAATGTGCGCTCATGAAATGTTGAGGCGAAAAGTTTACATCTTTTAAATCTTAAAAGATGGTGATGCAACCGCAAAGAGCTTGCTAGATCGGTATTACTTATATACAAATAAGTTCTAGCTTTGTGGGAACCGAGTTAGTCAGAGAGTTCAGTAGCTCTCGTATATAGATAGTTCGCTGACATTACCAAAAAAACATAAGTGACGATTCTTTTAGTGGATAAATACACAGAATAATGCATAAATTTAATGTTTTTGAAAATATATGTAAAAAATTATCATCACGCCTGGTTCCCTTGCGTGGTAGGCAGAGTTAAATGAACGTTTATAGACTTTCCAGTTCACCGCGATTCACCGGTTTGTCGGTTGACAAAATAAGCTGTGATCCTCAATACCACGTTTTATTGACCTGATAATGATTATACGTAGGTCACACTATGCATTTTGCGTAACTTAAAAAAACAACATGTTATAACCAAAATGACTTTGTTTTGTTTGCCGTGTGTGAAGAAGCATTATCATGGTGTAGGAGAATGCGAATTTTGGGTCATCTTTCACGAACTTTTTCTAACACCCTGGGTAAACAAATGGTAGAATACCACTCGGCATTAACACTCTTTTGATCTTCAAGTGGAATTGTACAGATGGAACCCGTAGCTGAGAAAAAAAAACGCGATCATTTTTTACCAACGTTTCTCGCCTGTCTCACTTTTGTTGGCCTGTTCTCATTTTCAAACACCCATTCACAAGATTGCTGTTTTTTTTCGGGATCAAAACAATAAATCCACGTTTCGTCTCCTGTGACAATGTCATAAACAGCATTAGAAACACACATACCTACACACACACTCGAGCACACATACACACATATACACATGCAAATACACAATCACATACTCATTGACATAGTATACATTTT
This sequence comes from Apodemia mormo, assembly GCA_036924255.1. Taxonomy (NCBI): domain Eukaryota; kingdom Metazoa; phylum Arthropoda; class Insecta; order Lepidoptera; family Riodinidae; genus Apodemia; species Apodemia mormo. Next base: position 42,602,241 of record JAUPFN010000006.1, read on the forward strand.
TTCCTAAAACTTATGTTCAAATTGTTTTAAATGTAAAGACCTAAAATTTTTGCTTGTACTGTAAAACTTATTGTCAATAATAATTTGAGCTCGACCGAGTAGAGTGAGTTGCTCGAGGCATCCTACCTTGCTGTCATACAGTTGTTAATACTAGTACAGAAGGTAGAATGAATATTTTAAATAATCGCTAGCGTTATATCTTTATAATGTTTAGTTATTAGTACAATTGTTACATTTAAAACTCTGTTCCTAGCCATATAAGGATCTTGCTTGAATAAATTATTATTTTTATTAATGTCCGTGGTCGTAATTCAGTAGCATCTGTGAGCACTATTCTACGCAAGCCCGCTTCTGCTCCGCTGTCAGTTTATGAGGGATCCAACGACAACAAAGTTTCCGAACTTTCAATTCTTCGTGTAAATTTTTCTGAATTTAGCTCATACCAATCCCCAATAGTCCTCGAATTGTCTCATAGGTAATCCGGGGGTTTTCTTCAATTAACTGCTTAAGAGTAGCCACATTATTTTCGTTGACGGCAGTTGAAGGCCACCCTTCACGAAATTCGTCATGTAAAGAAACTCGTCCTCTCTCAAATTCAGCAAACCATCACCTCACGATGCTCAAACAAGGTGCTTCTCTCCCAAAACCATTTTGAAGACGAGCGGCACAGTCTTGCGAAGAAAGAGAACTTTTAAAATCATAAAAAATCATCGCTCTGAAATCTTTTTGACTTAATTCCATTTTCGTTGTGTAAGTAGAACTTTGATGTGTGATAAAAAAACAATTGACAAATTATTTCTTGCCCATTGTTTTTTTTTTGTTACTAAGAAGGTTGCAACGTTTTAAAAAAATAACATTCGAAATTCAAATTGTTCCGATTAACTAGAAGTGCAAAACTTTTAGTATGCCCCATGTATATTGGAGACTGACTCCGAGATCTTTTTTTAACTGTTATTAAATGCGGTGAAATTGCAAAAACTATTCATATATTTCTTACGGTTTTAAGAACCAGGTTATCAGTTTGACATGTTTGTTATTTGTATATTTATATGTATGTCCACGAATTACTCGAGAACTAAAAGCTGTATCGAGATCGTTCTTTTTGTATATTCCAACTTAGGGAACAGTATAAATTTCATCAAAATCGGTTCTGTAGTTTTTGAGATATTCGTCGGTTTAAATTTTAAAATTCAACTTTATTTTATTACTGAATTATGTGATCTTAAGGATTGCATAATTTTTTTTTCAACATTTTCAACATTATTTTGCTTCGCTGTAACAAATATTTTCCTAATGGATTTGTCAACAAATCTATATTTTACAGTAGAAGTTATAGCCTACTGCGTTATTTTTTAAAATAAAATTACCCTATTTCTTTTTAGGTAAAATAAAATATAATAAATTTGACCAAAAATCTCTTCAATATTGGTAGGTAATATAATCTGTACTGGGACTATTAGTTACGTTGTTAAAAACCATGCACTTTCCATTGAAAATGTTGCGATAAAAATCCATTTGCATTTACTTTTTCGAAACTGAATGCATAAAAATATTGCTTTACAAGAGTTTCATATTTCTCTTAGGAGTAGGGTTCCGTCGTCAATGAGTAATCCATTCGTCTAAATGAATCAACGACGATTTTTTTTTTGTCAATACTGCGGGTTCTGTCCCCGTTTCTTTTTGCGAACTAAACGTTTATTCAGACATAACAAGGTAATACAAAAAATCTTTTACTTTTTTGTAGTCAACAGAAACATTTTAAACAGATTAGCCAAATAAATTTGTATTTGTTTGAGATTCATAGCTTTTACCAGCTATAAAAACAGAGAATGCTATGAAACATAAAACCGAGTTTTCATCAGAAAGACCTCAAAACGTGGAGACGTTTTGAGGTCGTAGATTCTTTTCCAACTATTTTCACGACGACTTACGTCAATATGTCTGTACGTATGTATGGGAGTGTATATGTGTGTATGATGTAAACCTCTCATAACTTCTGAATTTATTGACTTATCGAAACGCGCTTGATGATATTCGATTAAGTTTTTTTTATATCATAAGATAGCAAACAAGCAGATGGGTCTCCTGATTGGAAAGATTCAACCATCGCCTATAGACACCAAAGATCTTAATGGTGCGTTGCTAACTTATAGTGAGGTTTAATGCCACATGCATAAGTTTACCCGGCTACCTAACCCTCCAAACCGGAACACAACAGTGACCAGCACTGACGCTATTATGGCGTGAATATCACTGACGCTATTATGGCGTGACTATCACTGACGCTATTATGGCAGGAATAAGTAAGGTGGTGGTACCAGATCTGGTCGAGCCGATGCAGAACTCTACCACCAAATAGTCACGATGGTAGTGACGCGCATAGCCACTTAGTCGCCTTTTACGACCTGCCTGGCAGAACGACATTGGCCTATTCTTCAAAGGAGCCCGGGATCAACACGGGGAAAAGTTCCGCCAAACTTAGATTTTCTGAAAATCTGAACTGATTCAGCGCAGGATATTGTGAGATTTTAAGAAAAATTTATAGTAGGGCAGCCCAAGAGGGGATTTTGGTATTTACTCGAGCGCGTCAGATTAACATAGGAGGGGGTTCCTCGCATACTGTTAAGGCTCCCCACCAAATATAAGTCCTTTCTGTAGAGGGGGGTAATTATAGCAGAAAAAAACAAAATTAAGATAACTTTGGCTTGTGGAAATTGTCAGATTATATTTTTTTCGTTATTCTTACATCATTTCCTATATAATAAAACAGAATTCAGACGCGCTCGAGAATGTCAAAACAACGTTTTCTTTACAACTTTGTAAACCTCCCACTCCCTTACGTTACACTTGAATTGGCAGATTTTCTAAATTTTAGGTGGAAATTAATCCGCCATACCTTAATCTGACGCGATTTAGTGTTACTATGGCACAAATTTTTTTAAACATTTTTTTTATCTGTAGTTTTTCCCCACCATTAAAATGAAAAACTTTATATAACCTTTTATTTTTCCTATAATTTAATCTACAAAATCCTATAGGTTCCAACGACGCTCGAGTAACTACCCATTTAGCATCGTGGGCTCCCCTGCTATTAAAAATGGCCTACAGGGATAACCTGTGACCAGATTTTTTTATTGTGTCTACATTCAAGCGTGATACTACAGAGCATGCATGCTGAGTTAGTGTAAAGGTTACTGTTAATTTCTGGACAGAAGCCCCTTTGAAAAGTAAAAAATCTGACATTTTGCCAGGCAGTTCGTAAAAGGTGAACGATTGTTTATACGTGTCACTACCATCTGATGACTACTAGATGGTAGAGTTCTATAGCATCTAATCCGACTTTGGTCTCGCCGCCTTACGTGTTCCTGCGTCAATCACTATCGTGTTTTATTGGCATTTGGCATTCTAATTTCCCTACATGGATAGCATTTATTATTAACATCTTTGGTGTTTATACGCGATGGCATTTCTGTCTGTCAGGAGAACCATCGGCTTGTTTGCTACCCTATTAAAGGAAAAGATATAAACAAGAAGGTAATTGTATTGATTACCCCTGTAAATAAGTGTCCTAAATATTTCTAATACCTTTCTTAAGAATTCTAAATCTTCACAATTTTATCGTATTAGGACAATATAAAACTCACAAAATCAAATCTATGTTACTGTAAAATTGTAAATAGCATTAATTGTATACCCAACAATAAATAAGGTTGATTTTAATATAAATTGTAATCAGCCTTAGTAATACAGTTAAACTGTTGACTGAACCAAACCAAATAATAAACTTTCTATGTTTATTATAAACTAACTAACTCGCCCAGCTGATTTTTTTTATCGGAATAGAGATAGTACAATTATAAAGTCTGTTTGTCTACTGGGTTTATTATCATCGGATTATTATACAATTTTTAGAGAGAAGACTAACGTATCATCGATATAATTTTCCATCCCCTATTATAAACCCTTACGGGCTAATTTTGAAAAAAGGAGCTTATATTTGACCCCGGGTCTTCAAATTTCATCAAATTCGGTTTAGCGGTTTGGCCATAAAAACGGACAGACAGACAGACGGATTAGTATAGATATAGAAGTATGAATATACAGTTTTTAAAATTTTATGTTGACATAATATAGTCTTTTGGCTGTATCAAAGCAACAGCAAATATATTGATTATAGTAACTCAATCGTTACCAAACCTTAACTAGAATATTATGTAATAACGACGAATGAAAAATAAACGAGATTATAACTACTGTGGTCTTAACAACATTGCGTTGAAGATAAGAAAACAATGTAACTTCTTCATTATAAAGTTTTGAAGTGTAGTTAAAAGCTGGTTTTCGTGTTTGTGGAGTGCCTTGTATTCGAGCTAAATTGATTGAAACGCCAGCTGATAATTGGTAGTTGTTTCTTGTTATCGTGCAAAGTTTATAGACTGCTAATTATTATATTCTATTGTTCTATGAGAAAATATTATTACTTTAAAATTTACTGCACTTTCCACGCTATTAATTGTCTGAGAGTAAGTTGGTGATTTTTGAATTGAAAACTTCCTGAGTACGAAGAATTATTTCTTCATAACTTGAAATGTTTACGCGAAGCTCTGTTACCTTTCAAAATTGTAGGTAGGCCGAGGCCTATCTTATCAGTGTCATCTGGTTCTGGGTTTAGGTGTTTATTAAATATTACAGTATATTTTAGTATTTATACATGTATTTTTATGTACTAGCCTGTGGCCGAAATTCGATCAAAGACTAAACAATATAATCTCTTTTAAGTTTGGCAATTGATTTTAGCCGTAAAGTGTATTGTATTGTACCTAAACATGTGTGTATATTATCATGTATGTCCCATGAATATAGTGTGTGTAATCAAATAATATACATGTGTGTATATTATCATGTATATCCCACGACTATAGTGTGTGTAATGTATATTTTTATTAATTTAATGTATTTCTAATGCATTTTCATTAAAAATGTTAGGTTTGTGCACTCCTCCGCAATGTAAACTTTACCTTTGCCAAATTTCATACTCCACCGTTCGCGCAATTGTCTTAAAAAAGGGTCCAAAATTTTTCCTTACCGTATTAATATATATTAGCGATCGCCGGTGGCCGAAATTCGACCATAAACTAAACAACATAATCCCTTTTAATTTTGACAACTGACTTTAGTCGTAACGAAAACAGTACTAACGTAGTGTGTGTAATGTTTATTTTTATTATTTAACGTATTTTATAGTGCATTTTATTTAAAAACTAGCTGTTGCCCACGACTTCGTCCGCGCGGACTTTATTTACTCCGCTCCTACTGGTCGTAGCAAGATGTTATATAGCCTATAATCTTCCACGATAAACAGACTATCTAACATCGGTTCTACTACTATTCAAATCGGTTCGGCAGTTTTCAAGATTACCGCGTACAACCAAACAAACAAACAAACATACAAACTCTACAATTTTATAATATTAGTATAGATAGTATAGATATTAACTTCCTGCAATTCTGTCTTCCACAATGTAAACTTTAACTGTGCCATATTTCATATTCCACTCCACATGAGTCTCCTCAACCATCGCCTATTTACGTACCTATGTTTGTAACGAGTGAAATTAAAAACTACTGGATTACTAGCTTTCAAAACTTAAAGACTAATTTTAATGAGTCTTTAATTTGTGAAAACTACATTATCCAGGAGTAACGTAGACTACAGCTTATACAACTGAGTTAAAGGTGGTATGATAAGTCATGCAAATGAAGACGTGATGAACAGCTAGTTCAGTGGAAATATAGTAGAGATTCTGAAGATAGAGCCGGAAAATTTCCTAATTCACAAATGGAATATTTTAATAAAGTCTAGTTTGAGATTGTTGGTTTTGATGTTGAGTTCTTTTGTACACATGATTGCTGGAAACAAAGGCCAAAGAGGGTTATTGGAACTTACATACAAAAAGTTATAAGAATGGTCTATTTTGCCTTCTGCCAGGCAGTTCGTAAAAGGCGAATATTGGCTATACATGCCACTACCATCGTGACTACTAGGTGGCAGAGTTCCGAAATGGCTTGCCCGTAAATATGGTATAACTGACTTACCACACAACTCAACATTAACATGTTTGGTGTCTTTATACGAAGGTTATCTTTTCCATCAGGAGAACCATCTATTCTGCTTATTTGCTACCTTATGATATTAAAAAAAATAGGTTTGTTACTATGTGTTTGTTACTAGTTTCTATTTCTCTTTTTTTACTTTTTCAAACAATCTACATAAATATTATAAATACGAAAGTTTAAGTTTGGATGTTTAGATGGATGGATGTTTGTTACTCAGCCACGCAAAAATTACTGAACGGATTTGAATGAAATTTGGCACACAGGTAACCTTAAATAGCACACAGGTTACTTTCCCGGAAAAATTAAGTAATCCCGCGGGATTCGCCAAAAACTTTTATAATGCAGCGGACTGTACGCTTATTATGCAAAATATTATAAAAATGACAGTAATTGATCTAACTGTAAGCAAATTATTTACTTGTGTTATGGATGTTAGTCAACGATAATAATCCATAGAAATACGTATGTAAATGCTGTAAAATACATAATAAACATTTAAACTCAAAAAATAAACATCTGTGCTCATCACACAAATATTTGTCCCTGTCGGGAATTAAACCCAAGCAAAATCGATTCGTGATTAAATACAGTAACTACTCGATCAACGAGGCAGACGAGTGTATTATTGTTATGCTGCTTTTCTAATATACATATTATAATAAAATCGTAGGAAAGCCAAAACTGTACATTGAATATTTTTTTAAAGAATACTTGGGGCATTCTACAATCAAGGAAGGAAGGTAGTACTCGTTTTTATATTGTATGTATTTATAGAACTCCGGATAGTAACTTGGATATTTTTACAAATAAGTTGGAAACCTTGCTATATAAGCTTACTATAAAATTTAAGAATTTAAAAAATAAAGTGATACTTTTGGGAGACTTTAATATTAATACACTTTTAGATAATAGCATTAGCAAAATATTTGTCACTACCCTTAAAAAGTTTAACTTAAAACTTACTTTAAATGAACCTACTAGAATTACAGCTCATTCAGCTACTTGTATTGATAACATAGCAACAAATTTTTCTAAATATACGGTAAGTGTATGGAATTCTGGTATTTCTGATCATACTGGACAATTTATAAGAATTCCATTTTCTTGTAACATGTATAACTCACGCTGGTTTACATTCAAGCGAGATTTCAAAAAGAACATTGCAATTTTTCAAAAATACATTTGTCAAATTAGTTTTAGTGACGTTTATTTAGAAAATAATGCCAATTTAGCATACAATAAATTTATTGAATTATTCAAACTTATTTATGATCTGTGTTTTCCGATAAAAAAGATAAAAATAAATACGTTCAAGAACCAAAGATGGATATCGAAAGGTATAAAAAAATCAAGCATTATAAAAAGGAAGTTACATTTACTGGTAAAATCGAACAGAAATAATAAAACAATATCTACTAAATACTACTTTCAATATTGTAAAATACTAAAACGAGTGATTCGTGAGGCCAAAAGGAATAATAGCATAAATTATTTAAACAGCAATACTAATAAATCCAAAGCAACCTGGAATTTAATAAAGCATGTTACAGAAACAAGAAATAATGCCAAAATGATGGTAGAAAAAATTACAGTCAACAACGCTAATATTACATCTCCTTTAAAAATTGCTGAAACTTTTAACAATTATTTTCCGACGAATAATAATAATGACCAAAATAGAAGCTTTTTTGAATATAAACCAATTTGTATGAGACAGTGCAATAGTATATTTTTATTTCCGGTTGATGAGCAAGAAATAATAAAAATTGTTAGTCAGTTAAAAAATAAAAAAAGTACTGGATATGACGATATATTTATGATTGCACTAGAATCCAGTATTAAATATTTTGTTATACCTCTTGTTTACATTATTAATCTTATGTTAGAGACAGGCGAATTTCCCGAATCACTAAAAACAGCCATTATCAAGCCATCATATAAAAAAGGTGACAGACGTGATATTAACAACTACAGACCTATAGCTTTACTCTCCAACATTTCTAAAATATTTGAAAAAGTTATTTATAACAGATTTATAACATTTTTAAATACTCATAATATTCTTAATTGCAATCAATTTGGCTTTCAAAAAAATAAAAACACATCATTAGCTATTTTCAAAATTCTAAAAACTTTATGGGATGACAGGAATGATAAGAAAAGATGTGTTTGTATATTTCTTGATTTATCTAAAGCGTTCGATTGTGTTGTACGTGATATTTTATTAAAACAACTAGAACACATAGGTGTACGGGGAATCGCCCTTAAATTATTCGAAAGTTATTTTAAAAAAAGAATGCAAGCAACATCGATAGATTATTTTAATAAAAATACAGCAACTATTGAAACAGTTCAATCCGATTATCGCGAAGTTTCACCAGGAGTGCCACAAGGCAGTATTTTGGGACCCATTTCTTTTCTGGTCAACGTAAATGACCTTCCCGAAATAACTAACGAATTATGTGTATTGTTTGCTGATGATGTGACTTTATACATTTCAGAGAAAAATCCATTAGAAGACACTTTTGCTAAAAAAATAAATTTAACATTAAACAAAATTACTGCTTGGCTTGATTCTATTAACTTGAAGGTCAATGTCAATAAAACAAAATTTATGCAATTTCACAAGTATCATGCAAAACCCTTGCTTTTAAATGTAGTTCAATCAAATGTAAGTATTGAAGAAGTAGATCATTTTAGATTTCTAGGGATAGAGATTGATAAACATTTAAACTGGAAAGCACACGTGGAGGAGATAAATAAAAAAATATCTAGCTGTTGTTATATGTTGTCAATACTTTCAGAAACAACTTGCGAATATGTAACCAGAAATGCATATTATGGATCTGTTTATCCACTACTGACCTATGGTATTATTTATTGGGGGAACTCTGCAAACATCCATAAGATATTTGTTTTACAAAAGAGATGTTTAAGAATTATTTATAAAATGGATAATACAGAAACTCTTAGAGATCTATTTAAAGAAAAAAAGTATTTAACTGTCACTGAAATCTATATATTGGAAATATGCTTATTTGTCAAACAAAATTTTGAATACTTTAATTTAAGATCAGCATTCAGTAAAAATATACGCAGTAAATATAAATATAATATTAGTCTTCCAAAAATATCAAATAAAATAATGTTTAAATGTACATATGTTTCAGCTATACGCATATATAACCATCTTCCAAATGATTTAAAACGACTAGACAATAATCAATTTAAAAATAGATTAAAAACTTGGTTAGTTAACAAATGTTTCTATGACTTAAATGAATTCTTCTCAAATACTAACTAAGGTTGTCCTATAGCAAAGTTCAAGTTAAAGTTTTTATTTTTATTTTACTATTATTATTATTATCACTTTATTACTCAATGACTTAATTTTAATTGTGACTTAATATTTTATAAGCTTTTTTTTTAATATATAAAATGACATTAAATAATCAAATGTGACTTAATAATATGATATGAAATTGATGTTCCCTTTATTCTTTTTATACAACATTTTAATATTTAATGAGATTAATATTTTATAACAATGTTTCTAAATAAAAATATAATTAAAGATAGATTATCAGGTATAAATTAATAATAACATGTGATGGGACATTTTTTTTTCTTATATTGATTTTATGAGTTTAGTTGTAAGTAAATTGTAAAGATAAATTGCAAAGTTAAATTTATAAAATATAATTATTAATTATAATTAATTAGATTGTAATATTATGTATTTGCACACCGGAATTGCCGGTAGATTATGGCGTTCTGAAAAAGCTGTAACACCTATTAAGTGTAACCCATTTTCATGCAAATAAAATATATCTATCTATCTATCTATCTAATCGATATCGAAGCCAAAAATATAGTTTTTAGAATTTTTGTCTGTTTGTCTGTATGTATATCCGGTAAACTCAGAAAGTACTGCATGGATTTACTTCAAATTTTGCATGAATATTACTAAAAGGTCGGGTCAACATATAGGATACATATTATCACGCTATCACCTACGGGGGAGGAGCCGTACGGAGTAAATAAAGTTCGCGCGAACGAGGTCGCGGGCAACAGCTAGTATACAATATGAGAAAATAATCAGTAGGTGCCAGTACTCCTATTGCAATATGTATTGAGATCATTCGTTTAAATATGGAACTCATTATCAGAATGAAAAAATCTCCGACACATTTTTAATTAAGAGTAATTTATTTCATTTGATGCTCGACCTTAATGACCAGACATCGAAACGTATCAATAATTGTTATAGCTATTTATTATACATTTAATTAATCAACGTTATAAAATTATTTTCATGGAAATTTGCTAACGACTGAATATTAAAAATTACGCTAGCGTAAATATTGCACAGATATGAAATTTTACATAAAAATACTTCAATCGTTTTATTAACGCGTACGTTGTCGTAATTATGTTTGTGTTCAATTTTAATTTATATAAACGGAAAAATATAAATTGAAATATATTTCCCAATAAATTGTTTTGCTTTGTTCAATTTTGTTTTGGGCCCGTTGCTATGACGGCTGAATAAACATAAAGGAACATTCCTAATAATGTATTTTTCGGTTTTCCGTCTAGCTAATCTAGAAGACAATAAAGTGCTTAGACTAGTTTAGAGTCTTGTCTCAACATAGATATTCGTATTGTTTGCCACTATTATTTACAAGCTTGCAACCCACACTATGCCAACTCACGAATAAAACAATGGCGTTACACCAAATATTATGCCACTAAGAGATTTATTTACTTTATAGGAGAGCAACAAGAAAATGTATTTCCAGATGGATAGAGATAGCCGTCGCATATAAACCAAAGATGTTAATTGTGGCGGGACGGTAATACCATATGCATATTTTAACTGATTACCTTATCCTCCAAATCAGAACACGACAGTGATACTGCAGCAGGAATATGTAAGGTTGTGGTATCAGATTCGGGTGAGAGATTGGAGAATTCTAAAACCTAGTAGTCACGATGGTAGATAGATTTGCCCAATCGTCCGTATTTTGCAAGCTACCTGGCAAAATTATAGGAGTTATTTCTACTACGACACAGATTTAAAACGGGGAGTAGGAGATTTAGAGTGGCAACTCTTTTGATGCTCCTCCTAGTTTCAATTACTTTAGACGTAACGCAAGACCTCAGCATAAAAATTTCATGTTGTGATCAGAGTAGCTTCATCAGTCAGTCATCAATATAAAAAATTATGCAATATTTGTTTTTTATTATTAATTTTATATTTCAGCCCCTTAGCAGTTGAGCTTTGAAAAACTCTTTTTGCCAAATTGTATGTAATGTACGTAGACAGATAGACGTTCGCAATTATCGTATCTGGAATTTCTTCTGGAATACGGATCTTGTCAGTGTGAGGCTACATTCCGATGCGGAACGCAGTCTGCGTTTCGACCCAATGGTAGTTATAAAATTGTCGACCCGTATCTGTAAAGATTATCTATATTAGTATTATAAATGCTTTCGCATTTATAATGTGGAGTTTGGATGTTTGGATGGATGGATATTTATTACTTAATCACGCAAAAACTACTGAACGGATTTGAATGAAATTTGGCGCATAGCTAGATGATGACCTGGAATAGCACAAAGGCTTTTTATCTCTAAAAAATTAGGTGATCCCGCGGGATTTGCCAAAAACTTTTATAGTGCAGCGGGCTGCACACTGCAGCTAGTTTTTTAATAAAAAGTATTAACTTTGACTTTGGATTTTTGTGTAGATTACGCTTCATTCTCAGGAAATTTTAACGTCGACAATCTCGAACTTTTGTTCTAAATAATTAATAGCGTGGTGCAGAAAATTATAAAGTAATATTTACTCATAGAATAATAAAATATAATTAGCACTTTATAAACTTTACACGATAACAAGAAAACAGCTACTAATTATCAGCTGGCGTTCAATCAATTTAACTCGAAAACAAGGCAGTCTGCAAACACGAAAATCAGCTTTCAACTACACTTCAAAACTTTATAATGAAGAAGTTACATTGTTTTCTTTTCTTAATTTGAAACGCAATGTTGTTAAGTCTAACATAGTTATAATATCATTTATTTTCCATTATTCAATTTTAGATATAGTTCCCATGTGTACTTTTGTTAACTTATCCTCTTTACGAGTATAATAAAGATATTACAACAAATGTTTCTCTTGTTGTATTCGATTTTTATTCATCCGTCCACAATAGTAATATCCGCATCTCTCTGTTTGTCTATCTATTACACTTTCATGGCCTAACCACTGAACCGTTTTTAATGAAATTTGATATGGAGATAGCTGAAGATCTAGAGTAAATATAGGCTACTAACTTTTTTTCCAAAATCAACCCCTAAGGAGATGAAAGTTTGTATGAAAAACTAGATCAAATTTTATCTACTCGCGGTGAAGCTGCGCGGAATGTATAAAATATGAAAACTAAGGATAGCTTAATTTACACTTTCCATCGTCGACACTTCGGGAAATTCCATTATTTAGACAAAAATATAGTTAACTAGCTGACCCGTGCAGCTTCGCCCGCGAGTATATTAATAAGTCGTCCAAATAACTTTTAATAAAAATTTCATCCCCCATTTCAGCCCTCCAGGGACTGATTTTTCAAAAAAAATTAGCCTATGTTTGACCCCAGATTTTTTAACTACTTCCATGCCAAATTTCATGAAAATCGGTTCAGCAGTTTAGCCGCAGTATAATGCACTTGTACTTTTATTTCACGTTATATATTTTGGGAAATTAATCGACCGGTTTCGCTTTTTTAAGTATCTTTAATAAAGTATAAAAAAAACTCTAAGCAACACGGATCATGTCACAAATTTTACGAATTATATTGGTCAATTATTTGATATTTTCTTAGCAAAGCTATGTAACCTTTTTAGGGCTCCAAAGTAAACTAGGAACCCTTATAGTTTTTAGGATTCCGGAGAAAACTAGGAACCCTTATAGTTAGGCTATGTTCGTCCCTCCGTCCGCCCGTCCGCACGATTGCTCAGAGATCCTTATTACTAGAAAGAGCTGTAATTTGACATGAATATACATATTAGTCACGTCAACTAAGTAGTAACATAAAATCTTTAAAAATATTTTTTTCGATGTACGTGTAAAGCGGGATGTTAATTTTTTTTCACGTACCCCATTGTATGGGGTGTTTTTGGATAGATTTTTGAAAAATATTGTAGGTTTGTGAAAACAAGTTTTCGATTAAGGGACTTATTTGTAAAATATTAAGTTTTTAACTGCTAATTTTTGTTAGAGTCAAGCGTTCCAGTGTATAAAGAAGCGACGTCATTTGACCGCAGATAAAATACAGCTGTGGAGATGTTGCAAACAGTAAGAAAACAATCTGAGGTATCTCGCTATCGTTGTGTGAACAGGAGCGTTATTTGCCATCTGTGGCAGCGTTATACTGTCGCAGGAAATCCCGCTAAGGAGCACCCAAGCCGTGGGAGGAGTACAACAACACAGCAAGATCGATACATACTGACTGCAAAACATCATCAAATGTTAACCACCCCACATATAAGTTTAACCGACACAACGATGCTACGTTGAACGACAACGTCACGTAATCCCGACCCATTGCATTACCTGTTCCGAGCTATGATCATGACATATCATACATTTGCTAACCGAAAACTGGTAAATCGTGATGAAAATGACCACTGACGTCCAGTTCACTCATGTCTAATCCTCAAATAATCAGGCGTGACGTTATTTATTATTTTTATGAGCCCAATTACGCTCCTTTACTCGCTACTTTGTCCGCGTGACTCAAAATTAATACTTCATTTTGTGCAGTCGACTAAAAAATATAGCCAGTTAGTTACTCCTGGATAATGTAACTTTCAAATGGTAAAATAATTTTTAAGATCTATCTAGTAGTTTTGTGTTTGTTTGTTACAAAATTACTAACGATTTCTCTTTATAATATTAGTATTAATATAAATAGTACTTAATATTTCGGTCTGCCGTCTGACAAAACATCGCATTACGCTAATTTTAGTCCTTTGTACACAAAATTTGCCAAGAGGGCCCTATTATCTAGGCTTCTATGTCATCCGTCTGAATGTCAGTTGGTAGCTCTCGTGAAACGTAATAGGTACTTAGTGAAAAAATTTCACATTGATAATAATAAGATTTTGGTGATCTGGTAGGGACTATTTTCAATTATTGTTAAGTACCTATACTTATAGTGGTATTACTATTTAAACTATAATGAAATGTAAATTTACAAAATGCGGACGATTTTTGCTGGATTCTGGAGGAGTAACAAATTCAGCATTACTTAGAGGTAAATAAACACAATTCTTGTTCCTATAAAGTAAGAACAGTATAATAATAATAATATCGCTAGACAAATTACACAAATCGATCTAACTCCAAAGTAAGCAAATTATTTGTAAGAAAAAAAGAAAGATAGAAAGAAAATATTTAGGTGCAATAATATGGTGTTACAAGCTGTTAAAAATTAATGAAGTCATCAACATGTTCTACCATTATATGGTGTGCAAATATTTAAAAATTATCATCTACTTATTTATATAATATATAAGGCAAAAGTAACTGACTGATGTATCAACGTATGAAACTTTTATTCCTATGACATATTTACATGAAATTTTGTAAGAATTGAGTACAAAAAATAATGAATTGTATTTAAGCGTTTTTCAAAATTCGATCCCTAACAGTGTAAAATAGAGGATGAAAGTTTTATATATCCGCACTAATCATTGCCAAACTATTAGGGTTAGGCACTTGAAATTTTGCACACGTATTCCTCTTATGACGTAGGCATCAACTAAGAAAGGATTTTTCAAAATTCAACTCCGATTGGGATGAAACTTGTACGAATTTTTATCGGTCAATTTATTTGAGATTCATCAATAACAAAAATTTTTGAAAAACATTTGTTGTTTTTTTTTTCCAAAATGAAATTTTTGAAAAAAAATGTTTGCTTAAGTATAGTTTTTATTTCTTTGAGCTTAAAATACCTCAATTTAGCGGGAAATTTCAGAGATGGCCTGCATTTATCCGTTCGGGAGTTATCGTTAAAGAAAAATTTTGGAAAAAGTGTTTTTCGTCAAATCTTTTCGTTTTCGTCAAATTTTCATGCACTAATTTTTGATCTTTTACATAATTTTACTACTAAAAGTATTTCGTCAAATGCCGTTCCAAAAATTAAAATCGATTTTCCTGTGAACGGTGTAATTTTTATATATGATAAGCTGTTATTTTTTATAATTTGATCAAAAGTAACAGCTTATCATATATAAAAATTACACCGTTCACAGAAAACTTACTTCGTATTTTTAAAATAAGTTGCAGGCTAATATACCTATTTATTTTAAAATCTGTTCAGCTCTTCTGCTTAAAAGACTGCGTCGTATACCGTAAGTTGGATTAAAATCGGTTGATTTGTTCGGGATTTATCAATGACAAAAAATTTTGAAAAAAGTTTTTTTTTTACTTTTTATCAACATTTGTAACCTAATCAAACAATTTAGAGCTCAAAAATTGCGTTGAATGTTATTCGAAAGTCGGTCATCTTTTTGAGAAAATAGGTTTGTTTTCGAACACTGAATTAATAAGCATCATTTTTTTAAAACTTTAGATTTTTGAACTCTTCGAATTCAAAGTTTTTTTAAGCTTAAAATACCGCAATTCTGTGAGAAGTTTCAGAGATGACCTTCGGGGTCAACCGGCTCACAGATTTTTTAATACAATTACGTTAGTTGATTAGATAGGTGTATTACATACATAACAATCCTAACAAATAGGTATACTTAGTTTGTGGTAGAGTTCGGTATATATAATATTATTATTTTCGTTAGCCATTTCTTTAAGTTTCTGTTATAATTACGTTAGTTTGTTCGATAGATGTGTCATCAATAAGTATTTTTAGTTTGCGGTATAGTTAGTTACGATATAATATAGGTATTGTCATAGTGAACCTTGAAAACAAAAGTGGCATTATACGAAAATAGTGATTTTTCAGTATGGCGGTTTAAAGTGTAAAAAACGCAGCATTGTTATTCATATGTAAGTTAATATTTTATAAGTTAATATCGTAAAAGTGTGCAAAATATTACAACGCTGGTTTTTGCATTAATAGCGCTCTCTTTGAAACATTATAGATGTCGTTTAAACTAAAAATTACCAATTTTTTACGTTTAAACTAAAAATTACCACTTAATGCCACTTTTTTTTATCAAGGTGCGATAGGATGTTTAGGTTGGTCTTACGTTGTTTTGCTTTAATTTTAATATTATAAATATTGTATATAAATAACTAAATATATAAATATTATTTTTTATACAATACTCGCAGCGCGAATTAAGATCTCGACGAGCGATTTATTATTAAAAAATACTTTATTAAACCAACAGCCTAACTACAGAGTTATTTCTAATATAATATTCAACATTATGATCTTACAAACTACTATATATACTAAATATAATATATTAGTCAGCACTACGTGAATTGGTGCTGACAAAGGAGATTTGGACAGGGGTGTCACACTTAACTCCTCCCTCCCTAAGAGAGAAATTATCCGAAGGCGTCGCAGAAGGCTTCGGAGAATTTCTTCTAAACAAGTTATAAAAAAATTCTCTAAATTTATACAAAACAAAAATTATTATAAGTATTACAATTAAAATATAGATATTTAGGGTCCATATATTCATTTTATCCATCACAATATAACTTTCGTTACTTTCACTATATAAATCACCATAGTTTATATTATTTAATAGAGTTTTTACGTCGTCCAACGCGATCCCTCTGAAGTCTAATGATGTCGTCTTCTTCTGCAGTTCCTCATGGATTTCAGGTAGAATAACATTGGCCATCTGTAAGCTGGTATTTGCCCCGGTACTCGAGGCGGCGATATAGTGATTTCCTACCATAGTGTCACAATTGTTGTTGACTGTGATGAGGAAGGTCCCTTGTAGGTTGTACTTGTTAACCGCATCCTGACAATCTTCCGTAATTATGATGTTATCCTTAGTGTACAGCAACCACTGATGAGTGGACACCTTGAATAATTTAGTACTTTCGATATTGATTTTTCGTTGGTAGCAATGACTGTAATTGTTCTTCATCTGCATGATATCTTCGATACATGTGGCCTTTGGGAATTGCGGTATATTTTCCTCGCTACATATGTACTTTGTGGCATCAACATCTTCACAAGCGCTGGCTACAGACCTATACTGTAACTTATTCACCAATAAATATGGATATTCAGGAACTATGGTGTAGGGGTATTTTTTATGCGGGTTATATAAAGGAATAGGAATTATCTTATAGTATATATATGTATCCATTTGTACAAGAGGTATTTCTAGAATAAATACAAGGTTTTTGTTATCTATATATGATTTTAAAATAATACTACGCTCAATTTTAACCAAATTATCCCTACTAACGGGGTACATTAATGGAGCGTGTTTTTCGATTTCGTATAGGATAGATAAAAGTTCAGTAGAGTTAATTATCGATTGGTGAAGAGTATGTAGCTTACTAAATGCGATCGCTGTTTCGATTTCCATTATTATGTTATAAATAGTTCGAAAGTTACTTAGAATCTGATTTAAGCTATTTAAGATAGCAAACATGTTATACAGCTTTGTATTATTCTGATTTAACATTTCTAGTTGATTAGTTTTATAATATAAGTGTCTTACGTTAAAGTTTATATC
This sequence comes from Apodemia mormo, assembly GCA_036924255.1. NCBI lineage: Eukaryota > Metazoa > Arthropoda > Insecta > Lepidoptera > Riodinidae > Apodemia > Apodemia mormo. The sequence goes on from JAUPFN010000006.1 coordinate 42,620,088, forward strand.
GCTAGATATGTTTATTAATTTATCGAAAGCTTTTTGCATAATCGATATTTTATGTTCGGCAGAGTGCTCTTTGTATTTTAACTTCGCGATTTGTTCGTTATACCTAACGGCATCACTGTTATCTAAGTTCCCAGTAATAAGCTTAATAAAAGACCCTAACGGGTTAAAAATTCCCCTTCTTATTCTAATAGTGGGCAAAATCTGTTCTAATCTAGTCTTAGCGATATCTAGGAGAGAATCAATTTGTATTTCTAGCCCTAAAAATTCTTTTCTCAGTTCACTACGTAAATAATACTTATTTTTAATCGTATTGTATTGTATAATATTATTTTCTAGTTGATTATTAATAGAATCTAAATCTACAAACTTAATTATATCCCAGTGACTACTCCGAATCACTGCTGTCCCAATCTTGATCGGAGCTATTCCCGGACTCCTCTCCAGCGTTTGGGATTTGAGTGCTAGTGCTAGGCTCACAATTTCCAGCACCGTAAAGCACCACCTGTGGAGGACGTTTGACGTTCTTAATAGCTACTTTGGTGTTTCTTTTCCCAAGCTTTACGGGAAGCGTATTGCGGTTAATATCGCCAATCGCCTCGGCTTGTTCGTATCGTGGTAGGTGTTTAGCCTTCCTAGTTCTCGTATTTTTCATGAATATTTTATCGCCCTTACTTATTCCTGAAAAAATTTCTCCGCCCTTTTTTTCCCTGACTACGATTTTTTCACTTTGAATTTTATCACTTAAATATTCATATAGTGTTTTTAAACGTTTCCTATGGTCTTGTAGCAATTTTTGCAATAAATTACGATCCCGATCTATATCAAAGACGTTTCCGGACTCTGTATGCCCGAATACTACCTCAAACGGCGTAAAATTAGTTGTGCTATGGATTGTATTGTTATAGGCCATAACGGCATACGTCATAACTGAACAAGCATCCAACTCTTTTTTGTCATATTTAGCTAACCTGTATATTTCGTTTATCGTAGAATGAAAACGTTCGACGATAGCCATTGAACTAGGGTTATTTGGTGTCCCTATATGTAATTCTATTTTATATAACCCTAAAAGCTCCTTAATAAGTTCGTTATTAAATTCAGTACCTGAGTCACTATTAATTTTTTGTGGCAATCCGTACATGCTAAAGTATTTTATTAGTGCTCTAACTACCTCTGGGGTACTCCTGTTAGGTATCTCTAAGGCCTGCCCAAGTTTACTAAAGGCATCCACTATGGTGAGATAATATTTATTTTCTATGTAAAGTAGGTCTATGAAAACTTCCTGAAAGGGACAATCCTGAGTTTGGGTCAATTGGATAGGAGGTTTAATAGGTTTCCTATCATATTTCATTTTCTTACACTGCTCGCAGCCATTAATAACAGCTGCAATGGTTTCTTTCATGTTAGTCCACCAATAATGGCGTTTTATTTTATTAAACGTTTCCCTAATTCCCCTATGACAAGTTTTTCCTTCGTGATATTTTTTTATGACGTGCATTTGGTCAATTTCCGATTCATTAAGGTTGACTACCCTTTCTGTACATTCTACTAAATTTAAAGTTCCCTTTTTATAGAGATCAGTGACCACCCTAGCGAATGTTTTTCTAAATGATTCGCACTCAAAATAAATATAGTATTTGTGCTTTAAGTCAACATATTCCTTAAAAAAATCTTTTACGATTTTTGGGTTATTCTCCGGTATGTGAACCTCGAGAATCCTCTGGGTTTTGGTCGACCTATCATTTACACAAATTTTATCGCGAAACCACTTATATACCAATATTTGTTTCGGCTTGGTATCTATCGCTTCGGAAAGGATAGGAATACCATCGTGCTCCCTATTGGAGACTGAGTGGGCTGTCTCACCATCATCAGAGTCTGATATTTCAATTGTCTCTGGTTCAGGTTCCTGGCAGCCAAGATTCGCGATATCTTCTTCTAACTCTCTGACGACGCTTTGAACCCGGTCGTCGTCGTCGTCGTAGTTCGCAATCATCGATTCGAGATCCCTATCTATCGCGTTTACTTTGATCCGAGACAAAGCATCCGCGTTTGTGTTTTGTGGCCCCTTTTTATATTTAATTTCGAAGTTAAATTCCTCTAAACGTAACCTCCATCTAATCAACTTACTATTAGGTTCCTTTAACGAGTATAGCCAAGCTAGAGGTCTATGGTCAGTATAAATAACAAACTTATTTCCGTAGAGATACGGTCTAAAATACTTAACCGCCCAAATAATTGCTAAAAGCTCTTTCTCTATAGTACTGTACTTAGATTCCGTGTTTGTGAGAGACCTACTAGCATATGCTATGGGTTTGTCTGCTCCTATGGGGCCCTGAGACAATACCCCTCCTAGGGCATAATTTGACGCGTCTGTTGTCAATATAAATGGTTTTTTAAAATCTGGGAACTGTAAAAGAGGTGCGTTTGTAAGTAATTTCTTACATGTTTCGAAACACTCTCTATATTCATCGTTTATTACAATCTTCTGGCCCTTTTTTAGACATACCGTAAAAGGTCTCGTTATTTTCGCGAAATCCTTTATAAATTTTCTATAATAACCTATTAAACCTAAAAAACTTTTTATTTCTGTTACAGTTTGTGGTAACGGATACCTTAAAATTGCATCTATCTTATCGTTGTTGGGTTTAAGACCCTCGTTAGTTATTGTGTGTCCTAAGTATAACACTTCCTTACGTAAAAAATGCGACTTATCTAATTGAACTTTTAAGTTAGTTTCTCTAAACCTATCAAATACTAGCCTAAGTTTTTGAACATGTTCTTTCAGACTCCTAGAGAATATGATGACGTCATCGAGATATACCAGGCAGTGTATGCCCTGTAAGCCCCTCAAGACGTTATCCATTGCTCGTTGAAAAGTAGCAGGCGCTGTTTTTAATCCAAACGGCATCCTATTAAACTCATAGTGACCAAATGGTGTGCTAAACGCTGTTTTGGGTTTATCCTGCTCTAAAAGCTCTATTTGGTGATACCCACTAGCTAAATCTAGCGTAGAGAAGTACATACTCTTCCCTAGCATATCAAATAAATCGTTAATGTTAGGCAAAGGATATTTGTCGTCAATGGTTATCTCGTTTAGACGCCTATAGTCTATCACCATACGCCATTTTTGTTTACCCGAACTATCAGGCTTTTTTGGTACTAGGTGAACCGGTGCACTCCACGGGGAAAAAGATTCTCGAATGACATCATCACCTAATAATTTTTTAACTTGAGTTTTGATTTCATTCGTTTGCGTTGGGGGTAGTCTACGTGCCCTAATGAATATCGGATCTTCGTTCGTAGTGCGTATGCAGTGTTTAACTTGGTTGATAAAGGACAATGGGATATCCTCGCAATAAAAAATATCTTTATATTCAAGGCACAAATCGCCTATAATTCGCTTTTCCTCCTCGTTCATATGTTCTAATCGCAATTTAGAGAGATTTTCTACTAAGCGCTGGTCTATCGCCTCTTCCCGGTTTTCCGTAAAATTTACCACTGAGCTTGAAGCGGAGTTATACGGCTGAACTTCGAAGGGACTTGAAACCGTAAGTGCCCTATCTTGTGAGCTATAGTTTTGAATAACGGTATAGGCAAAACCGTCAGTACACTTTATTAAAGCGGATGGCATTCTCACACCCTCAGAAAATTCTTTGTATTCTAATATCGCGTCTCCATTTAAAATATTAACTGGGAGTTTAACTCTCCGTTCACAACGCGCGGGTAATGTGTAGACCGTCCTAATTGGGGGCGTATAGATTATCGGGATACTCGTGTCTTTTGTAAGTAGTACTTGATTTTTCATATCTACGTTAGCTTCTAATTTGTTAAGTAGATCGCTACCGATCAATCCGTCGTAGCGACTATCTACATTATACACGTAAAACTTATAAAAGTCTGAACTTGCGAAGATTTTGGGTAACGGAATAAAAACGATTTCATTGTGTTTACTCGCGGCGTGTGTACTGATTACTTCAAAAGGCTCTATCCTTTTGTATTTTGAAAAAAAAATTTCAGCCTTTTCGGGACTAATGAAGGATCGTGTACTGCCTGTATCGATCATAAACATCGCTTTTAATTCTGGTATATGTATATGTGGCAAACAACGAAGTTGATTATAATTTAATAATATTTTTTCGAAGTTATTGCGAGTTCTTTGTGAAAAATTATCGATCGGTTCAATTTCGTGATTTTGTTCACAGTTATCGTGGTCATTATTAGTTATGTAATTAATACGCCTTGAGCTAGCAGTTCGCATTGTTACATCGGTGTTTGACCCGGACGCATTTTGCGAAGTATGTGGAAACCGCGGTGCATTGTCCTGGAAATGCTGATGCGACTGAGGCATTGCCCTGCTAGCCTGTTGCGATGTATTATGTAATTGCGATCGATCATTATTTTTAAAGTGATACCTATCGCTCTGATTATTATTAAAATTCATATTTTCCCGTTGCCTATTGGGGTTATTTTGGGACCTGAAATGCCTATCATTGTAATTATTTTGATATAGCGGTTTATTTTCCCGCGGGGTGTTTTGTCTAGAAGGGTTGTTATGCCGAAGGGGCCCGTTCTTTTGACTATATACGTTTTGAAAGTTTTGCTCCTCCAAAACAGTCTGCAAAGCCTCCTCCAAAGTAGTAACGTTTCGTAACCTAACTAATCTTACTAAGTATGCTGGCAAATTATACAAAAATACATTTAAAGACATATTTGTATAAATATGTTGCTTGGCTAGACGCATTGAATTATCTTTACTTGTCTCGTCTAGTTTAGCGAATAAAATACTTCTTAAATGTTGAAGTCTATGGCAAAATTCTAAGTAACTTTCGCCTTTAAAAATTTTAGCTGATTCTAGCTCTAAAACTAGACACTCTTCTGTTCTAGGGTCCCCGAATTGTTGTCGAAGGAGTTGTTTAAGTTCGGACCAGGTATTTATTTGGTCTCGTTCACCTACGACATACGCGGCTTCCCCGGCTAATCGACTCGTTATGACATGAAATAGATATTCATTCTGAAAATCACCCCCTTGAAAATTTTGCAAAATGTATTCGCATTTTTTGATGAATAGAGGTAACTGCCTACAGTCACCGTCAAACAAGGGGATCATTTTTACCATTTCGGGTGGTACTCTGCTAACACTCTCCATAGTGTCTTCCCGATTTATTAAAATTTAACTTAGAAAAATATAAGTATTCTTAGGGGTTGATTATGCAACCAAAGATTTACTTATATGCAAAACAGAAATACGCACAGGATTTTTAATAATGATTTTAAATAAGTAGCCTTAGGGGTTGATTGAGCAACCAAAGATTTACTTATGGGAAAAAAAACGAAAATTAGGCTTTAATAATAGTTACAAAATAAGTAGCCTTAGGGGTTGATTGTTCAACCAAAGATTTACTTATTATATGTAAAATACGAAAAATTATGCTTTAATAATAATTATCTATAACTGTTATAAAATGATTGACTTAACAATGGTCGTAGATATCGTTGATTTAAGTAGCCTTATAGGTATTATTTATTTATTTATTTATTTTTAATACCCAAGTTCTACTAATCCAAACGAAAAGAAAAATTAGTTATTCTTATAAAATATTTAGTATAAATTGAGTAAATAATTTAATTATGATTTTATCCGTTTAATTTAGTAGTCTTAGAGGTATTTATTAACCAAAGCTCTACTTATAATAAAATGTTAATTATTGTAAAACATAAATATAAAAATAATTCTTTAAAATGGAATACACTTATACTACAGACAAAGACAGGATATAGACAGAAGGATGGTGAAAAAAGTTACTCACAGTCCTGTACCTATTACTTCCATGCCAATGCCGGAATATTACTAGATCCTCTTTTGTAGTCGGCTGCCGCTGCGTCAGTCCTCTCAATTTATTTATTTGTTCGGCGATCCCTGCTTAAACGTTGAAACGTACGTTGGACCCTGAAATCTAGCTATTCGAGAATTTGATCGAAAAACTTTCGCGAGTCCCAACGACAGGGATCCTACCGGCTGCGCCAATTAAGATCTCGACGAGCGATTTATTATTAAAAAATACTTTATTAAACCAACAGCCTAACTACAGAGTTATTTCTAATATAATATTCAACATTATGATCTTACAAACTACTATATATACTAAATATAATATATTAGTCAGCACTACGTGAATTGGTGCTGACAAAGGAGATTTGGACAGGGGTGTCACACTTAACTCGCGCCTATGTAGCGCTTTTTAATAAAGAAGCTTATAAAGAAAGGTTAAATAAGTTCTAAAGTAAATTTAATAGTAAATTTAAATGCGTGAGCGAAGCTAACAGCTAGTTATATAATATTACATTTAAAACTTTGTGTCGATTTTTTAGAATTACTACCGAATCGGAACGCGGCCACAGACTGAGAAGATCCGGCGGAAGAAACTCAGCGGGCTTGTTTTTTTTTCTCTGTTTTATGTACTTTGTATAAAAGTTATTTCACCATTTACAAAATTTTATTACATTGATTTTTTTTAGGCGAATTCAACAAACTTATATTTCTATCCTTTAACATTTAATTTTATCGGCTAAAATTCTTTAATATCTAACATAATAAGATTTATCTAACAGCAAATCAAACCAATTTTTGCAAAATTTACTTATAGGTAATGATTTAAGACTATCAGGAATATGATTGTATATAATAACAGACATAAAATACACATTTTTTATAAAAATATTTACATACCTCTAAAACATACAAAAATAGTAAGAGAAGTATATTAAGAGACTTGAAAATTTGCTTGTGTTTTGGGTATCAGTCAACAAAATATATATAGTAGAAATACATATACAGTGTGTAAAAAAACCGTGTCCGATCTGAAAGCGGTATATATGTAGTTAAATGACATTATCAAAAAAAAACAATAAAAAAATATTTTTATTAAAGTAAAAAAAAAATCGTATTTTAAAGTGCCTCTTTTTACTGCTAACTTGAGCAACTTTCCTTTAAATCAAGCAAATATTTTGAAAATTTATGTATCAATATCCATAAAATATGTTTATATTAAGCTAACAAATAATACCTTTGACGATTGGACATGGTTTTTTTACATACTGTATAAATACAATTACATTCATAATAAACACCAAAATCCAGAAATATAACCATCTATGCTCATCATTACGAATGTTTGTCCCTGCCAGGAATCGAACTCGAGCCCAATCGATTTGTAGTTCGGTTCGCTAACCACTCCACCAAAGGTGAGGTCATGTAGTCAACGGGGCAGGTCAGTATGTCACAGAATAATAAATTCAGCAAAACTTAGAAGTATTAAGGTATACTATTGTTGTCTCCATTGGCGTATTAGGAACAGTATATTAAAAGGGGTAATAAATTCAGTAAAACTTATAAGTTAACTACCTGACCCGGCAAACGTTGTTCTGCCTTGTTATCTACTCTCTTTTTTCTATATTTTCTCACCTTTTAAACCTTCCTTCAACTTCCTTGGACTTCAACAATTAATTCAAAACCAAAATTAGCCAAATCGGTTCAGCTGTTCTCGAGTTTTAGTGAGACGAACGAACAGCAATTGATTTTTATATATATAGATAGATGCACTATTGTAATCCCTTCTATGGCAGCAGCATGTTACAAAAATGAACAAATTCGAAATTTCTTAAAAGTTTTGTTATTAAAAAGTGTTATTACTAAGTAAATAAACTTACTGTTAGGAACCGTCCCTCACAAATAGTAACAAATTTAGCATAATTGAGCATTAAATAGATACACTATTTCTATACTTACTGTTAGAAACAGTTACTTACAAAAAGTTACAAATATATATAAAATTAACAAATCCGAAATTTCTAAAAAGTTTTGTTATTAAAAAGTTTTATTACTAAGTAATTAAACTTACTGTTAGGAACAGTCTCTCACAAATAGTAACAAATTAAACATAATTGAGCATTACATAGATACACTATTTCTATCCTTACTGTTAGGAACAGTTAGTTACAAAAAGTTACAAATACAGCATTGTTAAGAAGTTAGTACACTGTTGGAATACCTACTGTTAGGATAACAGACAGGTAGTCTAAACTCTAAAGACGCTAAATATAATTTTATTCTCGAATGCCTTAAAGGCATCAAGCTAAAATAACAATTTGCTTTAACTTCCTCTTTAATATAAATTTCCAACAATTTGTTTTAATAAAATCAAAACTGTTGCTGCAACAGTGCAACACAAGCCGAAAGTTTTGAGCAATTTCACGGCGGGACACACGAAAAACAGTTAAAAGTTCTCATATTAAGCAAACTGCACTGTAGCTCTCGAAACACTTTATGGCTGCGAGGTTCAATGTTAACCAAGTGACTGCACAGCGTGGCTTTGATATTGATAAAAAGCACAAAACATATCTGTATACCAATGTTCGTTTTTTGTCAATGGAAATTCTGTGGAATATTGAATGTTTGTGTCTAAAGTTATATTATTTCCAAAGGAAACAGAGATTGTTCAAAGTTTGTATATTATACTTTTAACAAATTGAATATTGGAGAACAGTTTACACTGTCAACGCAAAACAAAGTTATTAAACGTGAGGCAATATTCTACTTTCAACATATCAAAGTCAAGCAACTTTCTGAAGTAAAAATGTCTCTATAATATCCATTTAACAATTTTGTTAAGACACTTCTACTGTTTCACAAATCACTTTAAATTTAATTAATATCGCCAACCGGTTTCACCTTTTACGGTATCTTCAGGACTAGGAGACATTTATGTATTATATGTGAAATAGTACAAGTGTATTAACAAAATTACAAATGGAGTTTCACCAAGTGCCGATGGTAAAAAGTGAAAAATATTGCAATTTATAGTATAGTTTAAATACACGAATGCCAAGAAAAAACACTCTTTTTAAATCATTTGATATTTTGAAAAGACAATTATTTTATTTGAAAGGGATCAAAAAAATCAGAGTCCACTAAATATGTCATTACCGTCTTTAATACTATAAAACATTCTGGGCGAGACGTTTCGTATCACCACCTTACCTATTCCTACCGCAATAGCGTTAGCGCTTGTCACTGAGACATTCCGATTTGAAAGGTACCCGGTAAAATTATGCATGTAGTACCATCTCGCCACATGGATAGCACCTACATGAATAACATCTTTGGTTTCTATAGGCGATAGCTTTTTTCATTTTTTATATAGAAAAAGGGGGCAAACGGACAGGAGGCTCACCAGAGTGCTAAGTGTGAGTTTTTCTTTTCGCATTCGATCGTGAGCGCGTTTCGAGTTTACTAGGAATTTGTATGTGATTTGTACAGCGCCACCTAGTGAGAAACGTGAGAAACAAAACATGCAAGTGCGAGATTTATGTTTACTTGTTCCCTGTCGAATACGGCCATTGACGGCCATTTTGTATTCGATAGCGAGAGCGTTAACGTATGTGATTGGTGGGTTCAAGTGGAAGGTTAGTGTGAGATGCAATTTTGACGTTTCGAGTCACTAACATTGTCGAATGGTACGCTTACGCCGAAGTAAAGTTATCACTTGGGTTTATCGTAGTGAGTACGTAAAAATGAAGAAAATTTTACAATGTGTAAAAAATTTAATTTATAAATTTGACAAAAATCATAGTTGGTGCCTCTTTTTCGCTTAGACAATGTTTGCAGTGGCACAGACAGAGGTTATACTGGTTGGAGCAATGCAAGCTTTCGACCATCATTTGATGCGCTGCTGGACCTCACAGAGAAACAATTCAGTGACGGCTATCGCATAAATATAAAATCCCCGTGTTGGTCCCGGGCTCCTTTGAAGAAGGTCAACTGCCGTTCTATCAGACAGGTCGGAAAAGGTGACCGATAGGCTATACAAGTCACTACCATCATGGGCTATTATGTAGTAGATCTGCATTGTCTTGCCCGGGTCTGGTACCACCGCCTTATTCCTGACACAATAGCGTCAATGCTTGTTACTGTCGTGTTCCGATTTGGAGGGTAAGGTACCCGGTAAACTTATGCATGCGGCATTAGACCTCGCTACAATATCAAAGCACCATTAACATCTTTGGTGTTTATAGGCGATAGTTGACTCTCCATCACGTCACCCATTTGCTTGTTTGCTATATTATGATGTAAAAAAATGTATAAAAATAAAATAAAAATCATTTATTTCAAGCACTTGAAGCCTTTAATGTTAGTAACTTATTTTCTTATAAACTATGTTAGTAAATACTTAATAGTATTTAAAAAAAATCACATATATTAAAACTTTAAATGTAAAATGTGTTTCAAAATAATTTAGTGTGGTGTGTGTGTCAGTAATAAGCACGCATGCAGACACGTAAACCTGTCCATAAAGGATGAGCATTCTACTGTTTATCATATTTAGAATCCTGTTGTTACTCTGTCGCAAATGTAAGATGGTACCTAGTTGTAGTTTCTTCCACATTATAGCATAGAAATCCTCAACATGGGTATCTGCAAACATGCCAGGGGCACTGCAACACTATGGCAGCCGCAACAGAACTCTAAATACGTTATTGTATAGTATCTTGCCCACTCCTTTGGTCCAGTTGATAGCGACCCTGACTACGCAATTGACGGGGCTCGAATTCGATCCTCGACGGGGACAAGCATTTGTGTGATAAACATAAATATTTGTATTTCCGGGTTTGGGTGTTTTTAAATATATTCCAGTATTGATATAGGTATGTATTTCTATGTATTAGTACTTACCATTGACTAACACCCATAACACAAGCAAATGATTTGTTTACTTTGGGGTTAGTACAGTAAGTGTAATTTGTCCCCTAAATATTTATATTTATATATGTCTGGTATAACTTATCTATTACAGGCATATAAGTAATACGTTAATTATACCAGAATATTATATAATATTCTGGTATAATAATTTATATATTATAAAGCTGTGACTTGACATGTTACACATTTTATATGCACAATCACATAATTCTAAAGGAAAACCTGTCAATATATTTGACGCTCTTTATCGTCGGCACTTGGTGAAACTTCATATTCATACAATATTTTATATCGATAACACTTGTACTGTTTCACAATAAACTTTTATATATATTCCGACTGGTTTCGCTTATATAAGCATCATCAGGGCAATTACAAGTTTAAACTAAAAACAAAACAACATCTAACCGTTCTGATTTAACATTTTATAGTATGACAGCATAGTACATACTACCTTCAATAACATCTTCATTGTAAAATCTAAACTGTTGGGTTGTCACCCTATGTGCATATGTTTTTCCCCACAATTGAGGGAAACATAAGTGAAGGTCCGATTTTATATAATGTCACTATAAATTAAATTAATTTAAATAATAATGTCAATCGTAATTAGAATTTAACAAATTTAAACATATTGTCAATATAATGTCAAAACAAATTTTTGAAATGTCAAATATTAGTTACCAATCAAAACTAAATATAATAGTTAAAAATTATAATATAAAATTAAAATTTACTAATATAAAATAAAATTATATAAAATATCGTATCAACTACAACCCACTAATAATAAATTCAAGGATCACAGAAACCACAACACTCATAATTAATTTAAAAAATTTAAATTCTATAATTAAAAAATATTCAACAGTGGAGAATTATTAAGATCTAATTGATCATTCAGTAAATTGAGGTTATCCTTTAGTTTATTAATTTCCAGCGCTTCCAAGGCATTGAGTTTTCTGCCTTTGCTACAAAAATAGATTTATTATTAGTGAGTTGTAGTTGATACGATATTTTATATAATTTTATTTTATATTAGTAAATTTTAATTTTATTATTATAATTTTTAACTATTATATTTAATTTTGATTGGTAACTAATATTTGACATTTCAAAAATGTGTTTTGACATTATATTCACAATATGTTTAAATTTGTTAAATTCTAATTACGATTGACATTATTATTTAAATTAATTTAATTTATAGTGACATTATATAAAATCGTACCTTCACTTATGTTTCCCTCAATTGTGAGGAAAAACTTATGCACATAGGGTGACAACCCAACAGTTTAGATTTTACAATGAAGATGTTATTGAAGGTAGTATGTACTATGCTGTCATACTATAAAATGTTAAATCAGAACGGTTAAATTTTGTTTTGTTTTCACAACCACACTATCAGAAGATTTGCAACTGCCGGCATTTTAAGAAAGAGTAGGCTCTTTTCTTGAAAGTCTCTAAGCCGTATCCGCTTTGAAAAAACCCTGCCGGTAATTGGTTCCACAGAGGAATAGATTTCATTCAGAAAAGCCATCTGCTGTTCGTGTATTCTACGACATAAAAAATAAGGAATCTGACAACCTATCCGATCCTGATGATCCCATCACATTGTACACTTCACAATTCAAACGCACACGCATACGCCAAAGTCGCCGCCGGCGGTGACTTGGCCCGCTATTTCGGCCCGCCAACAATCGAGACTCCGGTCAAGAGCCATTAACGAGTCGAAATCCTGATGTCAAGATACTGCCCTAAGCCGAGGTTCGGTCTCACAGGACACACCCTTAGGGCGGGCTCTTAGCCCATTTAACTTAAATTCTGGCTGAGCACTTTACTCGCCCCAAAAGCCCGGTTTCGCAGTACCGGTCATTTGGACCAACTGGTCAAGTTCATTTCGAAAAAAGAAATCTGACAAAAAGACAGAGGGGTCATTCTTCAATAAGAATACATGATAATAGGTACTGATAACGGTACACATGGGATGTTTTATCTAGGTATAATTGTGTAAAAGCAATAAATATCAAGTCCGGCACTAACGGTTCTACGTGTGAATGTATGGAGCTTATAAAGCACTTGCCGTGTGTGAATTATCGTGGTCTTATGGCTGGATTTATTGTGCACCTGTGGGAACAGCGGCTGGTTACACAGTTTCTGGGAAACCTTTGAAGGATCAATTAAAGGGAAAATATTACAATGAACAAAAGAAAGGAAAGTATTGTACATAATAAATTCGATAATTTGTAGTATCAGCATTCAGTAATATTGCATCATTAAATGGGAATGATGAAGATCCATAAAAAGTAGGTCTCAAAACAACGCATGTTGATAGATGCTTATCGTGTTGTTAATACGTGTTGTGTTAATATATTATTAATTTCTTCTGAAATATAAATTATATCACGGACACTTTTTATAATGCCTAAATTCACGAAAAACTACTATTTTAAGTCATTCACATCGCAATATATCGACTACATAGATTCAATATGTTTTGTATCTCTCATATTTGATTTTAATCACTTAAAAGTCAAAACACGAACAACCAACGTTTGTTTATTTGTCACTCGTTCATATATTAAATAGATGTCACTAATTTTTTTTTTTTGTTTCTTTAGGATGAAACTAAGAGAAGCTTGTTTGTGAAGCATTTGTGTAATTATAAAAATGTTGACTTGTCAAAAATACTTGTAAAGCTTTTTTGTTTAAGGGCAATTTCACACGAATTGATATAACCCCAAATTAAGCAAATTATTTGCTAGTGATATGGGTGTTAGTCAACGATATTAATACATAGAAATACATATATAAATATTGTTAGGTACATACATAATACACACCTATACTCAGAAATACAAACATCTATGCTCATCACATAAATGCCTGTCCCTGTCGGAAATTGAACCCGAGCCCCATTGATTGCGTAGTCAAGATGGCGGACCACTCGAACAATGGGGCGGTTTACTTGAATAAAGCATTTTTTGAGTTCGAGTTAGAGTTTAATACAATAATTTAAGTATACAGTTAGGTATAAAAAATTACACTTTTTGACGTGAATAGGTACGTCTTTAAATTTGCATTCATAGTGAGGGACAGTTCAAGAAAAATGATGATAACAAAATCGGAGGATACAATTTGGTGCTATAGCTACTAATAATAACTAACTAATAATAACTATTATTAATATCCAAAATCTAATTATACCGTTAGACAGCTAAAAAATCAAACAATTTTTAAAGCCACCGTGTTGGTCCCTGCCTCTTTTGAAGAATAGGCCAACTGCCGTTCTGCCAGGCAGGTCGTAAAAGGCGACCGATTGGCTATCGAGTCACTACCATCTTGGCTACTAGGTGGTAGAGTTCTGCATTGTCTCGCCCGGGTCTGGTACCACCGCCTTACCTATTCCTGCCGCAATAGCGTCAGTGCTTGTTGCTGTCGTATTCCGGTTTGGAGGGTAAGGTAGCCGGTAAACTTATGCATATGGCATTAGACCTCGCCACAAGATAGCAACGCACCATTAACATCTTTGGTGTCTATAGGCGATGGTTGACTGTTTCCATCAGGAGACCCATCTGCTTGTTTGCTATCTTATGATATATATATAAAAAAAAAGCCAAGCGCGGATTACAATGCTACGCGGATGATGAAGAAATGAGAAGTGCCGCCATTTTTATGTAATTTCGCTGCGTTACAGAATTTTCATGTAGTAGGTATACTAGGTTTTAATAGGAGCAGTTATGACATTCAATTAAGTTTTGTTCGACAGCTCTTTAAAAGATTTACCGATTGTGTAAGAAAAAAAATATGATTTTAAATGTTTATAATAGATCGGTGTGTAAAAAAAACTGTCCGATCGTCAAAGGCATTATTGGTAGCTTAATACAAACATATCTGTGACATTATTTTATGGATATTGATATATACATTTTCAAAATATTTGCTTGATTTAAGGGGAAGTTGCTCAATTTTAGTACTAAAATTAGGCACTTTAAACTACGATATTTTTCTTATTTTAATAAAAGGAATTATTTTATTATTTTTTTTTGACAATGTCATTGACCTCTACCTCTAATATACCTCTTTCGGATCGGACAGGGTTTTCTTTACACCGCGTATATGGCGTTTAATTGAAAAAAAAGACATTTTTTTTATTGGTCAAAAAATCTTTCAAACGCCAAATCAAGATAGAAAGGACGTATACCATCTAAATTGGACTTTAAATAGCAATCTAATGATACCCATGAATCCTCATATGAAAGTAAGAAAAAGTGCCTAAAACGTAAAAAGGTAAAGCCGCCCGAACCGATCAACGACGGCAACTGTGCGATGAATGATATATTGGTAAAGTACGTGTTGGGCCACGCGCAATGAAGGTTTCCGAACTTGTCCATCACAATAAGGCAGACTAAAAAAGGACTTTATTTTTACTTATTTATTTATTTAATACTTTATTGTACACTTAAAAGTCATATTACATTTTAATTTGTGAACAAATGTAAAAGGCGAGCTTGTCTCTGCAAGAGATTTCTTCCAGTAAACCCAAAAAAATGAGAATGCGTAAAGGAAACGTAGAATATACAGTGTACAAATTATTAATTTAGAAACATACAACTTAAAGAAAAAAGAAAAACTACAAATTCTTATTTCAATTAACTTAATACTATCCATACTAATATTATATATGCGAAAGTCTGTCTGTCTGTCTTTCACGGCTAAACCACTGGCATGAAATTTGGCATGGAAGTAGTTGAAGAGCCGAGGTCAAATATAGGCTATTTTTTTTCAAAAATCAACCCGTAAAGGTTGAAATAGGGGATGAAATATGTATGAAAAGCTATCTTGACGACTTGTTAATCTACTTGCGGGCGAAGCTGCGCGGATCAGCTAGTGAATAATAAATAATACGTTACTGTGCCCTTTTATTCAAAAATTATGCAGACAGGTAAAATTCCTTGAAGGCCAACTTATAAAATGTACTTGGTACACTTTATAAGTTTGTCGACTATTACTCAAACACTTGAAAAGCCTTCTAAAGCGTAATAGTTTTCCTTTTAATTTCATTATATTTATTAATAATGTGAATTTTTCCCAACCCCCAAAACCAACCGTTTGGGTGGCAGAGGGGAAGAAATCTTTACCCTAGACGAATTAGCATTTAAAGCCCAATATTTCAGAAACCAGTCCCTTAATCGAGAAATTGGTTTTACAAACCGACAATATTTCTTAAAAACCTATTGAATGATATCCCACACTATGTATACATAATATACATAGTACACGTATACGAAAAAAAATTAATATCGCCACTTTACATGTAGAGCTAACCCAAAAAAGTTGCCGTGACTAATATTCATGCCATTCATTCATGCCAAATTACAGCTTTGTAGTATTAAGAATCTCTGAGCTAGGCTGTGGACGGACGGACGGATGGACAGACTAGACGGAGTGACATTGTGAAACTATGAGGGTTCCTAGTTTACTTCGGAACCCTAAAAAATGATACCGAAAAATATGACCCGTTACGTAGACTTATTCACGGAAAACATACACGGCTGTGTCCATGCCACAGCCACAGCCCGTTTTTTTAAAATTAAATACTTATATTAAAAAAATGTTTGAGAATAAAGTACAAAAAACTAGTTTTGAAGACCATTTTAGGGGACATCCAGATGTCTCTATGTATGAATATGTTACAATTATGCTCAATATACTTAGCGTATTGGCACCAATTTTATTAACAGCTTTATTATGTCACGGGATTATATCCTATTATAAATTGCTATCTAATTTAGTGTTGTTTAATTATAATAAATAAAGTACTAATAATCGAAGTTATTCTATTAATATTCCTAGACACCTACATCAATATTTAATAATATAGTAGTGAAATGATTAACCTGTAGAAATTTAAATCTATTTAATTGAATTATTTTTAAATGAAACGAGTGCTATGAGGTGTTTAATTTTCCATCTTTTCCGCTCGAGTAAAAATTAAAGTTACTCTAAATTCGTGCCACAAGAACCTAAAAATTAACTTTCTTAGTAAATTTCTTGAAAGTGTACAATGTACATACCACAAATCATAAACATTTAATCAATAAATCAATCAATTAATTTTTATTCCAAATACATATTTTGAACGTCAATACACCAGAAAATAAAATATCGGTACAAAAGTAACAATAATACAATATTAAATTTGTGATTGAAAAATAAAATCGTGATAAAATAATCTACGAAAATAAATAAGAATATCGTACATAATATGTATCTACATGGCTAAAATATTATTAAAATAAGTCAAAAATAAAAACTAGTATGTATTTTATGTAAATGAAGTCCAAAATAATGTCAAAAATTTAAAAAAAATGTCGAACGATACAACACATAAATTTAAAAATGTAAAAAAAAATAATGTCATGCGAAATAATATGACAAAATATAAGACTATTAAAATACTCGTAAAAAAGATCAATAAGAGATCAACTTGAAATAAAATGTAGATACGAATACTTACTATATACAAAACCCAAGCATTAGGTCATTAAAAGAAGTATGCCATATTGGTTACCCACTTAAACGGCACCTGAGACAATGGCACCTGAGGTATTCCACATACGGCACCTCTTTATATTTTTGGCAGGTGCCCTTAGTGGAATATTATATTATTTTAAGTTTTATTCCCCAAATGGCACCTACGGATCAGTAGGTACTAGTGTTGGGACATACTTAGGAAATTAAATTTAAACAAATCGATTACAATCAATACATACTTTTATAACACGATAAAAAAATAATTCTCTTTTTAATCATTTTAATATCACAATCAGTTTTCTTAATCACATGCAATGCAAAATCAGTCTTAAGATACAATAGAATTCAAAAATATAAAATACTTTACCATATTACCTAACTATGCGTCGTCTAATATAATTTTTATTTATATCGGAACTTTTCGGACAACTTCGTAATCCTTCGTATGCAAGTAGGAATGCATTTTTAGCGCAGGAATACCTCGCGCCTGCGGTGAGCGTCATAGTAGAGGGGGCAAACGAGCAGATGGTGCACCTGATGGTAAGTGATCACCGCCGCCCATGGACATCCGCAATACCGGGGGTATTGCAGCTGCGTTGCCGGCCTTTTAAGAATGAATAAGCTCGTTTCTTGAAGGTCCCTAAGTCGTATCCATTCGGAAACACCCCCGAGGGTAATAGATTCCACAAAGGAGTAATGCGAGGCATAAGGTGTCGACAAAAGCGCACGGTTGTGGATTTCCAGACATCGAGGTGGTGAGGATGGAACTTTGAATTTTGACGCGATGTCCGATGGTGGAATTTAGCGGCAGGCATTAGTCCGAACACTCCCCATGATAAATACAGTAAAAGATGCAGAGCGAGCCTACATCTCTGCGTAACGCCAAAGAGTCAAGCCGATTAGAAATAGCCTGGTCGTCGACGATTCGAACCGCTCTACGTTGAATGCGATCAAGGGGAAGAAGCTGGTACTGAGGAGCTCCGGCCCAGAGGTGAGAACAGTACTCCATGTGAGGTCGAATTTGGGCCTTGTAAAGTTGGAGGCGATGGGCTGGCATGAAGTACTGCTTTGCTCTACTGAGTACACCAAGCTTTTTGGAGGCTAGTTTAGCCTTCCCTTCCAAATGACCGCGGAACTGAACGTTGTTCGATATGTCGACTTCCAGAATTCCAATACTGGCTGAGGCTGTCAGGAGAGTATTTTCGAACCGAGGTGATACGACAAAGGGTGTTTTTTTTGCGGTGAACACACAGAACTGCGTCTTTTTGGGGTTAAATGTAATAAGGTTTTGACGACCCCATTCTGAGACATCAGTTAGTTGATTCTCGAGTTCAGACACGAGCTTGATCCGGCCTCTTCAACGTGTACCCGAGAAATACCGCTACGGCCGGAGTATGTAGCATCAACAGTACTGTCGTCCGCATAGCAATGTATGTTACTAATTCGCAACATAGCTTTGATATGCAGAAGAAACAGAGTCGGTGATAGCACGCAGCCTTGGGGAACACCAGCATTAACAGGTTTAAGATCGGAGCATGCACCGTCGACTACGACCTTAATGCTCCGATCAGCCAAAAAACTGGTGATCCACATGCATAGTTTCTCGGGAAGCCCATAGGAAGGCAGCTTTGAGAGAAGCGCTTTATGCTATACCCAATCGAAGGCCTTCGCTATGTCTAAACTAACTGCCAATGCCTCCCCCTTGGACTCAACTGCCTCCGCCCAACGATGTGTCAGGTATACTAGAAGATCACCAGCTGAGCGGCCACGACGGAAACCGTACTGACGGTCACTAATCAGCTGGTGCTCTTCTAAATACTTCAGGAGCTGACAGTTTAAAAGTGTCTCCATGACTTTGGAGAACAAGGAGGTTATGGCTATTGGCCGATAGTTTGACGGATTAGAGCGATCTCCTTTTTTAGGAATGGGATGCACTAAAGCTGTTTTCCATGAATTCGGTACCACGCCGAGTGAATAGGAGAGCCGGAATAGGTGCGTCAATACTGGCGCCAACTATGGAGCACATACTTTAAGCACAACAGGACGGATGCTATCAGGCCCACTCGACTTGTGGATGTCCAAAGAAAGAAGTGCTTTACGCACGGCTGACTGCCGAAACTGCGGTTCTGGCATGGAACTATCACACTGCGGGATGGTAGGTGGTGTGTTCCCTCGGTCATCCAGAGTCGAGTTGGCCGCAAAGAACGAGCCCAGAAGATCGGCTTTCTCCTTTGCGGTATGGGCCAGAGAGTCATCGTCTCTGTGCAAGGATGGAAATGAAGGCTGGGAGAAATTCCCTAAGACAGCCTTGGCGAGAGACCAGAACGCACGAGTGCCAGAAGGAAGGCGAACTAATTTCTCACCAATTCTGCCAATGTGAAACACATTGGCAGAATTGGTGAGAAGCTTTTGCCTTGGCGATAGCTCTTTTGAAGAATCTCGAGGATGAGTTGTACTCCTTTCGTAATGCGCTAGTTTTTACATCACGAGATGCCGACGCAGCAGCCCAAGCTCGGTAGCAATTCTGCTTTCGGCGTAAAGCCGCTTTGCAGTGGCGACCAAACCAAGGCTGAGACTAGCTACCGATGGGCACCGCAGAAAACGGAATGAAAAGTTCCATGCCCTGCAGCACCACATCAGCGACAGAGTCAGCGACAGCATTCGGATCATCCAGCGAGAAGCACAACCGCCCCCATGGGTAGGATGCAAAGAAAGACCGCATCCCGTCCCAATCTGCTGACCTATAGTGCCAAACGCGACGACAGCCTGCAAAGGGAGACCATGATGGGCGCGTGACCGGCACTTTGCTCCGGATTAGGCAGTGGTCCGACGCGCCAAGTGGAGCGTCCACCGATACCTGGTAACGATCCGGGTCAGAGGTCAGCAGGAGATCCAACAGTGAAGGCGCATGGCCATCC
Source organism: Apodemia mormo (assembly GCA_036924255.1). Classification (NCBI taxonomy): domain Eukaryota; kingdom Metazoa; phylum Arthropoda; class Insecta; order Lepidoptera; family Riodinidae; genus Apodemia; species Apodemia mormo. The sequence goes on from JAUPFN010000006.1 coordinate 42,640,305, forward strand.
ACATCGGGGACACGAGTAGGCGAGGTTACCAATTGTGTTAGACCATACGCCAAGGCAAAATCGTGAACAGACCTCCCCGCATGATCGGTGGTGCGATAACAAAGCCATTCGGCGTGGTGGGCATTAAAATCGCCCAAGATCACGATCTCTGCGGAGGGGGTCTGCTCTAACACGGAATCCACAGCCGTTTGTAAGCGCTCAATGAGCCGGTCAATTTCAGTATTCCCGCTATGGGACCTGTATAGGCACGCGTAGCTGCGTGGATGGTCGTCGCAAGCTACGCGTAACCAGAGGATGGATAGGTCCTGACCTTCAAGTCTGCCGAGGCGCCGGTAACAAATATCTTCTCTGACGTATGCGCACACACCAGCCCGCGGTACAAAGGAATGTTCCAGTTTGTACCCAGGGTAGGAGAGGTAGGAAGTATCAGCCGGAGAAGATATCTGTGTCTCGGTCAAGAAGAGCAAAGCTGGCTTCGCCGTCTCGAGATGGTAGTGGACGGCGTTCAGGTTAGAATGAAGGCCCCTGATATTGCAGAAGTCCACAGTAAGCGTGGTAGGGGGTGCCATGGTCTTATTGCTCTGTTTGCCCCGGACAGAATTGTCTATGAGCGCAATTTTGCCCCCCCCCAGAATACGCAGGGCAGCCTGAGCATCCATGATCTGGCTGGAATCCAGAGCACGGACGCTCAGGGGGGGATTCTCCACTGCTGGTGCAAGTGGTACCCCCTGGGGTAGTTTTTTTTAAATAGCGCATTCATAGTGTGCGGGGGGGGGGGGGGTTAAGCCTCCGGGACTTTCACAAACCAGACGAAACGCAGCAGCGGAGCTGCAACTTTACGTCGGTGTCAAGTGAGAGAGTGGTATCTCCCCGGGCGTGCCGGCCTATTCAGTTGCAAATGCAGTATGGCACTACCACTAATTTGGTTGACTGACTGCACCGGTGCTAGATAATTTTTGAACAAAAATTATCCCACCAGTTGGCGATGGGGTCGTCACATCCCTACGCCGGGAAATTATTGTTTATTAAATGGAGACGAAATAAAGATACTGATAGTGATAATAAAATGATTAAAAACATAAAGAAGCCATATTTTTATCATGTAATTATAATTTGTATTGATTTTAATCGATTTGTTTAATTTTCATTTCCTAAGTATGTCCCAACACTAGTACCTACTGATCCGTAGGTGCCACTTGGGGCATAAAACTTAAAATAATAAAATATTCTACTAATGGCACCTGCTAAAAATATCGAGAGGTGCCGAATGTGGAATACCTCAGGTGCCATTGTCTCAGGTGCCATTTAGGCGGGTGCCCAATATGGAATACTTCCATTAAAATAATCTTTTTGACAAACTCTTTTTATAAACATTTTAATATTTTTTTTTCAGAATAGTTTACGATTCCATCAAAGTTTGCCAAAATTAAACCGATTTTTCAAATATGATTCTCCCTAAAATCACCAATTTAAAGGAATGCCCCTAGTCATAAACAGTCACAAATATAATATTGTAATATACAACAGGTTTATATGGGTAATGGGACACTGCGGTCAGAATTATCAGGCTCAATGAATGTTTACATTAATGCTCTGTAAAACCAGATCGCTTCTTTTGGCACATAAAACCAAACAGTGAAATGAGTTTTAAACTAACACAGACTAATATTTATAACTAGCGGCCTGCTCGCGGTTTCACCCGCATAGCTTTTATTCCCGTAGCAATATCGGAAAAGTTTATATACTAAAACCTTCCTCAAGAATCAATCTATCTATTTAAAAAAAACGCATCAAAATCCGTTGCGTAGTTTTAAAGATTTAAGCATACATAGGGACAGACAGAGAAAGCGACTTTGTTTTGTTTGTCGAAGTTTGACGAAGTTTGACAACAGATTTTAGCCGAAATGAAAATAGGTAGTGTGTGTGTATATATATATATATATATATATATATATATATATATATATATATATATATATGTTTATGTACCGGGCTATTGAAGATCTTGATGTCCACGTAGTATTCGTACAAAAAAGGCGATCAAAGTAGTGAGAGAAAGAAATAAAAGAAGTCGTGTCCGAAAGCAAAAGATTTTATCTCGGGAGATGAAGATATCAACTAGAATTATGTCGTGTATTTCAACGAGTGCCGGATCAAATTTGTATCGGAAATCGAAGAACAACTTTTCGTAGCCTCAAAGTGGGGTCGACTAAACTTAGTCCAATTTAACCCCAAGAAGACACAAGTTTGCGCGTTTTCCACTAAGAAATCTCCCTTTGTAGTATCTCCTCGCTTCGAAAATACTTCCTTAACAGCCACAGTCAGTCTTGAAATTCTTGGAGTTGACATATCGAGCAACGTTCAGTTCCGTGGTCACTTGGAAGGCAAGTCCAAATTAGCCTCAAAAAAGCTGTAATGTTTATTTTTAAAAATTTAATATATTTCCAATGGATATAATTAAAATATAAGGTTTCTGCAGTACTCCGCAACGTAATCTTTAACTGTGCTAAATGTCGAATTCCACCATTTGCGTAATTGTCGTAAAAAGGGGTACAAAGTGTTTACTTCACGTAATTATAAATAGAAGAGAGATCACCCTGTTGTTGAAATTCAACCCTTTAGTTCAAAGCTCAAATATCTATTAGACTTTTTTTCTTTACTTTAATATATTTCTAATGGATATTAGGATATGGATATTTCTAATGGATCTTAAATAAAAATATTTGCTTCTCGCTTTTCGTAATTTTCTTTCACATAGATAAGAGAATGTAGGAAATATATAGATAAAATTTCCACTTATTATTATTAAAAATAATAACATGCTCGAAATTCAGATCAAAATTTATTAGTAACCTATAACGTTTGGATCAAGTTAAATTGACCAACCAATTTGATACAAGCAAACCAATTCACAGACTATCATTACATAGTATAAAACAAAGTCGCTTTCTCTGTCTGTCCCTATGTCCCTATGTCCATATGTATGCTTAAATCTTTAAAACTCCGCAACGGATTTTGATGCGGATTTTTTTTAATAGATAGATTGATTCTTGAGGAAGGTTTTAGTATATAAACCTTTCCAATATCCCACGGGAACAAAAGCTACTCGGGTGAAACCGCGGGCAGGTCGCTAGTTTTTTAATAAAAACACTTGTAAAAAGTGGGAAGTCAAAGATGATAACATAAATTATAAGAAAGATTATAATACGTAGGTCACACTATACGTTTTGTAACTTAAAAAACAATATGTTATAACCAAAATATTATGTTTATTGCTTTTCAAAATAATCTCCTTTACATTTTAAACATTCTTTCATGCGATCGAACCATTTTTTAAAACAGGAGGACCACAGATCTGAGGGCATGTTTTCTACGTGCAAATTGAACGCTATCACTGCCTCTTCGGAGTTGGTAAAAATAAAACCTCTCATCAATCTTTGATTTTGGGGAAAATACAGAAATCAGAGGGTGCTAGATCGGGGCTATGTGCAGGATGAGTGACGAGATGTACTTTTTCGGAAGCTAAAAATGACTTTGTTTTGTTGGCCGTGTGTGAAGAAGCGTTGTCATGGTGTAGGAGAATGCGGCTTTTGGGTCGTCTTTCGCGAACTTTTTCTTACACCCTGGGAAACAAGTGGTAGAATACCACTCGGCATTAATACTCTTTTGATCTTAAAGTAGAATTGTACAGATGGGACCCGTAGCTGAGAAAAAAACGCGATCATTGTTGTATCAACGTTTCTCGCCTGTCACACTTTTGTTGGCTTGTTCTCATTTTCAAACACCCATTCACAAGATTGCTGTTTTGTTTTTGGGTTCAAAACAATAAATTCACGTTTCGTCTCTTGTGACAACGTCATAAACAGCATTAGAATGTCCGTGGTCGTACTTCAGTAGCACCTATGAGCACCATTCTACGCGAGCCCGCTTTTGCTCCGCTGTCAGTTCATGAGGGATCGAACGACAACAAAGTCTCCGAACTTTCAATTCATCGTGTAAAATTTTCTGAATTTGGCTCATACCAATCCCCAATAGTCCTCGAATAGTCCTCATAGGTAATCGGGGGGTTTTCTTTAATTAACCGCTTAACAGTAGCCACATTATTTTCGTTGACGGTGGTTGAAGGCCGCCTTCATGAAATACGTCGTGTAAAGAAACTCGTCTTCTCTCAAATTCAGCAAACCATCGCCTCACGGTGGTCAAACAAGGTGCTTCTCTCCCAAAAGCATTTTGAAGACGAGCGGCACAGTCTTGCGGAGAAAGAAAACTTTTAAAATCATAAAAAATCATCGCTCTAAAATGTGTTTGACTTAATTCATTTTCGTTGCGTACGTAGAACTTTGATGTGTGATAAAAAAACAATTGACAAATCATTTCCCGCCAATTGTTTTTGGAGTTTACTCCTTAAGAATCGATTTTTTAATATAAGGCGCCCGGTATGAGAAAAATGCGAGGAGTAAAATCTACCGAACGAATGACCTCGTTACGTTTTTGGTGCACAACTTTCTAATTTGGTGTGAGCAGTGCAGCTAGATCGTGCGTTTTCTTTTGCGTCTGTTTTGACAATCGAGAGACCAGAACAGAACAGAACAGAACAGAACAGAACAGTCTACTCTGTTATACTCTGTTCTATTCTGTTCTTTTCTGTTCTATTCTGTCCTGTTCTGTTCTATTCTGTTCTATTCTGTTCTATTATGTTCTATTCTGTCCTGTTCTGTTCTATTCTGTTCTATTCTGTTCTATTCTGTTCTATTCTGTTCTATTCTGTCCTGTTCTGTTCTATTCTGTTCTATTCTGTTCTATTCTGTTCTGTTCTGTTCTGTTCTATTCTGTTCTATTCTGTTCTATTCTGTTCTATTCTGTTCTATTCTGTTCTATTCTGTTTTATTCTGTTCTATTCTGTTCTATGCTGTTCTATTCTGTTCTATTCTGTTTTATTCTGTTCTATTCTGTTCTACTCTGTTCTACTCTGTTCTATTCTATTCTGTTCTATTCTGTCCTATTCTGTTCTATTCTGTTCTGTTCTGTTCCGCTCCGCTCCGCTCTGCTCTGCTTTGCTCTGCGCTGCATCAAAACTAAAGCTATTAGCAAAAATATAAAGCTACCTTAAATTTCACTCCTTCCTTCGCATCTTGCTTACAATGACATCGACCGACGCTTCAGCGACAAGAATGAACAAATCATTTCTCTACACCCAGATTAGACATCGTGAAGCCTTACCACCAAGTCTCTGCCAATTTCTGGGCCAAATTTCGAGTCCCAGTTATCAACATGTCAACGAGATTTCAAAATAAATCTTGCAAATAATAATAACAGAATCGGTGCCCGGTTAGATTTTGCGCTCTTTTTCACCATTCTCATATTTTACTTTCATTTTTATAAATCCAATAAGCTATCCGTCAACAAAAATTCTTTAGTGAATTCAGTGAGGCTGTCACGTTGCCCAACGCAAACTAGTTCCAATGTGTTTTTGTCAGTTAAAACTAGTTCTAACTAGAATTGTACAACGAATGCAATTCATAACTTGATTCGGCTTGCATTTGTTTGTATTCGGTTTGTTACTCGCCATTCCGAGCTATATTACTCGTGAATAAAATTTAAAGTTTTTAACCGACGTTATAACTCAACAAAAAGTCGCAGTCATGAGGACTGTCGACAGAAGTGAAAACTTGAAACTTTATTTACAAGCATAGATTTGCTATAGTGACATCTACTGGATTTATAATATACTATTTTACAAACACACTGCGCACTAACTGTGAGTATAGATATAGATCTGCTTTAAACATTAGCATGTTGATTTAAAAGTATAGATTGTTATAATGACATCTAGTAGGTTTATACTACAATGTTTAATGAACACGGTAGCTAATAGCTATAGATAATGCAGCTTCAACATTAGCATGTTGATGATGCTGACGCGAAGCCATATGATTATCCCTTTACAAAATATCTTTTAACGTAACTAACGAAGTTTTTACTTCAAAAATTTAAAAACACCCGACACATTCATTTATTATAAGGCCATCTTCCTGCTTCATGTGTAATATTTGCCGAGCAAAACAAAAACAAAATAAGCTGATGATCTCCGATTAGGAATACTGCGACCTCAAGTCAAAGTTATCATGATAATGCAATATAATTGAAGTAACAGAATGCCAAATTTCGTATCGATCCAACTAATACAAATTGTTTGAATACTTTCATTACGTAGAAAAAAGCTGAACACTTTAAAGCAACTGAACGGTTTTGATTTTACTACCACTAAAAAACTAGCGTTCAAATAAAAAAAACATCCAAATCATTTCACCCGTTTAAGGGCGACGGTGCCACTGACAGACCTATACACAGTGGTCAAATTATAACACTCTTTTATTACGTCAGGGGTAAAAATTAACATAGTCGAATTATTTTCTCTATTTTGGGCCGGACTTCTTTTGAAGAACTGATATCATCTGCTATCCCTTAATCTTCTTCGCTTCGCCTGCAGTATGTTTGTCTAAGGAGTACATAGAACTTTTTTTTATATCATTAGATAACAAACAAGCAGATGGCTCTCCCGATGTAAAGAGAAGCCGTCTTTAAGCTAGCAATACAGAGTAATTCGTATTTATATTTAAGTTTACGCACTACAGCACAAGTGTGTTATAAACTAGTTTCAACTAATACAAAGCGAAGTCATCGCCTATAGACACCAAAGATATTAATGCTGCGTTGCCATCCTTTCGGCCTCTACCCTACCTCCTTACCCTCCAAACAGGAACATAACAAAGACAAGCATTGATGCTATTGCGGCAAGAATAAGTTAGGCGTTGGTACCAAATACTCGGGCAAGATTGTGTGGAATTCTACCACCTAGTAGTCACGATGGTATTAACACCTATAGTCAATCAGTCGCCTTTTACGATGGCCTGGCAGAACGGTAGTTGGTCTATTCTTCAAAGGAGCTTGGACTGGATTTATTCCAAACAAAAAAGTATCTTCACGCCCATATCCCCGAAGGGGTAGGCAGAGGTACGACAAGTGCACCCACGATTAGCCGAAGATACTTGGTCCCACAAATGTGATAGGTGGCAAGCCTATCGCCAACCGGGCACTTTCCAATCCCGGGCAACTTTTGTGTGTTCTCAGAAAATTGAAAAACACTTTTCTTGTGTGCCCGACCCAGGAATCGGACCCGGGACCTCATGTGGTCAACGCCAACGCTGGACCACTAGACCACAGAGGCGACTCCAAACAAAAAGATACACAAAACAAAGTAAATAATTGTACTGATTCATTTTTGTGGAAATCCATAATTTAAAGGTGAAATAAAATTAATTTGCCAAATAAAACATTTCGCGGTAAAAGTAGCAAATTTAAGGTAAATAATGATATATTTACCTAACTTAAGAAAGAAATACTAAACCTATAATTGATTAACCTAAACACTAATTTACTAAGGGTTACTGACTCAGCATTATGTTACTGCCGAGACTCTAACGATGGTATTCTGTCAGCACCTTTGCAGCAGGATTGTGCCGCTTTCAGGTTGTACATTCCACTGCCCCCAGCAACAGCTTTTTGCAAGCAATCTCAATGAATATATTTATATATCTACATCAAATAGCGGTCACCACCTCTGAGCATGCCAAAAATAATAACTAATGCCTTAACTTGCGATAGCTGGAATATTTAGTATTTCCTAATGGGAACTTATTCGACTCAGACTATGTGGCCGTTTGTGATTATCAGGTCGACCAACATTTTATTTTTGCAGGGTCACACAATGAACAAAATTTTCATTTAGCTGAGAGTCTGTTGTTGGTATATTACACTGCTAATATCCCCAAATCCCGATTAAGAACCAAAAAATTTCGGTCCCGGTTGTCATAAGAAACAATTGATGGGAATCACCATCCATATCACCAACCAATAAACCGATTTATCATACTGACCCTGATATATTGAGATTGATCGTAGATATACACTGGCTATCCGGTAAGGGAATCAGGGAGATGTTACTTATTATTGATGGGAAAGTTTGATGGGATATTAAATGGGATGTTATTTATTAATTTCAAACCTAAAATCCAATGCTATTAAATCAATTTAAAGTTTTCGAAATGGCAGCATTTTTGCCATTTATGAGCACAAAACTTTATATTTATGATTTATTGTAAGAATACCATAATTAGAAGTTTTTAAATCTGACGCTCGGTTATTTAAACATAAACTAACGCAAACGTTACATGATACTTTAAATTTTAAACGCAATTAAACTCAACCTTGATCGATGTCTTAAAAACTTTTCATCCATATTTTAATTGAAATTTCTGCCTTAGTTAAACTAGGTTCCCTTAAGTACTTTAAAACCTACTCTATTTAACTCTTAAATTAAATAGTCTGCTTAATTTTTTTAAGATAATTGGGAACAACAAACAAATGTATACGTAATATATCTCGCTATATATATTAACCCACGTCTCTTAAGTGCGTGAAACTTATAAAATTAGTTGTATCTCTATCTCTATCTATGAATAATAATATATCTTCACACTAGATCCCTTACAGGGCAGCCAGAGAGAAACAAATGTTGTCTTTGAATATGTATGTCACGATACCAGCAGATTTGTCTTGCTTCCTCAACATAACTCTTCATATAGGACGGAACGGAATATTTGCTCCGGTTTCGAAGACTCTTAATACCATCTTTGGACAGACCCGATCAATAGACCATGTTATGTCAGTCTTTGTCTTTCCTGGTAACTGCATCCTTCCACATTCGTATTGCCTGTCAAATTTGTTAACCTTTTGTCTATTCTATTTACATATCCGAACCATCAGAGCTCGCCCTTTCTCATTTTTACACCGACACTTTCTATCCGGCCTAACTTCTCTCTTATTTTAGTATTACGAACCCTGTCCACGAGTGTTACGATACGTATTTTTCCGTAGAAAACTCTTCTCAACCATGCTAATTCTTCTTAATTAATTTAAAATTATGTTTAATATATAAAATGTTATTTTAAAATACATATTTAATTTTTCGTTCAACATCACTCACAAAGGTTCAAAATTCGTAAATAAAACACTTTAATAGCTTTTAAAAACCATTTAATCAAGCTGTTTGAGGTAGTGTCATGTTTATAAAAAAGTATAAAAAAGCGTAAAAAGAAAATAATTAAAAAAACTTTGTAATTTGAGCGGTGTAATAAAACAAATTATGCAAACGCGTTACTAAATAATACACGTTAGCTTTCCCACTAAGCATAAGGCTGGTTTGCACCAAAATGCTTAAATGCATTTACTCCCTTAAATATGTTTAGCAAATGTCAAAACGCCTTAAAAGATGTCACTTTAAACGTATTTAGTGACTTAAAATTATTCAAGCATTTTGGTGCAAGCCGCCCTTAGTCCCTTTTTAGAGCTGTTTCTATCAGAATATATTATATTGTTTTTAGTAAAAAAGTCTTCTTAGGTTATTTCATTCCATTAACATTATTAATCTTAAATTTTATATGTGTGTGTTTGTGATTTTGTTACTTTTTCGCATTGGAAAGACTGAGCTGATTTGAATCATAGGAAGCATATAGATAGTACGTTCCCAGCTTTAACATAGGCTAATATTCCTAAAAATCTATTATTCTCTTGGAAACAATAATAAATTTTAATTAAAGACGCAAAATGTTTCTCTTCTATTTTTATACTTAAATAAGTCTCAATTTCGTCAAAACTTTTTATATTTATAGGATTAAGAATATTGATTTCATCCATCACATCACACTCATCCGTAAAATGATTTGCGTGTACCAAACGACTTCAAATTAATTTTTAAATTGAAACGTCCATCGTATCGCAAAAATTTTATTAAATTAATTGAAATGCTCCATCGTAAATGAGAGCACTTCGGCTGGATAGCATAGGTTCACTGCTGCTGCACTTTAGTTAAAAGATACGCAATTATTTTAATTAAATTGATTTTAAAAGTTATTTTGCGTTCAATACATTGATGTATTATAATTACTTACTATCTGGGCGACCGTGCTTCGCTCGGACATTATTTTTTCATATGAAAACAGACTATCACTGAGATAACACTAATTGCTTAGATCGTTTCTAATAGTAAAAGACTACCAAAACGTCGTCAAAATCATCGCATATATAAGAATTACTTGTTCAAAATATAGGGATTTCAAAGAACTTTTTGGTCCCTTTTTTTTATATCATAAGATAGCAAACAAGCAGATGAGAGTGAGTCAACCATCGCCTTAAGACACCAATGAGAGAGAGTCAACCATAGCGTTAAGACACCAAAGGTGTTAATGGTGCATTGCTATCTTGTGGCGATGTCTAATGTCACTTGCATAAGTTTAGCGGCTACCTTACCCTCCAAACCGGAAAACGACAATGACAAGCACTGACGCTATTGTGGCAGGAATAGGTAAGGCGGTGGTACCTGACCCGGGCGAGACAATACAAAACTCTACCACCTTCTGCCTACTTCGTAAGGGATCGGGGGTGAAATATGTGTATATATTTTAATATTAATTATTACGCCCCGTTTTTGTTCCCGCCCTATCCCCGCGGCTGCCTTGTTCCGGTTTGATATGGTAACCGGTAAACTTATGCATGTGGTAATAGCATCCCGTCACATAAACAGCAACGCACCATTAAGATATTTGGTGTCTGCAGGCGAAGGCTGTCTCTTTCCGTCAGGAGAGCCATCTGCTTGCATATAAAAAAACGATCCGTCGTTCGTAGTAGTATCCATAGGCAACCAATTTAACAATAACAAGGCGTTCCACAAATTCTTTGGCCATTTGGTGATTCGACATTTTTTTGGTACAGTTTTAGCTTACTTTTCGTAGAAAATGTTACTACCCGTAACTAAACGAGTTGTTTATATAAGTGAGTAGACATAGGAACCAGGCATGAGTCGCTAGGCGAGAGCGACGTTAAGCATTTTTTATTTTTTTAACGATATATTAACATTTCATCGATTTTTAGATAGAGTCCCTGGGCAGTACACTTTGCATGATTGGAAAGACCTTTTTTCCATATCAACTTCCACAGTGGCCAACGTTACCTCGATAACCATTACTGTCTACAATGATCACCGCAGAGTGATGAGACGTTACAAGACTGTATCACCAAATAGTAATGATGGAAGTGACAAGCTTAGCCAATCTTTCGCCTTTTAAAACTGCCTGGCAGGAAGGAACATGATCTGTTCTAGTCGTTGGTCCTGTTAGACGAGTGACTGATTACGCAATCAATGAGGCTCGCGTTCGATTACCGACACAGGGGAAAACAATTGTGTGATGAAAACATATATGTGTGTTTTTCTGGGTTTGGATATTTGTTAAATATATTTTAGTATTTATATATGTATTTCTATGTATTAGTATTGTTGACAAATACCCATAACGCAAGCAAATAATTTGCTTATTTTGTCCGCAATTTATGTATTTTTCCAGTGATATTTATGTATTTATAATTTACTAGCTGACCCGGCAAACGTTGTTCTGCCTTTTTAGCTACTCTTATTTTTTATATCTTCTCACCTTTTTAACTTTTCATGAACTTCAACAATTAATCCAAAACCAAAATTAGCCAAATCGGTTCAGCCGTTCTCGAGTTTTAGCGAGACTAACGAACAGCAATTGATTTTTATATATATAGACTAGCTGACCCGGCAAACGTTTTTCTGCCTTTTTAACTACTCTTATTTTTTCTTTATTTTCTCACCTTTTAAACCTTTCCTGGACTTAAACAATTAATTCAAAACCAAAATTAGCCAAATCGGTTTAACCGTTCTCGAGTTTTAGCTAAACTAACGAACAGCAATTGATTTTTATATATAAGAAAGATAGATAAAAACCCAGCTCAACACGTGAGTAATTGACAAGCTATTCTTATTACAGTTATGTGTTCAAAAACTTATTTTACTTTACTTTTGGAGCAAAAACATTATTTGTCAACATATTGTCAACCAAAGTGATTAAAAAACGCAACAGAATAAAATGTATTGAAAAACTCGTCCCATTTACTTCGCGTACAATGTTTAAACGCACAGATTGCATCGCGGGCGTTTTCTTGAACAATCTGCAATTCAATTACTGTCCCAATGTTTGTAGCGTAAAATTGTAAAGCGAAATTCACGCCATTGTCCATTTTTTTCCCTCTGGCAGCACTGAACATACGCCCGATAATTGACACTGGCACGTCGGAATGCTGAAACGGGGCAAATATGTAAAGGCAATATCGAACGTTGTAGCGACCTTACGAATTTTATTTTTCAGCTTTTTCTGCGACTTCATCTGTGGTTTTTATCTTTTCGTGATCACAAAGTTTTTCATAAATAAATAGCTTGTATTTTTCAGTTACTGATATCAGCATGGTAAGGTTGGCATTATTGATAACACTAGCTAGCCTACATGGATTCACCCGCGAGTAATATTATGTCATCAATGTAAACTTTTATTGCCTATATGAGCTCATATTTGACCCCGTTTTTCAGCTATCTCCTTTTCAAATTTCATCAAAATGCTCTTTAGCTGTGATATAGTAACAGACATTCGCATTTATATCAATAACAAACTAATAATATCTAATTAATATTTATTAATTAACTAATTAATTTAATTAAAATATAATTCATATTAATTAATTAATCTATATTATATATCTTATATATAAAATTCTCGTGTCACAATGTTCGTTCCCGTACTCCTCCGAAACGGCTTGACCGATCCTCATGAAATTTTGTGAGCATATTGAGTAGGTCCGAGAATCGGCCAACATCTATTTTTCATACCTCTTAGTGATAAGGGTTGTCCACCCTTAACATTTTTTATTTGGAAATAATTTATTTGGCAAAACAACATTTGCCGGGTCAGCTAGTTATAATATAAATAAATGCGAAAGAATGGATATTTGGATAGATGGATGTTTGTTACTCAATCACGCAAAAACTGCTAAATGGATTAGAATTAAATTTGGCACACAGATAGATGATAACCTGGAATAGCACATAAACTACTTTTTTATACCGGAAAAATAAGGTAATACCACAAAATTCGCCTAATACTTTTATAATGCAGCGGGGTACTAAATATTGCTAAACAAATTATGCGAGTCAATTTTAACTCCAAGTAAGTTGATTGAACTGTTTACATAGTACATTGTGTATCCTTCAATGGACATCAACTTTTGGCACGGCTACATCTACCATACTACCTTTTTAACATTTTCTAAATTCCTTACTATGGCTACTTCAGTCCGCTTTTATTCCGAATCGCATGTAACGCGAAACCGCTTTAAATTGCTAGATAAAAAACCCTAATCAGGGTATAATAATAATAATAATAATAAAGCACTATTAAAAGATTATAGTTGAAGTGCAATATTGGGAAAAGGTTATGAAAACGACCCAAGGTAAAAACTAAGAACTCATTTTTAATATATAACAATAATATCGGTAGATAAAAAGGAGTTTCAGTAAACTGTTGAGGACAGAATATGAATATTAACCACTGTATGTACCAGTTGTTAACGCCTAACAATGACATTACACGTTTTCAACATTTTCTGAATGGCTTAGATACTATTGGCTACTTTGGTCCGTCATTATTCCGAATTGCAAAATCATGGATCAAGGAAAGAAATCAGATAAGGGAACTCGAACCGCGCTTAATCGGTACATGTTAAATCTATTTGGAGTATATGAGGAAATGAATATTAAAAAGAACCGCGGAAAAAACCTCATTTTTAAAAATGTGTAGGCGGTTGACCCTACAGGTCATTCCTGAAACTTCCCGCTAAATTAAGGTATTTTAAGCTCAAAAGAGTAAAAACTATAAACATATATTTTTTCAGTTCAAACATCTATTTTGTTAAAATGGCAGTATATTGATATTTGAAAAATTGTATATTTTGGAAACGCTGATTGAATTTGATCTTTCGAATGACATTCAACTCAATTTTTGAGATCTAAAATATTGCTTTAGCTAAATAATCGATAGGTTGACAAATTTCATAGCAATGTCAAAACACATTTTTTTCAAATATTTTCATAATTAAATAAATCCTAAACAAATTGACTGATTTTGATCCAATTAACGGTATTTGACGCAGTTCTTAAAGGAGAAAATCTGATAAGATTTTTAAGTCCATTGGTGTATTAGCCTGAAAATTATTTTAAAAATATAAAGTATATATGCTAAAAATGACGTAATTTTAATATTTGAAAAGCTGTAACTTTTGAAAATTAGATTTGATTTTGATTCTTGAAATGCCATCTGACGTATTTTTTTAGTACTAAAATATTGTAGAATAGCAAAAAATGATTGGTTGAAAAATTTCAAAGTTATGTCGAAAAAGCACTTTTATTAAAATTTTTCGTCAACGATTTCTCCCAAACGGATAAACCGATTTTGATGCAATTTATACATTAGATTTAGTTTTTTAAGGAACAGAGCTGATTAGTTTTTGTACTCAATCGGTACATTAATCTGGAAGTTATGTTAAAAAATACTGTTTCAAAATTTCTCAAAATCTAGACCGAATCGGTTCAAATTTTCAGGAAAGTCTAGTTGAGCAGAATCCAATCGAATACTATCAACCGCGTTTCGATAGGTCCAGCCGTTCAAAAGTTATGAGATGTTTACATACACACACAAAATCTAACACATACATACATACAGACATACTGATGTCATCGCGAAAATAGTCGGAAAAGATTTCTAGGACCTCAAAACGTGGAGATTCGGTGAAAACTAAATTTTCGAAAATCATGTACTACGTAGCGGGAAGTTATAAAATAACAATGATAAATCGAGTATGCCTTTGTTAACTTATATTATAAATTCATATATAACAATATAATACCTAAATATTTTTTAAACTTTTTTAACTTATAAATATGGTTTATATAAGTTAATATATATAAATGTATATATTATTAACTTATAAATAAATATGGTTATATTATAAATTAAAAAAACTTTTGACACGATTGGATTTGATTTTTTTTGTGAATTACTGTTGGTAACAACTTAGGTGGGTGGGCAGCTAAAACTGAAGAAGTATGAGAGTAAAATAAAAATAAACACTTCCAAATACTTTTTTATTTCTAATACAATTAAGCATTTACGATGATTATTATTATTATTAGTGCTATTACATATAAATTAATTGAGTATTTCTTTTTAGGTCTACTTTATGATACAATTTAAGTAACAAAAGAAGTTACAATAAATTAAAACATATACTTAACTATTTATTAAAAAACTGAATAGTAAAAACGCACACATGAGTCTGATGACGTTCAAAAGGTAGTGATAATGTAAAAAATAAGACACTCTACATAAATTATATATTTAAAATGTCACATTGTCATCTTTATAAGAAAAAGTCAAATCAGCAAAATACAAATATCCTTCAGGGTACATCCTAAAGTACGTATCACATCGATTGTTATAGCCCCTTTCATATTATTGTGCCAATTTATGAACTATAAAAATGTTTCGATCCTAAAGCTCATCACACACGGTTAAGATACTACAATATTTGATCTTAAGATGCTCTAATATAAAATATTACAGTATCTTAACGTATCACACACGGCTAAGATACGATAATATTAGTCTGCGTCATTGAAGTTCTATATACAGGTTGATTAACCATGAGTGATACGGACTTACTTCTTGATTTGTTAGACAGCTCCTCAAACAACGATTGCGATATAGAATAATATGAAATATCCTTCTTGACTTAAAAATGGTGTAACCAACATGACTTTTTTTATATATATTGATGTCTTTTACAAATTTTTTTATTGATGAAAATATTAAAACATAATATGTTCGATAATAAAACAGCAATATTTTTTAACAATGTTTTTTTTTGCTGACATTATGAGTAAGACGTGCAAAAACTTTCTAACAAAGAAATACTTTTAAACACACACACACACATATATATATATATATATATATATATATATATATATATATATATATATATATATATATATATATATATTTGTTGTAGTAGTTTTTATAATATAGATTATGAGGCACTGCAACCGCGCATATCCCAAAATAAAAACATCCTTTATTTATATTAAGATACGAAGAAATATATATTTCGTATCTTAAGCTCATATCTTAAGATATGAAATATATACTTCTACGTCGTTCGGTATCTTAAGATACTAGAGATAAAATATATATTATCTTAGTCGTGTGTGATGGTTCATACGATTTGTATGGTGAGCGATTTCTGGAATTTGCTTTAAGATATATTATATTAAGGCATCTTCAGATCAAATATTATAGTATCTTAGCCGTCTGTGATGAGCTTTACAGTCGGGTTTACTGACAAACATAATATGTGTACTCGATACATCTGTTACAAATATGTGCAATACGAGGTATTTCTATGCGAGTAAAACATATTGGTAATGTCGATTTCTAACGTATACCCTAATATTAACCATATTTTTTTAGTTTTTATTAAATTTTGTATTGGCGTCAAGACTTAATTAATTAATACAATTAATTTATTAAATGGAATTAATGGATAGCTAACTTTCATTTTCAACAAATGATAAAATTATTATTTCTTACAAGCAGAAATCACTGAACTAAGTAAAGATAAAACACCATAAAGTTGACTTAACGCATAAACAATTAATGAATAATATACAATCAATAGTAGGTAATTTAAATTATGATACGATAGAACGGGTCTATAACATCTCGTATCGCGTTTTTTAAATAAGCGGAACCACGGTAGAATACTGTACTAGTGACAGATTAATTATTTGCTTTTCTGGACTTAGTTAACAATTTATAATTGACAAAAATATGTTGAGAAATAACAGTGATAATGGCAAGATTTTTGTGTATATGTCGCAGTGAAATTGTCAATACCATTAGATTATTATCTAACTAAGTGATATTATAATTTAACTGCTAACCTAACCTAACCAAATTATAAACTCCCTAGGTAAATTACAATCTAACGACTATTGGCAATTTCACTGCAACAAAAAATTTTTACTTCATAAATAAGAATATTTATTATTCATACTTACCGTTGTAAACATACTATGTTTTTACATCAAAAACATAAAAATTGTAACAAAATATGCCTCTTCTACAAATGAAATGAATATAAATAATCTACTCCTAAATATTTATTATTTGAAACTTGCAAGAAAAAGTTTAATATTGAATGATGGAAGTTAATCCAAAATTGACCATTGTCACCAATTTTACTTACACAATAGCCCCAATTTTATTATTATTTATAGTCTTAATTAACTTTAAATCATAATATTTTCTCTTAATAACACAAATTGAAAGAGTTAGAAAGTATTAAATTCTGTCAGTATCTAAACTAGACCAAAAAAATATTATACATCAATCAGATTTAGTTGACCAGATTTACTTTTCCATTATTTTTCGTTTCGTCATGTGAAGATAGCAAGTACTTGAAATTAATTTTAAAGATCGCCTCTGTATTCTAATGGCACAGTGTCGGCGATGACCACACGAGGTACCGGGTCCGATTTCCGGGTCGTCTTTTGACGTGACAACGTCTTATAATTCGATAGAGCTGGCTGCACGCACGAAAAAACATGACTCATGCGGCGTTACCTCGCTCTGAGGCGTTCCGTTTAAGGCTTGGAGTACAAGCGAGAGCTTAAGACGTTGTCACGTTCAACTATCGTCTGTAAACCAACTTTACAGACAACCGATTTTTTTTTTCAGTTTTCTGATAAAAACAACGTTGGCCGGGATTGGAAAAGTGCCCGGTTGACGATAAGCTGGCCACCTATCATATTGTGGGACTAAGTATCTTCGGCTGATTGTGGGTGCATATGTTTTACCTCTGCCTACCTCTTCGGGGATACGGACGTGAAGTTACTTTTAATTTTAAAGATGCGCAGTAAAATTAAGGTCTTTATCTAAATTTTGTAGATTCAACCTCAAAATATTCAATATCTTATTGGTTAAGAGTATAAAAGATTAATTTATTACTATTGCTTTTAGAATTGATGCTATCAACATATCTGTTGAATCATCATTTTGTCACATCCATTAAAATTTATTAATTCATGTTAATAAAAGAGAAATTAGCGCGGGTATAAATACACGATCATACTGATATATTAATAACATTATGCACTTGCATACGCACATTGTGTATGAAATAATTTTCAACCAACGAAAAAATGGAGGTTCTCCGTTTGACATGTATGTAATATTGTTGGAAATGGAATATTTGAGTATGATGTTCTTTTTAGGCTTCCAAGCACGTGTACTAAAATTAATTTCGTAAATGTATAATATATGTTTGTATGTTTGTCCATGAATTTCTCGGGAATTAAAAATCATATCGAGATAATTCATTTTTATTAAAATCAGGTATATTTCAACTTAGGGAACAGTTCAAGTATCATCAAAGTTAGTTAAGTAGTCTTTACTCTTTTGTATATGGGTATAGTAAACAAATATTTGTCTAATTTTACATTTGACAATTATTATTACCGATAAAATGAAATATTGAGCAGAATCCCATGTAATTACAATATTATTTATTGTTAATATAAATGTGGGGTCAGGCACGGTAAGTACATATCACATCAGCCCATTCATTAAATATGTGCCAAGCAGGTACAAAGTATTATAAAGCACATGGCTGTCTCTGCTTACCGCTTATTAAAATGATTAATGTCAAATCTTTATGATATTTTTCAAATTACAATAATACCCACATTAAATAGGCATTTTTTCTTATTTTTATATTATACTCATTATATTAGACATCATTAAAAACAATGCTGTAGGAATTTATTTCAATAATTGAGTGAACACAATCTTCCTTCTCGGAATTAGATTTTTCATAAAGTCATTTTCCGATTGAAAATTTTATGAAATTGCTACGTTCTGAAACATGAGAATTGAACGTAGTTTTATTATTTCAATATAAAAGAAAGTGCTATATTATTATGAGTACGGTATGAATTAAATTGTTAACTACTTGAAACCATGCAATTACGTATTTCTTTTCACCTTAATCATTTCTAGTATTTGAATACTTTAATAAAACTCCAGAATATCAAAGTAATTACACACATTCCCCGTGTTGGAGCGCAACCCTTTTAAATAACAGGTCATTTGCCATTCTGCCAGGCAGTTCGTAAATGGTGAATGATTGGCTGTACACGTCACCACCATCGTGACTACTAGATGGTAGAGTTCCTCAATATCTCACCCTAATTTATTGTACCAACGCCTTACCTATTCCTGTCGTAATAGCGTTAATGCTTTACACTGTCGTATTCCGGTTTGGAGGGAATCCCACTACACGGATAGCAACAAACCAATATCATCTTTGGTGTCTGTATGTGATGGATTATATTTCCGTCAAGAGAGCCATCTGCTTGTTTGCTATCTAATAATAAAAAAAACGTCCAAGGAACTTGTGGAATGCCTCGTTATTATCAAATTGGTTAATAATGTTTACTGCTACGAATGACGGACTTTTTTTATATCGTAAAGATAGTTCTCCTGATGGAAAGATAGAACCATCGCCTATAAGTAACAAATATGTTAATGGTGCGTTGCTGTTTATGTGACGGGATGCTATTACCACATGCATAAGTTTACCGGTTACAATACCAAACCGAAACAAGGCAGCTGCAGGACGCGACTAATATAATCAATATTAAAATATATACACATATCTTCATCCCAAATCCCTTACGACGTAGGCAGAAGGAGCCGAATAATTCTTTAAAATCCTATATTATCTAATAATATTAATTATATTATTAATCATAACTATTATCAGTTACATGTACCAATTTGTGAGACTCTCAATAAATTTACACGTTATAAAATAATTTACTATGTAAAGAACTGATTTTGTACGAATTTATAAGCAATAATAGAATAAACAAATAATAGAAACCACAAGACTGAATAATTTAAGTGAAATTGGTGACAACTTCTTGTGAGACTTAATCTAGTTTCCTGTAGTAAATGCCATATTGATCGGGCTCCTCTTCAGGTTTCGGTTTGGGCTTTGGCACGTATGGGTTTTTCAGAGGATCAGCGTTCAACCTGGAAAATAATTCAATGTTCTAAAATGTTTTGAAAAGTCCTAAAAGTCAAATTAAGGATTTTAAAATTATTACAAAAACATTGAGTTCAATTTCTCAATACATAGTATACGCTATCTCTCAATACGCTATATCTCAATAGTATACGCTAGATTGATGTTTTGACTAATGTTTATATTGTAATTTTTTTATTAATCAATATGTACAATATTTTAATACTAATTATCCTATTCCTAACGAAGACAAATACAAAAACACCAAAATCATAAAATTGGTCCAGTCGAGTCCAGTCGTTTTTAGGGTTCTGAAGTAAACTAGGAACCCATAATAAAATCTTGAAAAATATTTTTCTTTCAGGGTAGCTCGTCTACATGTAAGGTGGGGATGATATTTTAAAGTAAAATTAAAAGCTAAATATTTTTCTCTGATACAAACAACATTGCAGGTAATTTGAAAGGGCCCGGTTGGCACCGGTTGGATAGGCTTGCCATCTATCACATTTTGGGACCAAGTATTTTCGGCTAATCGTGGGTGCACTTGTTGTACCTCTGCCTTTTCGGGGATACTGGCGTGAAGGTATTTTTATTTCAATTAAAAGAGTAAATTTTTTTTCTCACGTACCCCATTATATAGGGTAACATTGGATAGGTTTTTAAAAAATATTGTAGGATTACAAAAACAATTTTCGATTAAGGGACACGTTTGTGAAATACTAAGCTTTAAAGTGCTAATTTTAGTTAGAGTCGAATGGTGTAACTAACACGATATTGTAATTTTATGTAGCCACGGCATTACATATTAAAGCAGTTTCTTACACTGTACTTATAGAAGAAAGAATTCTAACTACAGCCGCGATTTTGTAAAATTTCATTTCACTACAATATTTCTAATATATAAGACTTTATTGATAGCCTACTTTAACTGTTAAACTAGGCAATCCATGAAGGCGTATGTAAATGAAAAGAAAGCCCTTATTCCTAGTCATGGTCGCTAACTAATCGACCAATGGGGCGGACTTGAATATTAAATAAGGGTACTTATTACACCACCTTAATGTACTTACTTGTAATGTTCAATAGCCTGAGAACAGTCGACGTTGTACCACCAGTCACAAGCAAACTTGGCCTGGTCGAAGAGAGTTCCGTTGGTGCACAAGAAGGAAGCACCTTGGTGGCCTTCGCGCCCGTCATGACACACGTGGTAAGCCTAGAACACATCAATATAATTTAAAACATTTGAATGAATTAGGTTTCATCCACTAACTAATTATACAGAGTCAATTAAACTGAAACATTAGATCAAGTGCCTTACCGCTAGGCATGTCGTAAAAGGCGAGAGGAGACTAGTACCTATCACTTACACGTAACATCTAACTAGGTGATAGACTTCTGCAATTAAAAAGGTAAAATTAATTAAATTTGCTATTATCCGCGATGGTACCGAAAAGAAAGACGTCGGTTTAATAAATGGATAATACTCACCGATGGTCCGGACAAAATGACCCCAGCGGCACAATTAAAACTGGGGTCTTCTTTTTGTCGGGACCATCGGTGAGTATTATCCATTTATTAAACCGACGTCTTTCTTTTCGGTACCATCGCGGAAGATGCATAGAACAATTCGCGGATGATAGCAAATTTAATTAATTTCACCTTTTTAATAATGGATTTGAGCCAAATAAAGCCTGAATGAATAAAATGACTTCTGCAATTTCTGGATAGGTTTGTACTACTGTCTCATTTATACTTGCCTGTCGCTGCCGTATTCTGGTTTGGAGGGTAAGATAGCTAGTAAACCTGTTCATGTGGCATTTCAATCCCGCAATATGGATAGCAACGCATCAGTAACATCTTTGGTTCCTATAAGCGATTTTTGTCTCTTCCATTATGAGTAGCATATGCTTGTGTGCTAATTTATGAAATAAAAAAACACTTTACATTATTAACTACCCTTTATAATGCTAATGCACCTCAATATCTTAGGTCAAAATTCCAATATCAGCATGCGTCAACTTTGTTCAGGAAATATCGCCACTCTTCAAGAAACTTCTTGTCGTACTGATTTCTTATGTAAATCTTTTTCTTTTTAAAGTTTGAGGCTTTCGAATACTCTTTCAATTAATATTAGAAATTGCCTTGCAAAATTTTTTATTTAAAAGTTCTCTTATTAAACATCTGGCAGAATAATAGTTTCTGCAAAAATATGGTATTATAGGTATATTTTTCTATGTATGTTTATACATGAATATCTTTATACATATATTCGTATTTATGACGGTATATGAATACAAATTATCTATATGAAAGTACGTTGTATGTTAGATATTATTTGTATTTAAATATCGTTAAATATCCCATGTTTTATTTAAATAAAGTACTAATTAAGAAATTGCGTTGATAGTAAACGGTTATAGTAAGTTTTTCCGTGCACCCCATCAAAAATACTGTTCTCATGTTTTTGAGGTTAATTGATAAAGAATGTAGCATTAATTTCTTAAAACCTTATAACATTAAGTCCATCTTTGTGCATGTTTGTGCATAAATTTTGAATAAATAAATAAATAACAGCCAGTAACAAAAAGTTACAGAAAATTTGATTATATCTCTCAATATTCTTATGGCAGATATTTAGCGAATAAATTGATCTTAATATTATTAGTGTGTTGATTGATGTCTAAGTCAAAATATTAATCCCTTGAAGTTTTTCTAATTTTCTGAAAACATCGGATTCTAGAATCTGGGTGGTTAAGGAGCTATCCATAAATTATATCACATGAATTTCATGATATTTTGACCCCTCCCCCGTCCTTGTCACAGCTAGTCACATTTTAAGACCCCTAGCTAGTAATACGTCACATATTTTACAATTTTACATTGGAATAATGATCTCATTCGATTATTTTTTATCTATACAGGTGACTTTTTAAATTTACTGTCGTAATAATTAGATATATAATATTATATTTAAAAAAATGTGATGTCACGAAATTTGAGACCACTCCCTACCCCTTGTCACACAATGTCACACTTCGGCGACCCCCTCCCTCCCCTTAACGTGTGACGTAATTTATGGACGGCCTTCTTTCTTAAAAGCTTCTTCCTTTTCTCAAGTCATTATTAAAATATAGTTCTTGCCATGTGTGTACACTGATTTTTGATTATTTCTTAGATTATCCTCATTTAAAACTTAGAGAACTTTTTGTCATAGAATCAAATTTCAATAACTTAAACTTATTGTTAAATCAACAATCGATTTAAATATTTTTTAGTATTTAACATTTCACAGCAAATAATTTAGTCATTTTCTATAATTATATTATTTTTTTATTTTTTTAAATTATAGAAAAATATAATTATTTATTTATTTATTTATTTATTTATTAACAAAATCCACAGCGCTTAAATTACATGGATAGCTATACATGAATATTAATAATTTACAGCCAATTACGGATTTACATTTTATAAACCAAACTGAATGCACGTTAGTGATGATAAAAATAACACTAAATTGTACTTACATTATTAATAGCAAAAAAGAAAAACAGTTACTTCAAGCTATATTAGAGGTAAGTACATATAATTATATTATACCTACTCGTTTTCTTTTCAGGGGACACGTAGTGTACGTTCATGTGTGTGTGTGTGTGTGTGTGTGTGTGTGTGTGTGTGTGTGTGTGTGTGTGTGTGTGTGTGTATGTGTGTGTGTGCGTGTGTGTATGTGCGTGTGTGTATGTCTCTGCGTGTATATTCGTGTTATATGTTGAAAGTTATAAAATACGATAAGTCTAATTTTTTTATAAAGTTTGTCATTGATATTTCAAGGCTTTTATGTATTATGTTGAGTAATAGACTTAGTAGTTTCTAGTATTAAATTACGAAATTTATTTTTAGTAACACAAAAGGGGTCTACACAGGCAAACTTTTTATTGTATGTAGTCTGTAATCTGGCTACTATGGAATTACTTGCATATCGTGTTCGACTATAATGAGTATCAAAAAGTGGAGTGTGCCTGGTGCGTTTGTTAGGTACACATAGTTGAATCAATCTGGATGTTAGAACATCACTATTGATGGAGCCGCAACACACATCGTACATGAACAACATATCGAGAAGATGTCGCCGCGATTCTAAAGTTAACATATTATATCTTTGGCAGGATTCTAAGTAGTCAACCGGAGAAGCAAAACATTTAAAATTTAAAAACCTGAGGAATTTTTTCTGCAGTTGTTCGATTCTGTTAATGTACGTCGCATATTGCGGATTCCATACAACGGAACAATATTCCAAAATACTGCGCACGTAACTGTAGTACAGAACGATTATGCAGTTAGCATCAGTGAAATTTTTGCTGGTGCGTATAATAAAGCCTAGGTTTCTATATGCCTTTTCTATGATCGAATCTACGTGATTTGTAAAAGTCAGTTTTGTATCAAGCAGTACGCCTAAATCCCTCACAAGATTGGTCCTAGATATGACGGAGTTGTTAATGTAATAGGTATAATTGATGGGAGTTCTACGCCTAGTAAAAGTTATACATAAACATTTGTTGACATTAACGCTTATGCGATTTTTAGTGTAGTAATGACTGAGTCTATTAAGGTCTTCTTGTAATCGAGCACAGTCTGATATTTCGTTAACTTTAATATATATTTTTTTATCATCCGCATACAATAGAAACCGCGAATGAGTGAAACACTTGTGTATGTCATATATATATACTAAATAGAGCAGGGGACCAAGTAGTGATCCTTGAGGCACACCAGACGTTACCGTTACGTAGTTGGACCTGAACCCTCCAACAACAACAGCCTGACTACGATTTTTAACATAAGACTCAAACCAACGTAGAAGATCACCACAAATTCCTACTTCTTTAAGCTTCTGGATTAGTATTATATGGTCAACACGATCAAAAGCCTTCTCAAAGTCTGTGTATATTACATCAACTTGACCGCCACCATCTATATCACGTAGTACATCACTGGTAAAAACAGCTAAGTTTGTGGCTGTTGATTTGCCCTTTAAAAATCCATGCTGCTGTGGAGGAATGCTCTGAGCTATGACATTGAATACATATTTGTAGACTAGTTTCTCCAAGCATTTGCTGAGCACATTTAAGATTGATATAGGTCGGTAATTAGATATATCTGTTTTTAAGCCGCTTTTGTAAATAGGTACTATAAATGCTTTTTTCCATGCTGTTGGAAAAAATCCTTCGTGTAAAGATCTATTAAAGAGTATAGATATTGGTTCTGCGAGAGATTCTGCACATTTTACAAAGAAAATAGGTGGTAATTCGTCGCAGCCTGCTCCCTTTTTATTATTATATTATATTTTTCTTATATTATATTTTTTAATTATATTATATTTTTCTATAATTATATCTTGTAAAAATAATTTGCCAGTATTTAAATATTTATGATGATAACGTATATATTCTTGAATCTTAGAACAATTAATTTACAGTAAACGTTATACGTACATACATCGATATTTCGCTGCGTACATATGTTAGAGACAAAGATTCCTCCTTTTATTATATTCTTATTTAACAAATACATATTATGGGAGTATCAGTAAAAGCTATCAAGAAAACAATTAGAGTCCATTAATTTCGTTGAATAATTAAAATTATAATTTCAGATTACAGAGCATTCAATTTCAGGTTAGTCACGGCTAACAATGTCTTCAAACTTATTCAATTTGGGGGCAAATTGGTCGGTCATGGTAATTTCGCTACGTGGAAATTCTCCAGGAGATTATTTAGGCCACAAAGCCTATTGATAAACGAAAAGTTTTGAAATTAAGTGTAATCGTAAGTCTAATCTAAAATCGGAGGTAATTATTCAAATTCTTGAATGCTTTGGGATTATTACTTTGATTTGCAACGATATTTAAAAATAATGTTCCTTGACGAGAAAAATGTATCTTTTATAGATTATTTTATTGTAATATATTTTATAGTATTATATATTTTTATATTACACCTATCCTTTGTATCCTTTCTGCTAGCCCAAAAGTTTTGTACCCCCTTTTGTAACTATTTTTTTGCAAAGGTGTACACTAAAGAATAAATAAAAACATAAATAGTGATCTCTAAAATATCGTCTTTGGCTATAAAACAGTACTGCTTTATAACAAGCTATAGCCTCATAATAATCAATTATTTAGCCAACAATAACTAGTTTTGCTTAATAAAATATTGCATACAATCTATACACATATATATATATATATATATATATAAATAATATAAATAAAAAGTTGGCAGAACAACGACTGCCGGGTCAGTTAGTAATAAATAAATATGTTATTCTATTGTTGTTGTTTTATTTACATTACAATTACATAGTTAGGTTTGTGACGATTTTACATATTTTTTTTCTTTTGTATGTATAAGCGATAGGCGATAGCTTAACTGATCTCTATATGCACGCACACATATTCACTTTTTACTGGTAGCTCAGAGGTGTGTGTGGTAGTGGAATATTAACACTTACCACAGTATATATGTACATGTCACCAGTAATCTATTTGCTTCTCCGCCTCAAAATTATGTAGACTTTTCATCCCATCTTTTTGTACTAAATTTAACGTTATAAAAATAAATATCTTTGGAAAGGCTTGATTTGAAGAAAGGATTGTCTCGTTGACTTTCACAAAGACAAACGCAATTAAATGAGACAGGGGTCAGAGACGTCTCCCGACCCATTACCGTCATCACTACGTCAACCCTAACGAGGTATTTTTACATTTGTCAAAGGCCTTTTGTAGTTTACCTAGTTCATGTTCCTTTAGGGTAAATGTTGAAGTTTTAGCCTCAATAAGTGACCAACGAGCTACTATCTAGCTCGGAAATTATTTAAGACAAATTAAATTTAAGACAAATATCTACATAAAAAATGTGAGTTAAAAAAATTATCTATACGCCCATATCCCCGAAGAGGTAGACAGAGATCCGATAAATGCACCCACGATTAGCCGAAGTTAATTACGGTCGGTTTCCGAAACGCAAATTAATTTTAACAAGCAATTAATCTGTGTTTAACATAATTTTTACAAACAAATGATCTGTTAATCACAGATCATTTGCTTATTAAAACTAATTTGCGTTTGTGAAACCGGCCGTTAGTCCCACAATGTGATAGGTCACTGCTCAGTCTATCGTCAACCGGGCACTTTTTCCAATCCCTCGCAACGCTGTTTTTATCAGAAAACTAAAATAACACATTTTTGAATTGCCCGACCCAGGAAACTAGCCCGGAACCTCATGTGGTCAACACTGACACCGGACTATTACACCACAGAGGCTATATAAATGTGAGTTCTTTAAATAATAGATGACACTGTATATTCACATTACCTGTACTTAATATGAGCACAAAATGGAATTTAACCAAATTGCATCAGTATGAGTTCTATAATGGTAAGACGTGCTATCATCTTTAATCACAAAAAAAGCAGAAACAAGACAATAGCAAGTCGTGATTAAATAACGACAGAAATATGTAAACTGACGAAGACCAATTCTGATGAACCGTTTTGTTGTGGGAACAATGTAGAGCATAGAAGCCCAGATACGAGAACAACGTAGAGCATAGAAGCCCAGATAGTGGGAACAATGTAGAGCATAGAAGCCCAGATAGTGGGAACAATGTAGAGCATAGAAGCCCAGATAGTGGGAACAATGTAGAGCATAGAAGCCCAGATAGTGGGAACAATGTAGAGCATAGAAGCCCAGATAGTGGGAACAATGTAGAGCATAGAAGCCCAGATAGTGGGAACAATGTAGAGCATAGAAGCCCAGATAGTGGGAACAATGTAGAGCATAGAAGCCCAGATAGTGGGAACAATGTAGAACAAAAATTAGCAATTAAAAGCTTAATATCTTTGGCTAATAGCTTTGTAAGATACAAACGAGTCTCTATATTTTTGTTTTTTTGTTTGAGTGTTCTGTATGAAGTTGAATAATAGATACTTTTATTAATTTATGCGTGGTCCGAATCGCCGGAAGAAAAATATTAAAATTAAATCAATCCGGCAACTGGGACCGCGGTTACGGTTAATGCGGTCCCAGTCGCCGGAATCCTCCTTAATCTAAAACTTGATTTCACAAACCTACAATATTTTTAAAAACCTATTCAACGATATCTCACACAATGAAGAACGTGAGAAAAAATAACATCCCCACTTTACATAGTGGGGATGTTATTTTTTCTCACGTAGGGGAGCTACCATGCAAAAAAATATTTTTCAAAATTTTATGTTACCACTTGTTAACGTGACTAATTTGTATATTCGTGTCAAATTACAGCATTCTACTAATAGCATTTCCCTATCAATAATATAAAAAAATATCGATCTCACAGCTATCGTGCGAACAGACGGACATAACGAAACTATGAGGATTCCTAGTTTACTTCGGAACCCTAAAAAATAGCCGAATTGGTCCAGCGAGTTTTGCACTTAGCAACACATTTAGCGATTTATTTTTATTTATACAGATTAATTAAATAACAGTACTAGTACATTATTTATTATATTTATATGATGAGATGAAATTTCACTCATTATGATGAGAATGAAATTTCACTTAGTGCCGACGATGGAAAGTTTAAAATAAAAAATATTTTCGTTCTACCTGACATCCAGTTTCTACGTTGGCATACATCCCAGGGTGCACTGGTACATGAGCACATGAGAAACTGGTCTCCGGCACGGTGTGATAAATAGGGAAATCCACTCCAGGTACCCCGGGAACGTTGCGGAGATCCTGCGGCTTCTCGTGCTCTCTTAATGGTTTCCGGTATACCGCTTGCTCGTATTCAAAAGGATGTGGTTCGTATCTCTGTAAAGGCAATTATAACTTTATTTTTGTCGAAATTATTGATAAAATACAGCTACATACAAAAGAAATTTACGGTTTTTATGGTTTTTTAGCCAAAATTTGTAAAAAAAATAAACTCTAAAAATAGCATTTGTGATCCAGCGGTACTGACTGTGGTATACACGCATGAAGTCTTGGGTTCGAAACCTGGGTCAAACAAATCGTTCTTAATAAGAAAAATCAAATGTGGTGATTTAATATCCTATTTCCTATAAATATGATAGAATGTCACAGGATAAATAAATATTACTTGACATTACACGAATCGATCTAATCCCAAAATAAGCAAATTATGTGCTAATAATATTATGGTGTTAGTCAAGGAAAATAACGCATACAAATACATATATAAATACTAAAATATTTATATTTATTATAAATATTTCTGTTCCATACCCATAAATACACTTGTATTTCTGGGTACACTAATACTTGTATATCTGAGTCAGGCGCAGATACGCTATCTTATTTCCTCGCCATTAATCCTAAATATAAAATACTGTGTAATGTATTCTATCTCATTTCCTCGCTGGTTTAATGCTTAATATAAAATACTGTGTAATGTGTTCCATCTTATTCCCTCGCCGGTTTAATACTAAATATAAAATACTGTGTAATGTATTCTATCTCATTCCCTCGCCGGCTTAATCCTAAATATAAAATACTGTGTAATGTGTTCTATTTTATTTCCTCGCCGGTTTAATCCTAAATATAAAATACAGTGTAATATGTTCCATCTTATTCTCTCGCCGGATTAATACTAAATATAAAGTACTATGTGATGTTAATGTATTTTATTCATTCCCTCGCCGGTTTAATCACTGTGTAATGTCAAATGTGTTCTATCTTATTTCCTCGCCAGTTTAATCCTAGATATGAAATACTGTGTAATGTGTTCCATCTTATTCCTTCGCCGGTTTAATACTAAATATAAAATACTCTGTAATTTATTTTATCTCATTCCCTCGCCGGCTTAATCCTAAATATGAAACACTGTGTAATGTGTTCTATCTTATTTCCTCGCCGGTTTAATCTTAAATATAAAATACTGTGTAATGTGTTCCATATCTTATTCCCTCCACGGTTGAATACTAAATATAAAATACTGTGTAATGTTAATGTATTTTATTCATTCCCTCGCCGGTTTAATCACTGTGTAATGTCAAATGTGTACTATCTTATTTCCTCGCCGGTTTAACCCTAGATATAAAATACTGTGTAATGTATTCTATCTTATTATCTTGTCGGCTTAATACTATACGTAACTTATATGTTTGTTTCTCTGATCATAATGCATTTTCGTTTCGAGTTTGCAATCATTAAGATTCTTAATTAATTTCATTGAATATGCCAAATATAATTCAGAATCAGAAGACGTTGACGTAACAACTTCCTTAACTATTATAAGTGACGTAAGAACGACTTACATAAAATAATATTGCAATCATACTAACATAACCGCTTGGTTTATAACCAAATTATCTTGAAGTTGTTCAAAATGCATATTAGCAAATGCCATAAACACAAAATAAAACGAATGTAGTTGATATAGAATTTATTTTCCTTTGACGCGATCTCAAGCGGCGAAATGTCGGGATTACGTTCACAAATTAAGCCACCTTGAGTGAAAGGCTTAAGCAAAGATGAATATTCAAGAGTAATAACTTATACACCATGTGTTAACGGCCTTGACTCACTTAGCTATTAGGGATCCGTAGTAAAATATTTTGCAACAGAAGAAGCATTTTATAAAGAATATTTGTAAAGAATGCTCGTGACCACGGTTAATGTAACTTGGCCGAAACGTCGAGCTTTACAAGTAAGTTCTATATATGTACGCGTTATTGACCCGTTTATATATTTTTTAAAATGATAGTAGAACGCGTTAGTTTAAAAGTTCATAAAGAATATTTGTTTTAAATATGGAACAGAAAAATTATTTTAAAAAATCAAGCTGATTCCCTTCTGGGGTCAGCACAGTGAACCGAAAGTCTATAAATTTTCCGTTTAATCACTATTTTATATTCTACCTTTTCATTGGTTTTAGACATGGGTGGTGATCTCCACCGACCAACCGACCCGATAACTCATTTCTGCAGATAACCCGAAATGATAGATAAGCATGCAAATCCGAGATCCGGGGGTGTTAATACACTAATGCGATCACAATTCTCCAAGCTACAACCGAGACTTGGATTAAAAAAACTCGGTAACACTTTTACCTGACCCGGAGATAGAAATCGGGTACTTATGATCTGAGCCTAATAGACTAAACCACATAATCTGAGGCAAATATGATTGATTTGTGATAACCGTGTCAAACCGAGCCCTTTCTGAAGAATGGACCATCTGTCATTGGCAATACCTGTCACTGCCATCATGACAACTAGATAGTAGACCGCAACGTTTCACCCGGGTATATGATACCACCGTTTTACGTGGGCCACAGCCCGCGGCCTCGCAGTTCGAGGGGCCTCGTGTCACGGAGATTTATGTATTACTCAAAATCCGTGAACGCGCCGAAAAAAGTGCTTGTGTCGCTATCGATCGCGAGGAATCCCCGCTGCGTTTCGCCGCCGCGCCTTGCTAAAATAGGGTATTCCCCGAACTTGCGTTGCGAGCAGAGGGCCCCGCAAAAAGTATTTTGCCCACATAAATTTATCATCTTGCGCCGCCACTGATTGTCTTGTTTGAGTTTAGAAGATAAGGTAGCCGGTAACTTATGAATGTTGCATTAACACTGCCATTCAGATAGTAACGCAATATTAAAATCTTTAGTGTATATAAGCGATGGTTATGTCTTTCCACCGAAAGGAGGAATTCCAGAAGAGCAAACAAGCATTCTAACTGCCTATTTGCTATCTTATAATGAAAAAAACTGCTTATGATTTTGTACAGAACCATACAGTGCCAGCCTGTAAATAAACTAACTACTACGCGTACTATAAAAACCAAAGTGCTAGCGACATGTTTACAGATTGAACACATACGCACACTACTGCTTCATTAATTAATCCAATATTAATGCTACTTCAATAAAATGTTCTTTACAATCCTACTAATATTATAAATGTGAAAGTTTGTAAGTATGTATGTATGGATGTTTATTGAACGAAATGGTACTGAACCGATTACGATAAAATTTGTTGTAGGTAGCTGAAAACCCAGAATAACACATAGGCTATTTTTTATCCCGGAAAAGTAAAGTGATCCCGCGGGATTCACTAAAAACTTTTATAATGCAGCGGGCTGCACGCTGCAGCTAGTTTTATTATAATTACACATATTTCATAACACAATACAGGCAAATAAATTGTTTTCTTTAGGATTAGATCAATATATGATTTTTTATAGAAGTAGAGCCACCGAGCAGGAGGTGCACCTAATGGCAAATGATCACCGCCACCCATGAATAATTGCAACACCAGATATCTTGCAGTTGCATTGCCGGCCTTTACAGAATGTGTAAGCACTTTTATTGAAGGGCCATAAGTCGTATCCGTCAGTGCGGGATCCGTTAGTCCGTAGTGCGGGAGAAAGAGTCCGAGAAAAACGCACGGTCGTGGATTTGCACACATCGAGGTGGTGACGATAGAAGTCAGAACTTTGAATTCCGATGCGATGACATTCATACATACATATATATATATATATATATATATATATATATATATATATATATATATATATATATATATATATATATATATATATATATATATATATATATATATATATATATATATATATATATATATATATATATATATATATATATATATATATATATAGTGTTTCTTTTCTTCTCTCTAGACCGTCTGCCTTTCTGTCAGGCATTTCGAAAGGTGCAAACGATTGCCTGTGCGAGTCACTACTACACATCGTGACTACTGGGTGGTAGAGTTCTGCATTGTCTCGTCCGAGCCTGGTATCACCGCCTCACATATTCCTGCCGCAATAGCGTTAGTGCTTGCCATTGACTCGTTCCGGTTTAGAAGGTAAGGTAGCCGGTAAACTTATGCATGTGGCATTAAGACGTCGCCACAAGGATAACAATCCACCATTAACATCTTTGGTTTGTATATGCGATGGTTTTCTTATTCCATTAGGAGAGACATCTGCTTGTTTAATATATTATGATATTTAAAAAAAGCAGATGGTTCATGTGGTGTAAAGAGGATAACATCATCTACAGACGCCAAATATATTAATGGTATGTTTTTATCCGTGTGGCAGGATATTAATGTCACAATTTTCACAAGACGAAGTTATCGGAATTTTGTTTTTTTTTTCTGTCCTAGTTACCCGACTCTATATAAAAGGCTTATATTTGGTAGAGAGCCTCAACAACATGCGGGGTAGGCCCCTCTATGCTAATCTGACGCGCTCGAGTAATTCTCAAAATTCCCTTTTGGGGTCCCCTACCATTAATCGGCCGGTTTCCGAAAAGCAAGTTAATTTTAACAAGCAATTAATGTGTGTTTAACATAATTTTTACAACCAAACGATCTGTTAAGCACAGAATAATTGCTTGTTTAAATTAATTTGCGTTTCGGAAACCGGCCATTAGTCATTTAATTTCTTTCTAATGGAAATAGTCAACCGTCGCCTATAGACATCAAAGGTGTTAATGATGCGTTGCTATCTTGTGGCAAGGTCTAATGCTACATGCATAAGTTTACCGGCTACCTTTCGCTCCAAACCGGAACACGACAGTGACAAGCACTGACGCTATTGCGTCAGGAATAGGTAAGGCGGAGATACCTGACCCGGGCGAAACAAAACGTGACGTTATCTTTTAATTTAAATTTTAGCTGGCCGGGCGATACTATTTTATACGACATTAATTAAGTTTACTTGAAATACGTGCCTACAAAAGGCAGTAACTCTCATAGGCAAATTATAATTGTTTGCGTCGACTCTGATAAAACTCAGTGATTGTATATCCTTTGGACTCTGCACAAACGGTGGGACTCGGGATTGACAATACTACATTAAAACCAATTAATCGGTTTAGCCATAAAAGTGTAACAAATAAACTAACATTTTGCATTTATAATATTAATAGCTACGCCCTGCAGCCCGCTTCATTATAAAAGTTTTTGGTGATGCGGTGAATGATGTGCTATTCCAGGACATCATCTATACGTGCCAAATTTAATCCAAATCGGTTGAGCCATCTTTGTGTGAGAAAGTTACATTTCACCCGTCCATCGATACAAACTTTCACATTTATATTATTTGTAGGGAGTAAGATTGGATTATGGTTACATTAAATAAATTGTATTTTCACCCGATTGCGCTAAAAGGAGTGTTATGTTTTTCTTGTAAATGTATATATGTATGCGTATGGGCATTTTTTCGCATGTTCTGTAACCTTATTAATGCTTGATGAATTGAACCGTAAGAATTATTATAACATTCCTCTTAATTGTGAGTTATGTTTTTTTCGGATCACGTCGTAGTCATTTTTTTTTGTTTTTATAATAATTACTTATTATCAATCACTTATATCAATAGTATCAACAATTACTTATATCAATAGTATCAATACATTAACTACCTTATTTCCATACACCAGTTCTTATGTAACCGCCATAACTTGGTATAATTTGAACTTAAGTGGAGCAACATTTCGTAATACGCTATCGAATGATTAACGGGTATTGAGTAAGGTAAGTTCCTTGACCTAGCGTCTACATAATGATCGTTGGTATATATCAGCTCATTAATGTGTTTAATTGCACTATAAGTCTGAACCCCAAATTCTGTATACATACAGGTAGATTTACGACTAATAATAATGAAATATTTTTTATTATATTAAAAATAATGAAATATTTTTTTAATAAAAAGAAAGAAAAAAGTGTCGATGTAAAAATACGAAACGGTATGTTTCATTGGTTTGGACATGTAGAAAGAATGGTAGATGAAAGGTTAACTAAACAGATATAAAACGGAAATTTGGAAGGATGTAGGTACCGGGGAAGACCAAGATTGGTGTACCATGATCAGATTGATCGAGTACTGTCCGTAGGTGGTGTCAAGAGTCTTCATTGAAGAGTTTACATTGCGGAGGACTGCAGAAACCTAATGTTTTTAAATTTTGCATTAAAATACATTAAATTAATAAAAATCAATATATTACATGCACTACATTCACGTGACATACATGATAATATACACACACACACTTGTACTTATTTCTTTACGGTTAAAATCTGTTGTTAAACTTAAAATAAATTTCCAACAAAGAGTAATCTCTGGTACCACGGATTAAATGGATACGCCTTTCAAAACAGTTTCTTAGTTTAGCAGCGTATCCTGCAAGTAAACACAGAAATACAGCGTTATACTACTTACCTATAAAATAAAATAATTTCAAGGGTAATTTTTAAACCATCCGAAATAAACTATGTTGTACTATTTCATCAGACATGAAACAGTACAACATGGTTTATTTCTATTTTTTACAATGTACTATAACGTACAAACGTATGAAATTTTGACAGTAATAGGGTTTGCTCATATGCGCGGCAACACGCTTCTTTCCCAAAGGAGTGTCTATTAGTATTCATGTAGTCTGTGGCTGGTACAGGTAAATGTGACAAAAAAATTTAATATCCAGAAAGCTTCACAGATTTTATAGAATAGTAATGACGATTTATTGTAAGTATCATCACGCCAGTTCCCTTGCAGGATAGGCAGCGTGAACCGAACGTCTATAGACTTTTTAGTTAACCACAATTCACCGGTTTGTCAGTTAGTGAGATGAGTCGAGATCCCTATCACCGCATTTTACCAACCTGATAATGATTATCACCTATTTCTAGTGGTGGTTACGTGCTTATCCGAGGAACTGGAATGGTAACACACCCCCAGCCAGACTCCAAGCTGCTACTGAGATTTTGAATTTTCGAAGAACACCTCGAAATAGCCTCAAAAATTTGACCAACTCGAGCTCAAACCCTGGACCTCATGATCTGATTCAAGTAGGTTAGCCCCACAAGGTAATTTAGAAAAAAATCAAATATCCGCCAGAAGTATGAATCTTTACGCAACTAGGTATAAATTGCCCATGTTATCCTCGCAGTCATATTATCATGCCGAAGAATTAAATTATAGCCATAAATTAGTATCAGGTCCTAGGATTAAGAAACTCTAGACTGCGCAAGCGGCGGTCGGCCGTGACAAGGGAACGTTGCCCTTTCTCTAGAGCTCTCCATTTTAAGCTAGAAAATGTAGGCCACTATAAATACCTAATATAGTATTTAATTCTTAGTAATACATATATGTACTTTTAAACCTTGACAATTTGATGTTCAATCCCCCGGCCGAATGTCCGGCCCACTTATGAAGAATAGATAAATTGACTTACTGTTAGGCATCTCGTAAGAGTTGTCTTTTACCCGCGCTAATAACTAGATGGTAGAGTTCTGCAACATCACGATAGAATTATGCACCACCTTAAACCTATTTCTACCGCAATAGTGTCAGTATTTGTCGCTATCGTGTTTCAGTTTGGAGAATAAGGTAGCTAACAAACTTATGCATGTGGCATTGAAACCCCGTTACATGAATAGAAACGCAACATCAACATTTTTGAATAGAAACGCAACATCAACATTTTTGAATAGAAACGCAACATCAACATTTTTGATGCCTTAATGTGATGATAAAAAACCAATGGTAAAAAAAGTAATGTCTGGAATTTGGAATTGGAATAATCTGGAATAAATCTGGAATTTTATTTCGTTTATTAAATATATATTCCCTCTACCTATCTCGCAAGGAAACTGGCGTGATAATATTTATTTTTAACACGGTTTTTACAAAAACATAATTGATGATAACTCATTGTAGAATTAATATGAAATTCCGTGAAATATGAATTTAATTTATTATCTTAGCAATTTTATAACCTTACCCGATTAATATTGACCTTTTAAAATTGACATAAAAAATTAACGTGCCTAGTACTTAATGTCAAAAGAATCGTTATATAAATAAACTCTAGCTAGGCGACCGAGTAAAAAACAGATTTTTGTAGTTTCTTTTTACACACAATTTTAATAGTTAAAGACTAAATACAAAATTTCATCGAAATTGTTAGAGCCACTTCGGAGAAACCAATAACACTACATGGTACATTGCCATCCGCGTCGCGGATGTAATGCCATATGATATGCGTAAATTTGCTGATTACATTAACCTTCTAATCGGAACATGGCAGTAACAACCTTAATGCTTTTGCAGCAGGAATAGGTACCAAACCCCGGCGTGACGTAACAGAATTTTACCATCTAGTACAAAAAATTATATCATCTTAAAATAAATAAGAAGAATAGAAAATAGTCACAAATATATTGTTGTCATAGTTATATCAGACCAAAAAAATATAAGGACAGAGCGAAACGAGCATTTTATAGAAGTCAAAACCAAGCTCAGCCGTGTAAGAAAATAAAACGCCTACGTACATACTTACATTCCAATCCAAACTAATCCCTGTCATTTTTTATATCATAAGATAGCAAACAAGCGGATGGGTCTCCGAATGGAAGGAGACAACCATCGCTTACAGACATCAAAGATGTTAATGGTGCGTTGGTACCCATGAGGTGAGGAGTCAATTGCATAAGCTTATCGACTACCTTACCCTCCAAACCGGAACACGACAGAGTCAAGCACTGACGCTTTTACGGCAGTAATAAGTAAAGCGGTGGTAACAGACCCGGGCGAGACGATGCAAAATTCTACCAACTAGTAGACACGATCGTAATGTATCACATCCAATCCCTCGGTTTTTATGAACTGCTTGGCAGAACAAAAAGGAGCTCAAACCAACACGAGGTATGTCAGTGAATATAAAGACGTCATATAGTAAACTCGAATATGTATTAAATAGTGGTTCTATCTTTATTTTCTTTTATCTGAGTTATTAACAATTTGTCAAGAAACTTTTGGCAAAGGAAACTCAATATAATGCTTACAAAGGAAACTTTAAAATAGAACGAACCGAACTAATATGCGAGATTGCTTTCAATTGACATACTTAGGCTGTGTAAGTGCTGCCAAGAATTGTATATAAACTTTAATGTTTAATATCAAATTTATGAATCCATACTAGTTCATACTAATATTATAAATGCGAAAGGAACTCTGTCTTTTTGTCTGTCTATCTCTTCTTCACGCCTAAACCACTGAACCGACTTACATAAAATTTGGTAAATATAGTATGAGACCCGAAAAAGGACATAGGATAATTTTTATCCTGAAAATTCCACGTGAACAGGAAATGTCGCGGGCACAGCTAGTAAAATATAAAGTTTAGAATATATATAATGTATCAAGTTTTAATATACAGGTTGGGATCTTTTAAAGCCACTTGGAGGGAAAATACTCAAAATGCCGAGGATAGGAAAATATATATAAATGATAATATATAAATGAAACAGTCCTTTATTTTAATAAAAGAACAATACTGCAATCAAATGTTTTAAAAAATATGCTTTTTTTTAAAGGGCAATTGGCCCACCTCTCGGTTCCACCACTGTAACTTCTGTAAACCAGAATCAACAGCGGCAACCGACCTGATAACCACTGAGTTGCGAGCTCAGGGTGCCCTGGGGACAAGCTTAGCTGTCTTGGGACCCGCAAAGAAATATTATGCTTTGTATATGCTCTCAAAAATAACCAATTATTCTACTGTATTAATTGCGTATCAATCTTATGTGGTTTCAGCTTTTAGGTACAGTATAATCTTTTAGGGTAACTCCACACATAAAAAATCTGCATTTATTGCTCAAAACAGATGTATTAGATGTATATTTAAACTAGCTGACCCGGCAAATATTGTTTTGCCATTCATATTAGGAATCCATAGCGGACAAACAACGTGACACGTAATTTATATAAGTCTACGGGATTGTTATTCCATACAGCCAAAATGGCATTAAACTTTATATGGTGGTTAAGTATTCTTAAATATGTTATATTTGTTAAAGCCAACTTCCATATATTTCAAAAATTAAAGAGTAATCGTTGCCATGATAATTTAATAACCTTACCATATAAGACAGCTTTATTTGGAAAAAATATATGTGGAATGGCAAAATGACAAAAATATATAATATATTACCCAAAAAATTAAGCATATTGAATGCATCAACTCATTTAAAAATGAATTAAAAATCTTCTTTATAATAAGGTATAATATGTAAATGAATATTTATGTGATAAATTCAAATGATTGTAATTCTTGTATGAAAATTGTGAATTATATACCTATATTACAAATAATAGTTTATATGTATATTATTAAAAATAACTTATTAATTATACTTAATAATTTTGCGACTTGTTATATGGATAAATAATTTAAATAATGTTTGTCTTGTGTATGTAATTAATCTGTGTTATTGACAAATTATAAAATTGTAAATTTATATTTTTTTGACATTGAAATTTATATATTAACGTTAGAAGTTTGACATCCAATTTAACATAAATTCATTATGACTTTAAAATTTATACAATGAATGTTATATTGTTGCACATGTTTTAATGAATAATTTAATACGAGAAATTTTAAAAAGTAACTGTTTTTAAATAGGACTGTTAAAAATAATAATTAATTTGTATTATAATTATATTGCACGCCGCATAGGCAGAATGTAGTGCATTAATTATGTTTTATATTGTAACATCCTGATTTACCTCAGTTCAAGAAATAAATAAATTATGATTATGATTATAATTATGAAAATCATCCAGCACTTGTGTTTACCAATACAAGAAAATTACGTGCTAATTTAAAAACATTACCTCGTTTAGTTTAGAAGTTCATTGTATTTGTATTTTGAAGCTGGATTCTTGAAGTTCCATTGTCACTTTTTGGGCTCAATCTTCAGAGCCTTATCATCATGAGAAAGAACCTACTATAACAAATGAAATGACTCCAAACTCCACTTTATTAGGAATTTCTATCTGTGAGTTACAATGACACACTTACGGCTCCATCTTTAGATCTTCGACATTATACATAATCGAAAGTTCACGTCATCAAAAATCCATCGAGTCCAAACTTGACCATCTTATCTCTTTCTACGTTCTACGCGTGGTTTTTTGTAGCACTTTTTCAGCTCCATCTTCAGATCCTCGTCAACATGAGCACTAATCAAACTTAGTACTTGAGCAACAAAACCAATGAGTCCAAACAAGGTTATTTTGTTAAAACTCTGCATCAAAGAGTTCCAGTCCCTATATTATGAGCTTTGTTGGATGGTACCATAGTATTCATGGGCGTACCGAGGAGGGGGGCAGGGAGGGGCAGCTGCCCCCCTGGAATATTTTAACCTCTTACTGTATGTTGTATAGAAAAGTATAATCCTAAAATGTTATGGTTGCCTCCCCCCCTTCCCCGGCTCAGAACCTGGATACGCCCATGATAGTATTGCATTATCACTGAGCTTTTACAAGTCTGTCAAGTTTTTGTACAAACGATATCGGAAAGTCGTTAAAAAGTTGCTTGCAATATTTAAAACTCTGTTATTTACATACGAAAATTGCCATTTAAAATAGATGCTAATGATCTTCGAATGAGGATCTCAAAGTATCACGTCAAGGTTACCATGTAATTGCAATATCAATAAAGTAAGAGAATACAAAATTTAGTATTAATAAAGATATTACAAGTTGTTTAATTCCTTTCATCAATTAGAAAAGAGCTCGTGATTTTGAAACGGCTGAACAGATTCTATTGAAACATAGCTAAGAAC
The DNA here is from genome assembly GCA_036924255.1 of Apodemia mormo. Classification (NCBI taxonomy): domain Eukaryota; kingdom Metazoa; phylum Arthropoda; class Insecta; order Lepidoptera; family Riodinidae; genus Apodemia; species Apodemia mormo. Next base: position 42,681,091 of record JAUPFN010000006.1, read on the forward strand.
TATCTCGCAAAACAGGGCTTTCGATTAAAAAAAAACCACAACCAAATCGGGCCATCCGACAGGGCGCCACGATGCCACGGACAGACACACAGATACACGCGTTTTGCGTCGGGGATTAAAAATGACAGTAATTATATTGATTTTTGAAAAGATGTATACTTTGTAAAGGATGATCAATTTTGATCTTTCCAATGATATTAAACTTAACTTTTGAGATTTAAAATATGTTTTTGCTAAAACAACCTTATAATCGATCGGTTGAAAAATTTATAACGTTAAAAACATTTTTTTCAAAAATTTTATTCAATGGTAAATCCTAAATAAATTCACCGATTTTGACCCTATTTTAATCCAATTTACGGTATTCGACGCAGTTTTTTAAAGAAAAAGCTTTAAAGGATGATCAATTTTGATCTTTCCAATGATATTAAACTTAACTTTTGAGATTTAAAAAATGGTTTTGCTAAAACAACCTTATAATCGATCGGTTGAAAAATTTATAACGTTAAAAACATTTTTTTCAAAAATTTTATTCATTGGTAAATCCTAAATAAATTCACCGATTTTGACCCTATTTTAATCCAATTTACGGTATTCGACGCAGTTTTTTAAAGAAAAAGCTGATAAGATTTTTAAATCAATCACTATTTTAGACAAACAGTAAATTTAAAAATATAAAGTAAGTTTGTTTAAAACAAAATAATTTTGATATTTCAAAGGCTGTAACTTTTAGGAAACTTGATTTGATTTTGATTTTTGAAAGGGTATTAGACTCAATTTTTCAAGTTCTAAAATATTGTAAGAGTTTAAAATTTGATTGGTTGAAAATTTTTTAAATTTTGTCAAAAGCAGTTAAAAAATTTTCGTCAACTATAACTCCCGAAGGGATTATAAGATTTTAATGCAATTTCTATACATTGCATTGTAACGAATCTAAAGAAGTTTCCATTCAAAAATTACATTCTATACTTTAATAAATGCCCCCGTGTTGGTCCCGGGTTCCTTCGGAGAATAGACCAACTGCCGTTCTGCTAGGCAGGTCGTAAAAGGCCACCGATTGGCAGAAGAATCATGGTTAAGGAGTGGTATAGCTCTGCTTTGGCTCGCACGGGTCTGGTACTATCTCCTTACCTATTCCTGGCACAATTGCGTCAGCGCTAGTCTCTGTCGTGTTCCGGTTTGGAAGGTAAGGTAGCCGGTAATCTTATGCATGTGGCATTAGACCTCGCCACAAGAGAGCAACGCACCATTAACATCTTTGGTGGTGGTTGATGGTTTGACTCTTTCCATCAGGAGACTCATCTGCTTGTTTGCTATCGTAATTTGTAATTTGATACTCGTAATTTGATACTCGTATAAAAACAATTGCATCAATCAGGCTATATTTTAAATGCAGACCACCCTGTTGGTCATTTTGTTCACTCATTTGTAAGTTATAGAGATAAATGACATCACTAACAAATTCCAAGCTGCTAATAAGATTTTCTCGATAAAACCCTTTTTTGAAAAACAACTTCAAAAAAGATAACTATTTTTCAAAAAAGAAAACTTTAAGAAACTTTTTGCCCGAACGGAGAATTGAAGCCGGAAGCTTTAGTATGTGAGCCATATAGATTTATCACTAGACCGTAAGGTATGACTCATAGGATAGAGAATTTACAGTTGTGAAATCATAAACATATAAAGTAAAACGTAGCGAGGTTACCACAGGTGTTATATTGAAGTTAGGCGTCAGCAACTCAAAAGCGAAACGAGTAAGTGAATGAGGGATATACTCGTACTTAGAGTATAGATCATTATAGAGCGGGAGCACGTGCCTCATATATTAAGGCAACCAAAAAATATAATATGGCACTGTGCTCAGTCAAAATTCGCTAAATCAACCGAATTACAATGGTTATGACACATTTAGCTTTCACTTACTTCATAAGATCACCCTTGTAGATAAGCAGATGGTTTATTCTTCTAAATCAAAACCAATAAGTTATTCAAGGAGATTGATGAGATCGGCCTCAAAGTGCTATAAGAATATAGTGTCAGAGATGAATAACAAGAATTATCAAAATTAACGTAATATACAATAAGCCCATATTAGATTTCAGTGGACACTTTTTAATAGCAAGTAAATTATAAAAATGAACTTACTTGGAAGTCATGAAACTAATTAAATTTGTACGTTTTTTCTTACTTCGGAATCAAGCAAAAGTTTTTCTTTTCTTTCTAAAGTTAAAACTTTGTTATATTTATGACCAACTAAACAAGTTAGAAAAATTTCCGATAGGTAAGACGCAAAATGTTAAATAAACTATTGTATAAAATGCAACAGAAAAGAAAGTATTTATTACTATAGTCGAAATTTACAACGCAGAAGGCTGTAAACATAAGTCACTATTAGTTTCATTCTAAAGAAACAAAAAAAATAAGCGTTATCTATTAAATCTGTAAACGAATGACAATATTTTGCTTTGTTACTGTAAAAAGTAATTACCTTTTAACTTTTAAGTGTTTAAAATCAAATAATCTTCATGATGTGGGATACAAAAAAGTGGTATATCTATGTTGACGATATATTTTGAAGTGAAGGGCTTAAAGTTCTTTAAAAGTTTTTGTAAATTTTATTATTATAAAAAGTAGACACGTCGTCAAAGCTATGTTCACTTTGATGCGCGAGCTCCTAACAAATATATGATCCACCAAAACGCCTAGTCCAAAGTGTGAATTTGAGAGCCGCCTCAGAATACCAATTTGATGGGCGTCGAGTTTCAAACAATTTCCACTTTGAAAAGCTTCATCAAAGAAATGAAACTAAAAAGCAGATCTCCAAAATGAAAGTAAATTTAACCAGCGGTAATTCTCCTTTGAAGGGCTCGGGGGAAAAACCCGGGAAGGAAAATTGCAAAAGTTAGTTTTCTCTCATGGGATATGAGTAAATACTAGATGTTCTGGGCCAGTGTCACGGTCGCTCAATTTAGTAATTTACAATAATAACGAGTGTTATTCTTTTTGAAAAATTATATGTAATATTTTGTATGTATGTAGTATAAATGTATTAAATTGAAACTAAGTTAGTTGGATTTAATATATGTATTAAATCCAACTAACTTAAAAATGGCTTGGAGCCTCTAATTTTTTAAGAGACGGTAATATTTTGTGCTTTCTTAATATCTTACCACAGATTTCTCTAAGAAACTTTTTTTCAAATCTTCGTACATCTCAAAGAATACTTTGCTTATATTATCTGTACAAAAAGTACAACTGAAGACAGATTTTCCCATGTTTAGTTTTCACGAAAAGTTGCGACATAAGCATATTAAAGGGTCTTTTATAGGCCGATATTATATAGATATATCATATTGCTAATTTCTATAAACATGCTCAATTGCTATTGCGAATTGTTCCATTTCCTACTGAAGAACAAAACTCCTTATAGCTCGTTGACTTGATCACTTGTAAGGAAAATGTTGATCGTAGAACTTTTTAAGTTTGATGCATGACGCAGCTGCTATGTACATTACAGAGTAAACACCTGTCTGTGCAATCAAAATTATCTATTTTTTTAATAGGTTTCTTTTATCATAGGATAACTAACAAGCAGATGGTTCTTCTGAGTGCTAAGTGTGAGTTTTTCTTTTCGCATTCGATCGTGAGCGCGTTTGGAGTTTACTAGGAATTTGTATGTGATTTGTACAGCGCCACCTAGTGGTAAACGTGAGAAACCAGTTTACCACTAGGTGGCGCTGTACAAATCACATACAAATTCCTAGTAAACTCGAAACGCGCTCACGATCGAATGCGAAAAGAAAAACTCACACTTAGCACTCTGATGTAAAGAGAAACTATCGCCTATAGACATCAAATATGTTAATGGTGCGTTGCTATCCGTGTGGCGCATTGGTAATGCCCAAATTTACCTACTACCTTATCAAGCAAACCAAAACACTGACTCTATTGTGGCAGAAAAAGGTAAGGTGGTGGTATCAGACCCAAGTGAGTCATTGAAGAATTCTACAACCTAGTAGTCACCATGCTAGTGACAAGGTGGGCCAAGCGTTCACCTTTTAAAAACTGCTTGGAAGAATGGCAGATGATTAATTCTTCAGAAGAGACTCGGACCAATAAGGGGTTCCGAGGAGGGTGGGGACTCAACTATCCAGGATACTTTAAAAATATCTTGTGGCAATACTATAAATGACGTAACATATAAAGAAAAATAATAGATCTATTGACTCTGCCGTGGACCATGATTTTTTTATAGCATTAGATAGCAAAGAAGCAGATAGTTCTCCCGATGGAATAAGAAGATATTGCCTATAGACACCAAAGACGCTATAGTTGCGTTACTATCCGTATGGCGGGATGGTAATGCGACATGCATAAGCCTACCGGCTATCCTACCCTCCAAACCGGAACACGACAGTGACAAGCATTGACGCTATTGCGGCAAGGGTAGGTAAGGCGATGATACCAAAGACCCCTGCAAGGCGTTGCAGAACTCTACCACTCTATGGTATGTCTATGGTATGTCTATGGTATGTCTATGGTATGTCTATGGTATGTCTATGGTATGTCTATGGTATGTCTATGGTATGTCTATGGTATGTCTATGTTATGTCTATGGTATGTCTATGGTATGTCTATGGTATGTCTATGGTATGTCTATGGTATGTCTATGGTATGTCTATGGTATGTCTATGGTATGTCTATGGTATGTCTATGGTATGTCTATGGTATGTCTATGGTATGTCTATGGTATGTCTATGGTATGTCTATGGTATGTCTATGGTATGTCTATGGTATGTCTATGGTATGTCTATGGTATGTGTATGGTATGTCTATGGTATGTCTATGGTATGTCTATGGTAGGTCTATGGTAGTGACACGTATAGCGAATCAATCGACCTGCCTGGTAGAACAGCAGATGGTATATTCTTCAAAAGGGAGGCCGAACCAATACAGAGTAAAATGACTTGTCAATTTAAAACCTGATCAGAAATATTTCTTTTTAGACCTGAGACAAAAGCTTCAAATGAATAACATCCATTTTAACGTTGCGTTTGAGCTTCGAAAAAGTAAGGAATAGTTAAAACCCAATACTAAAAAGCTAACAGACCATACATCGAAACTTTTCCAAAGTTTCAGACGAACAATAAAACCTACAATTTCAGGATACAAATGTTTTAGTTTATAGTTTTGTTTGCCTCTATAATTATTTTTGTGTAGTGTGAGCAGTTTATATTATTCCTCTATTTTATAACTTTTTTATATTAAAAGTAACAAGCAAATGGCTGTCATAATGGAAAGAGTAGCCATCGCCTATAAACACTAGTAAAGCAAGCCCGCGCTAGACTGACGGCACTCTACCATTTAGGAAATGTACCCCCTTTTTATCTATACATATAATAAAGTCGTAGGAAAATCATGATTGTACATTAAATATTTTTTTAAAAGAATACTTGGAAAGTGATCTACAATCAATACCAAAGCCAAAAATAAAGTTTTTAGAATTTTTGTCTGTTTGTCTGTTTGTCTGTATGTATGTCCGGGGTAAACTCAAAAAGTACTGCATGGATTTACTTCAAATTTTGCATGAATGTTACTAACAGGACGGGTCAACATATAGGCTACATATTATCACGCTATTACCTACGGGGGAGGAGGTGTACGGAGTAAACGAAGTCCGCGCGGACGAAGTTGCGGGCAACAGCTACTAAGGACATATTTGAACGCACGGATGCAAAATTTGTGGTTGATAATGTAGTTTTGGGACAAGTGGACCAGTTTGTATAATTTGGATGTGTTTTTGGCAGAGATGAAAGATATACCGCTGATAAGAAAGAAGAGTGTGTGCGGGTAACAGAGCGAAAGGGAAACTACTTAAAGGACTATTTTTTTAACAATGTATCTTTCTGTCTTGGGTTAGTTGCAAGATATCTCTCATTAGTGTTAAGTTTGCCATAAGTAATACCTTTGTTTGTATTTTTCGTATGTTAATTTTTTATACAAGAAAGTATTAAGTAAATAAACAATAGAAATAGCTTAAGAGACCACCGAGCTTTTAGAGCGAATCGATATTTTGGCCTTTTACAGGACAGGATGGAAGCGTGATGGTTCCGTCTAGATTTTGCGATACGAGTGCGAATTTTGATAATTCCTTTTTATCATTAAAATTTGTATACATTTTAAAAACATAATGTGTATAATAAGTTATAGAAAACATGTTGTTTTGTTATTATTTAAAAACTAAAATTACGCCACATGGTTTTCTTTTTTGTTCAGAGAAAACTTTGAATTTTTTTTATCCAGTAAACTTCAACATATCATGTTTCTAAGTAGTACAATATATAGCTTGAATTCTGAGATTAGTATGTTACTTGTGAATTGCATAGTTAAATCTTTAATAATAACGATATAGCAAGGGATCTACAAAACGCATTTATTTCAAAATAAGCTCGTCGTTGCAGATTTAAATTATATATGTGAGAAATAACTAAGAACGAGATACCAGTAGTAAGATAGATTATTTATTTTTCAAAAGGAATCTAAATCAACAAGGAAATAAGCATATTTCTGCGAATATAACGTAGGTAAGCCTTCTGATAGACAGAAACTATCACCGCCGATTTACACCAAAAATGTTAATGGTGCGTTGCTATCCGTGTGGTATGGTCTTAACGCCACATGCATATGTTTACCGGCTACCTTACCCCAAAAACCGGAAAACGACAGTGCCAAGCACTGACGCATTGCGGTAGGAATAGGTAAGACGGCCGCACCCAACCCGGGCCAGACAGTTCAGAACTCTACCACCTAGTAGCCACGATAGTAGTGACTCGCATCACCAATCGTTTGCCTGTTCGTTTTCAGAACTACAGATGGTCTTTTCTTCAATGGAAGCCTGGATTAAGGCGAAATGTTGGTCTGGACCCCTTTTGGAGAATAGATTTTAGACTGTTAGTTGGCCAAAGACAACCGATTAGCCAAATCTATTATCGCCTACCCTACTTCGAACACGACAGTACAAAGCAGTGTCGTGTTCGCTGTAAATAGCCACATTAACGACAATACTAACGATTATCATTATTGCGATATCAAAATATAAGACGGTGGTACCGAACCCGACGAGATGTTGAAGAAATCTATATATATAAAAGAAAGTCGTGTTAGTTACTCCACTTATAACTCAAGAACGGCTGAACCGATTTAGCTGAAAATTGGCAGGGAGGTAGTTTAGAGTCAGGAGAAGGACATAGGATACTTTTTATCCTGTTCGATATGAAATGTAGGTATTTATTTTTTTGTATTTTTTCCAATTAAAAAATAAATCTGCTTATTTATTGCCATTAAGGCGGAACAAAGTTTGCCGGGTCAGCTAGTATACATATATGTTACCTAGTAATAGCGCAGTTTAATAGTATGTTATTAGTAGAATATTGTATGTTTGTACCAATCACATATTGCATAGATACTCAGACACTATGTGCAATTACTATATTATATGAGTAAACTTTTGTTTATTTTTTATATTGATTTGTTGTTATTTTAATATTTTTGAAATAAAACTTCCTTAGGAGCGACGAAAATAACGCTGGACGTAGGTTTAAAACAAGCTAATACTTACGAAATAACTGTTTATTAATCTGTGCTAATATCACAGTAGAATAATAAGGCTAATACTGACAACGTACAATTTTTATTTAAAATATCATACTAATTAATGGTTTCAAAACCAGCCAGATACAAATAGCACTACCAAAAAAATTTAGTGGATCATTTTACTTATAAAATAGGAAAACCCTTTTCTATCGACCTATTATTTATATTTACTGTGATAAAATACTCTCTCAATAAATACTCACAATAGATAAGATAATAAATAAAAAATCCTACGTGTCGAAACTTTTCTTTGTTGTTTTTAGAATTTTTCAAGTTTTCCCAAGCACAAGATGAGTGGTAAAACACAAAAATAATTAGAAACACGAAAGTACTGATCAAAATTATAAATGTGAATTTCATCTGTAACGATGAACTCATTTAACTAGTTATACGTATGTATAGCTAGTGATCAGTACAATCGACGTAATCGATCATATAGCAAAAGAGAACTTCGCCACTTTGAACCAGAACAAAAATTATTTTAAAAGTGAGTGAAATAATAAAGAACTTCATTTTCTTTTAAATAAAGTTCGTTTTAAGTTTTACATCAATCGCTTGTAAAGAGGAGAACGCACATACTTTTTTACTTTTTTATTTTATCGTTCTTTATTTTATTGCAATGAAAAAGAAAAACCTTTAATAAAATACGTTCACAAAGCAACAAAACTCAGGACAATTTAAAAAGTCAATCAGATAAAACTGTTTTCAAACTGCACAAGTTGTTATTAGAATGACACGAAAAAGGGTAAAAAGTTAGACGCTGATACGACCTCAGCTATCGTATTGTATTTATTTACTTGCGTTCTGTTATCCAATATTTGTTTGTTCATACAACTGTGGTGCAGTTATTGTTTTGATATACATTGGACGTTAAATGAATAACTCATTTGTGCTGTTATAGTAAACGTAGTGTTTACTATAACAGGACAAATTAGTTATTCATTATAACATATTTACATGATTTGTTTGTATTTTTAATAGTATCTGCAGGCATACGAGCGAGCAAGCGAGTACACCGGATGGAAAACTGTCACCACTGCCCATGGGCATTTGCAACAAAAAACAGTGCCCAATTCTCGTTTCGGCTTCTAAAAGTTTTATTGACCCTCCTCTTCAAAATTTCTTTTTTTAAAACCATAAGATCGATAACAAGCTGATGGCTCTTCCGATGGAAAGAGACAATATACACCAAAGATGTTAATAATACGACTATAAACACCAAAGATGTTAATGAGACGTTGCTATCCTTGTCGCGGGGTCTTAATGCCACATGCATAAGTTTACCGGCTACCTTACCCTCCAAACACGAACACGATAGTGACAACCTTTAACGTTATTACACCAAGAATAAGTAAGTAGTACCAGACCAGGCGAAACAATGCAGAACTCTACCATCTAGTAGCCACAATAGTAGTGAGTCACATAGTCAGTCGTTTGCCTATTACGAATTGCCTGGTAGAACGGCACATAGTCCATCCAATAAAGGGAGCCCAGACCAACACGGAGGATGTCAATGCTATTCGAAATATGTGAGGTAAGCTGTTACAGAGTTTGACTGTTCTTCATACTACTTATACTACAGTGTACTTTTAGGGTTCTGTCACTAAAAGGTAAAACGGGACCCTATTACTAAGTCTCCACTGTCTATCTGTCCGTCTGTCTGTCTGTCACCAGGTTGTATGTCATAAGCCGTGAAAGCTTTAAAGCTGAAATTTTCACAAACTATGCATTTCCGTTGCCGCTATAACAACAAATACTAAAAAAACTGAAAGTATTAAGGGGGTCCCCATACAATAAACGTATTTTTTTTATAAATGATGGTACGGAACCTTTCATGCGCGAGTTCGGCTCGTACTTGATTGAATTTTAATATATTTTATATCGGAGGAAATCGCAAATAAATAAATAATAATAAATAAATAAATATTCACGGGAAAAATTACACTTATTGATCTAACCCCAAAGTAAGCAAATTATTTGCTTGTGTTATGGGTGTTAGTCAACGATGCTAATACATAGAAATACATATATAAATACTTTTACATACATAATGTACATGTGTTACATACGTAATGTAATGAACACCCAAACCCGGAAATACAAACATTTATGGTCATCACACAAATGCTTGTCCCCGTCGGGGATCAAACCCGAGCACCATCGATTACGCACTCAGGGTCGCTAACCACTCGACCAACGGGGCGGTCAAATATCTATGCAGTATAATGATATAGAATAAAAAATATGATTGAGTCTCGGGATTTAAAGAGACAACCAAAACTTATAGACGTCTAAGATGTTGTTAATGTTCCGTTGTCATCCATATAGTGTAGATGAAATTACAAATGTACAAAAGCTTTTATCTAAAAGTATCTTCACGCCCGTATCCCCGAAGAGGTGGGCAGAGGTACAACACGTGCACCCACGATTAGCCGAAGATACTTGGTCCCACAACATGATAGGTGGCAAGCCTATCGCCAACCGGGCACTTTCCAATCCCGGGCAACGTTGTTTTTATCAGAAAACTGAAAAACACATTTTTGAATTACCCGACCCAGGAATCGAACCCGGGAACTCATGTGGTCAACTCCAATACCGGACCACTAGACCACAGAGGCGAGCTTTTATCTGACCACTCAAATCATGTTATAACACGTTTAACAAGGTTGTAGAGTTCCGTAACATTTTGCCTGGATAAGATACCCTCACCTTAATTTTTTATACCACAACAACGGTAATACTTGGTACTATCGCTTTCCAATTAGGAGGGTCAGGTTATGTATACAATATCATTTATGGTATCTATAGGGGATTTTTATCATTCTCCTTCAGGACAACTATCTAATGACCGTCCTGTTGGTCGAGTGGTTAGCGACCCTGACTACGCAGTCGACGGGGATCGGGTTCGATTCCCGACCAGACAAACATTTGTGTGATGAGCATAGATATTTGTATTTCTGGGTTTGGGTGTTTATTATATATATTTCGGTATCCATATATGTATTTCTATATATTAGTATCGTTGACTAGCATTCATATCACAAGCAAATAATTTGTTTACTTTGGGTTGGATCAATTCGTGTAATTTGTCAAGGAAAATTTTTTTGTCATCTTGTGATATAAAAACGAGTAATAAACACACTATTTTGACAAGAATTAGTAAAGTCGTTTTACCACAGACCACACAAATACTAATAGACACGGTGTTGGACGCAAAATGCGTAGCCATTCATATGAGCAAATAGTAGATATGTAAATGTCGAACACTTGTTTAGTATTGTATCGTGAAAAAATAAAAATATGTCATTTTGTGCTTTTTTATCGCGTCGAATATAAAGCTAAGTTTAAAGAAGATCTCTTAAGTGATTTTATTTCAGTGATTTTAATGGGTGTAAATGCAAGCGATATTGATAAACTAATAAATAGTCTTGAAAGGCGTATCCAGTTTGATCCTTGGGTTTTACCGACACCACGCCCACTACGCTTTCTTCCACTTCAGTAGAAAAGGCAGTAATATACAATTATGTGTAAAGTTTCACGTGAAGTATTAATTAATACTTTAGCCTTCATAGAGTCTCTCGACTCTCTTGAAGATGCTTCGGTTACGAAGTGAAAAGTACATTGAGTACATAATTTGTGTGTTACTGTCTATGCTTCTGACGTGAGAGAAAGTGTGGTGGACGTGGGTGGACTATTATGCCTCTGGGGTTCCCTTTCATTTTCCAACCTTGAATAAATTTGCTCCATTCCTTACACTATCTTTTGTTTCAGTTGCATCACAGCAATTTCATATAATATTTCGGGGAAATATATTTGCCTGTTATATAACAGTTATTCAATAATACTTATATTCAAAAATATATATAGAAAAATACTAAAATAAATATAAACATCTTTCATCACACAAATGTGTGCCTCTGTCGGGAATCTAACCCGAGCCCATCGATTGCGTAGTTAATATTACTAACCACTCAACCTACGGGGCGATAAAAACATATGAAACACAATAAAAAACTACTAACTGACGTAGCATATGCTTTTTTATTTCATAAATTTAGCCGTTACTTTGCCGAAAATCCATGACACAAAAACTACTGTGTACTTTTTAAAAAATTCGCCAACTTCCACTGACTTCTTAGTCGGAGAGTCCGCGGAAGTTTTTAAATTGATTAGTTTTCTTCTTGCAGCATATTCTACTCATACTGAAATTCTTACCTGCAAGTACGCAGCATCAGACACCAAACCACAGAGCAGCGCTCCCGTCAGCGCCCTCAAGACCGCTTTTCCCATGTCCCCGCACATTTTAATCACTGCACAAAGCGAGTTACTACGACACACTGCCTGATACCAACTCGACCCCACTAAGTGGATTTGCAATAAGTGAAGTGACTGTGGTAGGGGCTTTTACCCCACTTGAATACACGTAGAATCCTTATACGAGTCGTGGTAAATATACGATCAGACCATATCGATATAAATATAAATATTAACCGATTAATTGTTCATGATCGGAATGACATTTCTAGTTTTAATAAAAATTTAACTTCAATCTAACTATGAGAATTATTTACGCAAGGTACATGCTCAAGCAATAAATTTTCTTAATCTTTTGATTAGTTTATTCGGCTCAGATCATCAGGGACCAGGTTTGATTCTCGGGTAAAGCAAAAATGTCCTTGAGGTTTCGTCGTGGCTATCTTCTAAAAGTGAAATGATTATACGTCGGTGCTTCAAAAGTCAAAACTCAACGATTTTTTATTCAAATAAATCTTGACAAGCACTTTTAAAGAGTTATATTTTTTTTTAATTTTTACAACCGGATTGGAACGCGGTGATACACCATAAAGATCCAGCGGAATAAACTCACACGCTCAGAAGAAGCTTCGGATTAGCACGTTAAACTGTCGGTTCCGTTTATTGAAATAAACAAACGATAGTCGTTGTCAGGTCAATAGAAAGTGGTGATGGGCATCACAACTTATCTTGTCAGCCAACAAACCAGTGAGTCAAGGTAAAACGGATTCACTCTGGCTATCCTACTAGAAGCAAAGACTATGTATTTTCTAGGAATTGACGTGATAAATGGTAATCGGAGCAACAAACGAACAGCGGGTTTATTTGACGTATTTTTTTATAATTCGTAATAATATTTATCTATTTTTACTATAATTTGTCCCGTGAATATATAAATATTCACGGGACAAATTACACTTACTGATCTAACCTCAAAGTAAGCAAATTATTTGCTTGTATTATGGATGTTAGTCAACGATACTAATACATACAAATACATGTATAAATACCAGAATTTAATAAACACCCAAATCCGGAAATACAAACATTTATGTTCATCACACAAATGCTTGTCCCCGTTGAGGATCGAACCTGAGCCCCGTTTATTGCGTAGTCAGGGTCGCTCACCACTCGAACAACGAGGCGGTAACGAGGATAATGAGCTTGGGGGCCCTCTCGGCTAAACGATTGGTTTTAGGGGTGGGAAAAAATCGCGGTAAGTAGTAGTAAATATAATGAATTTAAAATGAAAACTATCACGGTTAAGTAGATATTACTATTTTACGAGTAATAGTCGACAAACTTACAAAATGTTATCTTAAAAATGATTTTAAATTGCATGCAGAACTTCGTTATTATTACAACAATTAGATCACGCTATTGTGACGCCATGATGTCTGTAGAATTTTTGTACTAATTTCTGCATTTAAATTTAAGTTACATCGGTACATTTCACTAGTCACTACTGCCATTTCACATACTATAAGACCTATATTGATTGTATTTTATCACTGCTAGTTTATGGTATGGAAAACCCCATCGGCCATTGTTTTAATTTAGGCATAATTTTCTATCATTCATGCTTAAGTTGTTAAAAGCACAGCTAATTTGATATTTGGAACTTAAAAGTTAAAAACAGTGTGTAGCGTACATCTCTTAATATTCAGTTTAGAGTTTAGTGTATATTTTGTTGTTTTTTTGCGAAAACTGAATAGAACCCTCACTACGCAAACAATCTGTGTGTATAAAAAATATTTTAAAACAAAAAACACAGATGAAATTAAGCTGCTCCTACTTCAGCTGCTTTAGCTTAGATGATTAAATAATAAATAATGTTTAAAGTATTGCTTTCTTTTTTTGTTATTATAAGTGTTGATCTTTATTTGTTTTTATATTAAAGTTTAAAAAAAAATTAGTCTATTTATTTCCAAATCTAGCGCTCTTTGTAAGTTTTTGTGAAATCTAGCACTTTTTTTAAATAGTTTTAGCGCTGAATTAGATTTACCATATTCTGGCAGCACTAATATAATTTACACTGTGACGGGTCCCTTGGCTAAGTATATTTGGAGAAGTTACTATAGGCGGTGAACCTGTGCTGCACCCTGTGCCCTGTGTGATAATATATCCGTCTTTGACGTTTAATAAGTTAAGTTGTTCCTATAATAAAACAATAAAGCCCTCCGCCTCTAAATCCGCATTTTTTTTTATTTCATAAGATTGCAATCAAGCAGATGGGTCTCCGGATAGAAAGAGTCGCGATTAAACATCAAAGATGTTAATAGTGCATTGCTATAGGTCTAATGCCACATGTATAAGTTTACTGGCTGCCTTACCCTTCAAACCGCAATACGACAGTGACAAGTCTGACGCTAATGTGACAGGAATAGGTAAGGCGGCGGTATCAGGGCCGGGCAAACCAATTCAGAACTCTACCACCTAGTAGCCACGATGGTAGTGACTCGCATAACCAATCGGTCGTCTCTTACGACCTGCCTTGGAAACCGGTAGTTAGCTTGTTGTTCAAAAGAGCCAGGACCAACACGGGGGAAAATATCGTGAATAATTATGGTGAAGGGCAACATGGCGCGTGGCCCAACACGCAATTTACCATTTCCTATTAATTTAATGTATTTTTAATGTATCTATATTAATCTATATAAACAATATAAATGCGAAATTACGGATGTTTGGATGTTTGAATGGATGGATGTTGGGTTGGAAGGTTGCTTAGAGAGTATAATAACCACATTTCACTTATTTTTAGAGAAATACTAGCTGACCCGGCAAATGTTGTTTTGCCATATAAATTATTTCTAAGTAAAAAATGTTAAGGGTGGACAACCCTTATCACTAAGGGGTATGAAAAATAGATGTTGGCCGATTCTCAGACCTACTTAATATGCTCACAAAATTTCATGAGAATCGGTCAAGCCGTTTCGGAGGAGTACGGGAACGAACATTGTGACACGAGAATTTTATATATAAGATTGGTCAAACACTAAGCCCGTAATTTAGGTGGTAGAGTTCTGCATTGTCTCGCCCGGGTCTGGTACCACCGCCTTACCTATTCCTGCCGCAATAGCGTCAGCGCTTGTCGCTGTCGTGTTCCGGTTTGGAGGGTAAGGTAGCCGGTAAACTTATGCATGTGGCATTAGACCTCGCCACAAGATAGCAACGCACCATTTACATCTTTGGTGTCTATAGGCGATGGCTGACTGTTTCCATCAGGAGACCCATCTGCTTGTTTGCTATCTATAGAGAGATATCTAGAGAATCGAGTACCGAGTACTGTCCAGAAGTATCGAAGGTAACTCACCAGTCCACCACAAGAGATTCACCTAACACCGACTTATTATGCAGCGGGCCACACCTTGTAGCTATTAATATATAAAAATCTCCATTCTTTTTTACACGAGTATCATAAAATATCAAACAAGCAGATCCATATAGAAACAGACAACCATCGCCTATCACCAAAGATGTTAATGGTGCATTGATATCATTGCGGCGGGACCTTAGTGCTACATGCATAAGTTTACCGGCTACCTTACTCTCCAAACCGGGTTTGGTACCACCGTCTTCTTATTCTTTCTACAATAGCGTCAATGCTTGTCACTGTCGTATTCCGGTTCGGAGGATAGGGCCGGTAAACTTATGAAAGTGGCAGTACCATACCGCCTCATGGATAACAACGCACCATAAATATCTATTGTGTTTAAAGATAATGGTTATCTTTTTACATCAAGAGATCCATTCTTTGTTTGCTTTTCTATTAAATAAAAATATAAACATAAAATAGGTAAAATTACCTGTCCCAGGATTCAAGCCTGGGGCCTTACAGTCAAAAATGCAGGTTGAACAACTGACGAGGTAGGTCAAGGTTACAAATTATAATTAAATTTCTTAGCTAATAACAGCGCAGTTAAAAATCGTGACTTCTGTAACCTTTGTTATTAAAGTGATTAAAATCAATGACCTTTTCGTTTTTCGGAATAACAAAGGCACAAATATTAGCTTTACCCATACGAAACAATACACGATTTTAATTAACGAATTTTTGACATTGTTCATTACTTAGTTTAATTATTGTGTTTTTTATATACAGATTAGCTAGTAAAAACTGTATACAGCGTGAACGGGTGGTCTACCGAAAAATTAAGAAAACGTGCAATTTTTACGTTCTAATCATGATGGCAATTTCTTGATTTATGGGAAATTGCCATATTTGCGTTTTATTATTTTTCTTATTTTCGGCGATTCGGTGATTTTTCATTCGGTTGATGGCATTCGATTGGAATCCGCTTAATTTAGACTTACTGAAAATTGAACCAATTTGGTCCCGAAGATTTTGAGAAATTTTGAAAAAACCTCAAGAAACATTTTTGTAAAACAGTATTTTTTATAATAACTTTCAGTTTAATGTACCGATTAAGTATGAAATGTTATCTTTTTCTCCAAAAACTGCGTTCAATGCATAAATTGCGTCAAAATCGGTTTGTTCATTCGGTAGTTATCGTTGACTAAAATTTTTGAAAAAGTGGTTTTTGACATAACTTTGAGATTTTTAAACCTATCATGTGTTGACCTTGTACAATATTTTAGTAGGTACTTGGAAAACTACGCCAAATGCAGTTTCAAAAATCGAAATCGAATTAAGTTTTCAAATGATAGAGCTTTTTAAATATTAATATTTTGTTATTTACAAAAAAAAACTTTTTGAAATATATTTTAGGATAATATACCGATTGATTTAAAAATCTAACCAGCTTTTCTCTCTAAAAATGTGTCAAATACTGCAGATTATTTAGGATTTATTAATAACGAAAATGTTTAAAAAAAGATGTATTATTGATATTACTTTGTCATTTTTCAGTCTTTAGATTATATAGCTAAGAAAACAGTTTTGAGCTCAAACATTGCATTGAATGCCTTTCGAAAGATCAAAGTCGATCATCGTTTCCAAAATATACAGCTTTACAAAAATAAAATTACTGTATTTTATAAAAAAATAGACTTTAAAACTCTGAAAAAATTTATTCTTAGGTAAAAGTTTTGTTCCTTTTAACTTAAAATACCTCAATTTAGGAGAAAGTTCAGGAATGGCCTGCAGTTCAGTCTGTTTACAGTTCTTTGTTTAACATTTTACTGATTTGATTATAGACAAATTCCATACCAATCAAAGGTATGAATCGAATAGAATTTGCAACTATTTTTTTTCCCGTCATAACACTTGGTTTAGCATTGATAAAGCACATATACCGACCGAGAGTTATTACGGGAACGTTTGCATGTTATAATAGGCTTCATACTTGCGATTGGTATGGAATTCGTTTGTTAACCAAGCCAGTAAATCTGAAAAAAAATTAATCGTTAAGTAATTATTTATATTCTGGACTGAAATTTTTTACTCAACCCATTTGCAATACATTTATCGACATATTTTATAGGATATAAAATACCTTTCATCCATAAACCGGTTTGGTGAGGGTCGTCTTACAGTGGGATCCTCTACTATAAGCTCATTTCGAAAAAAATAGATATAATAATTTCGATATTTGAATGCCGATCAAAGTTAGATCACAGTAATCAAACATATTATATCATGGTGTTACAGTTTATTGCACAAGTGGATGTTGAGTTACTTTCATAATCAACAACGCCAATTAAAACGAGCGTTTGAGCAAAAAAACTTCTCTCTTTGATTCCTTCACAGCAACAATTAACAGCCCGTCGCCGAAATAATAATTGACACTGGCTCTGCGTAATCGGTGGGACTAGGGTTCGATTCTTAGAAAAAACTTGACATTTGTGTACCACATGATCTCACTGAGAGAAACCTAATGCAACGTGTTTCCATTGATGTTGAAACGTAACAATTTCGAACTATTTCTTAAACAGTTGATAACGGGTGATAAAAAATGGGTGACTTACGATAAGAATTTGCAAAAAGGATCATGGTCGAAGCATGGACAAGCCCCACAGACCGTGGCAAAGCCCAGCCTGACTCGGAATAAAGTGATGCTATGTGTATGGTAGGATTGGAGAGAATTGTCCACTATGAGCTTTTACCACCGGGTAAAACTATCAATTCTGATCTCTACTGTCAGCAACTGATGAGGTTCAAAAAGGGTATTGAGCAAAACCGGCCGGAGCTGGTGAATAGGAAGGGCGTGGTGTTCCACCATGACAACGCCAGACTGCACTCATCTATAGCCACGCTATAGCAAAAATTGAGAGAGCTTGGCTGGGATGTGTTCATGCATCCTCCGTATAGCCCTGACCTTGCTCCATCAGATTTCTACCTGCTTCGATCATGGCAAGACTCTTTAGGAAGCATAAAGCTAACCTCAAAAGAACACTGTAAACACTACCTGTCAGATTTTTTTTACTCAAAAATCTCAAAATTTCTATAGAAATGGGATCATCAAAACGACACATACATAATACTATAAATAAATAAAGAAATATAGCAAAATAAATATAGTCCTTTGTATGAACAATATGAAAATAGTTTTGCCCCGACCTTATGTATGATAATTGATAATCGTTAGATAACATGTCGATAAAATGCGGCGATGAGGATCCCCAATCATCTCGTCAACCGACAAACCAGTGAATCATGGTTGACGGGAGAGTCTGTTGACGTTCGGGTCAATCTGCAAGGGAACCAGGCTGGTGATACTATAAAACTAAGACTTTATTTCAAAGACGGTCCTTTAAATCGAAAAATTCACACATACACCATATTTTTGAACGACCTATTCAGTAACAATTAAGTAAATCTTACACTTGATAGGCCAGCTAGTTCAAAACATTTTTGATACAGATGTGACGACAGCGCAAGGTTAACTGGTAGAAAATCCCTTAAGTTGTTAAACTCGGCTGTTGTATAAATAAAGCTTTATTGCTCGTCGAATAAAGCTTTTAAATTTATACATATAAATAAAAATGAAGTGACTGTCTGTGTGTAAAATAACTAAGTTTTTTCAAGAGCAGTGTGTAATTGTACGAACTAATACCTAAACAACCATTTTTAAATCTATCTGCTAATTGCTATTCTGTTTATACGGGGTAATTTCTGGAATTGCTTTTTTGATGGAGACCAATTTTGATGGAACTTTCACTGAAAGATAGATGAGCTTTCAGGTCAGGATATAGGCTACATTTTATCCAAGTGAACAAAAGGAAGTAATGATATTGTATCACGCGAAGTCTGGGGTAATAAATAGTACATAAATAAATAGAATTTGTTATGTGTTTTTTACGTTTTGGAACAATCGGCCCTCTATAGCTACGTCCATGGACCTAAGAGTAAGGTAAGTGAACTATTCTTTGAAAGGGGGGATCGATCAACAAGGGAATAATATACGATATAAACCCATTGTTTATAACATACGATATAAACAATGGCTTCTATGTACTAACCACAGACCACATGAATACTAATAGACACGCCATTTGGAAGGAATATGTCGCCGTGTATATGAGCAAACGTTCCTATTACTGTCTAAAATGTCAAACATTTGTAGATTATACCATATTGTGAAAAAATAGAAATCAACCATGTAATACTGTTTTATCATACCGAATGAGATAACAAGGTGTAAAAATTACCCTCGGAGTGATTTTATTTCATCGTTATGTCGTATAACTCTGTATTTCTGCGTGTTAATGCAAGCTGCACTGACAAACTAAGAAACTGTCCTAAAAGGCGTATCCATTTAGTCCTAGGTACTAACGTTCTACATTATTTGGATATAAAATACAAAACATATGTAGGTTCATTTTTAAAAAGCCCTTATTTTGCGGTGGTTTAAAAGAAATGTTCACCGTACTGATAAAAATACGTAAAAACCTCAGCGGATTACAGATCGAGTGCACTCAGCTCTTTCAGCTGCGAAGGTTTTGCGAAATCTCTCGGAAACACTTTGTATGAGAGTATCCGGACGCTGCTAACTAACCGTGAAAACTGAAAGCGTTTGGTAATTAACTGGTTTCTAACGTAATGCCTCCATTAGGCACTATATGAACGTAATAACTGCATCCGATTTTTATATGTTAGACCACACGCTCAAAACTAAAGATATTATATAATTGTGGCTAAGTTATATTCATGTAAGAGGCAAAAACCCTCGTATTAGTTATTTTTTAAGCTATTGCATAGCTTATATCGCGGGCCTTGAGCGTGGAGACCGAATCCAAAAATTCCGTAACGAAAAAACCTAACACCCCCCACTCCAACCGGCACAGCGGTGATACTTTTTAGTTTTTCCATCTATCGATAAATACCAGAACTTTTGATGACTTTTTAAAATACCATGCTTGTCTCTTTAGTTCAGCAACCCGCCTTTAGGTGGCATTGGTTGTATTGGAAAACTACCGTAATCAGCTGTTTGTGAGAAAGTATATAGGTGTATAGGTATTTATCATCTACGTACAACAGTGAATATCTGTACTCGTGTAATTTGTGCACAGTGTTTTAAATATGAATAAACAAAGAAAAAAAAATACTGCATAAATAAAATAAATATATAATCGTAATTGCATAAGTTGATAAAAAATGCTATACAATAGCTTTACCGCGGCAGTTTCCGAGTGCCACACGTCTTTTTTTATATCATAAGATAGCAAACAAGCAGATGGGTCTCCTGATGGAAAGAGTCAACCATCGTCTATAGACACGAAAAGTGTTGTTGGTGCGTCGCTATCTTGTGGCGAGGTCTAATGCCACATGCATAAGTTTACCGGCTACTTTGCCCTCTAAACCAGAACACGAGAGTGACAAGCACTGACGCTATTGCGGCAGGAATAGACAAGGCGGTGGTGCCAGACCCGGGCGAGACAACGCAGAAATCTATCACCTAGTAGCCACGATGGTACTGATCGTATAGCCAATCGGTCGCTTGTTACGACCTGCCTGGCAGAACGGCAGTTAGCCTTTCTTCAAAGAAGCTCGGGACCAACACGGGGAAAAGTTAAGATAAGAGATTTAAAAGAAAAGGTAAACCATTGTCCATCCTGTCTAGCAATTGATTATATTTTCTGTGTTCTATTCTCACTAAATACAAAGAACAAAAACAATCCTGTATGCATCTTGTCTCCATAAAATAAGTAACTCCTAAATGAGTCAATGTATACGTTTTAATAATAAGCTGCCCGATGCTATAGGAGATTCATTAGTAAACAAAATAAAAAAAGGTGTTAAAACTGTTTAAAAAAGGGTATTATAAAATCTCAGATTATTGAGAAGACAGAAAAGCGTAGGATTAAATGCTCATAATAACAATCTCTTTTACTTTTTGTAATATGAAATCATCCTTATAATATTATAATACATAATTTATGATCGACTTATCAAACGTGCCTGCAAAGATTTATTTGAATAAAATATTTTTTGATTTTGATTTGCACGACGCGGCGCGGCTGGGCATTAAGTATTATCGGTTGAACGAAAATGTATGGCTCAACCAACTTCAATCACACTCAGTATTAAATTCATACACTAATTTAAGTAATTTGGTATAAAAAGTATATGATTATAAAGAGAAACCTTAATTCTTCAACTTTAAGCCTTTGAAGAGAATTAATTACCTATTCTAAAAAATCTCGTTGAAAAAATGTTGATGGCCGTCAGTTCATTATTTTGCGTCTGTAAACACGAAATAGGTTGATTGGCTTTATGAATTCACTTTTTTTATAATCAATATTATCTAATCCACTCGGAATAGATCCCTATTGTAAATCACTTCATTTGGATCTGTTTTTTTTTATAATAAATGGTTTAAAGAAAAAAAAAAACGTTGCGGCGTGCACATTTGGATTTTCCAAACTTTTGATTTTAATGTTGACTTAATGCGGTCTTATCGCTACAGAGCGATCCCTGCCAGACAATTATAATTGTTTTGCAGAGATAATATTAATTACTATAGTCATAATACAACATTACAATTCAAAAAAAAATATTTGTGTACTTATGTACGCACGTAAGAATTTTTATATAAGCCACAACTCTTCGTTGGCGCCCATCGTTATATCACCTAATTTCATGTCGCTGACTGCCACATCGTAATATCAGCTAACACCAAAGGTCATATTTTGGCTGTCGGGTGTACGCGTCCATCATAGAAATTTTACCCTCATAATTTTTCCCAAACGCCCCAAAACAGGTATAACCTTAAAAATTTGTATTACTTATTCTGATTTTGTCAATTCATTCCTTTAATATTAAAACAATAAACATTCTATGGTATCAAAAAATATCAACAAAATAATCATAAAATAGTCAGCAGAATTGACTATGTTTAAGTTACTTTTTTTATATTGTAATGTACGATTAAAATCAGATGGCTCTCTTAATGAAAAAAGAAAAATAATGCCTATATACACCAAAAATGTTAATGACACAATGCTATCCGTATGACAGATACTATAATGTTGCATGAATAAAATTTCAAATTCAAAAATGTTTAATTCATAATATAAACATTTACAAGCAATTTTAACGAGTCAACATTTTGTTAAAATTACTTACTACTGGTTCGGAAGCGGCTACATACACAAATAATATAACAAGGTCACTGACTACGCGCCACATACACACATAATATAACAAGGTCACTGACTACAAGTCACATACACACATAATATAACAAGGTCACTGACTACAAGCCACATACACACATAATATAACAGTTCACTGACTACAAGCCACATACACACATAATATAACAAGGTCACTGACTACAAGCCACATACACACATAATATAACAAGGTAACTGACTATAAGCACTGAAACTATTGCGAAAACCTACCGCCTGGACATTAGAATGATACTGACACATTTGACACGTTCGCTTTTTATAACGCGTCTAGCAATCTATTCTTCTATTTCTACCATCACTTTGTCATTTGGCATTACGCAGAGATGTAAGCTCACTCTGCGTCTTTTATCGTATTTATCATGGAGAGTGTTCCGACGAGTTGTTTGAATTAATTCCTGCTGCTAACTTCCATCATCGGAAATCGCGCCAAAATTTGAAGTTCCACCCACACCATCTTGATGTCTGGAAATCCACAACCATGCGGCTCTCCCGGCACTTTTTGCCTCGCACTACTCTTTTGTGGAATCAATTACCGGCAGGGGTTTTTACGACATGGGGACCTTCAAGAAAAGAGCTTACTCATTTTTAAAAGGGCGGCAACGCAACTGCAAGACCTCTGGTATTGCAGTTGTCCATAGGCGACGGTGATCACTCAACATCAGGTGCACCTCCTGCTCGTTTGCCCCCTCTTCCATTAAAAAAAATTAAAACAAGAACGAATAGGAGATCCACCTGATTTTAAATAATTCCCCCCTTGTTGGTCCGGACTCCTTTAAAGAATTCACCAACTGCCGTTATGTCAGGTATGTCATAAAAGGTGACCGATTGGTTATGCAAGTCACTACCATCGTGGCTATTAGGTGGTAGAATTCTGCATTGGTAGACATGTAGAGTCTGAAACCACCGCCTTACCTATTCCTGCTGCAATAGCGTCAGTGCTTGTCACTGTCGCGTTCCGGTTTAGAGAATAAAATAACCGGTAAACTTATACATGTGACATTACCCCTTGCTATAAGATAGCAACGCATCATTAACATTTTTAGTGTTTATAAGCGGTGAATCTTTCCATCAAGAGACCCTTCTGCTTATTTTATCGGCTATTAAGTTTACCGGCTACATTACCCTCCAAACCGGAGCACGACAGTGACTAGCACTGATGCTATTGCGGCAGGAATAGGTAAGGTGGTGGTACCAGACCCGGTCGAGCCGATGCAGAACTCTACCACCTAGTAAAACTTCCGTCTATAGATATCCGCAATACTAGAGGTCTTGTAATTGCGTTGCTTATTGCTGTTGTAATCTGACTTGGTAAGTAAGATAGTGGATAAACACCTGGTATCTATAGGATAATGTACTGTTGTGTTAGTTTATGATGAAGGCGAGATTTTAGTGTCACGCTGACCGCAAGATGACGGTCGGCGCTGATAGGTCAATATGGATGTAGTCATAGGTAGCCTTTTTGAGTCACGCTGACTGCTCAGCGCTGACGGCCGTAGGCTACATACATCAGTGCCGACCGTCAGCGTGCGGTCAGCGTGAAAGTAAATCCAGCCTAATACAAGAAGGATTTTCTCGTAAAGATTAGATCAACGCATTTTTTTAGTTTGGCAAAAGGTCTGAATTCCGCACTACGATTGCAAACAAATTAAACTCCCATATAAAGTATCATGCTGTTAATTGATATTCAAAGAGAATGGGACTTAGTGTCACAGACCGTAAAGCCGGGCTGACCAGTTTATTGTGAAATTACGTGCACCACGCAGCCGGGCAGACCTTCAGAAACGTATTCTCGCTACTACACCTCAAGCCAAATAAAATAAACTTTTTTGGGTTCGATAAATTTTGAAAATTACCCTTAACCAAGAGCTGAAAGTAATGTTTACTAATCACCTAAGTTGTGTATTTTATTATTACAAAAAAACTTTAATATTTTTATCTGAGTAGACTTTTGTAGAATAGACAGTCTTTCTGCCAGGCAGTTCGTTTAAGCTGAACAATTTCGATTCACTAATATCGTAACTACTAGGTAGCAGAGTTCTGCATTGTCTCACCCGGGTCTGATTTCAATGCTTTGGCTATTTATAAAACAATAGCGTCAGTGCTTGTCACTGTCGAGTTCTGGTTTGCAGAGGAAGATAGCTGGTTAACTTATATATGTGGCCTTAAAACCCCTCTACAGAGATAGCAACGCAAAATTTACTCTCATATTTTCTTCCAAACGCCCCAAAAGAATTTTTTTTTAAATTTATTCCCTCTCTCTCTCTCCTCTGTTATTCTCTCTCCCCCATTCCGCCAGTTCACCCTGTTTCTGTTTGTTTTCGGATATTTCTGCTAGTATCTATCTGTTTTCACCTCTTACTGTCTCTTTCCCTCTCTTTTCCACTCTTTTTCCCTTATTTCCCGACTTCACGTTCCTCCTTTTCCCTCCCCTCTCTCTTCCTTTCTCGCTCTATTCATTCTCTCTTTCTCCCTTTTTAAAGAGCTCGATTCAGCGAGTCAGTGCTAATGTCATTCCTTGTCACTGTCGTGTTCCGGTTTGGTAAACTTATGCATGTGGCATTAAGACCCCACCACAAACATAGCAACGCTCTATAAACATCTTTGGTGTCTATAGGCAATGGTTGTCTCTCCCCATCAAGGAAGCCATCTGCTTGTTTGCTATCTTATGATATAAAAAAGGCACAAGTTCAATTTTGTACTTGGGAAGGTAATTTATAATTTCTATGTACTAATATCGTTGACTATACCCATATCACAAAAAAAAAAAATCTTTAATACACAAATTACCCGAATGATAACCCATCATTTATGTATTTATGTAAAAAAAGCCTCATTTTTTTTCTTATTTCTTAATACACTGTCTCGCGATGTTGTTATAATAATATGTCCCACACTGTAATGGTCCATTGCGTAACTTCAGTTTCGGACGGCGCTATAACGAGCCGCCGTACGAATATATAGTTACCAGCCAGAGGTGCAAATTAAAAGGGTTAACTTTAATTATGTTTGTTTCCACTTCTTGCCCGTATTTTACTCCACTTACTACTTAAAACAACGTCGTAGGTATGAGCATTAAGACCTCTTACATTACACCTCATATATTACATCCTTGGGGTGTAATAAAAAGCGATAAAGGGAATATTTCAGCGTTATTATAGTTTTGAAACTTTGTAATGTAATTAAATTTGATAATCAACGTCGAAACAAGGTCTATTCTTCTAAAGTGGGTTGTTGGTACACCGGGGGAAGACTATTTGTTTATATTATTTTTATCTATATTAGAAAAACTTTATCTCGTTGAATATACTCAGAAATAATTAGGCTAATTTCAAAAAATATTTTCCAAGTTAAACTATATATATTCATCACTATATTCATCATTATATCACGACGGCTTTATTATCTTTTAAAGTATATATAAGCTTTCGACGTAAAATGCAATAATATGACTTTTTTTATCATAAGATAGCAAACAAGCAAATGGTTCTCCTGATGGAAAGATGTTAATGGTGCATTGCTATCTTGTAGCGAGGTCTAATGCCACACGCATAAGTTGCCCGGCTACCTTACCCACCAAACCGGAACACGACAGTGACAAGCACTGACGCTATTGCGGCAGGAATAGGTAAGGCGGTGGTACCAGACCCGGGCGAGACAATATAGAACTCCACCACCTAGTAGTCATGATGGTAGTGACTCACATAGCCAATCGGTCGCCTTTTACAAACTGCCTGGCCAGCGGTGGATTTACACTAGGGGCAGTCGGGGCAAGTGCCCAGGGCGGCAAATGTTTTAGGGCGGCAAAATTTTGAAAGTGATAAAATTTTTTTTTTTAGTCTTATCGAGATTCCCCAATATAATTAATTATTTCTATTAATTTATAATTTTTTGTTTAATTGATAATTCAAGAAATTCAATTCATTCATTATTTATGAATTATAATTTTGGCACTTTTTTAGTAAAAATTAATAATCAAAATGATTTAATCAATTTGTTTCCTTGGAGATTTCAAATAATAATCGATTTTTCTATTTTCTGGAATTAAAGAAATTTCATTGGTATTTATTTTTGAAAAATTGAAAAAAATTCGGAATTATTTTTTGCATTTCTTAAAACATCAGCTTTAACAATCAATCAATTGAAAAAAAAATGTTAAAATTTATCGATTTCACCAATTAATTTTAATTTAAACGAAAAATCGTATATTTTTACACGCTTTTTATTAGCTTCACTTGTATGTATGTTTGTATGTTTGTAACCGACTTCTTTGGGCGCGATTTTGACCCACTTTAAACGGCCAGATTTCGTTCAAACTTTGTAGATTTATCGAGGACCGATGACAATACACTTATTTGATAAAATTATTCCATTTTTCAATTTGCAAAATATGATTTTTGTTAATGAATATAATTTTCATCTATAGTCGATAAGGTAAGAAACTTAATTTTAATTTTTTATAATTTTTCTCTACAGTCGATAAGACAGGACTTGATGTTAATTTTAATTTCCAATAATTATCTTTAGCCGATTTCTCTAATATTGACAAATGTAAGAAACTTAATTTTAATTTTTTATAATTTTTCTCTACAGTCGATAAGACAGGACTTGATGTTAATTTTAATTTCCAATAATTATCTTTAGCCGATTTCTCTAATATTGACAAATTTTCGAATACTAAGGAGAATTTTAATTCTACAAAACAAATAAGAGTTTAAAAAAACTAAAAAATCACGCTTTTATAAATAAACCAAACTAAAAAGTAAAAAATAAATAATAGTTTAAAAAAACTCAAAACACGCTTTTTATAGAAAATCAAACTAAAAAAGAGAAAATCATTTTTAATAAATTTAAATTAAGAATAGTGTTAAAAATTTCAATAAATATAAATTAATAATAATGTGAATAAAAAATATTTTATTTAAAAAAAGCGTAGGGTGCTTTTTAAGATATTATCAAAATGATAACATATGTAAATATATGTATGAAATAACCTGATAGTTTCAATATATAACATTAGTTTTCATGCCGTAAAAAATTAATAAAAGTCAGCATGAAAACATATTTCCCCCTTAAGTAAAATTCTAGTAATAGGGTGGACTTTTTTCCGGTGCCCAGGAGCGGCATTGAGTTAAATCCGGCCCTGTGCCTGGCAGAACGGCAGTTGGTCTATTCTCCAAAGGAGCCTGGACCAATACGGGGAAAACTCAAGAGTATAAAGAAATTAAGAAAATAACAACAGAAAATATTACAGAGTCATTGCGGCAAAAAATATTTACGATAGAATAGAATAACCGAATACAGCTTTTTATCATAAGATAGCAAACAAGCAGATGGTTCTCTTAATAAAAAGAAAAACCACCGCCTGTAGACACCAAAGATGTTAATTTTATGTTGCTTATTTATTTTATATCAACGCCATGTGTGTAAGTCTACCGGCTATTTACCCTCCAAACTGGAACACGACAATGACAAGCACTGACTTGAATTAGCTAAGGCGGTGATACCAAGCGAGACGTTGCAGAACTCTACCACCTAGTAGTCATGACGGTAGTGACACGTATAGCCAATCGGTAGCCTCAAACGACCTGTCTAACAGAATGGCAATTAGTCTTTTCTTCAAAGGAGCCTGCAACAATACGGACGGTGGTAAAAATCTGACATAGCACTTTTGAGCTTTAAACAAATCTCCGTTGAATTAAGTTATAGTCGAAAACGGCTCATCGCTGCATTTATAAAAAGATAGTGAACAAGCAGATAGTATCCTGATGGAAAGACACCAAATAAAAAAAAATATTAATGGTACGTTGCTATTCGCGTGGCGTAATTGTGATAACACTTTTTTTATCATAAGATAGCAAACAAGCAAATGGGTCTCCTGATAGAAAGAGTCAACCATCGCCTATAGACACCAAAGATGTCAGTGGTGCGTTGCTATCTTGTGGCGAGGTCTAATGCCACATGCATAAGTTTACCGGCTACCTTACTCTCCAAACCAGAACACGACAGCGACAAGCACTGACGCTTGAACATGTAAGGCGGTGGTACCTGACCCAGGCGAGACAATGCAGAACTCTACCACCTAGTAGCCACGATGGTAGTGACTCGCATAGCCAATCGGTCGCCTTTTACGACCTGCCTGGCAGAACGGCAGTTGGTCTATTCTTCAAAGAAGCCCGGAACCAACACGGGGAAAACAATAACATTTTTTTTTAACACATGCATGAGCATACCGACTATCTTACCCTCTAAACCAGAACGCAATTGCAACAAGAACGATTGACGCTATTGCGTCAAGTATGATAAGGTACCGAGTCCGAACGAGACGTTGAAGAACTCTACCACCCAGTAGAGAAATGTAGTAAAAAATATTGCCAATCATTCGCTTTTTACAAATTTCTAGCACATAGCCTTCCAAGAAATTTGTATATTCTTCTTTTTCAGAACCTTTGACCTGCGAATCTACCTATTATAATACTGGCGACTACTAAGTTTTTTTATATATTAAAAACCCGGATTACAATTTTGTCCGATCCAAGAACCGAAGGGATCTCCCCTTCGGTTCTAGGATCACACATATTTCGGTTCTAGGATTACACATACGCTAAAATAAGAGACTCAAGGAAACAATCATAGCCTATAGACACCAAAGATGCCAAAAATACATCGCTAACTGTGTGAGGGATTGTGTATAAGTTTGCTGGCTACCTTACCCTCCAAAAAGGAACATGACAATCACAAACATTGACGCTATTACGAAAGAAATAAATGAAGCAATGGTCAAAACCCAAATACATAAACTAAACTAAAGAGCTATTCTGTTTATATGTGTATTTCAACTCGTATGAACTTCATAGAGACTACTAACGCGAGAAAATTATGAAACTTTGAACCCCCGAAGTGCAGATTATAACTAACACGACAAGATCTGATAGCGGTAGCGTGTGGTAGCTCACAGGGCTCCATTGCTGCCTCACTAACGGAGATAACAAGTCCGGACACCCACTCTAACTATACTGACCAAGTAAGGACTGTTCCGTACATAGATATATGTTTACTGGAATAAATGATAAGAACGGCTTTTTCATGCCACGGCCTCTGCATTGCTACACCCTATCAGGGTACATATGTTGTTCCTAGAACATATAATTAACGCCTATAAATGTATAACATATGACGCAATAAAGTCTCTGTACTCTTTGGAGGTTGACTGGCAGAGAATGCTATTTTCCCTTACAAGTTGTGTAACATCTCTACGACTAGCACGAGTTATACCGTTTTTCCATCTGTCTCCTATAAGAGGGGCTGTCTGCCATCCTACCAGGTAGTTCGTAAGAGGTGTAAGGATATGACGACTCCATCGTCTGCTGGTAGGCAAATTTGTGTGTGTGTGTATGTTTAAACTTAGCAGCGTTCCGCAACGTAACGAACCTTAGCTGTTGCGTTTCGTTCGGTTGATGAAAGTCCCCCACCGGCATAGAATGTGAAAACTCAATTCTAAGACTGTTTCATAATCAGACAGGTCGTGATGCTCAGGCTGCCCGGCGTGCTAATACGACATACTGTTTTTTTATTATTTATACTTATATATTTAACTGTATCGTGGTCTACTGGTTGGTATTACCATTTTAAATCGTAAAGACGCGGCTGTTATACCTAGGACTGCCGGAAAATTTAATTAAAACTTTTGCAATTAACATTAATATACAAATGCACATATATACTCTAAGCTATTGCCTAGCCTGTAAATGTTACAGAAATACACTCCAATAAGATGCGAATTGTCAAAATTGTATCGTATCCAGTATGAATGTATTTACATCCACGAGATTATATCGTATAATGTAGCGTTGGGGCGTGGAGGAAGTTGGTTCGACGGCTAATTCTCCAAGTCTAATAGTTGTTAACGATATCGAACAACTATACTAACCGGGACAGCGAAATACACTAGCTCGAAGGGGCGCGTATATAGAACATGATTAAATTAAAAAATGTGTACTTTTTCTTAAATTTAGTCAAATTTGGCACAGTTAAACTTTACAACGCAGAGGACGGAGAAACCTAATATTTTAAATAACTAGCTGATCCGGCAAACGCTGTTCTGCCTTTTTAACTACCAACTCTAATTTTTTTCTGTATTTTCTCATCTTTTAAACCTTCCTAGGACTTTAACAATTAATTCAAAACCAATATTAGCCAAATTGGTTCAGCTGTTCTCGAGTTTTAGCGAGACTAACGAACAGCAATTGATTTATACATATATATAGAAGAACAGCGATATATATATATATATATATATATATATATATATATATATATATATATATATATATATATATATATATATATATATATATATATATATATATATATATATATAAAATAAACATGACACACACTACATTTGTGTGACATACATGATAATATACACACATGTCAAACTTAAAAGAGATATAATTATTTATTCTATGATCGAAATTTAACCACAGGCCAATCGCTAGTATATATAATCTATATTAATGTTACAAATACGAAAGTTTGGATGTTTGGATGGATGGATGGATGGGTGGATGTTTGTCTCAATCGTGCAAAAACTACGGAACGGATCCGAATGAAATTTGGTACACAGGTAGATGATGACCTGGAATAGTACATAGGCTAAGGAAAAGTTAAGTGATTCCGCGGGATTCATCAAAAAATGTAATTATGGAGCGGGCTGCACGCTGCAGCTAGTTCAAAATATTTTAGTTCACCAAATAACCATGATTTATCATTTTTTTGGAAAAATCCTAAATATTCTTCTTCATTACGAATACTCCATATTGGTCACAAAGTTAATATAAACTTGATAACAATATTATTAAATAAACTTGTAACAATTAA
Source organism: Apodemia mormo (assembly GCA_036924255.1). NCBI lineage: Eukaryota > Metazoa > Arthropoda > Insecta > Lepidoptera > Riodinidae > Apodemia > Apodemia mormo. The sequence goes on from JAUPFN010000006.1 coordinate 42,712,519, forward strand.
TTTTTAATTAAAAAATTAATTTAAAATTCTCTGTCTTTAATTTTTAAAAAATTAAAGACACAGAGAATTTATTAATTTATTAGACAAAAAATCAATACTGTTAACTTGTATCAAGGCATTTTTTATAGTACAAGATAGCAAACAAGCAGATGGTTCTCCTGATGGAAAGAGTCAACCATCGCCTATAGACACGAAAGGTGTTAATGGTGCGTTGCTGTCTTGTGGCCAGGTCTTATGCCACATGCATAAGTTTACCGGCTATCTTACTCTCCAAACCGAAACACGACAGTGACAAGCACTGACGCTATTGCAGCAGGAATAGGTAAGGCGGTGGTACCAGACCCGGGCGAGACAATGCAAAACTCTACCACCTAGTAGCCACGATGGTAGTGACTCGCATAGCCAATCGGTCGCTTTTACAACCTTCCTGGCAGAACTGCAGTTGGCCTATTCTCGAAAGAAGCCCGGGACCAACATGGAAGAATGCATGTGATCCCTACCATCGCATAACGACAGCCCCTTGCCTATTACAACAACACTTTTTTTATATCACAAGATATCAAACGAGCAGATAGCTTTTCTGATAGAAAGGCACAACCATGGTTACCAAAATATTAATCGGGCGTTGCTATCCTTGTGGCGGGGTCTTAATGCAACACGCATAGGATTTTCGGCTACCTTACCCTCCAAATACGACAGTTATAAGCACTGAAGCTGTTATGATAGAAAAATATAAGATAGTGGTAGGAGATCCGGACGAGACAACGTGGAACTCCAACACCTACTGACCAAGATGGTAGTAAGTCGTATATACAACAAACAGTCTGGCAGGACGACAAACCGTCTATTCTAAAAGGGGGTTTGGACCAACACGGTGTCAATATTCCCGAAGCACGGGAATGCTAACACACCACCACTAGGAACCAAGCTGCTAGAGAGAGGACCCTGAAAAATCTCAACAACTCTCATCTGACCCAAAAATTGTACCCGGGACTGCATAATTTATCTAAAGCTAAAACTAAAGTCACTTATCCACAAGATTTGCCCGCTTAGGTCATTCTGGGAGTTAAATTTTTTTTTTCATTTTCTTGTCGTTAAACCCTTATGCAGTTTTACTAAGTAAGATTTTAAAGTTTTACTGCAATTTAATTATTTTTAAATGATTTTTTAAACAAGATATTTTCAGTTCGGGTTTTTTTATATCATAATTAGCTGACCCAGCAAACGTTGTTCTGCCTCTAACTACTATTTTTTTTTCTATATTTTCTCACCTTTTAAACTTTCCCTGGACTTCAACAATTAATTCAAAACCAAAATTAGCCAAATCGGTTCAGCCGTTCACGAGTTGTAGCGAGACTAACGAACAGCAATTGATTTTTGTATATACATAGATATAGCAAACACGCAGATAGTTCTCCTGATAAAAAGTAAATGTCATTGCCTATAGATACCAAAGATTTTATTTGTTATACTCTAGTCTGGTATCATAGAAAAATGAAGATATTAAAATTTGTAAGTCGTTGTTGTCAGTTTAACTGTGTTTTCATGTTAAAATATATTTTGCGTCGTGTTGAAACTACAAGCAGTAAATGTTAGTTTTATTTTAAAATAAAGTTGCAGTATATAGTCACTTAAATCGAAATAACTCACGTTCCCAGTTAAGGAAAGTTCGTTATTGACACGTGACGAAGTTATCTTTAAAGGCGAAGAGAGTAGCATAACGTTAGCAAAAAAGTTTTTAACGATGCTCGTTTAAAAATGTTAGTTATCGCATTTTTTGGACAAAAGCGAGTTTAATGACTCTCACTTACCTGAGAATCGTGTGTCATAAAATCAGTCTTAACAACATCCTATATTATACATGACAATACCATATTAAATATAATAATAAATAATTTTGTTCTATAAATTATTTAATTAAAATAAACAATATTTTTTTATTATTTATTAACTTATAATATTGCTTGCTTATAATTTAATCATTTATATATAATTTAATCAATTGAACGCCTCGTTGGTCGAGTGGTTAGCGACCCTGACTACGCGATCGACGGGGCTCGGGTTCGATCCCCGACGGCGACAAGCATTTGTGTGATGAACATAAATGTTTATATTTCCGGGTTTGGGTTTTTATTAAATATATTCTTGTATTTATATATGTATTTCTATAGATGAGTAAGTGTAATTTGTCCCGTGAATATTTATTTTTTTATTTTATTTATTTATTTATATTACTTTGTACAATTATATTGTAATAAATGAATGAATTATGTAATATATAAATAAATTTTATAGGATAATAATAATACGTATTTATTGCTATTGCAATACCCTATTATTGTAGGGTTAAATCATATTTGTTGTATTAATTAATTAAAGTTAAGGTTAAGTCTTTGTTATAAACACATAAATTTTATACCTAACTTAAAACGGTCCTGTAAAATGTACTAATAAATAAATAAAATAAATATATAAACGAACAACATTCTAAGCAATGGTCACCGTATTTGATGTCCTGCATTGGATGGAATTAATTTAGCCCGGGATTCAAATTTTATTTCCTGCCAAAAATAAAAACATCCATTTTGACCATAGTGATCAAGATTGTCGAATTTGGTCATAATTTACTTAAGAAACACATCACTTTTTTACATATTTATAGAAAGGAAAGTCAAGGTACGTTATTCCCGTAAGTCAAGATACGTTAGCAAAAAGGTTTTAACTATGTTCGTTTAAAAATATTGGACAATGTTAATCGACTAATGTCCGGGATTCAAATTCAGTTTCTTGTAAAAAATATGAAGTTCCTAGTCAAGATTGACAAATTTGGTCTTAAATCACTACGGGAACATATTGTCCATATTTCGCATAGTAAATAGTCGCGTAGTTCGCTTAATAAATAGTAGTAAGATTACTAACTTATTGTGTCGATATAAAGCTTATCATCAAAATTGCTTAGATATAGAGGTTAATACACTCAAAGAAAAATTGCTTGTAAATCGAATTAACTGTATAGGTTTATTTATTATTTTACCTATTTTAAATAAATATTACCATTAACCTTTATTTGATTAAAATTATAATTTAATTAATAATAATCGGCTATGGTAAAACATTTTAAAACGTTGTAACCTCAAACCACACAAATACAGTGTTGGACTGGGAACGTATAACCGCTCATATGAGCGAATGCTTTTAAGTGTCAAACGCTTATGTGTAAACCAATTAAGTGCAATCAAAATAAGTGTAAACCAATATATCGTGACATAATTTGCCGTGAAAAAAATTTAATATGCTATGTTGTGCTATTTTACCGTGCCTAATAAGAAGCCATGAGTATCTTCACACCCAAATCCCCGAAGAGATAGACAGAGGTACAACAACAAGTACACACGCGATTAGCCGAAGATATACAATGTGATAGGTGGCAAGGTTATCGCCACCCGGGCAATTTCTCAATCCCGGGCAATGTTGTTTTTGTAAAAAAAAAACATTTTTTTTATTTGCCCGTCCCAGGAATCGAACCCAGGACCTTATGTGGTCAATTCCGACACCGGACCACTAGACTACAGAGGCGACCAAAGAAGCTATTGCTTAGGAAATACCCCTGGAGTGATTTTATTTTATCGGTAAATACTATAACCTTGTATTTCTGGGTGTAAATACAAGCTACACTGACAGCCTAAGAAATTGCTTTGAAACGACTTGCATTGATTGCTGTACATTAATAACTTTCTTCGTGCAAACACGCCGATTGTAAAGACTCTTAAAACCATCTTTGGATTGCACTCGACCTATTTCATCATGGTACGTCAGTCTTGATCTCCCCGATACCTACATACATCCATTTTCGATTGTATGCCTGTTTCGGTGATTACCACCACCGACATTACGTTTGACATACATTTGGTGAAACGCCGACAGATTTGTCGGTGTTTAATAAACAAAATTTGGAGGAATAACAAAATTGGATTTTACCTCTGATTTTTTTCTTAAAAGTATTTTTAAACAAATATATAAATTTGATCGACTGGATTTAAACCAACGACCACCTTATCTAAAGGCCAGGAAACGCTCTTACCACTGAGATACATGTCGGTGATTCAATGAGACAAAATTTTCCTTCGGTTTTTGTGACAGATTTTATCAATTGGACTGATCACTATACATTCATACCTACGTATGTGGGAGTATATTTTACCAGCTACATTAGTTCATCAGATGAAATTCATATTTATGATATTAATCAATACTTTTATATTTCTAACCGAAGTATGCTAGGAACCCTTATAGTTTCACTATGTTCGTCCGTCCGTCCGTCCGTCTGTCCGCAGTCTAGCTCAGCGATCAGTAGCACTAGAAAGCTGTAATTTAGCATGTAAATTGTAAATTTTACCCCTTACTTATAGGTTTGCGAAAACAATTTTTCAATTAAGGAATTTGTTTATGAAATATAAAGCTTTAAAGTGCCAGTTTTTGTTAAAGTCAAGTGCCTCCCTTCCCCCCCCCCACTCCCCCTCTAACAGCTAAACTATTAGTTATGGAGGTGTAAAATAATTCATGGTAGTATTAAATATAATGAATTTAACAGGAAAACTATCACAGCTAAATTATGTGCTTTACAAGTTTTAAGATCAAATAAAGACTTGCAGAGGTTTTTACAGGCGATGAATCTGTAGTGCTTACATATACATCGAAGACGTTTAATAGGTTAAATGTTCATAGTCTATAAAAACCCTCTTCTTATTCCGCATTATTGTAGTGGGCAACTTCGGAACGCTGTATTGCGCATGGCTCGATACGTACTTTACTAATTTATTTATTGGAAAAGTTGATGGCGTACGTTTGTAATATATTAAAAGAACATTTGTTATAATTAAAACTACATAGAGATGGTAACAATATTTGTGTAAGTTAGGAAAGGTGGAATGGACTCTGCATTGGAACGTGCGTTGCTTACGAGCCCCGGCATGGTTAGTTAATCCAGCCTCTGACCCAAAGTCATCACTTTCTTATAAAACTGAGCCAGACTCGATATTACTACGAAGTTACATTATTATTTTTCCTTTGAAGAATAAACTATCTACCATACCATACCATAATCTACCATAATCCATCTACCAAAATCATCTACTATCTAATTCTACCATTCTGCCATACAGTTCGTAAAAGGTGTACGATTGGCTATCCGTGCCACTTCCATCTTAATTACTAGGTGGTAGAGTTCCGCAATGTTTTACCTAGTATGTGATACTAACTCCTGTCACAATAGTCTTAATGTTTGTCGTATGCTGGTTTGAAGGTTCAGGTAGCCGATAAAACTGCATGTGGCATTGCCGTCCCGCTGCACGGATAACAACGTATCGTTAACATCGTTGATGTCTCAAGCGATAGTTTCTGCTTTCATTAGGAGAACCATTTGCTTACTAACAATACAAAAAATATGTTGGTAAAATATACCTAAGGTTACGTTTTTATTCAATACTAGCTGTTGCTAGCGACTTCGTCCGCGCGGACTTCGTTTACTCCGTACAGCACCTCCCCCGTAGGCGATAGCGTGATAATATGTAGCCTATATGTTGACCCGGCCTATATGTTGATGCAAAATTTGAAATAAATCCATGCAGTACTTTTTGAGTTTACCCCGAACATACATACAGACAAACAGACAAAAAATTTTAAAAACTATATTTTTGGCTTCGATATCGATTGTAGATCACGCCCCAAGTATTCGTTTAAAAAATATTTAATGTACATTTTTGACTTTCCTACGATTTTATTATATGTATATAGATTATTTATAACGAAGAATACACAACGGTAGTGATTGCAAAAAATGCTAATTGAACGAACGTTGCGTGCGGAATACGTAATTATCAGCAAATTATTTTTATCATGTTATCGCTGTCTTCAACGTGGAAGTGACAATAACCTCAGTGAAAGTAACGCGAGCATTTAAATAAAAACTAGGATAAAATCTATACATATAATAAAATCTTAAGAGAGTCGAAACTTACATTGAATATTTTTTAAAAGAATACTTGGGGCGTGATCTACAATCGATATTGAAGCCAAAAATATAGTTTTTAGAATTTTTGTCTGTTTGTCCGTTTTTCTGTTTGCCTGTTTGTCTGTATGTACGTTCGGGGTAAACTCATAAAGTACTGCGTGGATTTACTTCAAATTTTGCATGAATATTCCTAATAGGTTGGTTCAACATATAGGCTACATATTATCACGCTATCACCTACGAGGGAGGAACTGTGCAGAGTAAACGAAGTCCACGCGGACGAAGTCGCAGGCTAGTAAACGTGGCGTAACAATAGGGTGGTAGGGCTGGCAAAATGCCACGGCCCCCGACCCAAGAGGGCTCCGGCCTAAGTGGCCGCGAGCTCAAAAATATTTTTTTACATTGTACGTGTAATTGACTACGCTGCAAGTTTATTAAAATTAAACTGAATACAACATGACGATTTTATGATAGGGCCCCCTCAAAAGAATTTGCTATGGGTCCCAGGTGATATAGTTACAGTACCCGGCGATAAATATTGCACATCGACCTTTGGAAAGAGACAATCGGCTAATTTCGGCTTCGTAGAGCGTTATCTCTGTCGCACAAAATACAAACAGTCCGGTATCTATTAGGAGCTGTTAAAACAAGTATGATTTGCTTCTTTTGATATTTTTATTCTTTGTATAAAATACACTAATTTTTCTATAAGTGATGGCTTTAGGTTGGGGTAAAATAAAATAAAAAAACATTTTTACATTATGTTTACGTATTTAATTATTTTGGAACATTACAGCTTTAGTGTACATAATAAACACCATTATACCTATTGCTAAAATGAGACATTGCAATAAAAATAATAATAATTCTAATTCTCAATTACTTCCATTTCACTATCTGTGCTCTCAAAGAGGTCAATATCACTGTCACTATCACTTTTTTAACGTATAAATCCACGGACACTACAGGTGACTATCACAATGAAATGAATAACGATAACTATGAGAAATGGCTGGTTAACCAATTAATCCCAAATATACCCAGTGATTCTGTTCTAGTTATCGACAACGCACCCTATCACAACAAGTATGTTGAGAGACCCCCCAACTCAAACACCATTAAACGGGAAATGATCAACTGGTTAAACAGACATGAAATTCCAGTTGATCCAAAATTAACAAAAACCCAGATTTACGCTATTATATGTCAGCACAAGGAGAGGTATACAGAGTTTTCTGTGGACAAAATACTTGCCGAACATGGGCACACTGTGTTGCGATTGCCACCATATCATCCGGATTTTAATCCAATTGAAAATATATGGTCTCAACTGAAAGGCTATGTAGCCTCTAGAAATGTGGGTATGAACTTAACTACAGTAAAAACATTATTGACTGAAAAAGTAAACATGATCGGCGCTGAAGAGTGGAAAAAGGTTTGCGATCATGCAATCAAATGTGAGAATGAATATAGAAGCATTCAACACAGTTTAGACAATTACACTGATAGATTAGTAATAAATACGGCTGATAGTGACAGTGATATTGACCTCTTTGAGAGCACAGATAGTGAAATGGAAGTAATTGAGAATTAGAATTATTATTATTTTTATTGCAATGTCTCATTTTAGCAATAGGTATAATGGTGTTTATTATGTACACTAAAGCTGTAATGTTCCAAAATAATTAAATACGTAAACATAATGTAAAAATGTTTTTTTATTTTATTTTACCCCAACCTAAAGCCATCACTTATAGAAAAATTAGTGTATTTTATACAAAGAATAAAAATATCAAAAGAAGCAAATCATACTTGTTTTAACAGCTCCTAATAGGTACCGGACTGTTTGTATTTTGTGCGACAGAGATAACGCTCTACGAAGCCGAAATTAGCCGATTGTCTCTTTCCAAAGGTCGATGTGCAATATTTATCGCCGGGTACTGTACGCCACTTCCATAGAGATAAGTGTCTCCAAGTAACTTAATTGTAATCTATACATACAATAAAATCGTAGGAAACTCAAAACTGTACATTGAATATTTTTTAAAAGAATACTTGGGGCGTGATCTACAATCGATATCGAAGCCAAAAATATAGTTTTTAGAATTTTTGTCTGTTTGTCTGTTTGTCTGTTTGTCGGTTTGTCTGTTTGTCTGTTTGTCTGTTTGTCTGTTTGTCTGTTTGTCTGTTTGTCTGTTTGTCTGTTTGTCTGTTTGTCTGTTTGTCTGTTTGTCTGTTTGTCTGTTTGTCTGTTTGTCTGTTTGTCTGTTTGTCTGTTTGTCTGTTTGTCTGTTTGTCTGTTTGTCTGTTTGTCTGTTTGTCTGTTTGTCTGTTTGTCTGTTTGTCTGTTTGTCTGTTTGTCTGTTTGTCTGTTTGTCTGTTTGTCTGTTTGTCTGTTTGTCTGTTTGTCTGTTTGTCTGTTTGTCTGTTTGTCTGTTTGTCTGTTTGTCTGTTTGTCTGTTTGTCTGTTTGTCTGTTTGTCTGTTTGTCTGTTTGTCTGTTTGTCTGTTTGTCTGTTTGTCTGTTTGTCTGTTTGTCTGTTTGTCTGTTTGTCTGTTTGTCTGTTTGTCTGTTTGTCTGTTTGTCTGTTTGTCTGTTTGTCTGTTTGTCTGTTTGTCTGTTTGTCTGTTTGTCTGTTTGTCTGTTTGTCTGTTTGTCTGTTTGTCTGTTTGTCTGTTTGTCTGTTTGTCTGTTTGTCTGTTTGTCTGTTTGTCTGTTTGTCTGTTTGTCTGTTTGTCTGTTTGTCTGTTTGTCTGTTTGTCTGTTTGTCGGTTTGTCTGTTTGTCTGTTTGTCTGTTTGTCTGTTTGTCTGTTTGTCTGTTTGTCTGTTTGTCTGTTTGTCTGTTTGTCTGTTTGTCTGTTTGTCTGTTTGTCTGTTTGTCTGTTTGTCTGTTTGTCTGTTTGTCTGTTTGTCTGTTTGTCTGTTTGTCTGTTTGTCTGTTTGTCTGTTTGTCTGTTTGTCTGTTTGTCTGTTTGTCTGTTTGTCTGTTTGTCTGTTTGTCTGTTTGTCTGTTTGTCTGTTTGTCTGTTTGTCTGTTTGTCTGTTTGTCTGTTTGTCTGTTTGTCTGTTTGTCTGTTTGTCTGTTTGTCTGTTTGTCTGTTTGTCTGTTTGTCTGTTTGTCTGTTTGTCTGTTTGTCTGTTTGTCTGTTTGTCTGTTTGTCTGTTTGTCTGTTTGTCTGTTTGTCTGTTTGTCTGTTTGTCTGTTTGTCTGTTTGTCTGTTTGTCTGTTTGTCTGTTTGTCTGTTTGTCTGTTTGTCTGTTTGTCTGTTTGTCTGTTTGTCTGTTTGTCTGTTTGTCTGTTTGTCTGTTTGTCTGTTTGTCTGTTTGTCTGTTTGTCTTTTTGTCTGTTTGTCTGTTTGTCTGTTTGTCTATTTGTCTGTTTGTATGTTTGTCTGTTTGTGTTGCTGTTCCTGCCGCGATAATGTTAATGTTAATCTCTGTTGTAGTCCGACTAGGAGCCGGTAAACTTATGCATGTGGCATTGCCATCCCACCGCATGAATAGCAATGTACCATTAACTTTTTTGACATATGATAGAGTTCTGCATTGTCTCGCCCGGGTCTGGTACCATTAAACTGCAAACCATTAAATTGCAAATTGAATCACCTTATTTTCGTCCTCATATAGTCTGCTTGGCAGATAAGCTGATCAATAACAAGCGCACGCAATCTTTTCTTTGTTTTACATTGTTGACAAGAGCTTTTCCATTTTTCGTGCCACTCTTCGTGGCAAACGTCCTACAAAATTAATAATTTACGCTATTACAAAGGTTTTATACTTAGAAACCTTTGTAATAGCGTAAATTATTAATATACGGCATCGGCATCGGCAACGGCATAAAAAGGTAAAGTTGTGTAAAATATAAAAGATAATTAGAAATCTGAACACTACACCACAGCTCCATTAGTTGCAAGAAGGTTGTTAAGTTTATTATTCTTTAAGAACACGATAACGCAGCCCCTAGTAATTTACAACGCTAACTCACACGATTTAGTGCAGGCGAGCTTGTTAATTATGCCCGGTTTTCATGCGTTAATACAATTATCTAATTACAAGGGTTCTTTCTAGAACACAGCCATTTTTATTCAAGGTTCAAGTTGAATTTAAAGAGAATTCATTTAGTTCTAAATAAAAAATACGATTACTTAATATTATCAATTTGATTTAAAAATTACTCAATATACTTTTTATTTTGAGATAATTTAATTTAAGTGTACTCCCATATATTCGAGCCTCTTATGAGCAATTTGCCATCAAACTACTTATCAGGTATGTTGTATAGTTCTCGGCAGGTTTTTTGAGCGCTTAAATAAAACGTATATCTGTAATACGATTTTTTCATGTGTAAAGCAATCCCCACTCCGTAGCCAGGAACTATAAGAGGCTGATAAATATTGACAGCGCGAGCCATATAGTCTTGTCATGACAACATTATACATGAAATTTTTTTTGGTGGGATATTTAATATTAATATATAAAAGACTAGCCGTTTCCGCGTAAAACCAAGTAGGCCCCGATACTGCGGGAAAATTGAAACAAAATTTAACCTGTTTTACTTAGGAATAATGTAGTTTGCTACTTGTGCAAAATTTTCATATTCATTGTTAGAAGTATTATTTGAACTACCGAAATGATTTTGAAAATTTTGCACAAGTAGCAAACTTTATTTAATAAACTCACAAACTTACAAACTTTACCTCTTTAAGAGTAGTATAGATTATTTTCCTTCTTGTTATAGTTTGTCAAATTGTCATATTATTATATACTTATATTACTTTCAATAAATACAGAAGGAAAAATATAAAACAAAAGAAATTTATTTTGACGAAGTGACAACCTGTTTATTCAGACGCACCTCTTCATTATTCTGTTATTATTGATGATAAAATATTCAATAAGATAAATTTGAATAATAAAAAGGCGGTAAATGTTCGAAAAATCCAATTACCATAAATTCTTTACTATTTCCATGGAAGCATTCCGCTCCCCCTTTATCTTTCGCGATCGGTTACCCTCCATTGGCACCCTTCTGTTTTCACTCTACTTAAGCCTTTACACAATACGGCTACGACCCGATTGAATGGGCCATTGTCTTTAAATTTATATTAAATTCAATTTCGAGATTATTATCCGTTTAATGAGTTTTGTGTTCAAACGCATAAGAAGACAATAAACTGTATTTAGCATTTACCAAGAACATAATAACGTTTTTAATTATTTTTGCACAATATTTTATAAAATAAATATATGGTTTTTTAAATAAATATGTATATTTTTAATCTATACTAATATTATAAAAGGGAAAATGTATGTGTGTATTTGTCTGTCTTTCACGGCAAAATGGAGCGACGAATCGACATGATTTTTTTAAGTGGTGATAGTTGAAGAGATGGAGATTGGGGAGTGACATAGGCTACTTTTTGTCTCTTAAACCGTGTTATCCCGAATTTAACGCGAGCGAAACCGCGGGCAAAAGCTAGTGATTTATAAAACCTATATCATACTAATATTATAAATGCGAAAGTATATGTGTCTGTCTGTTACGCTTTCAGATAACGAAAAAAATTTTGATACATTTTGGCAAGAATAAAGTTGAAAAAAAAGGGTCAAATATTCTTTAAATCAACTCTATGACCCCTTATAAAATTGCTGTATTGTCGATATGTTAATTCACTCGCTTGCAAAGCAGTACAAGTCAGCCAGCTCGGTTCTCTAGCAGGCTAGGCGGAGTGATTTGAATAATAATATACTTTCAGGTTCAGCATGATTCACAGGTTTATCAGTTGACGCAATGGATGGTGAACGTCATCAATGCAAACTATCTACTAGGGTTTATGGAATAGGCTAACTACAAGTTTACCGAGGCAACAAGTATTAATAATATAACGAACAATGAATATATATATGGAAGATAGCCCGTGTTGATGTTAGATACTTTTCAGCCAACTTTCCAAAGGAGGAGGATTTATAATGAAAATTAAATATTTAATGGTTTTTGGGATATATTTGGTTATATTTGGGAGTTTATACTTTCCGTGTTGTCTCGAAAGTATTTATCTACATATATTTAATACAGAGGCTTGGAAAATGAAAATAGGAAGTTAGCTGATGCATTTTTATAGCGTTTAAAAAGTTATTGAAGAAAAGATAAACTGCCTTACTGCTAACTATCTCACAAGTTGATCCGGGCTCTTTTGAAGAATAAATCAAATGCCATTCTGCTAGGCAGGTCGTAAAAGGCGACCAAATGGCTTAACCTTTCACTACCATCGTGACTACTATGTGGTAAAGTTCCACAAGGTCTCGCCCGGGTATTTAGTACCACCGTCGAACCAAATCCTGACGCAATAGCGGCAAATTTTGTCATTGTTGTGTTTCATTTTGGAAGGTAAGGTAGCCAGGAGACATATGCATGTGGTATTGCCATGCTGCCATACCAATAGCAACGCACCATTAGCACCTTTGGTGTCTATAGGCGATGGTTTCACTTTCCATCAGGAGAGCCATCTGCTGGTTTGCTATCTTGTAATATTATAAAGGCTAATACATGTAACGAACAACCTGACTTTGTAGTAGAGTTTCGCAACGTCTCGATCGGTTTTGGTACCACCACCTTACCTATTTCTGCAAAAATACCGTTTATGCTTGTCGCTGTCGTATTCCTGTTTGGAGGGTAAGGTCCTCGGAGAGCAGCACACCATTAGCACCTCAAGTGTCTGGAGGCTACAGTTATCTGTTTCCAGAAGGAGAACCATCTAACTGTTTCCTTTTCTATGAAACTAAAAAGAATAAGTATTCAGTAATGAGCTTTAAATTTAAAGTAAAATATCGTATCGAGCCGTTTAAAAGATCACATTCTTCAGCATGTGTAATTTTCCTGTGTTTTACATATTTCCGTTCACTTTATTCTATGTCCCAGGAGAATCTTTTAATTCGAATACCAACATTTCATATTTTCACAAGAAGAACATTGTTTTTTTCGGAATTATATGACTTCCGCTTTCAAAGCTTCCATTTCCGCCGACTGAAGGAATTTGTCGGGGAATTTTTAAATTTAAATTTAGAGATTTTGTAAAAAAGCTAGCTGACTGGGCAAAAATTGTTCTACCACATAAATTACTAGCTGTTACTCGTGACTTCGTCCGCATGTCCCACAATTATTAGTTCCTTTTACTCAGTGGGACAAAAAGTCTATGTAGCCTATGTCACTCCTGAACAGTATAGCCTGCTAATGCTTATTAAATAGCAAACAAGCAGATGGCTCCCTTGATAGAAACAGAAACAATAGACACCAATAATGTTAATGGTGCGTTGCTATTCGTGTGGCCGGATAGCAATGCCATATGCATAAGTCTACCGGCTACCTCACTTAGATACTTATTTTATTATATTATATATAATAAAATATATTATTTTATTATATTATATATTATGTACAATAAAATATACCTCACAACTTATTTCTTATATGTGTCGAATACCCAAAAAATATATAAAATTCCATTTAGCCGTTTTGTAAAAGTGACGTTTGTGAAGTGAGTGAGGTGACTTCGAACACCGTGATACAAGATTTTAATATATTAGTTGTGTCCCTACACACCTACCTAATCACCTAATGGTATGAAATATAATTCACGATTGATTTCTCATTCCTATCAATCCAAAAAAGCCGTTTTGTAGGAATATGACCACAATACCGCGACACGAGATTTTTAATATTAGATATTCCTATTTTTTGTTTAGTAATAAGACAACACTAAAGAGGGTGGCCTCTTTCCGTTAACGGAGAGGCAATCATCGCCTTTAGACACTAAAGATGATAATGGTACGTTACTTCGCGTATGGCGGAATGAGAATCCCACATGCATATCTTTACAGCCTACAGAATACGACAGCGACATGTATTCGCGCTTATGTAGCAGGAATAGATAATGCGGTGGTACTCAGGCCGGGCGAGACAATGTAGATTACTAGAAGTCACTACGATAGTGAAACGTACCTATAGCCAATTATTCGCCTTTACAAACTGCCTGGAATAATGACAGATGGTCTGTCCTTTAAGAGGCCTTGGACCAACATAGAGGACATTTTAATTTTGTTAGCTAAAAAAGACTATTTTATGCAACCTAACAAAATAGCGTTTTGAAATGTTCAGAACAGATTGAACATGCCGAAAGACTGCTTTTCTAAATGCAATTTAATCTTAGTTATTTAACTATAATTCAAACCGCAACAACACTAGCATTAGGAAATTATTAAAATTTAACTTTGCACAGCTATTATCGCATCGGAATTACATTGCGAAAACATACTTCGGTAGAATTATAGACCTAAACGTAGAATCATAGAACTTAATATTGAATGAAACTATTTTACATGGATAATATGTACTAGTCATTATGTTAGCTCTCCAAATAACACATAAATGACAGGCTTTGTTAATATCAAATGGCGCTGGCTGGCATAAGTAGCACTAATATAGCTGAATTTTTAGACCCTTTTTAAATACGTTGAGAAAGTATACATAGAGTAGCCGAGTCTAGCAAAAAGTCATCCCGTCGATAGAGAATGAAAGAAAATGAGCTTTGGGAGCTCAAAAATCTAAGTATTTTCTTCAAAAAATGACCTTACTTTAAAGACTAAAGTCCAAAGTAAGGTTCTAAGGAACTTTATTAAAAAATGACTTAGACCAACATGGAAAGGCATCCCTAAGAGATAATAATCAAGTTATATTTATATCGAAATGTTTTGAACCAGAGAATGTTCTAGAATAAAATAGTTCCTCCAAAACTATTTATATTTTCAGTGGGAAAACTAAAAGCAAATAAAATGCTGCGGTAAAATAAAACAAACGCTTAACGCGAAACGTTATTGTGTAATATCATATCTTTCAATTGAAATTACAAGTTTATATCGTAAACACTCTAGATATATGATCTCCAAGTAATGGAACCATATGTATCGCGTGCGGAGCAAAGATGTTATCAATTCACAAAACGTCAAAGTACTCGGGAGTATAGATGGAACATGGAAATCCAAGTAGTTGCTTTTTAAAAATGAACCTTGAAGTAAGGCAATAGAAGCGTAAGATAAAGCATAATCCAAATGGTTAGATTTTAGTTTAAGAAGGAATATCGTAGGGCGTTACGGTACCCGCCCCGAGTAATGCTTCTGACAAAGAATAAGGACTTATTTTTGAAAGTTACTTACCTAACATAACTTTATAATCTTAATACTTAATACTATAATATGAATACATAAAGATTCCTTCATGTTATTTTGAATCTAAGCGCACTTTTTAATGTCAATTGTGTTGTCATGTCAATTAGATAGGTCGCGCTAACTATTAGAGACGCAAGATTATTTTTTGCAAAAATGGTTGCCATTTTCTGTAATTAAAGAATCGAATTTTAATTTTAGTTAATTATAGTCTGGTCAACAAGTGCTTTTTTGGTCAACTTTTTTCAGCAGTCTCCGAAAATTATGATTGAGGTGTCATTCGATTCGGAATGGCATCTAGATAGTTTTCGAAAAACAATGAAGTTCCGCAAATAAAAATTACAAAAGTTATTAACAATTAACTAAAAATAAAAAGGGGGGTTTAGTTTTTTGCAAATATCTCATAAACTAATAAAGATTTTTCAAATTTGAAAAAAGATTCAGAAAGAGGAGGAAATTTCCTAAAAAAAATTCTGATTCCCGGAATTGTAGGACTAATATTTATAATTTTCCCAGAGGGTTGAAAATACGCCCGAAAACGGGTACTCCGGCTTGCGCAAGCCACGCCTCCTTCGGACCTTTAATGAATAAATATTATTTAAACTTATTAAATATGAAAATTAAAATTTGAAAAAAATCAGGTGCCTACAGGACAGATCAATAAACAATAATCCGTGGTCAAAAAATTTTTATCGCGATTTTTCAATAAGTTATCCATTAATTAATTAACAATTTTTTGTAGCACGAACATTAACATTGCAAGTGCGATAATTGTTAAACTATTAATCTAGGATTTTTTTTCTTTCGTGGAGCTATTTTTCAAAGGTCTTAGAATAGATTCCCGTTGGAAAAATTAAAAAATTGTAAATTTTCATTTTGTAATTAACAGTTTACTAAGGTGAAAAATTATAAAGCTTTATTTAACATTGAAAAAAATTTTTTTTTCATAATATTATTATTGATCCGTTTTCTCATGATCAGAAGCTACTTAAAAATGATTTTTTATAATTTTTATCTCCTATTGTTTAAAAAAATGTTATAAACAAATGCGTTGTTTATGAGATAATTTAAAAATTTTTTTCGATAACATAATCTTTGATGATAATTATGATTTTTTTTAAAAAAACCGTTTCTTAAAAAAAAATTTTTATTGCTGAAAAACGCATTTGTTGATTAACAATTATTTTCTCCCACTTCTAATTAACATTAAGGAACCATTTTTTTTAAATCATTATTTATTTTTCTTTTTGATGTAAAAAAAAATTATTTAATTTTTCATTGTTTATGTAATAAACAATTTGTTATAAAAAAATAAATTTTTACCCTTTATTTTTTTTTCTTATTTTACTTAATGTCACAAAAACTGCCATGATTTTTTTTTCTTTTGTAATTTTTATTTGCGGAACTTCATTGTTTTTCGAAAACTATCTAGATGCCATTCCGAATCGAATGACACCTCAATCATAATTTTCGGAGACTGCTGAAAAAAGTTGACCAAAAAAGCACTTGTTGACCAGACTATTAGTGGAATAAGAACGACAAAGTAACTTTAAATGTCGTTTCTTTGTTTTACAGGTAAAGTTTGTTGTATAACGATAATGCCATTTGTGTTTATTCATTGTAAAGGTCTAAAATAAAATCCGTTGTTTTGAAAAAAGTCGACCTAAACCGTGAAGGGGGTAATAAGGTAAGGTAAGGTAAGGTTTAGGTCGACTTACCTAACACGCTGTATATATATTAAATTTAGGTCCTATTTAGACTAAATACGTTAAAGCTATCACGTACTTATTTTATACTAGATTTTTATAGTCAACAAGACATAATAAAGCAAAAACAGGAGGTTAATATTCTGTATTCAACTAAGATATCTAATACATAATTTTTACGAATGTAGCTTATATTGACTGAAGGCTTTTATAAAATACATTTTAATTTCATTATTATAATTCTTTGCTTGCCCCCTATTTTTCTCGCTATTGCTTAGGGTTGACTGGATGGGAATGCCAATGAGAATTAAGTCATCTATTATTTTTTTAATAATAATAATTAATAAAAAAGCTCTATAAATAGTTTTAAGCATTTTTTAGATGTTGTTTTAATATATTTTTTAATTGTCCTATTTTGAAATGTGTATTGAATGAGTTTTAGATAAATTGTTTATAATGTTTCTTCCTTCATTTTTGTAGCTTCATAAGTTGGAAGACTGTAAGAAATAGTTTTATTTTAGAAACAAGTTAGTCTTCTACGCTTCAATTATTTATTTTACTATAATATGTAGGTACTGTTGTGTAAAATAAAATATAAATAAAAGAAATTAAAAAATTACATTTCATGTGTCTACTTTTTAGTCTTTGACAGTTATAACCGTAGAAGTGCAATGTCTGGAAAGGTTCGTTCGTTGCACAAATACATTCGACCGCCACAGCACAGCAGTTCGCTACTGTGTGATATAACAGCATGACCACTACGTCGGCTGATTGTCATTTCAAATTAAAAAATGTTACTAAACCGCCATTTTAGTTTGCAATCGATTGAAAATAGCTAGAATTAAAGAATCTATATGGGTATAAACCGCAGATATGCATCTTGATATATCTTTGTTGTAATAACACACAGATATGTTATAATATCATTTATCGCACACATTATACAAGAAAAACTCATAAAGCCCCAGGCCTCTTTTAAATATATATATATGTATATATATATATATATATATATATATATATATATATATATATATATATATATATATATATATATATATATATATATACCGTCCTGTCAGGCTATCCGTAAAAGGCTAAAGATTACACAATTATTTTTATAGTAGAGGACGACATACTCTGAGTTAGTAGGATTCTGCGTAGAAAACTATCACCATTGCACATGGACATTATCAACAAAAAAGTTAGCCGCCAGCACAATATCTATCTCAGAACAGAACTGAAGAAACTGTTAATCTTCCTCTAAAAAAAATATCTAAAATTTCTAAGGGACTCTAAATCGTTGGCGAGTACGTTGTATTCGGATGGCCTTACGTTGTATTCTGAGCAATATTCAACATCGAGTCGAACTTGTACCTTTTAAAGTTGCAAAATTTATCCTGAACTTGAGTAACCCCCGCTTCCATAGTATAGTACCATGATCAAGTTGATCGATGTTTATGGTTGTTGTCGGAGGATGATGTCAAGAACCCCTGAAATCGTTCTATTTGCACGCAAGTTATGAACACGTAAGAAACAAAACAAGACTCTCTGGATCGTGATGTATACAAGTTAAATATCGGTATTAATTGGGAACGTTTTTACTCGCAGCACGACATAGCGTTATTTTTAAGCAAAGCATTATCCAAAAATTATACAGAATTTGTTACGATTTAATAACGTTATTCATTACGTTCTATTGTATCCTACAAAATTTCGTCATGGTATATGATATTATAGTATTGTCTTCTAGCGCTACTTGGTGAACCAGTCACGAAACAGCATAAAAGGCTGCAAATTCCCATACATATCCATATTATAACGATAAATAGCGTTAACAATTTTGTTCTGTTATTTGAGTAGCGATACATATACTGTTTGAAAATAACTTTGTTACTGAGGTATCGCCATAGCAAAAATGTTAAGTATCGTAAAATAAGTTCCGTTATTTAATAACGTTTCAAATAATTGTGCGAGGATTTAAACATTGGTATATGTGGTACCGCTATTGCTCGCGTCATGACATAACGTTATTTTCTAGAATAACGTTACCCAAAATGATACAGAATTTGTTAATATTTAATAACGATCGAAAAAAAAAGATCGTAATGAATAATTACGATCTTTTATACACTAGGAATTAACGTTATGATATATGGTATTATGATATTGTCTTCTTCATTCATTTGTGCTCTATTCGTTGTCTTTCTTATTTTTCACATATGAGACAAATTAGAGTTAAAATAAAAATAGTTAAAAAAACTAGAAAACACGCATTTATAAAAACCAAACTAAAACATGAAAAATTCGTAAGTAGTAAAAAAAATTGTAAGTAGATGGTATTTACTACGTTTGTGTACTTAGTTGTCAACTCGCAGTCGCGCTAGTTGGCGAACGAATTACAAAACAACGTTGTATACATATCCATATCAATAACATTACTTTTGCCCGCGGCTTCGCTCGCGTTAAATTCGGGGAAGAAATGGGGGGTTAGAAAGTGACAAAAAATAGCCTATGTAACTCTCACTCTCCATCCCTTCAACTATCTCCACTTAAAAAATCACGTCAAATCGCCGCTCCGTTTTGCTGTGAAAAACAGACAAACAAACACACACATACAATTTCCCATTATAGTATTAGTAGGGATGTAGCTTTTACAATGAAAATAATCTTGTTACTGAGGTATCGCTACAGTAATAACGTTAAGTATCGTAAAATTAGTTCTGTTATCTGGTAACTCAGGATGTATGGAACTCAATTCTCTCTACCTACCTAAAATCTATTTACAAAACTAATACATCGCGGTGAGATTAACTTGACGCATGCCGTTGATGACGTCATTTGTCGCAAAACGTAAAAAATGACCAAAAACAATATAACAATAACAGAAAACTAACCAAATTATCTATGCGCGTATCGGTAACAAAAATGCTGACCATGGCCATACTGAAACTTATATTATTGACCGTGCGAGCTAAGGGAAGCCCCGCCTTACATTCCAGAGATGTGTCAAGTTAATGTGACCGCGTTGTATGTGTTTATTGTTTATGTGTTGAGGTGAGCGACTCCAACTATACGTAATCGATTGGCCTCGGGTTCGATTCCCGACAGGACTGAATTGTATGAAAAACATGGATGTTTGTATTTCTAGGATTAAACGTTTATTAAATATATTACCCCGTGTTGGTTCCGGGCTTCTTTGAAAAATAGACCAACTGCCGTTCTGCCAGGCAAATCGTAAGAGACGACCGATTGCCTGTGCGAAGTCACAACCATCGTGACTACTAGGTGGTAGAGTACTGCATTGTCTCGCCCGGGTCTGGTACCACCGCCTTACCTATTACTGCCAAAATTGCGTCAATGCTTGTCGCTGTCGTGTTCCGATTTGAAGGGTAAGCTGGTAAACTTGTGCACGTGGCATTAGACCTCGCTACAAGATTGCAACGCACCATTAACATCTTTTATTTCTATAGGCGATGGTTAATTCTTTCAATCAGGAAACCTATCTGCTTGTTTGCTATCTTATAATATAAAAATGTTTATGTATTTTTATGTATTGTAGTATCGTGGACTAACATCCATATTACAAGCAAAGAATTTGCTTATTTCGGGGTTAGATTAATTCGTGTAACTTGTCTAGACAATATTTCTTTATTTGTATTTAAAAAAAATCACGCAAGCGAAAACGCAGGCATCCACTAGTTGTATGAAATTCTTATACTCAACAATGACATAGTTGCGACGTAACCGGCTGGTGTGTAGTAAGCGCTCTTAAGTTACCCTCGAAAGAACTGGATGAAAAAGCTCTACTTCAAAAGCACCTGCTTACAACTCAGAACATCTTAACCTTTTTACATATAAGTACACAACACATGTTACACGTTATATATTACTTAAACGGTGTGTAAATAAGGCGCTTTGCAGACAACGGAGCGGGACAGTCTTTTTGACCGCGAAGCAATGAAGACCGTATTTGCCCGCCGATGCCCACGGCCTCCTTCGACGGACATCTGCGGCGCGGTCTTGTCATCTACGTGCGTTGATAGCATAAGATTCCCTTTGTGCTATTGTTCGTGGTGTAATTGACTAGTCCTACCCGCCCTGCCCGCCACCAGCCTAGCGGGGACCTTCATAAAGGGTGAGGATCTAGAATAAAAATCAAAAATGGACGTTATTGGTTTTTGGACATAAGGCAAATTCCGTGAGACAAATAATAGTCGATCAGTCTGATGATCTGTAACGTCACATTTTTTTTTTGTTTAATAGTTTTTTCTTTTTTTTTAAATTTGTTGTGTAAGGTATATTTTTAAAATGTTTTACTATTTGAGAGAATTTAAGTTTGACAATGATAGTCTTAACAAAATTGTTACTAGCTCACCTTCAACATGTTTTTACAATTCAAATTTTTTATATGAGGCATGAAAAAACTAAACAACAGTGTTTTTTTTTCTATTTTGAATGGAATTGGTTTATAAATATACATTAAATTGCACAACTTGTAACACCCATTAAATGGTTACAAATTATCTATTATCTTTCTTCTGTCTGAAAACTTTGTAAAATGTCAACATTTTAATTAAACAAAAAATGAAGTTTGTAAATTGTAGAAATAAGTGTTGTGATGTGAAATAATGTTTGTAATTTGTATTATGTAACTATAATTAAAAAACTAACTCAAGCCCGCTGAGTTTCTTCCGCCGGATCTTCTCAGTATGTGGCTGCGTTCGATCCGGCAGTAATTGTAAAAAAAAATCGACTCACAACATTTTTAGTTTAATAATAAATAATTATAATTTTAAAATATTTGCACACCATATCAAGAATCTGTTGGTAACTTTATCAAATTTTTATAACTTTTAACTCCCATATTCTGGCAAATAAATCATTTCTTTCTTTCTTTCTGGAACATTATTAGGGATTGTCAAAAAACAACAAAATCCATTTTTCCATTTGACCGTCAAAGGTATTATTTGGTAGCACGATCATGCAATTCGTATGGTATTTTGTAAGTATCTTCAGTATCTTCACGCCCATATCCCCGAAGAGTAGACAGAGGTACAACAAGCGCACCCACGATTAGTCCCACAAACGTGATAGGCACTTTCCCGGGCAATTTTTGTGTTTCTCAGAAAACTGAAAAAACACTATTCTTATGTGCCCGACCCGGGAATCGAACCCGGATCCTCATGTGGTCAACGCCAACGCTGGACCACTAGACCACAGAGGCGTATTTTGTGGGTATAGATAGTCACGTCTGTGGTCTAATGGTGCCGGTGTTGATAACACCAGGTCCCGGGTTCGATTCTCTGGGCAAATCAAAAATGTATTTATTTAGTTTTCTGATAAAAATAATGTTGCCTAGAATTGGATAAGTACCCGGTGGGCGATAGGCTTGCCACCTATCACATTGTGGGACTAAGTATCTTCGGCTAATCGTGGGTGCACCTCTTCAGGGATGCCGGCGGAGAGGTGGTGTTTATTATATATATAATTTGTTTATATATATATATATATATATATATATATATATATATATATATATATATATATATATATATATATATATATATATATATATATATATATATATATATATATATATATATATATAATACACAACCATCCTGATGGAAAGAGTCAACCATCGCCTATAGACCAAAGATGTTAATGATGCGTTGTTATCTTGTGGCGAGGTCTAATGCCACATGCATAAATTTACCGGCTACCTTACCCTCTAAACCGAAACACGACAGCGACAAGGACTGATGCGATTGCAGCAGGAATAGGTAAGGCCGTGGTACCAGACCCGGGCGAGACAATGCAGAACTCTACCACCTAGTAGCCACGATGGTAGTGACTTGATAGCCAATCGGTCGCCTTTTACGATCTGCCTGGCAGAACGGCAGTTGGCCTATTCTTCAAAGGAGGCCGGGACCAACACGGCGTATTGTCTTGCATAATATTTATCTCCTGTGGCAGAAATAGAATAGAAACATAAATATATATATTACCAGCTAAAATAAGTACTTGGTTCAACCAAAGCCCGGTCAGACAAAGATGTTATTGAGTATTTTTTGAGATTTTTTTACGAAAATCCAAAACTTCAGTAGCTGGTCGGTGTACCACGTACGCTTGTGAGCTGATCTCGTCTCAGTGTGTTACCACCCTTCGCACCTAAGATGAGTAAAGCTGTCGGTCCTGTTTATCTCTAGAAATAAGCAATCATCGGCATCAGAACGATAAATTGCAGCGAAGGGGATCAGCGCTCATCTCGCCAACTGACAAACTGATGAACCGTGTTGAGGCGGAAAAGCCTATAGAGGTTCGGTTCAAAGTTAAAGGCAACGATGTTTTATTCAAATAAATCTTCTTCTTCCGAGTCTCGATTCACTTCTGCCGAGTCGTCATTTTATATACATGCTACCGGATCGGAACGCTGCCACAAACTGTGAAGATCCGGCAGAAATAACTCAGGCCTATATCGTTCGCCTTTACTAAGAATTCGCTAAGCGCCTTCTAGATATTTAAAGGCAAAATCACGTATGTATGATAATTACTATAAAAGTAATGGCAAAAAATATCTGCTCATATTTTTTGCCATTACTTTTTTATATCATAAGATAGCAAAAAAGCAGATGGGTCTCCTGATGGAAAGAGCCAACCATCGCCTATAGACACCGCAATGATATTAATGGTGCATTGTTATCTTGTGGCGAGGTCTAATGCCATATTCATAAGTTTACCGGCTACCTTGCACACCAAACGGAAACACGACAGCAAAAAGCACTGACGTTATTGCAACAGGAATAGGGCGGTGGCATCAGACCCGGGCGAGACAATACAGAACTCTACCACCTAGTAAATAACTAATTCTGATAAGTAATACATTGGCAATAGACGTTATATAAAGTCGGTTACTAATAGATAGATCGATGAGCAATTAACTCACCCACGATACCAATTTGCATCAAATCGGTCAAGCTTTCCTTAGGCTATAACAGAATTCATCATCATTAAAATCTTATAGGTAAGTAAAATTTATCCGAAAAGTGTGTTTTATTTTGGTTATTTCAGAGTTTGTTTACTTCATTTTTAGTTGATTTTCAGTGTAGAACGAGAAGATAAAGCTAATTTAATGGTTTCATTAAATAATACATATTAAACATACAAAATAATAAATTAAATATCATTTTCAAATCGAAATAGGTATTACGAAGACCCGGTATAATTAATTATTTATACAATATAAAATTTCAACCAAAAACCGTCTCTAAGGGAGAGAAATTAAGGACAAAATAAGGACAGAGTTCAACAATTTAAGCTCACATCATAAGACAAACATCTACTACTTATCAGGCCTTTGATCGGGTATGGCACAAAGCGCTTCTCGCGAAGCTGCCTTCTTATGGGCTTCCTGAGAAATTATGCGAGTGGATCACCAGTTTTTTGGCTGACCGGAGCATCAAGGTCGTTGTCGACGGTGCGTGCTCCGACCTTAAATCTGTCAATGCTGGTGTTCCCCAAGGCTGCGTGCTATCACCGACACTGTTCCTTCTGCATATCAATGATATGATGCGAATTAGCAACATACATTGCTATGCGGATGACAGTACTGGTGATGCTACATACTCCGGCCGTAGCAGTATTTCTCGGGAACACGTCGAAGAGTGCCGAAACAAGCTTGTGTCTGAAGTCGAGAATCGACTTACCGATGTCTCGGAATGGGGTCGCCAAAACCTGGTTACTTTTAACCCCAAGAAGACACAGCTTTGCGTGTTCACCGCAAAAAAGATGCCCTTTGTCGTATCACCTCGATTTGAGGATACTCTCCTGACAGCCTCAGCTAGTGTCGGAATCCTGGGAGTTGACATATCGAATTACGTTCAGTTTCGCGGTCATTTGGAAGGCAAGGCTAAACTAGCCTCCAAAAAGCTCGGTGTGCTCAGCAGAGCGAAACAGTACTTTTTGCCGGTCCATCGCCTTCAACTTTATAAGGCACAGGTTCGGCCTCACATAGAGTACTGTTCGCATCTCTGGGCCGGAGCACCTCAGTACCAGCTTCTTCCTCTTGATCGCATTCAGCGTAGAGCGGTTCGAATCGTTGACGACCAGGACATTTCGAAACAGCTTGACTCTTTGGCATTGCGCAGAGATGTAGGTTCTCTCTGTGTCTTTTATCGTATCATGGAGAGTGTTCCGACGAGTTGTTTGGATTAATTCCTGCCGCCGAATTCCACCATCGGACATCGCGTCAAAACTTGAAGTTCCATTCTCACCATCTCGATGTCTGGAAATCCACAACTGTGCGTTTCTCCCGACACTTTTTACCTCGCACTACTCTGTTATGGAACCAATTACCGGTAGGGGTATTTCCGAACGGATACGACATAGGGACCTTCAAGAAAAGAGCTTACTCATTCTTAAAAGGCCGGCAACGCAACTGCAAGACCTCTGGTATTGCAGATGTCCATGGGCGGCGGTGATCACTTACCATCAGGTGCACCTCTTGCTCGTTTGCCCCCTCTTCTATAAAAAAAAAAAAAAAAAACTTTGACAACTTACAAAACGTTTTAAAGGTAATTAATTAATGTACGATTGTACTCATGCTCAGTTTTAATAGACGTAATATTAAAATATTAAGAAAAAGAAGAAGAACCTACGAAGATTGATCAAACCGTTCTCGAGTCATAACGAGACAAACATAAATACATACACACAGACACACAAAAAAATCGAAATGGTTAATGTTAGTGAATTGTTAATAATAATAATAATAATAATATTTTTTATTTGCCAGAATAAGGTATACAAGGTTGTCAGATAGGTACATTTCAATATAGCTCTACTTATTCTACCATTTAAAGGTGTGCAAATCTTAATTTCTTATCACTAAAATACTACAATACATTGCTATTATTAGTTTAATTTTAATTTATATTTCATTATTTATTTTTAAATTAATAATATGTCATTTGATTTTGTTGATTTTGCTTATTTGATTTTAATTATTAATATATTATTCAATTTAACTAACAGTTTAATTATAATGGCCTTTTAAGAATGAGTAAGCTAATAAATTAAGAAACATTTATCACGAAATTAGGCAAAATAGGAAATTACAGGCTGTCTGTAATTTCCTTTTTTACTATACCTAGTACTCTAGATTACCTAATACTTGCTAGCTTTGCTAAGCGTAAATTTATTGAAAAAATATGAAAAATATGACTTAGAGTCATGCGGGGTAACTGTACGCAGCGGGTAAATGTACGCAACCCCTTTATTTATTAATTGGGAAGAAGAGGTTTGTAAAATGTGTAGACAAATTAAAGACATATTGCTGGAGAATTAATTTATGTAAAAAAATCCAAATGAAAACATTCGGTTACATAAAAAAAAAAAATTAGAATTTGGTGCTGTGAAGGTAAAATTAGTTGTCATGACGAAAGTTGTCGCAAGTAAATATTTTTTTTTTTGTGTCAACAATGTATTTAAGCTTTTTATTTAGTACAACATTTGAAGCTATGCTATGTCTCACTAAAGTTCGCTAAATGTTGATCAAATTAGTCTATTTAAATTAATTAAAAATCTACTAGCTTCTGCGTACACTTACCCCCAGTATGGGATAAGTGTGCGCATTTTTATCTGATCAAATTAAAGCGATATTTTGATTTAATTAATACTTTAATAAATGCTTGACCTGATACATATATTCATTTTTCATTCATGCTTATCCTTTAATTTTGATACTAGTTTTAAAAAAGTGCGTACAGTTACCCCACATGACTATCCTGTTTGCAATCATTTCTTATATTATACAAAACTTGAAACACTACTAGCATACTTGTTTAGAATATACGATATCATTTACAATACTATTTATAAGCCAGCACACCGGTTGAAAACTGGTGATCTAGTACTAACTAGATCACCAATTTTAAACCGGTGAACCGCAGCGCACCAGTTTTCTGCGTATGTTTTTAAGTATACCGCGAACTGTAAGTGGCATTGAAACCATGAGTTAATAAAAAAACCGATCAAGTGAGAGTTGGACACGCATTAATAAAAAAACCGGTCAAGTGAGAGTTGGACACGCATATCAAGGTTACAAACGCGTAGGTAACCTTATTTACACAAAAATTTCATGATTCTAGGTCAACGGTTCCCTTTAGGTTTTGATTCCCTTGTAAAACCGTAAAATATGTGACAAATGTTTTGACCACTTTTTTTGTTATGTAACTAAAATTTACGGTTTTCGGATTTTTCCCTTTACATGTGCTGTAAGATATTACTTCATACCAAATTTCATTATTCTAGGTCAATAGGAGGTACCCTATAGATTTTCATTCCCTTTTGAAATCGCAAAACATACGACATAAAATATATCTTTTGGTCGCGTTGACTTGTATGATTTTTTTCACCGCTGCTGAGAGGGACTCGAGATTCGAGTATTTATTTCAAATTTCAACTTGATATCTTTACGCGTTCCTGAGAAAAAAGGTCTTGATAAACGGACAGATGGACAACGAAATGATCCTATAAGGGTTCCGTTTTTTTCTTATGAGGTGCGAAACCCTAAAAAGGAATCGTTGCAGGACGCCTCATACATTTGATTACTTGGCTACTTTTTTTACTGGTGTGCCGTGAAACTTTGATAAAATACATAGTGTACAGGCAACACCAAGTTGTAAAAACACCTTGGATGAATGAATTACAAGGAAAGAGCTACGTTTAGTAAATAGAATATTATACAGATGGCGTAAAAATTATGAAACTGAAAAAAATATCCTATTCAAAAACTACAAATTATTTGGTTTAATTTTTCTGTGTACAGTATAAAATTATTATTCATGAGATGAGATTCATGAGATAGAGATTAATTAAACAGCTAACATTTCCGGAACTCTGTATTCAAAAACATAAAAAAATGTACCTAAAACGTAAATCAGAACAATGCTTACTTGTAAAAGGAAAACATGTATGTCGTAGTTTTCAGCAATCTGCACCCGCATCTCCGGGATGAGCGAGACGTAATTATACTGGAAATATTATGCACTCGAACAAGTGGAGTACGACGCCAGCTTTATGAGCCAACTCGTTGCAGTTTAGTGCACAACACTTGCTGTAAAATTACACTAAATACAACTTCTTGATCTTACATCTTATGCTATGATATCATTGATATAAAAAACCCAAGATGCACAGTCCTGAACAAAACTGACACTCAAAAGTGTCCCTAATTTTATTTAAGTAGTTATAGATGCGGAAAAAACATATGTCTTTGCAAATCCAACCTTAAGCGCAATAGTTGGTTTTACAAAGCAATGTACAAAAAGAAATAAAATTGAGTTTCGCTATCGACACGATTCTATTTGAAATGAGCGCACAATTTAAAATTGTGCGCTCATTTTTGGAGGACGTTTTTGAGACACTGATTGTGTATCTTGGGTTTTTTATATCAATGTATGATATACACCCAATTATTACATTGGCTGTTGTTCGCGACTTCTTTCGCATAAACCAAAAACTCTACTTCATTTGGCTGTGTTGGTTAAGAGTAGCATATGTTAGTCATGAATATAGTATTTTTATGTGAAATATATTTCTGTTAAGCCGTTTTTAGGGTTCCGAAATCAACTAGTAGCCCTTATAGTTTGGCCATCTCCATACGTCCGTCCATTCGCAGCTCAGTCAGAGATTTTTAGAGCTAGAAAGCTGTAACTTGGCATAAATACACATTAGTCATGCCGACAAAGTAACAAAATAAAATCTTGGAATATAGTTTTTTTGAGTAGCTCCTAGCTCCCCTACGCGTAAAGTGAGGATGTTTATTAATTCTCGCGTATCACATAGTATGAAGTATCGTTAGGTAAGTTTTTAAATATATTATTTACTGGCAAACGTTGTTCTGACAGCCTTGTGTCTACTTTTCCGTTTTTTTTTTCTACATTTTTTCACCTTTTGAACCTAACCTAAACCACCATGAATATTTTAAAACCAAATTTAGCCAAATCGGTCCAGCCGTTCTCGAGTTTAAGCGAGACTAACGAACAGCAATTGATTTTTATTTATATAGATAGAAAAGGGGCAAACAATCAGGAGGCTCACTTGATGGTGAATACCGTCGACTATAGAGAACTACTATACTTCCACGGGTGTTGCAGTTGCGTTACCGGTCTTTTAAGAGTGAGTAAGCTCTTTAAAAAGCTTTTATAAAGTTACTATCATTCATAAAATTAAGACTTTTTGTACCATCGGATAGCAAGTAAGCAGATCTCGTCTCGACCATGTTAATTCCACTTTCATTCCCTTTTTGACATATACGAATTTGTAACAGATATTAAAAATATTAAGCACATATGGTTATTCTCTATGAACGTACAGCATAACAATCTTTTGATGCAGGTGAGTATACAAGGGGATTTACATTGCTAATTCACTAAGCGGAGTGTGTTGATTGGCTTAACGCTGTATAACGTTCAGGGAATACGTCTTGGTAATCTGGTTTTGTGCATTTACTAATACGAGGTGCATTGTTTTACCGCCTTATTAATAAACATAGAGCCTTAACTTTGTGTCATCCTTAGTATATATTAATTTTGTTTCATTGATATTAAAAATTAAATGATTTTGTTTAACGGATATTTCGAATTAATAAACTTTGTTTGACAGATAGTTAAAATTAAATATCTGTCGAACAAAATTGTGAAATTAGCTCTTCTATAAAATGGAGAATATATTTATCTCATTTATTCCATTGTATCGGGAGTTGTTGGATTCAGGGATCCATGTGCCAAATATCGAGTTTATGAATAGTTTTTATATATAGATTTTGTTAATCAAGTGTTTCTTCCTGTTAGCTACGGGGGTATTTTTTAAAAATTTTTATTTGTTAAGTTTAAAAATAGTGAAAGGACATTCAGACAGGCAGACAAACACTTTTGAAATAATCATATAATAAGGTAATTGATGTAAGTTAAAAAACTAATATTTAACGTGTGATTTGACTGTAATATTGAATATACAGACAGATACAGATTTATATAGTAGTATAAATAATCAATAAATCAAAACGTAAGTTCTCGATGACTAACTATGTAACTTACTTGTCCACAAGTTTGCGGGTAGCAATTCGAATTGGGGATCATACCTGCTAATTGCGGATACCACAGCCATATTTTACATATCTGCCTCCTTCTATCCGGCATTGATGAATTGGTGATGAAATGATGTAGCATTTTAGCATTAATAAATTGACTCGAGATAGAAATAGTACTTTAAACTCTCTCTCTCTCTCGGAAGTTACTGTGTAAAACAGATGCAACGACACTTGCATAATTTATCTGCTACACCAAATTGGAATACGATATTAAAAAGCTCTAACTCTATTCGTCTGCTATATATATATATATATATATATATATATATATATATATATATATATATATATATATATATATATATATATATATATTATATCTATCTAGTTATATAGAGCAGTAGAATTATATAGAGAGAGATTTTTTTATTCTTCTGATAATGTAGTTGTCCATGGCCGGCGGTGATCACTTACCATCAGGTGAGCCTCCTGTTCGTTTATCCCCTTTTTCTATACATATAAAAAAACGAATCTTGCCGAAATAACATCGACATTTGTGACTGTCGTGCTCCGTTTGATATTCCATCCTTACCATACAGATAACAACATACAATTGACATATTTATTGTACGTAAGCGATTGTTGTTTGTTTCCATTAGAAAAACCATCAGCTGGTTGCTACCCTGTGAGAAAAACTATAATAATTATTTTCTTATATCAAAAATATATTTGTTATATAAAAAAAATCACTATCTATTAAGTTTCCCATATGTTCTCATAAAAAATAGTCTCCATTAATAACCTCCAAAAATAAAAACGGATAGTTATAATGAATAGATAGGATGTATTCAACAAATTTCCCAGAAGTATTGTCATAAATAGTAACGTAACTTAAAGAAATTGATCGTCGCTCACCCTAGGGGCAATGGGATTTAATCAAAGTAACTTTATAATATTGTATCAGATATAAAAAATAGCCAGCTAGTATTCAGATAAAAAACTGAATGTCCCGTGGTATATTAGTTAGACTATTTGTTTTTTGGGAATTGGTAATCTTCAAAAATTGAAACCTCGGAAGCAGCTGGATATCTGGTATTAATGTATTAAAACTCCCCTGCCTAAAGTCAGCACGTAAAGTTTATCGATCACAGTCATCGCAAGAAACAAGCGATATTTGTAATTAAATCACTATATTTGACTATGGATATAACCACTCATCTCGACAATTGACAAACCGGTGACTTATGAATTATTATGATGATCTTTTTTAATTATTGTGTTTTTGTAGAAAATATTTTTTTCTAGCAAGTTTTCT
Organism: Apodemia mormo; assembly: GCA_036924255.1. Classification (NCBI taxonomy): domain Eukaryota; kingdom Metazoa; phylum Arthropoda; class Insecta; order Lepidoptera; family Riodinidae; genus Apodemia; species Apodemia mormo. The sequence continues at coordinate 42,743,866 of JAUPFN010000006.1, forward strand.
ATTAATTCTATTTAAAAGAAAATGTATCGACACACATTTTCTTGGTTTTCTGACCCGAAGTCTGCCCGGGACCACACGATCTTAGCCGAATAGAAAAACCCTACACCACGAGGCTTATATTTTATGACCTTTTTACAAATTTTAAACCGGTTCTCAAAAAGCGACAGTTTCACAATTCGGATGTAGATATATAGACGGAATTGCAAAATCCTTTTTTTCTTTGTTTAGGAAAATATACTTCCGGTTGGTTTCACATAAATTTAATGATGTTCTGGTTCAGGATTTCAGAAGTTTAGAAGACGGTTGTTGCAGTCTTAGTTTATGTTTTAGGACGATAAAATTATGTTTTTTAGGACAGTCCTTTTTTATATCATAAGATAGCAAACAAGCAGATGGGTCTCCTGATGGAAACAGTCAACCACCCAAAGACAGAAATACATAGACACCAAAGATATTAATGGTGCGTTGCTATCTTGTGGCGAGGTCTAATGCCACATGCATAAGTTTACCGGCTACCTTACCCTCCAAACCGGAACATGGCAGTAACAAGCACTGTCGCTATTGCGGCAGGAATAGGTAAGGCGGTGGTACCAGACCCAGGCGAGACAATGCAGAACTCTACCACCTAGTAGCCACGATGGTAGTGACCCGTATAGCCAATCGATCGCCTTTTACTATTTGCCTGGCAGAACGAAAGTTGGCATATTCTTCAAAGGAGGCTGGGACCAACACGTGGATAAAATTTGTTTTAAGTTTGACAACTGAAGAGTCGCCTAAATAGGTGTGAATAAAATAGTACCCTTGTGTGTACATTATCATGTATATCATATGAATGTAGTGTGCGTGATGTTTATTTTTATTAATCTAATGTATTTATAATATGCTGCGACTGCACTTGCGTCTATCGTCACAAAGCTTCGCGCAATGACGCGATACGTGCAGGTGTGACCGGCTATTATCGGCTATCGTCGCAAACATTCCGACTGCGTGTACCTTAGCGCGCTAATATCTTCGGGTAGATACGCGCAGGTATGGCCGAAGGGTTAGATTTTGTTTAAAAATATAAGGTTTCTGCAATCCTCCGTAATGTAAACTTTAATTGTGCTAAGTTTTATACTCCACTGTTCACGCAGTTGTCTTAAAAAGGGGTCCAAAGTTTTTCCTTCACGCATTAATACATAGCCTAGTATATATTCATTAGTCACTTTAATATCTAGTCAAACTACGTTCACGTTAAGTCAATCCTTCTCCTTCATCGAAAGATCACGTATTCTAAGACATATATGACGTAATTTCACAAAAAGCCGTCGTAAATGACTAGACAGTTTTGTTCGATAAATGGCTGTGGGTCCTTTTAATCCGAATTAATGTAGGCTTTTACTCATTTTGCTAGATTAGGGCTCCAACTTTCGTAGGAACTGACATTAAAATAAGTATCGTTAGACATGCTCATAAATTAACATACAAGGAATAATGAATATCAAGCATTTAAACCGATGTATTGTAAAACAGTTGAGTCTTTTTACAAGCTTTTTATTAGCTTAGTTTGTGTGTTAGTACGTAAAGGAAACTTCGAACATGGTTTTGACATACTTTAAAAACGGATTAATTTGAAACTGTGCTGCCTAATCAAGGACCGATGACAATGCATACATACATATTACATATATATCTTCGCGCCAGTTCCCCTACGAAACAGGCAGAGAAAACCGAATACCATACATCACGTTCCTTGCAGACTTGTCTCATTTCCTTCACATTCATTACTATCTTCATACAAATACGCATGTTGCGAATACTCTTGACAACACCTTCGGACAGCACTTGATCAATCTGATCATAGTTTGTCAGTCATGGTCTTCCCCGGTACCTGGTTCCTTACACATTCGCATTGTATATCTGTTTTGTAAACCTTTTATCTACCATTCTTTCTACATGGTCGAACCAACAGAACATGCCCTTTCTCATCTTTACACTAACACTTTCAGGCCTACCTCTTTCACTTCAACATTATGAACTCACTCCCTAAGTATTACGCCACATATTCATCGTGGCGGTCTCGTCTCAACCGCATTGATTCTACTATTACATCTAGTATATATATATGTATTTTATTTTCATGCCCTTTCTGTCATTCTCAACTCTCACTTCCATACAATACAGATACAGAGAACAATACAGAGTTAGAATAGCGTTCTGATATCTTCTATTGCAAATACAAGAACTTTAGTTTTCTCTTACAATCGTCATTCATAATTATTGTGACCAATAAATGACGCTCAGAGAAGTTGAGCCATCTGCATAAATCAGACAGGTTATCACTAGATCGCTCATGCGCATTCCCGCATTCAATTTTCTTGATATTTGGAGACACTTATCTAGATATCCAATGCAAGAATATAAATAGTTAGTCCTGTTATCCTTACCAGAATTTGTTTTTCTTTGCCCAATCAGCTATTTCTCGAATAAGTTATCGACCTCAAATAAAATGAAATTTTCGAAGAGGGAATCTGAAAACTAGCTATTTTATTCGGGAAAGGTAGCCCAAAATATTCATTTTGCGTATAAGTTACAACCATGAATAAAATAAATAAATATACAGAGCCTGATACCTGGCTCTTTCACCCAAGGAAGGCACCCAAATTGCTCATTTCTCTGATAATTCCTGTTTTTATTGAAACTCATTGATTTTTAGAGTTATACATTAAATACATTGTGTAGGTACTAGAGTTCTTTGACAACCTCTTTATCTTATACGTTTTAAATGAAACCACAATTTAATTAGAATTCACTTTAATAGTAAAGCGATGAAGTTAAAAAAAAATGAGCCACATTTAGATACATATATTGTTTGATCTTGGAGACAAGCATAGGACTACTCATAAGAGTAGTCAGGATTTTTTTCGTTTTGCGATTTCTGAGATAAAAAATATTTATCAAATATATTTCAAATGCAGTCAAAATCTATGTAAAATTTACTTTAATATTTCATTGGTAAAATTAAAAAATGAGCCACATTCAAGAACATACAAATTACAGACAAGCATATGACTACCCGTGACAATAGCCAGGAAGATTTTACGTTTTAAATTTAAAAAAACACGCAAACTAAATCTAAATATAATTTATACTTTCCATCGTCGGCACTTGGTGAAACTCCGTCATAATTATTGTTTTAAATTGAGTTTGATAGAATTATCTATCAAACTCAATATTTCACATCTACCGACCATTATTAACAATTCCTAACACAACGTATTTGTTGACAATTTAAGTTTTAGCCCTGATGATGCAGTAAAATGCGAAACCGGTTGGCTATTTAAATAAAAAAGTATATATTATATATAATTATATATATAATATATATATAATTATATAATATATAATATATAAAAGTATATATTATATATTATATATAATTAGTGAATTGTGAGACAGTACAAGTGTAAAATTTAAAACAATAATTAAATCTAAATAATAGTTTAAAAAAGCTGAAAAACACATTTTTATAGATAATCGAAATAAAAAATAAGAAACAAATAATAGTTTGAATAAAACTAAAAAACACGCTTTTTAAAACTAAAAAAAAGAGGCTAAAAAAATAAAAAATAAATTTAAATTAAAAATAGTGGTAAAATTTGAACAAATTTGAATTAAGAATAATGCTCATCCGAAGCACGAGGGTGTTAATAAACTACGCCTACGCAGACTCCGAGCCACAGCAGAAATTTCAAATTCTCAAAACACACTTTGAAAGACGTCGAAATACACTTTTGCTACACCCAGGGATCAAAACCGGAATGTCTTAATCTGATCCGAATAATCCTTAGACTACGAAATAGATTACACCAAGAGACATATTGATATTTACTGGCGATCGCCTTTTGGTCAAAATTCTATCATAGACTTAACAATAAAATCTCTTTTTTAATTTGGCAGACTTTAGCCATAAAGAAAAAAGTATACATATCATATATGTTTTTTTTATATCATAAGATAGCAAACAAGTAGATGGGTCTCCTAATGGGAAGTGTCAACCATTGCCTATAGACACCAAAGATGTTAATGTTGCGTTGCTATCTTGTGGCGAGGACAAATGCCACATGCATAAGTTTACCGATCTTACCCTCCTAACTGGAACACGACACCGACAAGCACTGACGCTATTGCGACAGGAATAAATAAGTGTGTAAATGTGTGTACATAATCTTGTATTCCAAATGAATGTAGTCTATGTAATGATTATTTTTATTTTTTTAATGTATTTAATGCATATTGCTTCAAAATATTGTTGTACTGCACTCCTCCGCAGTGTAAACTTTAACTGAGCCAAATTTCATACAATTTCATAAAAGTTCGCGCAATTGTCTTAAAAAGGGGTCCAAATTTTATCCTTCAAATATTATTATATAGATATATATGTAAAACATAAAACACTAACACAATAAATGTCAGAACAACAGACGAATGCGTAAAACATAAAACACTAACACAATAAATGTCAGAACAACAGACGAATGCGAAATCTGAAGGGAAGCCAGAGAATTTATATTTCTTTGAACACATATGATTGGGTCTAATAATGATTATTTTGAAACAATTACAGCTGTGAAAGGGTAACAATTTGCCCTCCAAGTTAGTCAGGGCGGGCCAGATGTTTTCAAATCGTCGCCGGAGATTTAATTAAAGAAAGTTTGCCAGCCTACGACGAAGTTGCCGCTTAAATATTTTGTTTGTTGCGCGCCTCTCAGAATTAAATGCGTTAGAATGGGGACATTTCAATTTAGGGGGATAGTCTAACGACGCAGTTTTGGTAAAATATGTATTTTTTATTATTTCGCAAATTATATTTGTACGCAAATAAACATTGTTAAGCAGTACATAACAGTACAATAAAAACGTGACCGAAACGTTAATCATCACGAAAATGTCTCAAGAAAATAGTTTTAGCATTTATAATATTGTTCAATATTTCGTGTTTTTTTTTATTATATTTGTGTTTTAGCATTTATAATATTGATCAATATTTCGGGTTTCTTTTATTATATTTGTGTTTTAGTATTCAAATGTGAAATTAACTAGTAGTACGTAATATGTACATCTAGCGATCAGTACAATTGAGGGAATCGAACACACAGCCAAAAAGAACTTCGCCACTTTGAACTAGTCGACACTGGCTCAGTAGGTTAGAGCATCCCGGCTTCAGGGAAGATCGCAGGTTCAAATCCTAGCGTTTTGAAGTTTTCAAGTTTTCCCAAGCACGGGATGAGTGCTAAAACACAAATATAAATGACAAGAATTAATCTAACCACAATGTAAGAAATTTCTTTTTCTGTGACTAGCCAACGATACTTATACATAGAAATACACATATAAATACTACATCTATGCTCTATGCTCATCAAACAAATGTTTGTCTTCTTCGGGAAACTAACTCGAACCCTATCGATTGCGTAGTTAAAAACACACGAATCAATCAGGACGGTCAAATTAGACAATGGCGATAATCCGATTAATTGTGGCGAACTGCTGACGTTCGGTTACCACTGCATGATGATATGTCTAGTAAATATGTATTTGGAGGCTGAGGTATCATGTAGTACTCTAAGTCCACCACACATATAACAAAGCACCATTAACGTCTTTGGGGTCTACAGATTATAGTTATCTTTTTCTATCAGAAAATCCATATGCCTTTTTGGTATCCTATGACTTAAATGGAATTGAAGACCGCCTCGTCGGTTGAGTGGATAGCGAACATCACTACGAATCTTCGTCCGATTCCCGATAAGGAGAAACATTTGTTTGATAAGTATAGATGTTTGTATTTCTGGGTTTGAGTGTTTATTATGTATACTTATAACAGTATTTACATATGTGTTTCTATGTATTAGTATCGTTGGCCAGCTCCCACAAGTAAATAAAAAAGATGAAATTAATTAAATTTTCTATTATCCGCGAACTGTTCTATGTATCTTCCGCGATGGTACCGAAAATAAAGACGTGCTTTTGTGCTTGGTGCCGGCGTCGGACGTGAGTGTAAAAGTGTGGTGGATGTGGGTTGATAATCGTGCCACTGGGATCTTCTTTTTGTCCGGTATATCGGTGAGTCTTATTCATCTATTTAACCGACTTTTTCTTTTCGACACCATTGCAGAAGATACATAGAACAGTTCGCGGATAATAGTATATTTAATTAATTTCACCTTTTTTATGATGGATTTCCGCAAAGTAACGCCTGAATCAATAAAACAAGTAAATAATTTGCTTATTTTGGGGTTAGATCAATTCATGTGATTTGTCCAGCGCTATTATTTTACAAAATAAACAACATTTTCAACATCTTACTCAAATATTGATTGACTTTACAGTTTTTTATTATTGTTAAACATCTGATGTGGACAGGTCGCATCGGATGCGAAACCCAACTCTTGGCTTGGCGAGATATCGCCACGCCCACGTAACTATGCCTCTCTCACCATTTGACCTGGCGATCTCTTTTTTAATTTGATTTATTATGTATTTTCTAAATAAACCTTTATTTTATTTTTTTATTTTTAATCTATATTATTACTATTATAAATGCGAAAGTTTGGATATTTGGATGTTTGGATGAATGGATGGATAAATGTTTGTTACTCAATCACGCAAAAAAATCACAAAACGGATTTTAATGAAATTTAGCACACAGGTAGATGATGACCTGAAAAAGCACATAGGGTACTTTCTATCACAGAAAAATTAGGTGATCCCGTATAATAATATGATGCAAGAGGCTGGACGCTGCAGCTAATGGATGTATTTTCTAAAATAAGCTATCACACATATTTTTACACGAAATAGTTTAAATATTTCACACCTGAGAGGTGTCTCACGACAGTCCACTTTTTTATTAAATGACAAGTAGCAAGTTAAGAGCTAAACTATCCCCTCGAAGCTGCGAAAGCCGTGAAAGTAATTTAGCAGTGGTTGGCGGAGCCGCGTGCTGAACTTTGTGTCTTTATCAGAACTTTCTGCGGGATCAAATCAGTTAGGCTTTCGCAATTATAATTCCTTTGTGTGTCTCATTGACTTAATAGCAATGATACTGGTGCAGACGCATGTTTTACTGGGTTCTATTCCCAAGTTGCGTAAAAATTAAAAACTTTTAATAACAAAAAAATCCGAGGCAGTTATTAAACCTGTGATAGAAGTGAATGTCGTTGGTCGAGTGGTTAGTATCCCTGACTACGCAATCTATGTGACCAGGGTTGGATTCCCGACAGAGGCAAATATTTCTATGATGAGAATAGATGTTTAAATGTTGGTATTTCTCGTTTTGAGTTTTTATTAAATATAGTTCATAATTTACATGTGTTTTTCTATAAATATTTTCGTTCAGCAGTACCCATATCATAATATAAATAATTTGCTTATTTTGGGTTTAGATTACCGTTATATGTCCACTGATATATTTATTATTATTTTTATTACGTAATATCTAATCTTCATTTAATTGGGCATACGTCTTAGCCCATCGCAAGACTAATTCTATCTTCTATTCTATTTCACATGTTATATCATAAAACTAAACAATGTTCTACGTTTAAAAGCAAACAAAACTGTCAGTAAATATGTAACACCCTTTACATTAAGGTATTACAGTACCCTAAACATTAGCACGTTGATGTTATGTTAGGTTGATATTAGGTATCATTAAATAGTATAAATAAAGTCGCTTTCTCTGTCTGTCCCTGTGTCCTTATATCCTTATGTATGCTTAAATCTTTAAAACTACGCAACGGATTTTGATGCGGTTTTTTTAATAGATAGATTGATTCTTGAGGAAGGTTTAAGTGTATAAACCTTTTCGATATTCCCACGGGAACAAAAGCTGCGCGGGTGAAACCGCGGGCAGGTCGCTAGTCTACCATAAAACAAAAAATCTATTGTGTGACATTAAATAATAGTTAATCTATAGAGATGAATACGTGTTATTTAAAATATAGAACCTCGTATTATCCATAAGATCCGAAAAAAAAAACAATTTACAAATTTTACCAATGATTAAGATTTTATTTTACCAAAAATCGTCTAACACTGCTATAGAATTGGACTTTGGTAACCAGGCAGTACAGTACTTTCCCAGCCAGGAAAGATCTTTCTTTTCCCTTACCACATCCTCATTACGAGTGTGACATCGTCAGCCTCCACAGTTATGACGTCTCCTGAAAGTCGTTGGCCCACTGGTTCTATCGCTAAGCTCTCCAGTGGTACAGACCAGGCAGCAACGTCACTAAATTTTCACTACAAGAAATTGATACAGCTGAAACCAAACTAGCGCCCATCTTATCGTCAAACCAGATAGCGCGCATACAGGTAAGTTGTATTTCAATGGTTCAATGTGGCAAAAAACTCTCAATCCCAGTTTTGTCATAAAGGAGAGGGGGATTTCCGAGCCCAAATGTAAGGGGTTGAAGTGTGGTTCAACAAAAGTCATATTTTTCTATTCCAAAGTTCAAAATATGAGCCTTAACCGCTTTCTAAGAAAAAATAAATCACGAAAATAAGTTTGCAGTAAATTGTATAATCGATAAAATTATAATCAATTTGTGTAAATAATTTTAATCAAAATGCAAACTTATGTAAGTATATTTAAAGTGTATTCTTGATTCATATTTAATGTAATCAACAGTAAATAACAATTATTTTACAAACCGCTTATAATATAATAAGAAAAAATATCATCGATGCAATTTTAATAATCGATTGATTACATTAAATCGAATTAATACGATTTAATGTCTGTGGATTTAATACAGCTAAAAGTGAAAATTACAACTGACATCACTGACAGCTCGCAAGTCGTGATTTCACTGCTTGCTATTTTGGGTACAGAAAGACATCCTTTAATTTGTAGTTTCAAAAGTCTGTGTTTTAATATTTTGTTAATTTATAAACATGAAACATTGTTGCCTATATTACAAGTACCAGTCGCTCATATTGTAAACGGTAAGATAAATTATACCGTGGTACCGTAACCTCGCTTTTACTGTATTTCTTATATCTTTGTTCTCACTTCTCAGATTGCTACGATGTGTAAAATTTTCAGTATTTATAGCATTTTAAATTAGCTATTACTTGACATAATTTTCATCTTATTACAAGAGGGCCCAAGATCGTATGGAAGGGTTTCCGTCCCCTTTACTTTAGAGATAACTAACAGTTAGTTATAAGTAACATATTAATCGTTCACCTATCATTTACATTGGTATTTTTTATATCATAAGATAGCAAACAAGAAGATGTATATTCTGATGGAAAGATAAAACCAACGGAAAAAGGCTTCAAAGATGTTAGATGCATTGCTATCCATTTAGCTGGATGGTAATGCCACATACATAATTTTACTGGCTACCTTAACCATCCAAACTGAAACACAACAGTGACAAGCAATAACGCTATTGCGGCAGGGATAATATGATGGTGGTACCATATACCCAAACAAGACGTTGCGAAACTGTACCTTATTTTACATAATTCATTGTTTACTGTAGGTTTAAAATACACAAAAAGCTTCTTAATATTAACGTTTCGTAAATCATTTCATTAATCACTTTATTTTCTAGAGTCATTTTCATTTTTATTTCACAGGACATACAAGTAGTTGACAAACGACCAGTTACTTCTCCGATTGAAAAAGATAACTATTGCCTATAGAAACCAAAGATGCTAATAGTCGTTGCTATTCATGTGGCATAAATTTATTGATTACCATAAGCTCCAAACTAAAACACGACAACAAAAAGCACTGACACTATTGTGACAGGAATAGTACATGTCAGTTCCTAATCGTTTCTTTGCTATTCTATACTGTAACAAGTAGTTGCTAATTGATGAAAAGAAAGTTCTTGTCGAGATAATCTCTAATAAACTACTTAGTCAGTGATTTGTAAAATGTCATTGGCTTAAAGTACATATTGTATAGCCTAGAGGAGCTTTTTGGAATTAAATATCTCTTCACAATAGTCTATAATGATTAGTACCACAATAAAGCATTTATGATTCGTTTCAAGTTATCGTCATAAAGCGGTTTACAATTTTTAGAACTATAATGTATATATTCGTCGTCATTCATTCGTCATCAGATGTTGTATAACAGAGTGCTAAGTGTGAGTTTTTCTTTTCGCATTCGATCGTGGGCGCGTTTCGAGTTTACTAGGAATTTGTTTGTGATTTGTACAGCGCCATCTAGTGGTAAATGTGAGAAACCAGTTTACCACTAGGTGGCGCTGTATAAATCACATGCAAATTCCTAGTAAACTCGAAACGCGCTCGCGATCGAATGCGAAAAGAAAAACTCACACTTAGCACTCAGATCTTTTAATTTTTTCGGTATTTCAAAACGCCACACGGGTAGTAAGGTACTTTTATCATGGTTGCTTCCTCCATCAGGATAGCTATCAGCCTTGTTGTTCTCCATTTATATAAGAAAATCTGATTTTGGCTATTGAATTAGACGATGGCATTTGTAAATGTTTCCTTACAAAAGCGTTAGTCCCTGGGCCCAATTGATGTATTAAAACTTCCATCGAGTTGAACCGTCTAGGACTTTTACAAATTTTCTTACATATTATGCCGCGTCGTAATACTTTGTATCGTGTTTATATCTGCACTTACGTCCATCGTCCCGAAGTAATTGTGCCGATTTGACACTAAAAAAATATCGCGATAGAAGCTGTAATCATATCAGCAACAACGATAGTTTTCACGAACTATCGTGCAATAATCCAAGATGGCTGAACTCATTTTCAAACATGTAATTATGGACGACGACTATTTTTTTTTATTCAACATAAAAGAGCTTTGTCACATACGTGAACATACCGCTCTGGTTGACAAAATTAAATATATTACTATATGTAGTATATGATTAAAAACTCGACGACTACCTTTGCTTTTAATTGTTAATTACTGTGTGCTAATAGGTAATTTTTTTGTGACTCACATTTTTAGGACCCCGTATGATAGATTCAGCTCGCCATTTCGCCGTTTCACTCGTCTTCTTAACAACCCGCATACGTTTACGTACACATTAAACGAAAATAACGGCTGAAATGAACAACGCTAGTCCAACCACGCAACACTATTTGTTAGCGCGCTATAACCTTTTGACGTATCGGCAACTTCGGTATAAGGCACATGTAATCCAAATGTTGCGATGATAGCCCGTCACATCTGCATGTATCGTGTCATTGCACGAAGCTTCATGACGATAAACGCAAGTACGGTCGCAGCATTTCCCCGTATTGGTTCCGGGCTCCTTTGAAGAATAGGCCAACTGTCGTTCTGCCAGGCAGGTCGTAAAAGGTGACTGAGTGGCTATGCGCGTCACTAGCATCGTGACTACTAGGTGGTACAGTTCTGCATCGGATCGACCGGGTCTGGTACCACCGCCATACCTATTCCTGCCGCAATAGCGTCAGTGCTAGTCACTGTCGTGTTCCGGTTTGGAGGGTAAGGTAGCCGGTAAACTGATGCGTGTGGCATTAGACCTCGCCACAAGATAGCAACGCACCATTAACATCTTTGGTGTCTATAGGCGATGGTTAACTCTTTCCATCAGGAGACCCATCTGCTTGTTTGCTCAAAGTCAAAGTCAAAGTCAAAAGTCAAAACATTTTTATTCAAATTATCCTTTACAGGCACTTTTGACGAGTCAACATTTTTTGAGTTACTACCGGATCGGAAACGCGGCCACACACTGAAAAGATCCGGCGGAAGAAACTCAGCGGGCTTGTCTTTTTTTGTGCATATACATTTTTTTTAAACAATGTTATTACAATTACAATTACAATGTATTTATGAATAATATATTATAATTATTATGAGACTGCTATGAGGAGCAATTAATCCCATGCCTTATTATCATCCAAATATTCAGATATTTTATAGTAACCTTTTTTACAAAGTTTCGATTTGATACATTTTTTAAATTTGTGTATTGGTAGATCTTTAATAGCATTTGGAAGTTTATTGTAAAAGCGTATAGATTGCCCCATAAAAGAGTTACTTATTCTGTGGAGACGTGATACATGCAGAGCAAGATTGTTTTTGTTCCTTGTGTTTACATTATGTACATCACTATTTTTCTTAAATGAAGAAATATTTTTACGAATATACATCAAGTTTTCAAATATAAACTGTGATGGTACGGTTAAAATATTAATTTCTTTAAATTTTTCTTTTAGGGAAACTCGTGGACTGAGATTGTAAATAGCTCTTACAGCTCTTTTTTGTAAAACAAAGATTATATTTATATCAGTGGAATTTCCCCATAGTAGAATCCCATAAGACATAATACTATGAAAATAACTAAAATACACAATTTTCGCAGTGTCTACGTCACTAATCTGTCTCATTTTTTTAACTGCAAATGCCGCTGAACTCAGTCTACTCGTTAATTTGTCGATATGTGGTCCCCACTGTAGTTTTTTATCTATCGTAATCCCTAAAAAGACAGTAGAGTCCACAAGATCCAATTTGTCCCCGTTAAGTTGTACATTGGTATCTATATGCCTTACATTAGGCGTTGAGAATCTAATACACTTGGTTTTATTTCCATTTAATAGGAGGTTGTTAACATTGAACCAGTGTACAACTTTTGTAATCGCAATGTTCACTTCGTCATACTTACCAACTCGTCTTTTCACTTTAAATAAAAGTGAAGTGTCATCCGCAAACAGTACGATTCCATGCCTATCGCCAACAAAGAAGGGCAAGTCATTCATATATATCAAAAACAAAAACGGACCAAGAATGGATCCTTGTGGAACACCCATGGTGACAGTGGCACCGTTTGATCTTATTCCATTGATATCGACCCTCTGAGTTCTTCTATTCAAATACGAAGTCAGAAGATCGAGGGCCTTACCTCTAATGCCATAGTAGTGTAATTTCCTGATTAAAGTATTATGATGAACACAGTCAAATGCCTTAGATAAATCACAAAATACTCCAATTGCATCATGTGATTCCTCCCAGGCTTCATAGATTTTTTTCAATAATTCCACACCAGCATCTACGGTTGAGCGACCCTTTGTAAATCCAAATTGTTTAGGATGAAACAGTTCAAATTTGTTAAAATGTTTTAACATTTGATTAAGAATTATTTTTTCAAATATTTTACTCAGGGAAGGCAGAACCGAGATAGGCCGAAAGTTAGTGAGATCTGATTTACAGCCAGACTTAAATATTGGAATTACTCTTGAGAGTTTCATTAAATCAGGAAAAACACCATTTGTTATACAGCAGTTAAATATTACAGCTAAGTATGGTGCAATGATATTTATTACTGAGGCAATGATTTTAAGGGAATGGCCCCATAAATCTGCAGTTTTTTTAATTTCTAGTGTTTTGAAAGCATTTAATATATCTTTAGAATCAATAAAAGAAAATTCAAAATTTGATTCACACTTGTTGACACATTGCTTCAATAATAATTCCGCGGTACTGGCTGAAGAGCTTAGACTTTGGGTTGTTCTGATGGCCACATTAGAGAAGAATTTTTCAAATTCCTTAGCTACCTCCAAATATCCCGTAACATTGACTCCTTCTACATTTAATTGGTATTCTTCATCAAAAATACTAGTCTTGCCAATTTCACAATTTATGATGTTCCATGTTGCCTTTATTTTGTTAGAAGAGTGTTTTATCATATTTTTTATGTGTATTGACTTGGCAGCATTGCAAGCTCTTTTAAAAATCTTTGAATAATTTTTAACATACTCTTTGAATTCAGTACTATGATTAAAAGATTTTTCATAATATAAATCAAATAACCGATTCCTGCTTTTAAAAATTCCTGCAGTTGCCCACTCACTAAAACCTCTGCGTTTACTTACAGATATAGATTTTGGTGTAAATATTTGCCTATATTCTGTATCTATCAAATTAAAGAATGTATCATATAAATTATTTGGATTTTCTTGAAAGGGCATCTCAGGCAATTTTGCAGCTAAATTTTTTTTAAAACGTTCTAATCGACTACTATTTATAGGAACAAAAACAATTTCTTTTCTCTGAAGTTTATTTGGTACTCTCAAAAATTGAACTGATTGCCCAGTATGGTCTGAATCTAATGTATTTATAATTGAGCTATTTGTAGGTGTTATATTTGAAAATATGTTATCTATACAAGTAGCACTAGAGGCAGTTATTCTAGTTGGTTCATAGAAAATTTTGTGTAAATTATAAGATTTGAATAGATTTATAAACTTATGTGATAAAGAAGATTGTTCTAAAATATTAATGTTAAAATCTCCACAGATAACAATGTTCATCTTTGAATTTGAGGCTTTATACATAACCTCCTCCATTTTGTTAGAAAACTCTTCAAAAGCTGCACAAGGAGGCTTATATACACTTATTACAATAAATTGCTCGAACTCAATACAAGCAATCTCGATGACTCGTTCAACAGAAAGGCTCACAATATCTTTACGTTCTTTAAATTTAATTAGTTTGTTAACAATAATTAAAGAGCCACCATGTATCATCTTACTTCTGCTAAACGAGCTGCCAACTATGTGATTATTGAAGCTGAACATGATCTGATGACTTTTAAGCCAGTGTTCTGTTATACAAAGAATGTCCACGTTATTACAGTTCATGAACAACTCCAATTCCAAATCTTTACCCATCAGCCCTTGAATATTTTGGTGAACCAGGTTTAACCGACAGTTTAATTCTTTTTTATTATTAGCTGATGGTACATTTTCTTTACATTTGCCTTTATAACATACATATTGTGTATCAATGGCAATTTCGCTTACACTGAAATTTAAATGTCTATTAGTACCAAATAATGCATTGCAAGAGGTTGACTCCATTGTCTTAATTACTAATTTAAATTATGTGGAACATGTTCCACGCTCAAAGGAATGCTACTTAAATTACGTAGCTGCTCAATAGAAGCAGCTGTGTTAGCCAAGCATTTGGCTTTATTAGAAATATAAAAATATAGCGAAATTGCTATTTGTCTTTTATAGTAATTAGAAAGATAAAATTTATCTTTAGTTAAAAAGTATTTAATTTTAATAAATGAATTACAATCTATGAATTGAAATTTATCGTCATACAATGACATTGTTTGTAATCTAATATTGCACTTATATCTAATATTATTTTCAGTCTGTGGCAAACTGTTGCTATATGGTAATGCAAATAGAAGTATCTTTTCAACATTTAACATAGATAATTGTTTAAAATACTTTTTTACAATGTTTATATTGGCATTCCCTCTTCTCCCAGTACATAATATTAGTATAGTATTTTTGCTATAATTATTAGAAACAATTTTTTCAACAATATAAGAAAAGCTAGCATTTGGTATACAAAAGTTCGTTATTGGATAACCAAATGTTTCAGATAATATTTGTCCCATGTTTTTACCAATCTCATCACAATACATAATTTTCCAAGTTGTGGTGATCTTTTATAGGTGAAGTAGTAGTACTGAAACTGACAGACAAACCCTCAGACTGAACTTGTGGCAAAGTTATGCAATTCAAAGATGGTGGTAAATGGTCTTGTGCAGTGGGTGACTTATGATGTAAATAATTATTGAACAAAGAGTTGCATCTCTCTTCATTATACTTACAAAGATCTACCAAACTATTCATAGCCAATATATGTTCTTTTATTTCCTTTTGTGCTAATTCATATTTTATTGTAATGTTCTGTAGAGAATTTTGTAAACTATTAATTTCAGTCTGTAAGTATAGTATGTCTGTTTCATACTTATTTAAAATACCTTTAGTTTTAATTAGGTTTTCTCTGCATAGCTTATATTTTTTTAAGATCAATTTATTCTTATGAATATTTTTTTGTGTTTTTCTTATTGTTTTATTTAATTTTATATATTTTATAAGTTTATTTTTACTAGAAAAGATTTTAGTATTTGTGTTCTTTATTGAATTGTTGTCATCGGTTAGATCAATTGTAACTATTGGGATAGAATTATGGGATTGAATGGATTTTTGAATAGAAGAAGTGGCTGAATTTGAGCAAGTGTTTTGCATTAATTCATCATACAGCAATTGGGTATGCGCTAGTCTGTTGTTCCAACTATCACACTCCATTTTATCAATTGTCTGCTGTGCCACACTAAGTCTTCGCTCTAATTCGGTATTACGCCTTAGTGTGGTATCAAATTCACTGCTGCACTGATCAAATGTGTTTACTATATGGTGCAGCCTGTCACGTTCTTCACAGACACTAATATACTGAGCATGTAATTCAGCCATTTCCCCTTTTAATTTCTTATTATTATCGAGTACTGTTAAGACTTCTCTTTCACTATCCTCGTGTTCTTTTTCTAACTTTTGACATAAGTCTTTATATTTTTTCAATTCTTGTAAAGTAAGATGTAGCTTATTTTCCTCTTGGCGAGCTAAAGCCTTACGAGTCATCATGTTTCTGTTTTAATTGATATATGAATAACAGTATACGAGTGTACTCAAATAACTGAAATTATATGTATGCTTATATATTTAAGTATGTGTAATGATAATAAATAAACCTATATTACAAGACTAAAAGTGTGGTACTGAAATATTTCCCAGACTATATGTAACTATGTTAGCAGGCACAGATTCTCCGTTTTGTTTGGTTATTCACACAAGCAAAAGGAAAAAACAATAGGGGTGCACAGCTAACAAGTACT
Source organism: Apodemia mormo (assembly GCA_036924255.1). Taxonomy (NCBI): domain Eukaryota; kingdom Metazoa; phylum Arthropoda; class Insecta; order Lepidoptera; family Riodinidae; genus Apodemia; species Apodemia mormo. The sequence continues at coordinate 42,760,571 of JAUPFN010000006.1, forward strand.
GTAAAGCATCTAAATATTCTGTTTGTATATTACTAGTGTGATGGTAGTGGTCCCAATCATCCGTTCTGTTTATCCAAAAACAAACAAAAGGAGAACGAGTTCACCACCAGTTGTTTTAAATGTGAAATGTGTTATAAATATAAAATGTATCGTAAAACAGAAACTTACGGCACTAACAAGGAAAATAATCCATAATCCAAAATTAGAAATTCAAAAATTATTTCGTTGCAACTTGCAAGTTTGACAGCTACACAATAGTTTAATTTACTTTTGAATTTGTTGTAATACTCTTCAAGAACACGAGGTAAACACTTATTTCGTAGCTAGGGTTAAATGAATAATTAGAAACTGGCAAATTAGGACAAATTGAATCTAAAACACATAAATATTAATTAAATTACTGGGAGAGAATTTCTTTTAAACTATACACCAGTGTTGCCACAGCTCAATATATCTTATAATATGAAAAAATATGCTATCTTATAATATAAAAAAAGCATAAGAGCCCTAATCGATTCGATTCGATTTCACGTCAATCGAATCGAATCGATCGTTTTGTTATGTGTAGGGGAGAAGTTGTCACTGTTGTGTATCAATAGATGGTGAACTAACTTTAACATGTAGCAGCAGTAACACATTCCTGCTATATGGATGATGTCAACGCACTGTTGGTTATTAAGGTTCACATTTCGCTTAGCACTTTCATATAATATGACGACTGTTTTATAAAGCTTATGAATCTTTGATATTTTGTATGTTGTAGGATAGCAAACAATGGGATAGTTCTTCTCGTGATAAGGGATAACCATCGCTTATAAACAGAAAAGAAGTAATTGGTGCGTTGCAATCTGCGTCGCGGGTTGAAAGCCTTATTTAGTTGTTCTTTAATCTGAAAAACAACTGCGACAAACACTGACGCTATTGCGGCAGCAATACGTTACAGAACAATACCCCCTAATTACTAATCACAATGTTGCAAAACAAATTCAATGTGCCCGTCACCTCTTGTTACCTTCCGTGTTGTTCCGGGAAAAGACCTATTACCTTTCAATCAGGCAGGTCGTAAATTGCCTTTATGTGGGAATATGGAAATACTTTCATGCCCTAGAGGTTAAAATTAAAAAAAAATAGCCTGTGTTTTATCCCGGATCTTTACTAGCTCCTTACTAAATCTATCAAAATAACTCGGTAGTTTAGCCGTAAAAGCGTAATAGACAGACACATGGATATACGGACAGACTTTCACATTTACAATATCAGTATTTAGTAGGTATGAATAAATGTTAAAACACCAAATAATCGTACAAAATCGATCACAGTTTATACATTGTCCCAAAACTCAAATAGGCACATAATCCGAACATATGATGAAGATGCCTCTGGCGACGGAAGCCGACCTTCATTAAGGTACAAAGGCCAATATAGGGGACGTGCGGACGAAACGAAATGACACTGTTTGATGCAATCAACCCGGCATGTTCGCAAGACTGGCGCGGGATTGCGAACACAAACCGGACTTTAATCATCTCCGAATTTAAAGGACTTTTCTCGAAACAAATTTGTTTTTTCGATTGCGATGAAAAATTTGCTTTATTCGCCTACATAAAAGTGAAGGATATTTTTTATACATCAAAGGCTGGCAAACAAGTTGAAGGTTCTCTTTATAGAAAGAAAAAACCATGAACTCATTTTTTATATCATAAAATAGCTAACAAGCAAATAGCTCTTTTAATGGAAAGAGAAGCCATCGCCTATAAACACCAAAAATGATTGTGGTGCGTTGCTATCCGTGTGGTGAAGATGGCAAAGCCACAATCATAAGTCTACCGGATATCTTACCTTCCAAACCGGAACATGATGGTGACAAACATTGATGCTATTGCGGCAGGAATAAGTAAAAAGGTAAAAAATACCAAATATCCGGGCGGAATATTGCGACCAACCAACCATACCAACTAACAGTCATGATAATAGTGTTTGTCGCCTTTTACACCCTGCCTGGTAGAAGGAGGCAGGAGGAGGAAGGAGGTACGTGAAATATATACGTATGTATATAGTTGTTAAATGAATCTAGCGATCAGTACAATCGATGGAATCGACCACAAACCAAAGAAAAATTCTCGCCACGTTGAACCAGTTGACAGTGGCTCAGTTGGTTAGAGCATCCCGGCAAAAGGAAAAATCGCGGGCTCAAGTCCTGCCGTGTCGAAATTTTTCTTTATGGTTTTTAAAGTTTTTCCAAGCACAGGATAAGTGCTAAAACGTGTATAGAGATAACCATCGTCTTGATATTTGATAACACCAAAGATGTTAATGGTGCGTTTCTGTTCTTGTGGTAGTGATAGAATACCATGTGCATAATTTACCAGCTACCTTACCCTTCAAACAAGCATTGACACCATTACGGTACCAAATCCGGTAGAGACGTTGCAGAACGCAACCACGATGTTACTGACCCGTATTAGCATCTATCGCCTTTACGAAATGCCTAGCATAGTACAGGCAAAAAAGGAATTATTCCTAAATTGCGGAGTTTTTTTAATGATTTGAAAAGGCTGCCTTTTTAACTACTCCTATTTTTTTCTATAATTTCTCACATTTTAACCTTTTAATAGGTAAGGCGGTAGTACCCGACTTACCTATTCCTGCCGCAATAGGTAGCCGGTAAACTTATGCATGTGGCATTAGACCTCGCCACAAGATAGCAACGCACCATTAACATCTTTGGTGTCTATAGGCGATGGTTGATTCTTTCCATCAGGAGACCCATCTGCTTGTTTGCTATCTTATGATATAAAAAAAAGTAAATATAATGAAGTTGAAAGGAAAACTATCACGGCTTAGAAGACGGCTTAGAAGTTTTTGAGTAATAGTTGACCAACTTATAAAATGTACTTAGATCAGTTTTTATAGGAGGTGAACTCGTGGTGCAGATATATACAGACTGACTGGTGAGTTACATTCGATACTTCTGGAGAATACTTGTTACTCGATTCTCGTTAAAATGAAGTAATAAAATTAGGGGCTTAATTTTTGACAAATGTTTCTTTAAAAATAAGTTAAATGTGGACATTATACTCTCCTAAGCACGCCGCGCTAGTCGACATCAAGGACACGCCGCCGCCACCCCCTGCTTTCAACCTCACTACCAGCGCAGTCCAAGTATAGCACAGGTAAATATAGGATTCTCGGTGTTTACTAAGTTTACTAAAAAGTATTTTAATATTAATTTTTAATGTTATTTTTTCTCATCATATATGATCGCCAACTATCACGTCCTTAAATATTGAAGGTAACTCACCAGTCAGTCTATATATTTGTTATTGACGTTGAATAGCTTATATGTTCATAGTATGAAACTATAAAAGCCCTGTTCTTAGTCCGAATTATTGTGATGGGGTCACTATACCCTATATTGTGCGTGTCGGGCCACGCACAATATAGGGTATATTGTGCGTGGCCCGACACGCACTTTACCAAATTTTTTTCTGTATATCATAAGATACAAAACAAGCCGATGGCTGATTCCTGATAGGAAGAGACAGCCATCGCTTATAGACACCAAATAGATATGTCAATTATGCGTTACTGTACTTACTACTGGCAGATTCTTAATGCCACATTGCATAAGTTTACCGGGTAGCGTAAGGTATAGCCTCCAAACCGGAACACGACAGTGACAAACACTGACGCTATTGCGGCAGAAATAAGTAAATCGGTAATACCAGACCCGGGCAAGACAAAACAAAACTCTAATAATAATAATAATGAGTAACATAATCTTCTAATAGATCGTTTACGCTGTATTTTTACTTTTACAATACATAGGTAATACATAAACCACATAAAAGTCAAGATTTTTAAACCAAATAAATTTTGGTTGCAGTAACACGCATCTATTGCGATGCAAATGCAACTAGTTTGCATGCCGCAAGCTAAGATTTGTAGCGCGGCCTCTTGATATCATGTTTCGGAATTATGATAGGGTTGCGCGTCGGGAATATTAATCCCGCGAATCCCGCGAAACTGGCGGGCGTGTTTGCGGAGTCTAAATTTAGGGCCTCCTCTGACGACCGAACCTCTTTATTTGTTTAAAAAATGAAAAATATATATTACTGCCGGTTATGTTATTTTAGTACCGATTTTTTTATATTAAGGTAAGAACCTGATAGCTATATGCCCCGTTTTGATTGAAGTATATTAAAAATATAGGTGATCCCTGTGTTGGTCCGGACTCCTTTTAAGAATAGACCAAATTCCGTTCTGCTAGGCAGGTTGTAAATGGCGACCGATTGACTATAGGTATCATCACCATCGTGACTAGTAGATGATAGAGTTCCGCAAAGTCTCGCCCAGGTATTTGGTACCACCGCCTTTCCTATTAAAAATCTCATAATTCCGATATTATTCGAGTGGAGGACTCGTCAAAAAATCATCGAATGTGTAAGACAAAAGTTTTTTTTTCGTATTTTTACTAAAATATTCAAGCATTCAAAGTGAGAAACAAATTATTATTGTTATTAATCAATATTTCTTTCGAAGAAGAAGATAGGTGTCTCCTCAAAACAAAGCTGCTTACAAAAATTCGGCTTGTTATTAATCAAATATAAAAATGTTCGTAGGATCACGGTCTAATAAGTTTCTATCTATATCTTGTTTCTTAAAACTTGGAATACTTACCAAATTTAATTATGTTAGGAAGATGTAATCTATTAAAAAATTGACGTCAGATTTAAAAAGATCCTCTACTCCGGCCCTAACCTCGCAATATACCTATATATATGCCAGTGAAAAGAACCACTGGAACGATGATTTGAGTACGTGCGATGCGAGCGGATTATGGATAGTTTGAATATATTTTTGGATAAACAAGAACATTTTTGAAAAGGCTTTTTGTGTTTTTCACTGCGGTACGAGAATGTATTTTGGCGATTTCATTGGATTACCAGATAAAAACATTTACTGTGAAACGAGGCATTCTATTTTATCTGTTCCATATTTAAATATTTTTTAAAGGATATGCGGGGCAAAAAAGGTCAATGTAGGTAGGTAAAAAGACTTTTTACCTATTATTATATCCTAGAACTGCTATATGCTGTCGTTTATTGGAAACATGGTGTTATCTTTCTTAGTGTCAGCCGTGAAGTAATAAAAAGCAGTCGCTCTAGGTGCCAATTTACTAAGTGCACTAAAATGGCAAATTGAACCGCAAAATCGAATGTAATAAAGTTTTGCCAGCGCCTTTCATAAAGCGCTAGGAGCTGTGGCTGGCAGGAGCGGCGGAATACACTTGCATCAATACACACACATATACATCTACACATATATCTATAGTCTAACCTATATAAATACTAACTGACCCGGAAATCATTGTTTTACCATACAAATTACTTGTAATTATTTTTTTGTTATAGCACTCACCCCGTGCTTGGGAAAACTTGAAAAACTTTAAAAACAACAAAGAAAAATATCGACATGCAGGGATTGAACCTGCGACCGTCTCTCTAAAGCCGGGAAGCCCTACCACTGAGCTAGTGTCGACAGGCGACGTGGTGAAATTCTTCTTAAAAAACAACAAAGAAAAATATCGACACGCGGGATTGGAACCTGCAACCATCTCCCTAAAGCTCCCGGCTTATAAAAACTCCAAGTACATTTTATAAGTTGGTCGACTATTACTCAAAAAATTGTAATAATAGTATTACTTTTAACTTCATTATATTTACTACTTACCGTGAATTTTTTCTCATCCCCCAAACGAACCGTTTAGGTGAGGCGAGGGGCACCTGATTCTAACAAAATTAATACTTTAAAGCTTAATATTTCACAAAATTTTTCGCCGTGTTGGTCCCGGCCTCCTTTGTAGAATAGGCCAACTGCCGTTCTGCCAGGCAGGTCGTAAAAGGCGACTGATTGGCTATCGAGTCACTAACATCGTGGCTACTAGGTGGTAGAGTTCTGCATTGTCTCGCCCGGGTCTGGTACCACCGCTTTACTTATTCCTGCCGCAATAGCGTCAGTGCTTGTCGCTGTCGTGTTCCGGTTTGGAGGGTAAGGTAGCCGGTAAACTTATGCATGTGGCATTAGACCTCGCCACAAGATAGCAACGCACCATTAACATCTTTGGTGTCTATAGGCGATGGTTGACTCTTTCCATCAGGAAACCCATCTGCTTGTTTGCTATCTTATGATATAAAAAAAAAACAAACAAATCCCTTAATCAAAAAATTGTTTACACAAACCTAAAATATTTTTCAAAAACCTATCCAATGATATGCCACACTATGGGGTACACGAGAAAAAAATTAACATCCCCAAATTACAGCTAGAACTACCCTAAAAATACTTTTAAAGATTTTATGTTACCACTTTGTTTCCGTATGTTCTAATGTGTATATTTGTGACAAATTACAGCTTTTTAGTACTAAGGATCTCTGAGCTATGGTGCGGACGAACAGACGTAACTATAAGGGTTCCTGGTTTACTTCGAAACTCTAAAAAACTTGAGAGGTGTCAAGGGACACCCGGATGGAACGAAGTTACTTTTATTATTATTTACAAAAAACCTGTATACACTCAACAAAAATAATCGTCGCGACACCACACTGTTCAATGCGAAATAGAAATGAAAATATCTGGCTTGCTTTCTATAAGAGAGAGAGAGAGAGAAACATGCGCACGCCGCACAGCATACAATAGCTTACTATAGCAAAAAGTGTCGTGACAACTTTTCGTAAGAATTTTTTCCGTCTAGCCCCCTTTCACAAAACGCGATAATGAACTTCGTTCCAAACATAAGCAATCTTGACTCTTAACCGTGATATACGAAATTTAATTCTCTTTACCCATCATGTGAGATTATACACAAAGATAAACTCGTATGTAAGAAAATGTATCGCCAATATAGCCGGAAGCACATAATTATCCAATACATTGCACACCGTCAGCGATTTCTCAGTGACAACGTATTGCATACTCGACAATAATATGAAATCAATACCCGCTGATTCCTACATGATTGTAGCCGTGTCGCTGTACGCATCATCGCATCAGATTTAATTATAATGCCATCAGCGTATCAGTTACAGAATCAACTGCCCCTTGTTTTCGTAAATTGCGAATGTACGTATTTCGCTAATTAAAATATAAATGGTGCTTATTGCCTGGTGTTCATTTAGGCCACTTCATATATTGTACATATTCAATTAGTTTCCATTTTCAGTTGTGCGTTCGTGTCATAATTCATTGATAGTTTGAAACAGTGGGCTTGATAATTTATAGCGTTCAGGTTGATTGAAAAATATACTACAAAATGCATAAAATAAATGTTATCAAACTGTTAGGCAAAGTGAAACGAACGTCAAGAGACTTGTACCGGATTCTTATAATCAAACGATCAGTTATTCGTAGCAGTAACCATTAGCTACCAATTAAGTAATAACGAGGCGTTTCACAAGTTCTATTTGGTAATTTAACATTATAGAAACAATTTTCGAATAAGTATCGTAGAAAATATTACTACTAGTAACTAAAAAAGTCATTCCATTAATATAGAAACAAGTAATAAAAACATTACGATTTATTAGTTTGTCGGCTAGTGAAATTATTGGGGATATTCATCGTTGTCTTTGCCAACTTTTAATGACTCTCTCCGTGTAGGCCCAGGCATCTTATCCACAAGGTAGTGTATAAAATTTGGCAGTAATTCAACCTAGTTAACACGATTGGCCAATTGCTTCAGTAGAAGTCCGGAATCTAATGAAGATGTGTTAACAACCTCGTAAACCTCGAGTAAAAGAACGTAATGTGTGTGTCACGCGTTTCAAATAGCGGGAAACAGTATCAAAAGTAAAAAATTTGGAAATTCCATAAGTGCACGCATCTTTACGCTCGTTTTATTTAAAAAATAATTAAACGACACTCAATTAGATAGTAATCTTCAATTGGACTCAATCCCGTACCATACTAAATATGGAATCTTACTCGTATTAATCTTGGAATATGCACACTCACATACAGACATGCGGATGTTCACAATTTTTTAAGTCAGTTTTTTTATATATTGTATACTTGGCAAATATTTTTTAAACTTGTTATTTTTTAATTATTGTTTTAAATTTTACACTTATACTGTTTCACAATTCAATGTTATTTTTTAAATCAGTTTTTTAACTTTACGCTACGTATATAGGAAAGGAAGTTACTGTTTTTCTCCTATTTTGGATACTCGAGTTTTGCGGAGGCGCAACTGACCAATGAGACAATGTCGCGCCAAGAGATTAATAAGAAAGCGCCAGTAAGACCCAGTCACTTTTTTCGTATAGCGATTTTTTAAGGAACTACATGGATGTATTTTTCCCTCCAGTGTAACTTTAAAGCATTTCTGCATAGTTAACTCATTTTTGCAATTTTTGACAATTGCGTCCTTTTCTACCAAAGGTGCGAAATGCTGTCGCCAAATAACGTAAACAGCTTACAAAATTAGTTAGAACTAGTGATCGCCTGTGATCGAAATTCGACCATAGACTATACGGTAAAATTTCTTTTAAGTTTGACAACTGACATCCGTAAAGAAAATAATGTCTATTCATGGGTATAATTATATAAATGTTACACACACTACTATATTATGTAGTAGTGTGTGTTAAATATTTAACACACATATTAATTTTTTATATATAATATAATAATTAACACACATATATATATATATATATATATATATATATATATATATATATATATATATATATATATATATATATATATATATATATATATATATATATATATATATATATATATATATATATATATATATATATATATATATATGAACATAAACGTAAACGCAAACGCAAACGCAAACGTAAACGTAAACATAAATATAAATATTACAATTTATTTTTATTACTTTAATGACCTTCCATTGCTTTTTAGTAAAAAATATTAAGCTTCTGCAGTCCTCCACAATGAACTATGCCAAATTTCATACTCCACTGTTGGCGAAATTGTCTTAAAAGAACTTCAAAGTTTTCCCTTTACGTATTAATATTAATATATTGATTTTAAATTGACTTAACAATTAATTAAACTAACAGAAACATAAAAAACAAAGTTAAGTGTTTGTAATTTTTTTTTTATAGTATAAGATAGCAAACAAGCAGATGGGTCTCCTGATGGAAAGAGTCAACCATCGCCTATAGACACCAAAGATGGTAGTGGTGCGTTACTATATTTTGGCGAGGTCTTATGTTACATGCATAAGTTTACCGGCTATCTTATCCTCCAAACCGGAAAACGACAGCGACAAGCACTGTCGCTATTGTGATAGGAATAGGTAAGGCGGTGGTATCAGACCCGAGGTGAGACAATGCAGAACTCTACCACCTAGTAGCATGATGGTAGTGACTCGAATAGCCAATCGGTCACCTTTTACGACCTGCCTGGCAGAACGGCAGTTGGCTTATTCTTCAAAGGTGCCCGGAACCAACTCGGGGGAAAAAATATCTTTAGAAAGAAAGAAAGAAAATATTTAGTTGCAGTAATATAGAAGTTACAAGTTGTTAAAACTTAAGCTACCAACATATCTAATACCCTTAAACGAGCAATTCTTGTATATATATAAGTGGAATCTCGGAATCGACTCCAACGATTTTCATGAAAGTCACAAATTAGGGGTTTTTCGGGTGAAGGAATCGATTTATCAATGTTCCAGGTCCAAGAAAAGCTCAGTTCCGAAGATATGGGTATGTGAAAAACCGACAAAGCTCGGTCAACCAGGTACAGAAAAAAAAATATATTCTATAGGAATCGATTTATCAAGGTTCAAGGTCCAAGAAAAGATCGGTTCCAAAAATATGTGAAAAACCGAGCAAAGCTCGGTCAACCAGATAGTATAATATTATATTTAAAACATCGTATCGATTTTTTAAGAATTACTACCGGATCGGAACGCGGCCAAACACTGAGTAGATCCGGCGGAAGAATCTCAGCGAGCCGGTCTTTTTTCTTTATTTTATGTACTTATTACTAATGTAGAAGAATGATTTCATCTTACAAAAGTTATATTTATAATTACAAGTTTTATTTATTTTGCTGTTCTACGGAATCGACAAACAAACCCATCATTTAGACTCATTATATATAAAAGAAAGAACATAAAATACGAACTCAAGAATTATTAACACAAATTGAAAAAGTTCGATACTAATAATTATTTACGGCTCTTTGTGGTTGCCATTTTTATTAAGTAAAACTTTTCTATAACAAACAAGTTTACTATACAAAATGTGTATTTTATTTTATTTTAAAAGATAAAAGAAAGTAGATAGATCTTCTGATGGAAAGAGCTAACAATCACCTACGAAGTTAATGATGCGTTGCTATCCGTATGGCAAAGTCTTAATGCCACATGTATAAGTTTACCGGCTATATTACCCTCTAAGTTGGAACAAGACAGTGATAAGCATTGAATTTTTAGGACAGGATTATTCATGTCAGTGGTACCAAACCCGGGTGATTATTACTTATTTATTTATAAATAGTGCGTTGCCATCCTTGTGGTGGCTTAAAGTTTACCGGCTACCTTACCCTCGAAACTGGGACACGGCCATGATAAGCACTGACATCATTACGCCAAGAACTGGAAAAGCTGTGGTACCAAGCCCTAAACTTTGCTTTGTCTTCTGAATAATCTGAAATTTTATAACTCGACACTTTCCTACATCGTTTTGTTTTAATTCATAATTAGCAGAACCAGCAAACTTTGTATCGCCTTAGAACAGATTTAAAATCAGCTAGCAGACAGCTAGGATAGACGGGAATCCCAGGAACAAACTTTTTTTTTCATTATTAATAAGCTGAATTTTTGTGAACAGCTTCGTCTTGACGAGACAACCATCTTCGAAAAATCTCGAATCGGGTAACTAACAAATATAGATAAAAAAGAAAACTTTAGATTGTCGAGCTAAGAAAAGTTTCCAGTCTAACGAATTTAGGAGGTGTAGGACAATGTTACCCTTGAATAACAATAATAATAATTAACAAGTCATTGTGAGAAAATTAGGTTGTTATTAAATTGAATAATATCAATTTAAACATCTCATAATTCCGAAATTTTAGAGTGGAAGATTCGCCAGAAAAACCATCGAATGTGTAGGACAAAAGTTTCATCGTGTATTTCATAATATAATCTTTTTTTTTTTTTATATCATAAGATAGCAAACAAGCAGATGGGTCTCCTGATGGAAAGAGTCAACCATCGCCTATAGACACCAAAGATGTTAATGGTGCGTTGCTATCTTGTGGCGAGGTCTAATGCCACATGCATAAGTTTACCGGCTACCTTACCCTCCAAACCGGAACACGACAGCGACAAGCACTGACGCTATTGCGGCAGGAATAGGCAAGGCGGTGGTACCTGACCCGGGCGAGACAATGCAGAACTCTACCACCTAGTAGCCACGATGGTAGTGACTCGATAGCCAATCGGTCGCCTTTTACGACCTGCCTGGCAGAACGGCAGTTGGCCTGTTCTACAAAGGAGGCCTATTCTACAAAGTCAAAAAATAATTATTGTTATTAATAAATATTTTTCCTTCACCAAATCAAAATTTTCAAAGCCCTATAACTTTATTATCTACCCAAATTGAGATTTTTCGAAGATAGAAAAGATGGTTGTCTCGTCAAAACGAAGCTGTTCACAAAAATTCAGATTGTTATTAATCAAAAAAAAGTTTGTTTCTGAGATCCCGGTCTAGGAACTGTTTTTATTGCAAAATACAAGTACCTACTGTTTTTATTTTTATAATATACGGGTCAAAAACGCGTACAAAATTTACTTAGTAAAGCTATTAGTAAAGCTCGATGTTTCGACCAAGTTACAGTGAATGTGGTCACGAGTGGACTTTTTCGTGTCACAGTCAGTGTAACGTGGCCGAAAAGTCGAGCTTTACAAGTAAAGATCATAGTGGTTGTACCTGACATTCTCCTTGATGTCAAGTACCCCAATTTCCAACTACTTATATCTAGCGATCAGTACAATCGACGTAATCGATCACATAGCAAAGAATAATTTCGCCACGTTGATCTTATCGACACTAGCTCAATGGTAAAGCGTCCCGGCTTAAGGGCCGGGAGGTTTAGTCGCAGGTTCAATCCCGCGTGTCGATATTTTTCTTTGTTGATTTCAAGTTTTTCAAGTTTTCTCAAGCACGAGGTGAGTGCTATAACACAAAAATATTCAGAAATATAGATAATGGTATGTTACTATTAATGTTGTGAACCTAGAATGTCACAAGAATGCATAAGTTTATTATCTACCTTACCTTCCAAACCGGAACACGACTGCGACAAGCATTGTCACTATTGGGACAGGAATAGGAAAGGCTACCACTTGTTGGTCCCGGGCTCCTTTGAAGAATAGGCCAACTGCCGTTCTGCCGGGCAGGTCGTAAAAAGCGTCCGATTGGCTATTCGAGTCACTACCATCATGCTACTAGATGGTAGAGTTCTGCATTGTCTCGCCCGGGTCTGGTACCACCGCCTTACCTATTCCTGCCGCAATAGCGTCAGTGCTTGTAACTGTCGTGTTCCGGTTTGGAGGGTAAGGTAGCCGCTGAACTTATGCATATGGCATTAGACCTCGCCACAAGATAGCAACGCACCATTAACACCTTTGGTGTCTAGAAGCGATGGATGACTCTTCCCATCAGGAAACCAATCTGCTTATTTGCTGTCTTATGATGTAACAAAAGACAGATCTGGTCGAGACTGTGCAGAACTCTACCACCTAGTTAGAATGTAAACGACACGTATTAACCTTCTACCGCATTTTACATGATGTCTAAAAGTGTCTTACTTTTACATATTTAAATTCCAAACTTTAAAATAATCCCATAATAGTAGCTAATAACAATAAACATTTATTTCAAGTAACCCGACTCATATTTGTTAGGATACACATGAGCTTATTTATTATGTTAGTACTTATCCCATGCCTTATCACTAATAGCACAGAATACTCCGAGACTAACAGAAGTCAATGTTACATATTAGTAATAACACACATAGTATACACAAGTAATAATAGCACACATAGACACCTCTCACGGACGCGATATCTCGGACTGGTGCGGAACAAACTGTACCGAATCATTCCGAGATATCGCGTCCGTGAGAGGTGTATATGTGTGCGTTGCTCGAATATCACGAGTATGTAGATTATGATGTGAATCTGTGTGAATATACTGTGCCAATAGTTTTTGATGTGAATCATTGCTGCGCCTTCCCATTGGAAATCGCACAGCAATGACCCACATACCTGCAGTCTAATCTGCTCGCGATTAAAATCAGGATGCTGTTGGTGGCCCCTCGCAATATGCGCACCAGGTCTTTTCAGGTCAGGCACCCACATCTTTTGCGCATCGTAGTATAAAAACAATCGACACGCGCTGTTGCGAACATCCCTGATGCACTACAGAAACGAAGTAGACCTATCAGCACCCTGAACGCGTTATTGTACTGGACTCGGAGGGCGCTATAGGATTTCTGAGAGTACTTGGCCCACAGGTTGCAAGTGTAAAAACTAGTGCAATAGGCTCTCAACAACGTTGTTTTTACATCACTTGAACAACAAGCAAACCTGCGAGCCAGCATATTTGCTCTCACTGACAGCGCCCTCTTGATATCGGCGTCGTCTTTGAGATCAGGGGTTAAAATGTGACCAAGATATTTAAATTGATAAAATCTTTCTAGTTGGGTACCATTGAAAAAGATGGTACTTGTCTTGGTGTCTTTCGTTCAGCCTCAAAGACCATCAAAACGCTTTTTTGCTTTTTTTTCTAATTGTAGGTCAGACCGTGCCTCCCATGTATGCCTCACATATCGCCATCATTTTTCTGAGGCCGCAAATCGACGCAGTTAGCAGCACCATATCGTCGGTATAACTTATGTTATTAACACATATTCCGTCAATGTGGCAGCCGACGCTGGCGCCACTGAGTTAGCCGAGCAACTCGTTTACGTATAGATTGAAGAGCGTTGGTAAACTCAACCCCCCCTGCCTCACTCCGCACTCCAATCCATACGGACGCGATAACAAACTTGCCCATCGAATATTAGTAATCTGGTTTCTATATCAATACTTAAAAATGTTGATAAGTTCTGGTGGTATATGAACTTTTTCCATCTTTCTCCATAATATATCATAAGAAATCAGATCAAATACCCTTGATAAATCCAAAAAGCAGGCATATATTGGAGTCTTACGTCTAGAGTAGTATGTGAAAACATGCTTCAAACTCAAAACAGCTCAGTAGACAATCCAGCTCGAAAATCAAATTGGTTGTCATATGGGCTGATAAACCTATGCAGATGTGAATTAAACATGCTGTCAAACACTTTTGAGATGACCGTAGCTAAAGATATAAGGCGATAATTAGCCTTATCAGCTAAATCCCCTGTTCTATTTTTTGGAATCGGCATAACTATTGTACGTATCGTCTCGCTAGGCATAAAACTATGACTCATACAAAAATTGTACAGCATAGCAAGTACGCGGGGCAGATGTGGACCCGCATATTGTAGATGCTCAATGCTGAGACCATCATGACCTGGGGATTTACCTCTGGTCATATGCTTAATAGTCTCCGCCACTATCTTCTAGGTTCAAATAGAATCCCCACATCCTTTCTTGTCTCAATTTTGAGCGCCGACAGAGACAAAAGTGGTTCGCAAAAAAAGCTAGAATGTCCATTTTAATTTGTTTTTCATGGTTTTGACACCATCTTAAATGCGATTTAAAAACTTTTCTAGCCTCAAACTTTTCCATATAAATAGGACCAATCTTTGGCTCACCGTGATCCTTCCATACAAAAAACTTTCGCATTGCCTCTCTATGAGCCTCAGCTACGTATTTGTTCCAACCTATCACTTGTTTACTTTCTTTACGTTTAACCACATTATTACTCTTTCAAGCTACCGCTGGGGACTCTCGTAATACCTGCACTACCTTACCGTACATCTCGTACATAATAATAATATTTAAATTTAATTAAAAATTTAATATTTTTAATAAACCGATTTAAAATATCAACTATATTCATATCTCACAAACAACCATTTAGTAGTTATGATATATTTTGATAAAACTTGGACTATCCCATAAGGTGGAATATACTTAATTTAAATCAAGAAGGATTATGTCGATGTGCTTTTATATCTCGAGAAATTCGTGGACAAACATATAAACATACAAATGTACAAATATACAATCATACATACACATAGAATTTGAACGTCTAAATAGATCATCATCTATATACATATAATAAAATCGTAGGAAAGTCAAAACTGTACATTGAATATTTTTTAAAAGAATACTTGGGGCGTGATCTACAATCGATATCGAAGCCAAAAATATAGTTTTTAGAATTTTGTCTGTTTGTTTGTCTGTATGTATGTCCGGGGTAAACTCAAAAAGTACTGCATGGATTTACTTCAAATTTTGCATAAATATTACTAATAGGTCGGGTCACGGTCGACGGGACAAGCATTTGTGTGATGAGCATAAATGTTTGTACAGTCTATTTCTTTTTCCTTGTCCATTTTAGTAAACATAAATGGCGGACCAGTAACTCAAATTGGTCATAGACAATTAATATGGTTGGAAAAAATCGAAAGACCTGTTGAACAAGTATGACAAATTAAACTGAATGAATGATATTAATTGTGTTCGGTTGTTTACTTTTGGTATGATATAATTTAACTTGTTTGCACTATGCTATTTAGAAATAATATGCTGGTAGACGCCATAGGATTTTTCTTTGTCAATAAAGGCATCGAACTTTCTGTCTGATTTTAATGCCAGGATCTCAAGAGAAATCGACATTTCTAATCTAATCGAGAAAGAGATTAAAATCCCCCTTGCGACACCACGGTAACTAACGATACCATTAAGAAATTACGTATCTACGCTATAATCTCTATAGGCACCACCGCTACCTTCTAGGGTTTTCACCCAAAAAAAAAACAATATTTTCCCTCTTTACCATTTTCAATACAGTACTCTATTATTTTCATTCATTTCAAAACGAAACATTGTACAAAACAACTCTTGGGGATAAAGAAAAGAAATTAGACTGGCATTAATCCATGGTGTGTGCTCTGTGTTGGTTGCAGTTTAAGATACAGGTTAATTTAAAAGTGTTTTGGCGTATTAATCAAAAAGTAAACTTTAAGTATAATCAATATTAGTTCAAGATCTAGGAGTTTAGATAATAATTGTGTCGAAAAGCGTTAAAATAATAATAAAATATATTTTCCTTCAACGACCTTATTGATATTACCAGCGCTCTGGATATGTTGGTACTTATTATTATTTATTTTCGTAAATTTTAGTGTTGATATCTGAGATCGCAAACAAAAACATACGATCTGAATATGAAATATCCTATACAACATTTAAAAATGTTGTATTGTATACTAAGGTTTATTTATTTTCTTTACGGCTAAAGTCAGTTGTAGAACTTAAGAGATTTTAATTTAGTCTATGATGGAATTTTGTCTACAGGCGATAGCTAGAATTATATTATTTTGCACTATTTTGTATAGAAGAAGAAGAAACACTATGAACGTTACTTAGGTATGACCTAGTTTAACTTGTTAGCACTACGCAATAAAAAAAATTACCTCTGCGGTAGACGCCACAGATTTTGTCAATAAAGGCATTGACCTTTCTGCCATTTCTTATTTTAATCCCAAGGTCAGTATGCTCTAGAGAAATCAAAATCCACTAAACACAATTTGGGGGCTGAGTCACCTTCGTCCGTATGAGAACACCCGGAATTCTCTATCCCTACACGTGGCCCCTGGGTAGTGCTAATCAGGTGATATGGTGGGAGACATATGTCACGTCTATAAGGACCACCCATCAGCTGAAGTCGTGGCGCCAAGCGTCCGTTTTCCGTCACTTTGACGCTGATGTAGCTTTAGTGAGACGGGTCGAATCAGTTGCGCCTATACAATCTGGACGATCTGATACACACTGACGTTGATGAATCTGGAAACTAGTCTTGGAGGGTAGCGGGATCCGAGGCACGGTGCATCGCTGGCCGACAGCTAGTCAGTAGGGGGCCCAAGTAGCGTGCTACCTACATGTGAAAGGCTGCCCCGCCAACTAGCGAAAAATCCCAAATGGTTGGCGACCGGATGAGAGGGCGGTATGGACATTCCTGGGGGGACTCAGGCGTCCCCGCAGTCTCCAGACTAGTCCCCAACAGTGTGACTTCGAGATGTGTGTCTCAGGTCCGGAAATATAGCGCCTCGATTCACTGCCGTCTTCACACCTACTTCACTCATTCTATTTAGTGAAAAGGACAATGTACAGGAATAACGTTGTACAGCGGCAGCACTCCCTCTCGATGAAGTAGACCTCACCAACATCAGAGGTTTACACTTTAATCTCGCTGCTGTCCATTTCTAGCTGGAAACTCATAAACCATGTATCTTGTTCCTCACGGAGACACAAATAAGATGCCCGTCTGATTTGGCCTACTTAACCTATTCCGGCTACACCCTTCATCTAATGAGTCATCGAAATTTTAAAGACTACAAACTTCCTTAAATGCAACATTAACATTTTTATTGCAAGCATGATTGTTATAGTAAGTATTGTTACTACCAGCAAAATGGCGAATTTGCGTATCATTCTCAATAATTTAATTAATTTTATAATATTACAAGACAAATGAATTAAAATAGAATAACTATTAAAAAAAAAACATTAATCTCGTTTTTTTTGAGGAAATAAATGTAATCAATTATCTTTTTTCTCAAAAAAGTTGATCCATACTAGTTCAGAAAAATAAGTATGAAAAACTAAGAATCTTCGCGTGACGGGAGCAGTATCATTAGATATAAATAATTAAAATAATTTTATGGTATTATAGGACAAATGAATTTAAATATAACTATTAACAAAAACAATACTCACTTTTTTTTGTATTACAAGATCGTCGAATTATTGTAGTACGTAACGATTCTTTAAAATCGATCAAATAACCTGCCTTTAATAAAATAAAGCTTTTATTTTATTAAAAGCAGGTTATTTTACTATTACAAAATTATTAACATTTAACAAATTGTAAAACTATATTATTACTTTAAAAGTGTTAATCTTTGAAAAATGATAATTCAATAAAGCGTATATTTTATATTCTATTAATAAATATTTAACTTTTAAACAGTTAACAATATTTAACATTGTTACAAGCTATTTATCATATTTTATGAATGTTTATCTTTGATAAAGAATCATTCCATTACTCATTCGTTCATTTTACAATTTGTTCATTATTGCCCGCGTCTATTAATTTCATAGACAAGTTCATATTGTATGTGTCAACTTCATATGTTATTTTTTAGCTGTACAAATAAATTTTAGTTTCTAGTAAGTTTTCGTAAATTAAGTGTGATAAAACGATATATTAGAAACAGTTTTTAGTGCCAAACAAACCGTTTAAAATTAATGAATACAATAATCTAATAATATTTAATTCAGTGTATATGATTGATGTGAAACTTTAATGTTTTTATAAAAGGTGGACTTTGTTGTCATTTTCGGACAAGTTAGAAGAAACCGACTGTATTTCCGGGTTTGGGTGTGTATTAAATATATTCTTGTATTTATATATGTATTTCTACGTATTAGTATCGTTGACTAACACCCATAACACAAGCAAATAATTTGCTTACTTTGGGGTTAGATCAGTAAGTGCAGTTTGTCCCGTGAATATTTATTTATTTATTTGAGGTACTCTTGATAGGGCTAAAAATGTCTCCGAACTGTACCCGTTTAGTACCACAACAGATTCTCTGTTGGAAAGGTAAGATCTAAACCACGAAACAAGGCACCACATATACCATAATGCTCAAGTTTGCTCAGAAGTATCTTATGCTGCACTTTATCGAAAGCTTTGCTAAAATCAGTGTAAATAGCATTGAGAATGACGTGCATCTACTTCCCTTGTTAAGAATTCTGTGAAAGTAACTAAATTTGTGGTTGTAGAGCGTGCACTCACAAATACATGCTGGCAAGGGGATACGACCTGCTTTATATGCCAGTTTAGTAATGGGCACACAAAAAATCACAAAAAAATCTTCTTAAATTATAATACTTACATAAAACACACACATACACACACACACACATACACACACATATTGTATGTATGTGTGTGCACACTAAGCACGTACATTTATTTATTTATATTATAGATACATAAAGCCGTTTCAATTTTACTGCCGTGTAACGAAAACTTTATACCACTTCAAACTCGGCAAAACATCCTTCCAATTTGAATATTAATATTAATTTAATGTAATTATTCCACAACAATACAACCGACATGTAATAGCTACCCGCAAGTTATCTTACGCAACTGCTTTGATGTTCCTAGATTGTTGGTTGGCCCCTCTCATACAAGAAAGCGGTATGAAACATTTATTTCATCGATATGTGATTTAAATTTAAGGTAAGCTAAGTACAAGCAAGCTGCTTTTGCGAGTAATTTTAATGCGTGGCGTTGGACGCTTTTATATTTATTCATGCTTATTCTACGTGAATAAATATATTTCCCATATTAGACAAATTGGAAGATAAATTAACAATTTTAATAAAAATCTAATAGCCATTATAAAATAGAAAAACAATAAGAATAAAAGTATTGCCAAATAAAAAGAAACTAATTTGAATGACAAAAAATAACGAGTAAAGATAAAAAGGCAAAAGCAATGAGTAGTTTTGAGCAAGTAACTGTAACTGTGCAGTTTTGGGCAAATAATTTTTTCCAAAAAAACTGAAAAACGTATGAATACTGATGGAATTGTAAAATTGTTCAATTTTACCGCTCGGAACCGCTTAACAAATATATAGGTATCATTCAGAGCGAACGCCTCGCACTGACCCGCCTGAATTTCCTTTATCGTATTTTACAATACGATAAAGGAAATTGGAACATGGAAACAAGAATTACAGTAATATTTTCATTACATTCACGTTCCACCACGGCTGAACGCCTCCTGACTAGACATGTGTAAACGTTCCACCACGGCTGAACGCCTCCTAACTAGACATGGTAAGTAATGCGAGTGATGCATCATGCGTAATATCACTCGAGCGCGTACTGTAACATCACACATTATTCGACTAAAATAAGCATCACACCATCAGACTAAACATCATGCGCGCATTAGCAGTGCAGTAGCTCGCGACATGACTCGCTCGAACCGAGCCCTCCCGAACGTATCGCATCGGCAATGTTCGGTTTATATCGGATTTCCGGAACTTGTCGCGTGCGATTTCGTATTTCGCCCGGTCAAGTATCTTAGTATGTTATTTAGAACTCTATTTTTATTGTGAAAGGGTTTATGTTTCGTTGACACCACCGTCCACTTCCCGTTGTACGGTCGTAGGTAAATACTCAACTGTCCTTTCATTTCAAATTGCAATGCAAATATTACGATATTTTTTAGTTTGTTTGCTAACGCGGTCAATACAATAATATCGTTCATATCGCTGCTATGTTACTATTTCAATAACATGTCCTATCACACTAGAATATTGCATTTCCTACAATAGAACGCGCGATGGTGTCATAACATATGGTGTCATACATAATCATAACATCACGCGTCATGTTTGAAGTGATGGTGTAATGTAATATTACTCGGTACGAAATGTAATGACATATTGATTATATAATATAAGCACTTGTACTGTTTCACAAAAACAGTGTTTTTGTGAAACAGTACAAGTGCTTATATTATATAATCAATATGATGCAGTTTCACCAAGTGCCGACGATGGAAAGTATAAATTATATGTAATGACATATCACATCACTTCGTGTTGTACTGTTTTGCACATGTCTACTCCTGACGGCTCGAACTGCCCCGTATGACTCTTTACGAACTCCGCGTTTTATAACTAACTCCTTCGGCATGCATCGGAGTCCGTTCGGAGACATGGGCCATCGCGGAATGTGAATAGAGAGTACATTGAGTCGAGCCATTAAAGTAACGTGCGGCTGCCGCGGCACGCGTACGGCTCCAGCGACGACACGCGTATAGTTCCCATCAAGTAAAAAGAACGCTGACGATGAACATACCTGCGTTTTATGCATAGATAAATATGTGTATTACTATAGGTATAGATAGGCAACTTTCTAAATCTATAATGGCGTACTACTGGCGTCATTTGTCTTATAGCATGAGAACTATTTTGTTTCGGCAGCTTGATATAGGTACCTACTTTTTTATTAAAATTTTAATAGTAAATAGGAATTTATAAAACACTATACAGCGTGCCATTCAAACAAAATATAACTCTGACAAGTCCTTTTGCAACTTCGTTTGATTGCCACGCTGTATAATGTTATATATTTAGAATTAAAACATTCATATTATAATTTAAGATTTTATTAACTCACAATAAATAGCACAATATATTAGTTTTGTGTCACGATTCAAACTCAACAAAAATAACACTAATACACACAAAACAAACTAAATTTCAATAATAAAATGCGCACGAGTATCAACATTTAACACCATGACGACGCCATTTGTAATTGTGTTGTTTTCGTTTGATAGATTGGCCAAACTTTGTTATTTTGAAAAATAAGTGTATTTACCACAAAACAATATATGTTTATAGTTCTGATAGTTAAAAAATATAATGTAATGTAATATCTTATTTAAAAATATATATTTAAGACATTAAAAGGTTATTTTTAATATTCGTATGTAGTGGCAAAAACCTTGAATCCAGATCTTAAGTATTTAGAAATAAAATCTTTTTTAATTCGTATCCTAGATGACGCTATTTTCAATACAATTATCAAATATTTTATAGTACTAAATTACCATAGCATGGTTTTATGCAAATACTAAACGCAACTGATAGTGAGAAGGGTTGCGGCGGACGTCGCTCTGTCGCAAGGTTTTTGTGCGCGCGCTATTAGTTTGTTAATCGCCATTTGCTTCGCGGGCTGAGTTGTGATTGGATATAATTATACCTACTGTTATGCGCAAAACTTACCTTCGGCTCTTTTTACCTACACAAGCTGTATGACCGCCACGGTATGCGTACGGTATGCGTACGTACTCCTTAGCCTCTGTTATGGGGATTGTAGGAAATGTCACATCTTTCTACGATGCCTAGTTCTTTATTAACGTATAGGAAGATGGATTTTTCTTCCCTATCCTCCTTTTTCCTTCTGCATCATAATTTTTTACAGAAGGACTCGACTCTACCTACCTACCTTAACCCTATTAATTGTCACCATCAGACCATTACTATATCACCATCTAAGTTTTTGATTTTCACTCATCTATTACTAGCTACCATTAAACAATTAATGTATACAACATATTATGAATCCGAATCAACATGAGAATTAATATTTGTCAGATAACATAAAAGATATCCCAAACACTTTCAACACGCTTCATCGCTTCACTTGCGTAATTTCGTGATTTATTAGCAGGCTGGGATTTAATAATTAATTTATTTGATGTCTCCGATAAACACGCCAATATATGCCAATTAGTTTTGAATATCTAATTGTTTACATTAGCAATATGTCACAAGGGGATTCGTAAGATATATTCAGCTAATCAACAAGCAAGAACTGTGGTTTCTTGTGAGAATTGTAAAAACGATTAAAACTGACGTTTGTATTGCTTATTTTTTAAAAAGCTCAAGCCATTGCTCCGTGTTGGCTTGGGGTCTCTTTGAAAAATAGACCATCTGCCATTCTGCCAGTCAGTTCGTAAAAGGCGAAAGATTGGCTATACGGTCGTTATCGTTGTGACTCGGTACTCAGTTGGAGAATTCCGCTACGGCTTGCCCAGGTTTAAGGTTGCTCCTATCTTACCTATTCCTGCTACAATCGCGTCAATTCTTATCATTATCGCGTTCCGGTTTAAAAAGTTAGGTAGACAGTAGACTTATGCACGTGGCATTGCCATCCCACAATTTCTATATTTATACGTGAATGAAAAGCTTTGGGCCCTTTTTAAGACAATCGCGTGAACAGTGGAGTACGAAATTTGGCACAGTTAAAGTTTACATTGCAGAGGACTGTAGAAAACTAACGTCTTCTATATTTAATATATAAAATTAATATATAAAAATCAATTGCTGTTCGTTAGACTCGCTAAAACTCGAGAACGGCTGAACCGATTTGGCTAATTTTGGTTTTGAATTAATTGTTGAAGTCCAGGGAAGGTTCAAAAGGTGAGAAAATGTAGAAAAAATTTAGAGTACTTAAAAAGACAGAACAACGTTTGCCGGGTCAGCTAGTTTTTAATAATTTATTAATGTATTTCTAATGTATTTTATTGAAAAACTAGTTGACCCGGCAAATTTTGTTTAGCCTTTTTAATTACTCTTTTTTTTCTATATTTTCTCAGCTTCTAAACCTTTCCTGGATGTCAACAATTAATTCAAAACCAATATTAGCCAAATCGGTTCAGCCGTTCTCGAGTTTTAGCGAGTCTAACGAACAGCAATTGATTTACATTTACAGATAAACATTACACACACTACATTCATGCGTCATACATGACATTATACAAACATGTAAACTGTACTATTTACTTTACGGCTAAAGTCAGTTGTCAAACTTAAAAAGAGATTTCATTGTTTACTCTATGGTCGAATTCCGGCCACAGGCGTTCGCTAGTATGGATAATAACGTAACATTTACATCTTTGGTGTCTATAGGCGGTGGTTTCTCTTTCCATTAGAAAAGCCAGCTGCTTGTCTACTATCTAATAATATAAAAAAGCTAATGCTAATTGATTATCTAGATGGAGGGAGGTAAGCATTTCGTATAGATACCAAACATGTTAATGTTTCGTCGCCATCCGTTTGATGGAGTATTAACGCCACATCTATAAGTTTCCCGACTTATACAACAAACCGAAACACGACAGTGCTAAGCTTTGACGCTATTACAGCAGGAATAGATAAGGTGGTGATACCAAAGCCTGGCAAGATTTTACAGTACTTTACAACCTGGTAAACGATAGTGATACACAGATTTAATCGATCGACAATTTTCAAATATATGCACACCATATAATGGTAGAATATGTTGGTAACCTAATTAATTTTTAACAACTTGTAACACCCATATTCTTGCAAATAAATATTTTCATTTCATTTCATTTCGTTCGCCTTTATAATCTGCCTGGAAGAAGGTCTGATCATTAAAAGGGGCCTGGACCAATTTTAGTAGTCACGATGGCAACGACACGTATAGCCATTTGTTCACCTCTCACGAACCGCCTGGCAGAATGTCAGATAGATTCTTCAGAGATAGCCTGACCAATACGAAGAATTTATTATACGCTTATTATAACTTTTGTCAGTCTATTTGTTTATATGTCCCGTTATAACTTAAAAACGGCTTAGATATACCTATAGTGATTGCGCAAACTATAAGCCATGTAATTTTTTTTACGGACTCGTACTATGGCTAGTTAATAGAGAGACGTAGAAGTACAAGACAGAAACTTTAAAGAAGTAGTCCTTTAAAGAAGTTCCGACCTTAAAATAATTAAAACCTAGGTTAATCGAGGCTATATAATTTAAAGTCTCTATAAAGATTTTGAGAAAAATTCTAGAAGACATGGGTTTTCGATTTCATCGAACTAAAAACAACAGACATGTTTTAATTCAGAAACATGACGCCAATTAAAAATGATCAGATACCTCAGGGAGATAAAAGAATACCGAAATACTGAAAAAAAATATATTTATGGACAAATCTTATGTCCATACATCGCACACAAAGGGAAGGGCTTGGACGGGTATCACAAAGAAATGATTGAAGCAACCGATATTCAAAGGCGAACATATAATCACTGTGCATGCTAGCAACGAAAATAATTTTGTCCCTGGTGCAGTTATGATGCACAAATTTTTATATTATGATGGCAATTAACATAAGGAAATCAATCAATCAAAATTGACTTCGCCAACCACTGATTCCAAATATCCCTTCCGGCACCATTTTAGTTATAGATAATGCACCGTATTATAATCAGCGAAATCAATGTATAGCTGATTCCTACCGCTCAAAATTGACTTAATTTTTGATTGTGCCGCGTTAATACAATTATGCATCTAAAGAATTGGTATTATGCTCAATGGAATAAGTTAATTATTGTTGGTTTTTCCAGTTTGAAGTACAAGATATTTGTGTGTTCTCTTTGCTACATTAAAAACGAATTGGTCTTAAATAGATTCCGACAAAATACACTAGCTAGGCTAGGTATTTAAAGCTCAAAGGAGCTAAAAGTATACTAAAACATAGATTTTTGAAACTCAAAGATTTCATAACTCTAGAATTTATTGAAAATTTAACTATTTTCGTTTTTGAAAAGTCTAGTAGTCTGGTGTCGATGTTGACCGCATACCTAGTACCTAAGGTTTAACTCGCGTGTCGAGCAATTCGAAAAATGTGTTTTTTCAATTTTCTGATAAAAAGAACATTGCCCGGGATTAGATAAGTGCTCGATTGGCGATAACGCTTGCCATCTGTCACATTATGGGGCTAAATATCTTCGGCAAATCGTGGGTGTACTTGTACCTCAACCTACCTCTTCAGGTATATGGGTGTGATAGAAATTTACTTCTTTTTTTTGACCCGTTGTGTATTTTCAAAACGATGATCGATTTTGATCATTTTAATGGCATTCAACTCAATATTTGAGCTCTTAAATTAATTTGAGGTATTCTATGTCGATGATTATAATAAATTGACAGTTAAACCTTCTAAATCAAGTATGCCGAAACCACAGGTGATAGCCCTGTTACAGCAACATAATATACCCCACAATCCAAGATCACTAAAACCAGATTTAATAGTAGTGGCTGACCCGGCAAACATTCTTTTGTTACTTGTATTGAATATTTTGGTGGAGTACTCGAGAGGGGGAGGGGGTTAATTGCAATAAAAACTATTATATCTTTTAAGTAGAATCACCAGTAGACACCTACAAAATTTCATTGAAATCCGTTTAATAGTTTAGGAATCCATAGTGGATAAAAAACGTGACACGTAATTTATATATGTATATTTAAATAATAAAAAATAACAAAGAAAGATTTTCAGAATTTGTAACCGACCACATCATGCAAGAGCACGGACTCTTAACTTTACGTTTGCCGCCTTATCATCCGGATTTTAATCTGATCGAGAATATTTGGTCACAAATAAAAGGCTACGTAGCTCAGCAAAATGTTGTAATGAATGTTACTACAGTCAAACCCCTGATCCATGAAAAAGTTGCTGCGACGGGACGGGAAGCCTGGAAGAATAAGAAGAAACGTGTGACCACGAAATTTAATGTGAAGATGATACAGAAAATTTAAACCACAATTTGACAATGTTACTGAAACTTATGTCAAAATGTGGATTCCACTAGTGAGGAAAGTGTATGTGAATGTTCCGGCTCTGCTATATGAAGAATAAACATGAGCCCAGAATCTGAATGATCCACATTATTAACTGGTTTACTTATTTACCTACGTATAATTAATAATAAACGTATCACTCATACAAACTATAATGGTTAGGGCTATTTGGTAAGAACAATTCTATATCATTATACTGCATAGATATTTGACCGCCCCGTTGGTCGAGTGGTTAGCGACCCTGAGTGCGTAATCGATGGGGCTCGGGTTCGATCCCTGACGGTGCAAGCATTTGTGTGATGAGCATAAATTTTTGTATTTCCAGGTTTGGGTGTTTATTATACATGTAAAAGTATTTATGTATATATATGTATTTCTATGAATTAGTAGCGTTGACTATTACCCATAATACAAGCAAATATGTAATTTGCTTACTTTGGGGTTAGATCAGTAAGTGTAATTTGTCCCGTGAATATTTAAAAATATTTATTTAAAAGATATGTCGGTCATCTTCGGAAACATGAATTTAGCCGATGCCCATTGTTTATCTTGTACCTCTGTAGTATTGATGAAAAATAGTATTATCAGACATTCAACTTTATGCCATCCTAGTACATGCCAATTTTGTTTGACAGCAGATGGACATTTAAATTGAAAATAGTTTTAATCTACATTCATATAGTTTTTGAAATGACGGGATGAATATATTCCATGCAATCCTCTTAAGCTCAACTACGAGTTTCATGCTAAACAACTAGTTTATTAATTTGGGTTTAAGCCTTAAAGGTCTACCAATACCCATGGGTATAATGATCAGACAAACTTCACAAATGTTATTATATTCAAGGGATATTATTCTCTATGTTCAATGTCAATAATGCTTTTTTACTTTGAATTTAATTAATGTGTTTTGTGCTACATTGTACGCAGTTGTGATCGAATATGGGTAATCTCAATAATATACGATAAATCAATCTGTAGTAGGTTGAAAATTGTATGGACGTGCGATGAGCTTCCACTAATGCGTTTGTAAATAGTTTAAAAACTTTGAAAGCGTATAGGCAATGAATGTGTCGTTATGTTTTGCATTTAAAACTCATTTACATACAATTGGGATTTTGTTACAGAAACACATCGATATTTTAAGCGGAGATATAAAAGAGGTTTTAATCACTCATTTGGTCGGGTGATTAACGACCCTAGCTACTCAATCGCTGGGGCTTTGGTTCGATTTCCGGCAGGGACAAGCGTTTGTGTGATGAGTGAACATTTATATGCTTGATATTAGTATTTCTGGGTTTGGGTGTTAATTAAATAACTCGTGTTAATATTTTATATTTTAGTATTATCGACTGGCACCCATAACACAAATAGTTTATTTACGTTGGGGTTAGTTCAATCTCTGTAGTTTATCCATTGAATATGTATGTATCCATAGAATAGCGTTATTACGCTAAGTACCGTCAAACGGGGTGAATAGGGATGCAGGAATGAAAAGGGATGAAATTTATTACGTAGAGATGAAACTAACTGTGTAAGGTTTTAGGTTTCGTCCCTTTTCACCCCTGCATTCCTATTCACCCCTATATAATGTTGTCACTTGAAACTTAAGCCAATGCCTTGCGCTTGACATAACTATCCCAGATATGGTAAAGCTTTACACGTGTCATTTTGTTTATTATTCTGTGTTACAACAAAATAACTAAACTACAAGATCCGGCTTCTGTTGTCTTTTTTCATCGAATTTCCTGATAAAAAGATTTTTATGCCACGAATATCAATATATTAATACGTGAAATAAAAACCTTTGTACCCTTTTTACGAAAGTGATAGTTCCTGTGGTCCTTTGCAATTTGCAAAGGCCTGTAGAAACTTAATATTTTTAAATAGTTTGCATTAGAAACACATTAAATTAATAAAATAAACATTACACACCCTACTTTCATGTGATATACATAATAATATACTCACATATATACTATTTTCTTTAGGTTAAAGTCTGTTGTCAAACTTAAAAGATATTTTATTATTTAGTCTGTGGTTGAATTTCGACCACGTGGTGATCGCTAGTAAGATTTTCCATCATAGCTGTTTTTAATAAAATGATTGAAAGTTTTCTTATCACTTATGCACAATTAATTTCCCATAATAAATTTAAAAAATAAATTAAAAGGTACTTAAATAAGCAATTTCACTACTTCATTGATATAATTATTCCTCTATTTAATAAACACATACGTAGCACCTGCGCGGACGAAATGAAGAGTTATTCCATATTCATCCTATGATGTCTCATCGTACTCATTATTTTTTCCTTACCAGGTTGGTACGCGAACAGGTTGGTATGGTGGTTAATACGCGAAACCGGTAGGTTTAAATAGTTTGGAAGAATATATATGTAATGAAACCAGTACAAGTGTTTTATAATTAAAATCAAAATGCAGTTTCACCAAGTTCCGACGATTAATAGTATAGAACTAGTTATTTTCCTTACTCCACCCATAACAAAAAAATATATTTGAAGTTCCTTATTCACCCCAAAAACATTCCTATCTCAACCTAATACATTAATTCTTTAAAAATATTAAGAGTCTTGTGTACACGGTTGGAATAACAAATATTTTGGAATTCTGATAAAATAAGAGTCTTGTGTACAGAGTTCACTTTTGATCACAGGTTATAGTTAAAAAACACCACGTGGTGACTCAGCTCTCGTTATTTTCTTTTACGTTATACAACTGTTTAATGCAAGTGCTGAATCTATTAATACTATACTTTCTAAAAAAATATTAAACATTGTTTTGCTATCCATACTTTTTTGAAATATTCATCTTGGGATGAGTAAGGACTGCATTAAGGTTGAATTAAGAAAATATACTAAAATTATTTTATAGGTTGAGCTAAGAATATTAGTTTAGGATGAGTGAAGCAATGGGATGAGACGTCATAGGGTGAATACGGAACAACCCCGAAATGAATAATGACGCTTTAGCTGTGTAAATATTTAACATTCAGTTTATCCACTACATAAAATTAAAAAAATATCATTTTGAATCTTTGAATAAGACTATCACCTAAATTTTTAATTATAAATAACTGTGCAAAGATGGGACTATGAGAAGATTGAAGCGCAAATAATAATATGGCATGATTGAATCATATTGTTAGAACTTTAGTCTTAGTCTTTAGTTAGCAAAGACAAATTCATATTTAATAAAAAGTATAACACTAATGGTTTCCTAGATAACCTGTCAGCTACACATTTAAGTAGAATTTACCGCTTACCGAGTAAACGGGAAATAATACGAGAAAACTTTTATACAAACGACTGCCTTAGAGTTGCTTTGGCAATCTCCTTTAAAGAAATCTCCAACGGAGATTGAAGCAGGCCGTGCGCACACTGCGGTTTCTGTAACAATTGTTACAACTCTACTGTAATTCAGAGTGCTAAGTGTGAGTTTTTCTTTTCGCATTCGATCGTGAGCGCGTTTCGAGTTTACTAGGAATTTGTATGTGATTTGTACAGCGCCACCTAGTGGTAAACTGTTTTCTCACGTTTACCACTAGGTGGCGCTGTACAAATCACATACAAATTTCTAGTAAACTCCAAACGCGCTCACGATCGAATGCGAAAAGAAAAACTCACACTAAGCACTCAGATTCCAATAATACTTGTGACTTACGTATCTTACAGCAGGCTAGTCGGTACAGCTCGCCTATGTGTCATTGCAATACCGCAGTTTTATATACCTACCGTCGAGGCTGGCCCGCGGCTCATCGTGTTTGTTATATTTTCTCCATAGTTCTTCACACACGACAGTTTTACTAGCTATTCGATGAGCACCAACAAGCCGCTAGTAAAATAAAATAAAATAACAAAATAATTCTTTAAAACCTCGATATAGGCTCGTACATCCAACAGGGCCTTTAATGCAGCGTGAATAAAAAAATTGTATTTTTTTATAGTTTTGTTGCAAATCATTGATTAGAAAAATACTATATCCCTATGCCTATCCCAAAAAGTACGTCTAAAAACAATAAATAAACGGTACTTATGCAAGATTTCCACAATTAATATTTCGAATTTCTGTGATAATATTTGCATTATCATAAGCCAGTGAGCTTTACTTGTCACTGACATATTTCAACTTAAACATAGGTGATGGGCATCTCTTACAATCAGGAGAACTCTCTGCATGTATGCTATTTTAAGTAAAATACTAACAATAAATTTATATTCTGTATTATTAATAATATATTTTATATCAATTTCCTTACAAGAAAGGTAGTGTGAACTAATCATTGTTAATCTTTTCACCATGATTTACCATGAGGTTGACATATTTACATGCATTCGTGGCGCGGAGGTGTAAATACATCATTAGCAAACTTCAAGCTGGTATTAAAATTTCCTTAAATATAAATAAAAACAATCGCACTTTTTGTCTGACCTAGAAACAGAATTCGGGAAATCACAATTAAGCAAACGGAGGCGTCTGGTACACCATTACGTATCTTTCTATGAGGCCAGTAACTTTTTGTCAAATAGCCTGCATAAATCAATGATGAAAATAAATTAGAACTGAACTGATGTCGTCATATCACTAGAAGTTTTCAGTAAAAAGAATGTAAAAGAGATGTCGTTGAAATATGTTGTAAAATAGAAACAACGGTAGGTTAAGAAACTGTAGTGCAGATTTACAGCGCTTGAACCGAGTTATGGTGCAGGTGACACCTACGGAATTCAATTTGTTACTCCATTTACATATCGCCATAGTGAAACATGCCCGGAGATATTTAAAACTTTGTAATATACGAGTATATGGTTGCGAACTTAAGCGATTTCAATAATGGTTGAATAAATCTGTGCCAGATTTTATTTAAAAGTAAAATGTTACCTCGATTTGGACTGCAAAGCTTGCGTGCAGCAGCGGGGCGCTTACGTTTAATAATATCGATCGCTCCGTTGGTCGAGCATTTAGCGAACGTAACTACGAACCGATGGGGCTGGGGTTCGATTCCCGACAGGGACAATTGTGTGATGAACATAGATATTTGTAATTCTGGGGTTGGTTTATTTGGACGAAGCTCCTTATCGCGCGTTGTGAAAGGGGGCTAGACGGAAAAAATTCTTACGAAAAGTTGTCACGACACTTTTTACTATAGTAAGCTATTGTAAGCTGTGCGACGTGCGCATGTTTCTCTGTCTGTCTCTCTCTCTCTCTTATAGAAAGTAAGCCAGATATTTTCATTTCTATTTCGCATTGAACAATGTGGTGTCGCGACGCTTATTTTTGTTGAGTGTATACAGGTTTTTGTACCTTCGGAAACTTCGGAAAAGGAACTTCGTTCCATCCGGGTGTCCCTTGACACCTCTCAAGTTTTTTTTTATATATCATAAGATAGCACACAAGCAGATGGGTCTCCTGATGGAAAGAGTCAACCATCGCCTAGCGAGGCCTAATGCCATATTATGTATGTGGCATTAGGCTGGCTAGTTTATTATAATATATGTAACAGTATTTATATATGTATTTATTAGTATTGTTGGCTAACACTCATAACACAAGCAAACAATTTCCCTGTGTTCGATCTAGGCTCCTTTGAAAAAAAAACTACTGTTCTGCCAGGCAGGTCGTAAAAGGCGACCGATTGGCAATGAAAGTCACTGCCATCGTGGCTACTAGGTGGTTAAGCTCTGCATTGTCTCGCCCACTCTGGTACCACCGCCTTACCTATCCCTGCCGCAATGGCGTCAGTGCTTGTCGCTGTCGTGTACCGGTTTGGAGGGTAAGGAGGCCTGTGAACTTATGCATGTGGCATTAGACCTCGTCACAAGATAGCAACGCATCAACCTTTGGTGTCTATAGGCGATGATTGACTCTTTCTATCAGGAGACCCATCGGCTTGTTTGCTATCTTATGATATAAAAAAACATTCGGCCACAAGGATAGCCACATGGTTACTCTATTCGTTAGAAGAACCATCTGCTTTTTATCATTGGTCTACAACAAGCTGATGGCTCTCCAGACAGAAAGAGACAACCATTGCCTACTAAAACTAAATTTGTTTATAGTGCGTAGCTATCCGTGTTTTTATATCATAGGATAGATAACAAGCGTCTTCTGATGGCAGGGGCGCAGCTACCGCCGTATCTGCCCTATCAATAATACGGGGGCCCCAGCAGGCATCTGACCCTCGCTTATACCTACCGCGATAAGCACCTACAGCGCGCGACAACGTGGCGTTGCAAATCTGTCAGAGCCGCCCCGTGCTTATGAGTACATGTGTACCTATTATATTCATGTACGACGGCCTGCCAATCATCGTCGCAACGTTAGGTTTATTACTGTAGGTACTCTTATAAAATGGGGAAATGTAATACAAATAATTGTCGCAATAAACAGAAGGATTCAAAATTTTCATTTTTTACTTTACCGAAAGATTCTGAAAAAAAATATATTTATGTATTGTTTAGTTTACTCGCAATTTTTATAAGTAGGTTTTAAGTACTATAAGTAAAGATTCCGTGGATTTATGATGCCCCATATTGCATCTTTAAATGCGCCACAAATTATATTTTAACGTTAATTAATTATTAAAAAAATTCATTTTCCCCGTGTTGCCTGCTGCCTACTGCCTGCTGCTATGCCAGGCAAGTTGTAAAAGGCGACCAATTAGCTATATGTATCACTACCACCGGCACCGTGACTACTAGGTGGTAGAGTTCCGCATCGCCTCACCTGGGTGTATGATTCCACTACTTTACATATTTCTGCGTCAATGCTTGTCACTATCGTGTTCCGTTTTGGGGGTTAGAGTTGGGTGGTATACTTATGTATATAGCATTGCCATCCCACTGCACAGATAGCAATGCATCATTAACATCTTTGGTGTCTAAAGGCGATAGAGTATCTTTAAGACAACCCTGATTTCATTAGAAAGGATAAGAGTTACGCGATAGAAAGAGATGCAACTTCTAGGTAAATACAACCGTAGATAATAAAACGCCGCGCGATCCGAATTCAACTTATTTGTATCGTAGCAAGAGTCCCTTTTTCTTTAATCGACTTTCCGGAGTGTCACTACTGTACTTATACTATTATGTATTCTGTGCCCCCGGGCTACATGGTAACGTGCCCATGGTAATGGGCCAACGTGCGTAAGTAAAATTAATAAAAACTTCCCAAATGGCAAGAGTAAAAAAAGCAATTTGAAATTTTTTTTAAAAAAAAGAAAGGAGAGTGTATATTTAATTTGAATTCAGTTCGTAAAAAAATTTGGACAAAGTGACAGATAAATTATGATGAATATGCGGCAAGGGACGATGCTTTTCCGAGTTCGTTGTGAATATGTATTTCTTTTAATTTTATACAAATATTTCTTTTATAAGAAATATCTACCCTTCTAAGGGCCTCTAAACAATTTTTGTATACGAGGCTCCACCAAGGCACGCTACGCCACTGTCTGATGGAAAGAGAAAGCATCACCTATAGACTGTGAACAAATATCTTAATGATGCGTTGCTATCCGTGTGGCAGGATAGTAATGCCACGTGCATAAGTTTGCCGGCTACCTTACCCTCTAAGCCGGAACAAGACAAAGACAAGATTGATGATATAGCGGCAGGAATGGGTAAAGCAGTAGTACCATATACGCGGCTGAGACGGCCGAACCCTACTACCCTACTGAATACAATTCACGATGTTGGTGACACATATAGCCAATCATTTGCCATACCAACTGCCTGGCAAAATGATAGATGGTCTATTCTCTAAAAGGGACCCAAACAAACACAGCGGATGCTTGAAATCAGAAATCAGAAAAAAATATTCAAAAAAACTTTTTACAAGTTATTTTGACGCGTCAATATTTTTTAAGCTACTACTGGTTCGGAAACGCGGCCACACACTGAGAAGATCCGGCAGAAGAAACTTGGCGCTCGTCTTTTTCCATGTGTCAGTTCTTTTAAAGTAAGTAGTTACATAATGTTTAATTTGTATGTTATTGTTACAATAATAATAAAGATTGCCAACATGAAGAGCAGTTAATCCCATGCTTTCTTGTCATCTAGATATTAAGATATTTTATAATAAGCTTTTTTTTACACAGTTTTGCTTTAATATTAAGCATACTGCAGTATCTATGTACGTATTTCTATGTATTAGTATCATTGAATAACACCCATACTACAAATAATTTGCTTACTTTGGGGTTAGATCAGTAATCAGTAAGTGTTATTTGTTCCGTGAATATTTATTTATTATTATTTATATTTATCACCACATTTTTAATTAATTAACTGGTAAATCTGATTACTATTTTAGTAGTGTATACTTTGCCCCTTAAAAGATTTGCTTGTTTTTTATTCTATGATATAAAAACCATCTCCAGATATCCTTATATATTCCCCCATAAATCTCTTCATACAAATACACGTTGATTTCGGAAATCTACTCAGAAAACATCAGATGTATGATGGTGTAATCAAACTACAGCGTTGAAGTAACAATTTCGTAGTAATATTAAAGGTAAATTGTTTTCGAATATAATTATTTAAAATAGCAAGAACATCAACGTACAAAAGCGAAAAGCACCGAAAGCCGCAGGCAACACTCGGCCAGTTAATTCAAAAGTTGAAATTGCTAACGACTCGTGATAAATCACTTTGCGCGCTATCTCAGTGATGGATCATCGTTGTTGTGATCAACAAATGCACTGACAATTCCCATTTTGGTGTAAACCCTTTGTTTTGTATGTGCACTGAACGGTATCGTTTTAAAAGTAACAAAATCTTTTTTATTAACCCTCGACGCAAAAAGGGTGTTATAAGTTTGACTATTGTATGTGTGTGCGTGTTTGTGTCTATGGTATCGTAACTCTTAAATAGGTGAACTGATTTAAGTATGTTTTTTCTCAAAAGCTAGTTTTCTAGCGGTGTTTCTTAGACATGATTTATCAAAATCGGCTCAGCCGTCATCAGCTCTTTTTATCTTAGTGCAATAAATCAAGCAACTTGCAGTCTAACCGATGTTATTTTCCCGATTTGGAGGGTGAGGTAGCCGGTAAACTTATGCAAGTAGCATTAACATCTCGCCACACGCATAGCAAATCACTATTAACATCTTTGGTGCCTACAGTCTTTAGGGTAATTCCTTTCTATCAGAAAAGCCATCTGCTTGTTGCTATCTTATAAGTTCTGCTGCTTCAATTATGTGCCAATGACATGTTAACCTTTACCTGATCCTACAAGTTCCCTATTCGAAGATGATAGTTCTATTCATACTTGACCGCCCCGTTGGTCAAGTGGTTAGCGACCCTGACTACGCAATCAACGGGGCTCGGGTTCGATCCCCGACAGGGACAAGAATTTTGTGTGATGAGCATAAAATATAAATATTTGTATTTCCGGGTTTGGGTGTTTATTAAATATATTCCGGTATTTATATATGTATTTTTATGTATTAGTATCGTTCACTAACACCCATAACACAAGCAAATAATTTGCTATCTTTAGGGTTAGATCAGTAAGTGTAATTTGTCCCGTGAATATTTATTTATATTTATTTATGTTTTGTCCTACAAATGATGCACATGAAACGGGAAGGTGGTTGGATGATAACGGAATAGTATGATTGGGTTTTTTAATTTTTTTTATTTAAAATTATGTGCAAGCTTCTATTAAATTCACTTTTTATAACAAATTTAACTCCCTGCAGATTTTTAACAAAGAACTTAGAATTAATGTGTAAAGTCTCTCCTGATTCATCACAATTCCTCGCTTTGCTAGATGACAAGACTTTCCAGCGATACATGCGATTACCGGGGCTAACAGCTTTACATACACCAGCAAAAGACTCCAAGACTGAGGTTTTTGTAAATAAACTAGCTGACCCGGCAAACGGTGTTCTGCCTTTTTAACTTCTCTTATTTTTTTCTATATTTTCTCACTTTTTAAACCTTCCCTGGACTTCAACAGTTAATTCAAAGCCAAAATTAGCCAAATCGGTTCAGCCATTTTCGAGTTTTAGTGAAACTAACGAACAGCATTTGATATATAGATAAATCTCGAGCCTATTCATATTATAAGATGGCAAATAAGCAAATGTCTCTCCTGATGGAAAGAGATAATCATCGCCTATACACACTACAGATGTTAATGGTGTGTTGCTATCCGTATATCGTGGTGTTAATGTCACTCGGATAAGTTTACCGCGTACCTTCCTAACCGGAATACGACAATGGCAAGCATTAACACAAATGCGGCAGGAATAGGTAAGGCGGTGCTTCTCAGGCAAAACGTTGTAGAATTCTACCACCGAATAGCCAAGATGGTAGTAACTCCTATAGCTAATCGTTCGCCTTTTACAAACTGCCTAGCAGAATGTCAGATGGTCTATTCCTCAAAGGGGCTGGAGTAACACGGGATACCACTCTACATTTCAAGCAACAGTTCACCGGATAAGCACAGAATACGTCTTATAGACTAACAGAATTCAATGTTCCATACAAATAATATTCGAGCATAACACACATAGACACCTCTCACGGACGCGATATCTCCGACTGGTGCGGAACAAACTGTACCGAACCATTCCGAGATATCGCGTTCGTGAGATGTGTCTATGTGTGCGTTGCTCGAATATCATATGTATGCAGATTGACTACTGTTAGTCTCCAGTATACTGTGGTATAAGCGTCAACCGTATACCCGTAAAGCCTGGTAGAAAAGTGGAATTCTTAATAAATTGCCTGAATTAATACAGAGAATTCATTATTTTTCACATTTGGACAAATAACAAAATGATTTCCATCATAATAAACGGAGGAGGAATAAACAGGGGCATATCAGCAAACAAACATCAATACTGGAAATGTAATAACCGTTATCAAGATCCACGGGGAGCGTTAAATCATCAATAATCTCCTTTTAATTTCCTGTACACTTCCATAAACAGATTTTTTAATGTTTCGTTTATAAATACATTTATACATGTCGACTGGAAAAATACTGTACATATTGTAGCACACCATAGTTAATGGTTATAAGATACATAGTATAGTCTGTGGTTATAAGTAAGCAATAAATATATAATACGTGCCTATTTATTTATTTTATTTTTATTTATTTAACTTTATTGTACACCTTAAAATAATTTGTACAAAAGACGAACTTAATGCCTAGTGGCAATCTCCTCCAGTCGACCTTTAGGCCAACAGAAATTAGGTATGCGGTGCCTTTAAATTAGCCCTCAGAAAATCTTACAATATACTACATACACTATGTGAACTAATGTTGAAATTTATAATACATACACATAACGTAAAATTACACAAAGACTTACAAATACTTAAATAGAATGTACATATTAGATATTGTTCTATGAAGTATGAGATTATGTAAAAAATATACCTACCTACAATTTAGCAAATTCATTTTTAGATTTTGTTTAAACGAGACCGTAGTGTTCGCTTGACGCAGTGTTAAGGGTAGCTCATTCCACATTCGAGCAGCATGCACTGTATATGAGGTTGAGACAAAATTGGAACGGTGTAAAGGGATTGTCAGAGTGAGATTGTCAGATGATCGAAGGTCTAAATTGTATTATATAGGAATTCAAATTTAGATTTTAAGTAATTAGGGGCAAGTGGATCAAATAGTATTGTGAAAAGAGTACATAAGGTCCTAAGATCACGTCGCTGAGTGATAGTACATACCTATATATCTTCACGCCAGATATATTGCCAAATAAGCAAAGAGAACCGAGTGCCATACATCACGATCATTGCAAACTTGTCCCGCTTCCTCCATATTCATTACTCCCATGCAAATAATCCAGACTAATATAAATGCGAATGTACCTCTGTCTGTCTGTCTGTCTCTTCTTCACGCTTAACCACTGAACCGATTTCAACGAAAGGTACAAAGACAGTTTGAGACCCGCGAAAGGGAAAATTATCCCGTAAATCCCACGGAAACGGAAACTGAGGTAAAACCCCGGGACTATACATCTTTTAAACCACGGTAATAAGAAGTAACTTAGGCTATAGAATTTTTTCCACGTGAATGACGTCGCGGGCACAGCTAATCTATACACATAATAAAATCGTAGGAAAGTCAAAACTGTACTTTGCAATTTTTTTTAAATAATAATACTTGGGGCGTGATCTACAATCGATATCGAAGCCAAAAATATAGTTTTTAGAATTTTTGTCTGTTTGACTGTCTGTCCGTCCGTCCGTCTGTTTGTCTGTCTGTCTGTCTGTTTGTTTGTCTGTTTGTTTATCTGTTTCCTATCACCTACGGGGGAGGAGTTGTGCGGAGTAAACGAAGTTCGCGCGGACGAAGTCGCTGGCAACAGCTAGTATATAATAAAAATGAAATATAATAAAAATGACTGGACGATAATGCTAACCGGAAGTAAGTTCACCTTTTATTACGAAATGTCTATTTTTGGTCTAAAAAAAATATTGAGTCCAATAAGTTTTTTTTTATAGAAGAGGAGGCAAACGAGCAGGAAGTGCACCTGATGGTGAGTGATCACCGCCGCCCATGGACATATGCAATACCAGAGGTCTTGCAGTTGCGTTGCCGGCCTTTTAAGAATGAGTAAGCTCTTTTCTTGAAGGCCCCCAAGTCGTATCCGTTTGGAAACACACCTGCCGGTAATTGGTTCCACAACAAAGTAGTGTGAGGCAAAAAGTGTCGGGAGAAACGCACAGTTGTGGATTTCCAGACATCGAGATGGTGAGGATGGAACTTCAAGTTTTGACGCGATGTCCGATGGCGGAATTCGGCGGCTGGAATTAATCCAAATAACTCGTCGGAACACTCCCCATGAAAGATACGATAAGTTAGATAGACTTCTACTATATTGCAGAAAATTGCATTTAGTTCCAACCAGTAGTGGACTCGCGTGATGTACGTAAAACACACAGATGAACAGACATCAATTCAGAAAAATGTTGTTTTAGCTTCCGTCACCGATGATAAACACAGAAAGCCACGTCACGTCCTATCCGATCCTGATGCTGCCGTCACAATGTATACTATACAATTCGCACGCCCACGCACACGCCAAAGTCATCGCCGACGGCGACTCGGCCCACTATTTCGGCCCGTAAACACTCGAAACTTCGGTCGAGAGCCATTAACGAGTCGAAATTCTGATGCCACTTACTCTCCCACCAATCGTCAAGATACTGTCCTAAGCCGAGGTTCGGTCTCACAGGACACACCCTTAGGGCGGGCTCTTAGCCCACTTAAATTCTGGCTGAGCACTTTGCTCGCCCCAAAAGCCCGGTTTCGCAGTAGTGGTCATTTGGATCAACTGCCTAAGTTCATTTCGATAAAAAATCTCTTCTTCTAACAATGATGCCCTAAAAACACAAAAAAATCATAATAATTATAATTATACTTATGTTAAGTATGCATATACATGTGTGCGTTATTAAATAATCTGTAATGTAATAATAGTAATTATTATAATATAATAATATGAATGTGTATACATAGATGAATATTCATATACATGATTTATGTACATCTATGCAAACATATACAATATATAATACTAGTAAACACGATGAGAATATACAAACTTGCATATACTACGCAATAAATTCAGAAAACAATTCAAATTAAAAATATAATAAAGAAAAATTAATAACAAATCTAGATTGATGCGGTGTATTCCACTTACGCCCTTCTTTCTATACCATAATGTTATATACAATTCTACTTAAAAAAAAACAATGATGCTCCACATTAGATTTCTTCAATATTATGATGTACAGACATCCACCCTTTACAATTATTTTTCTTTATATTAACAGATAGCAGTCAAGCCGTTAGGTCTCCTGATAGAAAGAGTTAACCGTCGCCTATAGATGCCCAAGATGTTAATGGTGCTTACTATTTTGTGGCGAAGTCTAATGCCACTTGTGGCGAGGTCTAATGCCACACGCATAAGTTTTTATAAGTTGTAAGTTTACTGGCTACCTTACCCTCCAAACCGGAACTCGACAGTGACAAGCACTGACGCTATTGCGGCAGGTATAGGTTAGGCGGTGGTACCAGACCCGGACAAAACAATGTAGAATTCTACCACCTAGTAGCCACGATGGTAGTGACCCGTATAGCCAATCGGTCGTCTTTTACAACCTGCCTGGCAGAACGGCAGTTGGCCTATTCTTCAAAGGAGCCCGACCAACATGGAGTGGGGTGGGGTGAAATTATTTTTTTTATATCTTTGAATAGCAAAAAGCAGATGAATCTAATAATAATAGAAACCATCGCCTATAGACATAAAACGTTTTAATGGCGCATTGCTATTTATATGTTGGGATGGCAATGCTACATTACATGTATAAGTCTACCGGCTATGTTACCCTCCACAATGAAAAACAACGTTATTATTATATGTATCTTCACGCCTGTATCCCTGAACATGTAGGCAGAGGTACAAACAGTGCATCCACGATTATTCGAAAATACTTAGTCTCACAATGTAATAGGTAGCAAGCCTATCTCCAACCAGGCACTTAGTCAATCCCAGGCAAAGTTGTTTTTATCGAAAATCTGAAAAAAAAATACATTTTTTAATTGCCCGATACGGGAATCCAACCCGGGACCTCGTGTGCTCAACACCTGGTCACTAGAGCACAGACGCGAACATTATTATAGGGGAGCCCAAGAGGGGATTTTGGTATTTACTCCAGCGCATCACATTAACATAAAGAAGATACCTCGCATGCTGTTGCTCACCATCAAATATAAGCCATTTCTATAGAGGTGGGTAACTGGGGCAGAAAAAAAATTAAGATGACTTCAGCTTGTAGAAATTGTCAGATTATATTTTTTTCGTTATTTTTACATCATTTCCTGTATTAAAAAAATTATTATAAAAGAGAATTCAGGCGTTTTCAAGAATGTCAAAACAACGTTTTTTCTGCCACTTTGTGATCCTCCCACTCCCTTACGCTACACTTGAATCGGCAGATTTTCCAAATTTTAGGTGGAAATTAACCCGCCATATCTTAATCTGACGCGATTTAGTATTACAACGGCACAGATTTTTTTAAAACTTTTTTTTACCTGTGGCTTTTTCCCCACCATTGAAATGAAAAACTTTACATAACCTTTTATTTTTCCTATAATTTAATCAACAAAATCCAATAGGTCCCTACGGCGCTCGAGTAATTACCCATTTAGCATTTCGGACTCCCCTACTATTAATGTAATAAACACCTCCTAAATTCGTTATTCTTTAATGTCTACGTACTCTGGATACATATCGATTCATTATAATTTTATTATGTGTATAGATTTACATGTCAATTTAAATTTTGCCACTTATTGGGTTTTAGTTAAAGAATCAATTCTGCCATCAAAACAATATGTTGAATGTTTTCGTGGCGATTTATTTTATCACTAGCTGTGCCCGCGACATCGTTCGCGTGGAAAAAATTCTAAAACAAAAACCCGCATAGTTCCCGTTCCCGTGGGATTTCCAGGATAAGAACTATCCTATGTCCTTTCTTGGGTCTCAAACTATATTTGTACCAAATTTTATCCAAATCGGTTCAGTGGTTTGGCCGTGAAAGCGTAACAGACAGACAGACAGACAGACAGAGTTACTTTCGCATTTATAATATTAAGTATGGATTCAAGTAAAAAAAATTGTTTTAAGTATTTCGAAACTTTGCCCAAGTATTTAAATAACTTCAATATCAGTCTCTTCGGAATTAACATCAAGTTCTACGATGCTAAAGCGTTCGCTCAGAGATTTCAACTTTCGCTGTTTGCGAAGAATTTCTAACTTTATGGATATATGAGCTTTATCGTCTACTAAATTATATCAAGACTTCGAAGTGTTTTATTTAAATATATATAATCTTATTTGTTCTCCGTTAGGTAGATAAATGAACCGAATACTCACTGATTTACGAGTCTTTTTAGGGTTCCGTACCTAAAAGGTAAAACGAGACCTTATTACTATGCTTCCGCTTTCTGTCTTTCCGTCCTGTCTGTCTGTCATAAACCGTGATAGCTATAAAATTGGAATTTTTACAAATTATGTATTTCCATTGCCGCTATAAACAAAAATATTTAAAAAAAAAATGATGTGGTGTCGCGGGACACCAGGTAGGAACGAACTTCCTTCGGCTAAACGGCACTACTCGCTTGTGTACGCGACTGTCGCGCCTGCGCACGTCTCATTTAACGCTTTTATTCCACGCATTTTTCTTACGGTTTTACTATCACATTTTTTTCAGTTCGGTCGCGCAGCAAAATCCCTATCCCCTCCAAGCCTGCCGTAAGGAACTTCGTTCCAATAATGTGGTGTCGTGGGACACCAGGTAGGAACGAACTTCTTTCGGCTTAACGGCACTACTCGCTTGTGTACGCGACTGTCGCGTCTGCGCACGTCTCATTTGACGCTTTTATTCCACGCATTTTTCTTACGGTTTTACTATCACATTTTTTTCAGTTCGGTCGCGCAGCAAAATCCCTATCCCCTCCAAGCCTGCCGTAAGGAACTTCATTCCAATAAAAACATGAAAATAATAAGGGTCCCCTTACAATAAACGTGTTTTTTTCCTATTTTTACTCAATATTAATAACGGTAGACAACAGGTAGAAATTTTCACAGAATATTAAGTCGTTTATTATCTTTTAAAATAAATAATTAAATAAAAATAAAGTAAATATTAAAAAGGGCAAATGTAATTTTTAAGCAATTTTTTACTCGATCTTAATAAACAGGTAGAAACTTGAATATTTAAAAAAATATTAAGTATTTGTTAATATGTTAACTATAAAAATAAATACCTAATCTATACATATAATAAAATCGTAGGAGAGTCAAAACTGTACATTGAATATTTTTTTAAAAGAAGTATAAAGAATTGAAGTATAAATACAACAAACGTGATTTTCTTTTATAAATGATGGTACGAAACCCTTCGTGCGCGAGTCCGACTCGCACTTGGCCGGTTTATTTTATATCATTAGACAGCAAACAAGGACTTCTCCTGATGTAAAGAGAAGCCATCGTCTATAGACACCAGATGTTAAATATGGTGCGTTGCTATCTGTGTGGCAGGATAGCAATGCCATATGC
Organism: Apodemia mormo; assembly: GCA_036924255.1. Taxonomy (NCBI): domain Eukaryota; kingdom Metazoa; phylum Arthropoda; class Insecta; order Lepidoptera; family Riodinidae; genus Apodemia; species Apodemia mormo. The sequence continues at coordinate 42,804,188 of JAUPFN010000006.1, forward strand.
ATAAGTCTACCGGCTACCTTACCCTTCAAACCAGAACATGACAATGACAAGCACTGACGTTATGGTAGCAGGAATAGGTAGAATACAATAGAATAGAATAGAATATAATTTTTTTGGTAAGGCGTTAGTACAAAATGCCCGGGCAAGACGTTGCAGACCTCTACCACCTAGTAGTCACATTGTACAAAGTACAGCTTTAAAAAAATGTTAGTAAAAGTAATACAGCTAATCTATTTTTTTTATATCATAAAATAGTAAACAAGCACATGGCTCTCCTGATGGAAAGAGTCAACCACCGCCTATAGACACCAAAGATGTTAATGGTGCGTTGCTATCTTGCGGCGAGGTCTAATGCCACATGCATAAGTTTACCGGCTAACTTACCCTCCAAACCGAAACACGACAGGGACATGCACTGACGCTGTTGCGGCAGGAATAGGTAAGGCTGTGGTACCAGACCCGGGAGAGACAATGCAGAATTCTACCATCTAGTAGCCACGATGGTAGTGACTCGTATAGCCAATCGGTCGCCTTTTACGACCTGCCTGACAGAACAGCAGTTGGCCTATTCATCAAAGGAGCCCGGGACCAACACTGGCATTTAATTATTCAAATTTTTCAAAAGAGGCATGGATCGAAACGAGTAATTTTACCGACTTGTAAAAACTATCTTGATCTTTGTTATAATCGAAACTGACACTTCTAGGTACCTTTCTGAGGCTATCCCACTATTAATAAGCTGCGAGCTCTTAATGATATTTTTCCTGTGCTTTTCACTTTTAACGACAATACATCGTCATACCTACGGCAAACTTACGAATCTGCCATTTCAATACAATGAGTAAGCAATTTGGGAAACCTACATATTTCTATTCAGGTATTCTCCAAAACCGCTATAAAAAGCCACTTTTCAATGCTTTCATAAAGTTCCCCTGTAAAAAGAGTCTTTTGCAGATTCGCAAGTTTGCCGTTTTGCAGATTCGCAAGTTTGCTGCTTTGCAGATTCGTAAGTTTTCCGTGGACGTGACGATATTTCTTCTTCTTATTTGTGATATATAAAGTATACGCGCACATGCTTTTCGGAAAAAAAATGAGCGCGTGTGCTTATCCCGGAAAGCTCGGGTTCTCATGCCGAGCCAAATAGTCTAGTGGGTAAAAATAATAAAGAGTAGTGCTTTTAGTTATAATAATATTAAAAAAAGTTAAAAAACGCACTCCTTAAGTATGGCATTTAATGTACTCATGATTTATTCTTTTATTATACGAAAGAGACTTATTTTCAATAACGACGGAATACTTTGTCTTATTATCCATCTTTTACGACTAACACTATTAAATTTGCGATATGCAGGATAGACAGTCATTCATACTTTTCTGAAGAACTGGGGTGCTAAAACTTCCACCACGAGACTTCATAACAACATTTTTTAAAGAAAATCATTTACTTCGTCCCGGAAATCAAACTCAGGACCTCGTGACGTGAGCTAAATAGCTTAACTACTAGACGATAAGGCTGGTTGAGAGCTGAAGGAGAAAGTGATGGCATTATTTATAAGTCTAAAATGTTTTCATTAAGTATGGAATTCAATATACTCATAATTTATTCTTTTGTTGTCTGTGAAAGGACTTATTTTTAATCACGCTGGAAGATTACATCAAAAACCTTTTGAGTTTTAGTAAAATTAATTTTTGAAAAGGAATTATTTATAGCATACTAACAACATGTTTCTAAAATATAATTTTAAAATACACATTTTAAAATTATAAACACGTATATTTGAAAATGGAACAATTTAAATGTAAGGAAGGAATATTAGCTAATAAAAGTGGTTTAAGCCGTGTATCAGAATGTCCAGCTCTGAATAACCCATTGGAAGGCGTAGACAATGCTTTGGGAAATTAGATTCGCGTCGCAGTCCAGACACGTGTGGCGCCTTGACTGTCCAACACGTTACTTGTGCGTACTGACACCAGGAACTTAGTCCTTATTGAAATTGTTTTTTTTTTATAAATCAGGTATCCATACTTATATATAAATGCTAAAGTCTGTCCCTTTCACGGTTAAACCGTTGAACCAGTTTTGATGAAATCGGACAAAAAGCAAAGACCCGGGTTGAAACATAATTATCTTCACGCCCGTATCCCCGAAGAAGTAGACAGAGATACAAGAAGTAGGCAGAGATACGATAAGTGCACCCACGATTAGCCGAAGACACTTAGTCCCACAATGTAATAGGTGACAAGCCTATCGCCAACCGAGCAATTATCCTATCTCGGGAAACGGTGTTTTTATCAGCAAACTGAAAAAACACATTTTGAATTGCCTGACTCGGGAATCGAAACCAGGACTTCATGTGGTCAACATTGACACCGGACCACTAGACTATAGTAGCGATTTAAAAACTAATCTCTTCACAACCGGCGTGTGTGTATGAAAAGATTGATGGATGTGAAGGAAGCGAGACAAGCCTGCAAGGATAATGATATATGGCACTCGGTTCTCTCTGCCTACCCCGTAACGGATCTGGCGTGAAGATATGTATATATGTATATGTCGTAATAGTGTCAATTCTGTCATTGTCGTGTTCCCGTTTGAAGGGTAAACTTATGCATGTTGCATTACCATCCCGCTACACGGATAGCAACGCATCATTTACATTTTTAGTGAAAGGCAATGGTTGCTCTTTCCATCAGGAGAGCCACTTGCCTATTTGCTATCTAATGATATAAAAAATCTAAAACTGGCGTACAAGTCTGTGTCATATTAAATTAATAAAATTATTGTGTTCCATATACATATATGTAAATAAATAAGTATTTGTTGTATATAAAAACAAATCGGATAGGCCTTCAAACAGAAAGAGATAACTATCGCTTATATAAAATAAATATTAGGGTACAGATGCAATGCTTTGCGCAGGTCTAGGATGTAATAATTTTTTCGACTCCTTTAACCTACTTGATGGAACACGACAATGATAAGTCTTGATTTATGACAATACTAGCTGCCGCGTGCAGCCCGCTGCATTATAAGAGTTTTTGGCGAATCCCGCGGGATTACCTAATTTTTTCTAGTAAAAAGAGTAGCCTATGTGCTATTCCAGGTCATTATCTCCCTGTGTGCCAAATTTCATTTAAATCCGTTCAGTAGTTTTTGCGTGATTGAGTAACAAATATCCATCCATCCATCCAAACATCCAAACGTCCAAACGTCCGCATTTAGATATTAATGACAATATAAATAGTACAAGTTTCGCCATTGCTCGCCTCTTTCAAGCTGTCTGGCTGGACCAGGAGCGAATTTGTACACTTGGCTGTCCTAGACCTAATAGAATCAGCCATCCCTTTCTTAGCTTAGTTAGTGTGTTAGTATTGGTCCCGGGCCCCTTGAAGAACAGGCCAACTGTCGTTCTGACAGACAGGTAGTAAAAAGTGACCGAATGGCTATGCGAGTCACTACCGTCGTGGCTACTAGGTGGTAGAGTTTTGCATTGTCTCGCCCGGGTCTAGTACCACTGCCTTATCTATTCCTGCGGCAATAGCGTCAGTGCTTGTCGCTGTCGTGTTCCGGTTTGGAGAGTAAGGTAGTCGGTAAACTTATGCATGTATCATTAGACCTCATCACAACCTGGCAATGCACCACTAACACCTTTGGTGTCTATAGGCGATGGTTGACTCTTTCCATCAGGAGACCCATTTGCTTATTTACTGTTATTGTAGTATATTCTGAAATTATATATCACCTCTGTGGTTTAGTGTTCCGGTGTCAATATGTGCTACATAAGGTCCCAAGCTCGTTTCCCGGGTCGGGGAATTCAAAAATATGTTTTTTCAGTATTCCGATAAAAACAATGTTGCCCGTAATTGGATAAGAGCCTATTCAGCGTTAGACATGTCACATATAGCATTATATGTCTAAGTATCTTCGGATAATCGTAGGTGCACTCGTCATACCTCTGCCTACTTTTTCGGGGATACGGGGAAGATATATTTTTCCCCAGAAATTAGGTTTTATTCTACATTGAAATCATAAAACAATTTATTTTCAGTACTCATGTTCAAAGTGAAAGTAGTTAAGGAAAAGCTACGAGTACCCTATTTGTGCTGCGGAGGCGAGCTGCAAACTTAAACAAGCCCGCGTGCCCGACACCGTCCACCTGCTAACTGCTCACGGCCGGCGCCAAATCACACGCTCCGCCTGCCCGTGTTCAATAAATACTACATCTTTTATTTATCCCCGTAAAATGTTCCAACCATGGAACATAGAACAAGGGAAGTGAAGAGTGGGCGTGCCGCGTGCGTCACTATTATGCGCTTTTACTCTAAATTGCCTTAGTGATCCATATCATTAGGAGATAGTCGTCGTGCGAAAATCTATTATACACTGAATTATGCCGTATTGTGCCATCCTTGAATGCAGAAATGATAGTAGAATACAGATGATTAAAAATGGAGATATTTCATATCATTCGAAAGTACAAGTTTCATTTTATTTTAATTAAATTCCTGATTTAATATAATCTCTAATGATATAATAGAAAGTTCATTTTAGGTTGACCTAATTTTTCTAGAAAGATATACGTAATGACAGTCATTACGTTATCGTTCTAGAAAGTTCTCTACTCAAATATGATCAACTGAAAACTACGGAAAAATCAATACTGCCATCTTTTGTAGAATAGCGAAACTATTGAGATCTTAAGTTTCACTATTGTACACATAGAAGAGTCTATTTTGAATAGACTACAAAACTTACGTCCGTAAATACTCTTTTTTTTGTAGCAAAATAAAATTTATTGTAACGCAGTTTGCTATATTTTTAAATGTTCTGTTTGTGTGTTTCGGATTATTGTTGTTTAAAATGAAAACGACCAATGAAACAATGTTTGCATTAGTAGTTTATATGCAATAATGCTAATTTTATGTGTAAGTGTGGCGATCGCGGTCCTGATACAAATGTTTGTACTTGCCAATTCCGTTGTTCTATATTCCATGGTTCAAACTGTATATCTTTAGTGATTTCAAATTTTGTCCCGTGAGATTGGTGATTACATTTATTTTAAATTTTAATAATAAGTTAACCGTTTTTTTAGTTCAGAAGTTTTCCTATTTGACTGTAAGGACCCGAGTTTATAGATATAGTAGGTAAGTATTCGAATTTTTTTAAGAGTAAAAAATCTTAGTAGCAACGTCGGCGCCCTGAAAGGAGATGTACCCTCCACTCTCCAGTTCCTTGGAAAGTACACATAGGACTTGGTTATTGCAACAATAAGTGTGGGGACACAGTACAGAATGCGCTGACGCAAACCTTATATATTAAGGCATTGTGAGACGCCAGTCATCCGCGCGCCCTTAGGTGATATATATCAGCACTACCTAACTGAGTCCCAAATCTAGAAGTAAAGTGACCACACGCCTAAAGCCCTAATCCTGACGGATGGCTGTGCGGTGATCACCGTGACGGTAAAGTAGTGACTCCCAAATAAGTAATAGTCATTATGTTTAGCAAATGTGATAACGAGATTAAAAGCTGTCACACCAGCCAACAAAGTATCGATTTAAAGTGAATGTTTTTATACATCATAAGATACCACATAAGTGGATGATCTCTTGAAGGAAAGAGACAATCAAGCATTGCAATAACAAGCAACAAACCTTGACGCTATTGCAGCAGAGATAGCTAAGTATCACCTAGCAATGCTGGTAGTGATATGTATGTCATTCGCTGGCGCTATTGCGGTAGGAACAGGCAAGGTAGTATTGAATTCGGACAAGACATTGCGGAGCTTTACCACCTAGTAGTCACGATGGTAGAGACACATGACACACAGCAAATCGGTTGCCTTTTACGAATTGTCTATTTATTCATAAAATGGGGGCCGGACTAACGATATTAGATTAACTCACAAGCAAATTAATATCATAATATTAATTTATTTTATTACCTTGATTAAATGACAGTCACACATCGGTTAATAAATGTGTTTATTTAACTGTAATTGGAACGAAGTTCCTTACGCGCGTTGTGAAAGGGGCTAGACGGAAAAAATTCTTACGAAAAGTTGTCACGACACTTTTTGCTATAGTAAGGTATTGTAAGCACAGAAATATCCAGCCACTTCCCTTTAGCTCGTGCATTGAAAGTGAAAGAGTCTATCTACTATTTGATTGAGTTTACTTTTTTTCTAGTGCCAAATGTTCGACATTTATACAGAATTTGGGCCAAATGTCGAATTTCGACCAAAACTTGAATTTCGACGGACAGTCGAATTTCGAACGAGTGTCAAAATTCGACTGAGTGTCGAATTTCGATCGGTTGCCGAGCTTCGACCGCCGGTCGAATTTCGGCCAGGTGCCGATAAGCATTTTGCAAACATTTCATCTATTTTTGTATCCGTTCCATGTTTTTGAAAACGATAAAAACAATATTCATCTTAATAATATATTCATATTTAATCAGTTTAAATCATCTATTAATCCAGTATGTCCATTATACGTTTTTAATTCTTTATTATTTAATATTAAACAAAAATATGAAGAACGCCGTGTTTATTTCACTGAAATCCGCTAAATCCCAGTAAAATATGGTCAATGACATTTACAATCCTCTTATAACAGTCAAATAGTTATGAGAGGTTTATGAAACGTTTATGAATTAAATTATATAGAACGTTTATTAGGCCTTATGAGTGTTTATTTATAGTAGCTTAAACCTTCAGTAAGGATTTTTATGAATAACACTGTTATAACGTATCATAATAATTTTTAAATATTTGCACACCATAATATCATGGTAGACTATGCTGGTATTTTTGATTCATTTTAATAATTTGTAACACTCATACTATTGCAAATAAATATATTTCATTTCATTGAGCTGGAAAAACTTAATTAAAAAGAAAAAAAACACATTTATTTCATTTCTTTCTATAACTCGGACAGGAAAAAAGTCATAGAAATGTCACTGTCTCAAAGTTTTTCCTATCACACGACGATATACATCTACAAGAATTGCAAAAAACAAAAAAGTATAAAGATAAGTTAGTGATACATAGTTATATTTTATTTAATTTTTATTATATCATAAGATTACAAACAACCTGTCTCCTGATAGATAGGAATAATAATGGAATTAATGGTTGCGAATGCCACATGCGAAAGTGTTCTAGCTAGCTTACTATCCACACTAGAATACAAAAGCGGCGAGCACCGACGCTATGACGGCAGGATTATGTCCTGTCATCAGTACTTATCGTAGACGAGGCTGTCATGACGATAACTCGGAAAACAAGAATCACAATTTTTTATCCCAACACTAGCAGTAATTTGCGACTTCGTTCACGTGATCAAAAACCGTAACTTCCCTTTCCTCAATCTAATAAAAACGTAGCTTATGTCACTTCTCGATAATATAACTTGCTAAAGGAATGTCTAAAGGCGAAACAATTAAAATAGATTAAATGTGTCTTAAATCACAACAAACAAATAAAAATCAAATATTTCCTCTTTATAATATTAGTTTCGATATGAAGAGCATTGCATCATTTAGATAGTTCAAGTAGCGAAATCTAATACGAGTTTAAAAACACCACTTTTCTTTTTTTGCCGCAATAACCTAGTCTAGCTAGGTTTATTTTTTATTTTATTTTTATATCATCGGATAGTGAACAAGCAGATGGTTCTCCTGATGGAAAGAGAAGCGATCGCCTACAGACACCAATGATGTTAATTGTCCGCTGCTATCCGTGTGGCGGGATAACGTCTCATACATAAGTCTACCATACCCTTCAAACCAAAACACAATAATGACGAGCACTGACGCTGTAGCAGCAGGAATAGGTGGGTGGTGGTATTATATACCCATGTGAGATGTTGCGGTTCTCTAGTTTCCTCCTATTTTATGTATGAGATACTGATTTAACCACCCTATTGGTAGAATGGCTAGCGACCCTGATTACGCAATCGAATGTTCTCGTGATTCGGTTTGAAGGGTAAGGTAGTCAGTAAGTTTATATATTCGGTTTAAAAATTAAAGCACCCGGTAATCTTTTGTATCTATAGGCGATGATTGTCTCTTTCCAGAAGGAGAGATATTAAAAATTCCTCCTATGATATACGAGTACAAAAACCTAGAGGCTGTGCTATCGTGGCATGATAAATTACCGCAATACTCTGTTACTAGATGAATTGAGCGAATATAAATATCCTTGCACCCATATTTTTGAAAAAATAGGTAAAACGGCAACTACTATAAGCCAATTAAGTCCCATAAATTGGCGCCTAAATCGATCGAAAAACCAGTGATTTATTCAGGCTTAGGCTTCAATCAACTGGTATTGAACCCAAGAACTTATGCGTCTACACAAAAGCCGGTACTACCTGGCCATTCCGATAAGTTTCTCATAGGAAGGTCAATTTTCTATTCTTTGAAGCCATTTTCTTCTACACACCCGATAGCTGATTCTTCAGTAATACCTACATTCATCTTATAAAAACCTCCGTGTCGCTCCAGAACACGAACGCAATCATACTTTTCGGAAAGCTTCCTGAATGACAATTAAAATTAAAATTAGTCATAAAATTATACTAACAAAAGAAATGAACCAATGATTGGCTTCATCAATTTCGCCCAGGAGACTCTAGCTCGCATTTAAATATTTGTACAACTCTGATTCAGAGCGACCTTTTCCTCGGTCCTAGTAAATTCATAAAGAATGAAATATTTGCAAGTAAAATTGGCCGCGGGAGTTGGGAAAATAAAGAAACCGATGACTAAGGCTACGTTTACACTGAACTTTTATCTACCGCTTAAGAATAAGGAGTTTAATGACATTTATTTATTACATTATATTTTTGATATTATGAGATAGTAAAAAACAGACGATTCTTCTGACAAATGGAAAACAACCACTGCTGCTGCTACATTACTGTACTGCTTTTATATATTAACATCACAACCTGTTTTTGAAAATAACGGTTAATTTTCCTACTTCTCTTATACCACTTACCTACATATTTAATATCACTTTTTTATATTAAACTATGTATTATATTTGCAAATTGAATTAGCACCTTAAAAGGCTTGTAGCGGCTCAAAACAATTACAAACGCTACAAGAAAAAATAATAAAAAATAGACAAAAATCAATAACAAATGGAAAAAATGAAATTTAAAAAAAAAACTGAATCGCGATATCACAATTTTTATCTTGTAACACTATATACAAGTTTCAACGCTTCTCAAATGGACTTCGGTCCCCAGGCAGTACACCTTGTCTGGCTGGGAAGAACTCCCTTTTCCCCTTACTTGTCCTTGTGTGACTTCATCAACCTCCACAGTAATGACGTCATCCTGACAATAGTTGGCCCACTGGTTCCATCACTATGACCCTTCAGCGGTACGGACCAGTGGCGTCACTGGCTGTTTCTGGACTAATAATGATCAAGCATCGTGTCGCGAAAAGATTACTGCAACGTTACATGAAATGTACCTAACTTGCAATGAATAAATTTACCGTCCACATTGACGCTAATATTTAGAGTCTGGACGTTCTGCACGGAAAGCATTTCAAGTTGCACGGAACGATTCGTGATTTGTCAGTATTTTGAACCTCCTGAGCTTGTGTATCGCTGTCGCGCCGGTGGCAACCTCGTGGTCTGCCACGGCCGTTATTAATGGGTTTCCAAAAACCGTTGTGGTGATTGCACAGTCCTCGCACGCGGTACCACCTTGTTCGCAAGTGAACATGCAATGAAAGGAAGAATGTTACATATCATTTTTTGTTACGTATCGTTTTTGCGTGACGCGCGCTCAACAGCAGTACGATATCATTTCATTTATTTCGTTGAAACACAGATTTGAAAGGAGCCTTAAACGGATTCTCTCATTGTTGTACCCACGAATAAGGTCCATTTATGCATACGACAACTTGGAGCGTAGCTCGGTAAAAATTCTTATTTAATGTGCGAACATTTAAGTAGCAACCTGCGGACTTTTGTTGAATTTTAGACTTGCAAATTACGCACAACGTAAAAAAGGTAATTTTAATTTTTTGAATATTTAAAAGAAAACAAACATGTGAAAAGCAATTTTAAATACCTTTTATGATTTCTGTAATATGGTTTACAATGGACTTCATTAAAAGATGAAGTCTTCGGTTCATTAGTATTTTTAAATTAATTTTTATATATATTACCCGATTGCTCGAAAACGACTGGTCCGGTTTAGAAAAGTTATTTTTTAGTAGAAATCCATACTAATATTATAAATTCGAAAGTGTGTTTGTTTGTCCGTCTTTAACGGCAAAACGGAGCGACGAATTGACGTGATTTTTTAAGTGGAGATAGTTGAAGGGATGGAGAGTGTCATAGGCTACTTTTTGTCTCTTTCTAACTCTCCACTTCCCTAAAATGAATTTAACGCGAGCGAAGCCGTAGGCAAAAGCTAGTTATACATATTTTTAAGCGATCATGATATGATGCCAGGATTCTAGAGAAATACAATTTCATCAAATGTTAATGTTGAATGGCAAATATAAGTCGCCTAGAGTTTCTTTCTCCGGATCTGGTCAATGTATTCCCACGTATCCAATGTTCATTGCTGAACAATGGACCAGACCACCGACCCTAATCGAAGGACACAGTCAGCATCGAAAGACACGAGACTGACGCAATTGTCTTTGCGACAACCTAATAACCAAGAAAGACGCAAAATCACGCCCCAAATTATGTGAGCAACCGTCATTGTTACGCACAGTAACAGACTTTGACTACTGTAGATATATTTATGTTGCAAATGGGTTGTGATATATCACAAACCCATTTGTAACATTTTGTATAAATTACAGGTAATCACAAAATAAAATTTCTTGTCAATCAGTCTTTGGTTGTTTCACTGCCCCCTAAGTAACTGACGTATCACTGTGGCGAAGGAAACATCTAAGCCCTTAATCGCCTGGTCTCTGCTTCTGGCCTGGCGGCAGTGAAAAGACTTCACCAAACCTTTGAACCTGACAAAATAAAATTTCTTGTCAATCAGTCTTTGGTTGTTTCACTACCCCCTAAGTAACTGACGTATCACTGTGGCGAAGGAAACATCTAAGCCCTTAATCGCCTGGTCTCTGCTTCTGGCCTGGCGGCAGTGAAAAGACTTCACCAAACCTTTGAACCTGACTTCCTACCACTTTTCTTCCCATTGGACTTCGTGGGATTAACATAATTAAGTTTCCTCTTACTGTGGTAAGAAGTCAGGAAAACTACCACTCTCTTTATAGCTAAACTCCCATCGCTCCGTCTGTTACCTTAGGTCGCACGGTACAGACATCCTAGTGTATTTTATATATGTATATTATATTCTATATATGGTAGAACTAGGGTGCTAGGGACATAGATCAATAGGACAATGGGGTAGTAGGGCCTTAGGGTCTGAAGGGTCTTTACGCAACCAGCTAACCAGCTAACCCTGCCATATATATGTGCCACGTGATAGTGCAAGCTATCGAAAGGAAATTTAACACCATAGCTCTACGCGATGTACATCCAATATTATAAAAACTTATGATTCTTTATTAGCATTTTACAAATTACTGCATAGTATAAAACAAAGTCGCTTTCTCTGTCTATCCCTATGTATGCTTAAATGTTTAAAACAATCTGCAACGGAATTTGATGCGTTTTTTTTAATAGATAGATTGATTCTTGAGGAAGGTTTGAGTATTTTTTGATATTCCTTCCAAACCTTTCCGATATTCCCACGGGAACAAAAGCCACGCGGGTGAAACCGCGGGCAGGTCGCTAGTTAATTTTATAAATTAACTAAATTACGGATTTTCGCCCGGTAACGGCTAAATCTATAAAATATCAACAGATGTTCCGGTTCCAAAATAGCGGTGATTCTTATCGCCGCTTTTTCGGACTTGATAACGTCTATCGCTGGTTGTAGAGTGCTGCAACGATTCCTCTGGTTTTGGTACCATTGTCGTACTTATTTCTGCCGCAATATTGTCAGTGCTTGTCAATTTCGTGTTCAATTCAATTAAAGGGGTAAGGCTGCCGATAAATGTATGTTTGTGGCAACAGCCCCTTGCTATATGGATAGCAAGTAACCTATAAATGTATAAGCAAATATTGTCTCTTTATCAGAACAAAGGTTGCTGTCCTATAACAAAAAAATCGGGGCCAACATCTTCAGATGTTCATTTAAGGAATAGAAGATTACCACATCATCACCTGACTGGGATTCGCTACTAAAATTTTGAATTTTGAAAACAACGACGAACATCCTTAAGGTTTTTCGCGAACCAGAAATCAAATCTATACGTATTGAATTCCTCATAACCAGAGAATAACCACGAACGCACAACACAAATTTTCTCACGATGTCCGAGCCCCTTTTGAAAAGTAGGCCATCTGTTTTCCTAACAGACAGTTCGTAAAAGGCGAACAATTGGCTAAACATGTCACTTGGCTAACAATTGGCTAAGCATTGTGACCACTACAGAATGATATAATTCAACAACATCTCACCAATAAACCACTAATTTAACTACCGCTATAGCTAACCACTAATTTAACTAGCCCGGAGAAATGCTTAATTGATCCCATGGTTTATAAAAAATAACAAAAAATATAAAACTTGAGAGGTGTCAAGGGACACCCGGATGGAACGAAGTTCCTTTCGATACAAAAAACCTGTATACACTCAACAAAAATAATCGTCGCGACACCACACTGTTCAATGCGAAATAGAAATGAAAATATCTGGCTTGCTTTTTATAAGAGAGAGAGAGAGAAAGAGAGAGAGAGAGAAACATGCGCACGCCGCACAGCATACAATAGCTTACTATAGCAAAAAGTGTCGTGACAACTTTTCGTAAGAATTTTTTCCGTCTAGCCCCCTTTCACAACGCGCGATGAAGAACTTAGTTCCAACAAATAAATGCAATCTTTTTCAGATAGTCGTTAAGAATGGTAAAAAAAATATTGGAACAATCTCCCAACGCCCCGTCCGTGATAGCAGCCTGAAAGGGTTACAAAATCATATTCATAACCTTCTTATTGTGTCCTTAAAGCGCTACCTCGTTTTTATGACCTCATCTCTTGTTCAAATCCGTAGATTTGGTTTACTTCGTTAGTGACATAAAGGAAACATTACCGTCCGCCCTAAAAGGGATCATTTAGAAACATAAAACCCGGCGTATATGCTTTGTCTTTCACATTACAGATTCTCTTAAACATTATCCGCTTATGCATTTTAAAATTGCGGTACGACAAGAGCAGCTACATCCTACAAATCAGAATGTCTTGTTTATAGAAGCCTCACTTGGAGAATACATAAATTATGATCTATCTAGCTTTAGAATTCTCTAAGGGAATACATATTTTAAAATGGAAAATACCCTCGGTACAAATTCTCGATAAACTTATAAATTATTTTTTATTTCACAGGCTAGAAGATTGTTCTCCTGATGGAAAGAGATGGCTGTCACTGTACACCTTCCCGTTTTGGTCCAGACCCTTTTGGAAGAATTGACCAACTGCCAATCTGCAAGGCAGTTCGTAAACGATTGTCTTTATTGGCTATATGAGTCACGACCATCGTGGCTACAAGGTGGTAGAGTTCTGCATTGTCTCACCAGGATCTGATACCACTGCCTTTCCTATTCATGCCGCAATAGCGTCAATGCTAATTACTGCCGTATTCTAGTTTGGAGGGTAAAGTAGCCGGTTAACTTGCGCATGTAACATTAAGACCCCGCTAAAAGAATAGAAACGCACCATTAACATCTTTAGTGTCTATAGGCGATGGTTGCCTCTTTCTTGTTTGGTAGCCAGTTTCATGAACAGATCTGGTAAGGTAGCCGGTAAACTTATGCATGTGGCATTAGACCTCGCCACAAGATAGCAACGCACCATTAACATCTTGGGTGTCTCTAGGCCAGCGGTCGTCACACTTTTCTGGCTAAGGGCCACACAGGGCAATGTGGGTATCAGCACCGGGCCGCAGAGTAAAGGCGTTTGCCCACTTATACGAATTCGGTTATTATCTACAATGAATGACATACTCCCCTCGGTAACTAAGTTTCCCCTAAAGGATATTTTGCTATATAAGCTGATAACTAGGTTAATTTAAAAAAAACGACGCATAAAAATATGGCCTGAATTAAGAGAATCTTAACTGAGAAACACTTGTTCTACAAAAGTAACCTAATTGAGATAGGACAGTTATGCGAGCGACAATTTATTTATTTATCATTTATTATACACACAAGACATAACCACAGAATACGGCATAGTTTGTTCCAACCATCCCGAGATATCACGTCTGTGAGAGGTGTCTATGTGTGTATTGCTCGAAAATTACTTGTATGCATGAAGCTATAATCTATTGTAGTTCATGCTTGTATGTACATTGACTTCTATTTTCTCCAGAATTCTGTGACATAACATAGAAAAAATACGTTATAAGATAAATCTAGTCAATTATTTAAATAATTTGCCACGGGCCGCACAAATATCGGCTACGGGCCGCAGTTTGATGACCACGGCTGAAGGCGATGGTTGACTCTTTCCATCAGGAGACCCATCTGCTCGTTTGTCATCTTATAATATAAAAAAATACGTCGCTACTATCGTTATATCTAAGTGTTAGTGTGCCCGGGTTTTGGTACCACGGCCTAATCTATTCCTGTTACAATAACGTCAGTGTTTGCCACTGTCGTGTTCCGGTTTGGATAATAAACTTATGCATGTCGCATTACCATCCCCCACAAGGATAACAACATATCATTAACGTCTTTGGTGTCATTTGGCAATGATTGTCTCTCTATATCAGAAAATTCACTATTGGATCTCCTGCTGACCTCTCATCCGGACCGTTATTAAGTATCGGTGGACGCTCCACTTGGCACGTCAGACCACTGCCTAATCCGGAGCAAAGTGCTGGTCACGCACCCATCATGGCCTCCCTTTGCCGGTTGTCGTCGCGTTTGGCACTATAGGTCAGCAGATTGGGACGGGATGCGGTCTTTCTTTGCATCCTACCCATAGGGGCGGTTGTGCTTCTCGATAGATGATCCGAGTGCTGTTGCTGACTCTGTCGCTAATGTGGTTCTGCACGGCATGGAACTTTTAATCCGTCTTCTGTTGTGCCCATCAGTGGCAAGTGTCAGTCTTGGTTTGGTCGCCAAAGCAAAGCGGCTTTACGCCGAAAGCAGGAATGCTACCAAGCTTGGGCTGCTGCCTCAGCATCTCGTGATGTAAAAACTAGCGCATTACGAAAGGAGTACAACTCTTCCTCGAGGTCTGTAGATAGAATTGGTGAGAAATTAGTTCGTCTTCCTTCGGGAACTCGTGCGTTGTGGTCTCTCGCCAAGGCTGTCTTAGGGAATTTCTCCCAGCCCTCATTTCCAACCTTGCGCAGAGACGATGACTCTTTGGCACATATCGTTGTTGTATTATCTTATGATATGTCAATGATTTGTTACTATTCGTGTGGCGGAAAATAATGTCACATAATTTAACGGCTACTTTACCCTCTAAACCATATCTGAACAGTAACAATATTACCTCTATTGCAGTAAAAAATTACAGCCTATATCAGTATTTATATCAGTTTCTATCAACCTTGGAAATAATAAGATTTTTATTCGAAATCTCATTAAGCAAATCAAATGTTTTATCTACTTTATACAGACGGGACGAAAATCCCAGTTACCGGATTATGTCAGCGAAGAGCTTCCAAGTAATTAACGATCTAACGTTTTTAATTCAGGGAAAATATAAAGGATTAAGAACCACTGGAGAGCGCATTTCAATTTCATGAATCTTTAGTCATAATTATTAAAATAACGATGAGCTATGTTTAAAAAGTTAAAGCTGGAAAATCCTCCGATAAGTCAGTTGAAGCATTAATATAGAATAGAATAGACAATATATTTTTATTTGCATGAAAATGGGTTACAATACTTACTTATAACTACCATACTCTTATATGCTAGGCTACCACGCTATACGGGCTGTAAGGATAAAACGGTGTTTATCCTTACATCACTAAAACCATAGTAGTTGACTTAATTATAAATATATTTGTGAATTTAAAAATTTAAAAAAAAAGTTATTTTCTTTCAAAAATATAAGAAAGTTTCTGTCTGACACCGTCATGGGCGATACTATGCGCAAAGGGCGCTGGCGCTGGTTTTACCTACCTACACAATATTCCCGCGCTCGGTCCACTTTGCCGTGGACTTGTATAGGGTGAAATAATTTTGAGGAAAAATGGAGACTTTAAAAAAAATATATTATTTTTGAATTCACTTTCTACAAGTGAAACCAAACCACTGGTTTCAAGGATAACGGTGTTTAGACTAACAACCTGTATAATGACTTGATGTGTGTGCTTTCCTTTTTTTACAAATTTTATATTGATGTTATCATTTAATTAAATATCATAATAACAAAAGTAGTTATAATAATAAATATTACATAATTATTTTCCGCTGTGGTTGTCTGGGCCCCCTTTATAGAATAGACCATCTGTCGTTCCGTCAGGTAGTTTGTAAGAGGCGACCGATTGTCTATGCGAGTCACTACTATTGCGGCTACTAAGTGGTAGAGTTCTGCATTGTCTCACCCGGGTCTGGTACCATCACCTTGCCTATTCCTGGCGCAATAACGTCAGTGCTTGTCACTGTCGTGTTCCGATGGCATTAAGCCCCATCTCAAGAATAGCAAGGCACCATTAACGTTTTTGGTGTTTATAGGCGAGGGTTATTTCTTTCCATGAGAAGAACCATTAGCTTATTTGCTATCTTGTAATATGTAGGACACACTATAAGTTTTGCGTAACTTAAAAAAACATGTTATAACCAAAATATTATGTTTATTGCTTTTCAAAATAATCTAATCTACATTTTAAACATTTTTTTATTCGATCGAACCATTTTTTAAAACAGGAGGACCACAGATCTGAAGGCCTGCTTTCTACGTACTGATTGAACGCTATCACTGCCACTTCGGAGTTGGTGAAAGTAAAACCTCTCATCAAATCTTTGATTTTGGGGAAAATACAGAAATCACATGGTGCTAGGTCGGGGCTATGCGCAGGATGAGTGACGAGATGTACTTTTTCGGAAGCTAAAAATGAATTTGTTTTGTTCGCCGTGTGTGAAAAAGCGTTATTATGGTGTCGGAGAATGCGGCTTTGGAATCGTCTTCGCGAACTTTTTCTAACACTCTGGGTAAACAAATGGTAGAATACCACTCGACATTAACACTCTTTTGATCTTTAAGTGGAATTGTACAGATGGGACCCGTAGCTGAGAAAAAAACGCGATCATTTTTTTACCGACGTTTCTCACCTGTCTCATTTTTATTGGCATGTTCTCATTTTCAAACACCCATTCACAAGATTGCTCTTTTTTTCGGGTTAAAAACAATAAATCCACGTTTCGTCTCCTGTGACCATGTCATAAAGAGCATTAGAATGTCCGTGGTCGTACTTCAGTAGCATCTGTGAGCACCATTCCACGCGAGCCCCCTTCTGCTCCGCTGTCAGTTCATGAGGGATCGAACGACAACAAAGTTTCCGAACTTTCAATTCTTTGTGTAAAATTTTCTGAATTTGGCTCATACCAATCCTCAATAGTCCTCGAATTGTCTCATAGGTAATCTGGGGGTTTTCTTCAATTAACCGCTTAACAGTAGCCACATTATTTTCGTTGACGGCAGTTGAAGGCCGCCCTTCACGAAATTCGTCATATAAAGAAACTCGACCTCTCCCAAATTCAGAAAACCATCGTCTCACGGTGCTCAAACAAGGTGCTTCTCTCCCAAACGCATTTTGAAGACAGGCACAGTCTTGCGGAGAAAGAGAACTTTTAAAATCATAAAAAATCATCGCTCTAAAATCTTTTCGACTTAATTCCATCTTCGTTGCGTACATAGAACTTTGATGTGTGATAAAAAAACAATTGACAAATAATTTTCCGCCAATTGTTTTTTTTTATTACTAAGAAGGTTGCAACGTTTTAAAAATATATCATTCGAAATCCAAATAGTTCCGATTAGCTAGAAGTGCAAAACTTTTAGTGTGCCCCATGTATAAAAAAATAACGTATTAATATCAAATTCAGCTTTGGAAAAGCAGGATCATCTGACAAGTATTTTGTAAAATACTTAGTAGGTCGATTCCCATACCTACTTGCTTAGCAAATTAATTAACGATATATGAAAATAAAGATTATTTGATTTGATTTAGCTACTCAAGGTCTCAACAGATTTTAATAAATGATACGTCGCTAGATTCATCAATGGCATAAGTGTCACAGGGTACATAGAACCCGTATTATTAAGATGGTAGATTTTATGAACTTTAACAGGAGGCATTACAATTTTTTTCATGAACCTATAATAGGACATGACATTGAAAATAAAATTGAATTGTAGTGCAAATACCTATTGTAGTTTAACATTATTGTGTGTTTAAACCAGCCATTTCTTTGCAAATTCAAAGACGAGATTAAGATAAATAAATAGCAACTTTCCGTAAAATCTTCACCACCCAACTGACCAACCGACAAACTGGTGAATTGTGGTGAACGAACACATTTATATCCAATTCGTTGAATCTGCCAACCCCGCAGTATTTAAATATATTCGTGCATACGTAGTAGGTTTATATGTCTATTGGTTAAACCAATAAATGAACCGTGAAAATTTATATTACGTTTATTGATTAACAGGTTAATCAAGGAGCGATTCATTTGACCTTCGACCTTTTGAAATTGTTATGATTTCCAGTTTACACAAAAAGTATAATTTTCAACTCACGTGCTAATCGAACTTAGAATTTGTTTCTCCTAACGTCTGAGCGCTAAGGGTGAGTTTTTCTTTTCGCATTCGATAGTAAGCGCGTTTCGAGTTTACTAGGAATTTGTATGTGATTTGTACAGCGCCACCTAGTGGCAAATTGGTTTCTTACGTTTACCACTAGGTGGCGCTGTACAAATCACATACAAAATTCCTAGTAAACTCCAAACGCGCTCACGATCGAATGCGAAAGGAAAACTTACACTTAGCACTTTAAAATATGGTTGACTGTCTGAAATGATTTTTAGAAGCAAGGATCCATTTTTCACAAAAAGCAATAGCGCGTTGTACACTATTTCAATTAAAACTTGAAAATTTATCCATAGACAATACATTAGTATTTGCTTTACTTAAAGTCGAGTCGGAATAAAGTCGGTGTCGAGTTTAATGTGCGTCGGCCTTAATACTACAAATTTCTTACGAAATATCAATCTTAAAATCAATGTATTCACTCCAACACATCATACAATATTCAGCCTTGAAAATGTATATCGGTATTCCAATATTCTCGCATACGAATAAAATTACAGAACTGTACAACGCCGTGGGCTTAATTCCTTTCCATATACATGGTAAATATTTCTGTTGTAACTGTTTTTGTACGATTTCCTCTCCATATAAATGCAACGTAACGAAAGGGTATTTACAGAATAAAATATGAATATATGAATACTTGGTAATACGATACGCAGTCTGGTTGGTTAAACATGAAAATATATTTTTATGTAATGGAATACTAATATGTAATGGAATTGCGTATTTTGTTACATCTATTGCCTCAATAAAATGATCGTTGGTCCACCCAAGTAGCTTACTTTTAAATGATATTTTTTATATGATATTATAGGGAAGTAAACAAGCTATTGGTTCTCCTGATGGAAAGAGACAACTATCTACCAGTTAATGGTGCGCTGCAGAGATGAAATGCCAAATACGTTTACCTGCTACCCTGCCCTCTAACTTGGAATATGACAGCAACAAGCACCGACGCTATTGCGCCCTGAAAATGAAAAGTGTAGGGTTTTGCAACATCTCGTAGGAGTTTCTGGTACCAGAATCTAGTAGTCACGATTTTAGTGACGCATTTAGCTAAATATTCGCGCTTAGTATAAACTTGGTACTCTAAGAACTCTAAAACTAAACGCCAGGATGTGAGCAATTAACTCAGTCAGATTTTAAACTTAAATTTGGACTATCAACGTACTGCTGATCCTAGTAATAGTCTTTTGGTTAATTATCGAATGATAGTGATGGATAATAGCCAGATATTCCGCTGAGACCAGTGGTTACCATATATTCCAAATGCAGTAAAACTGCAACAACCGACGCCAATATCCTTTATCTCTGACATCCTGGAATACATTTTTAACAAATTTATATAGTGGTCCCATAAAATGGTATGTAATAGGAATTATGAAGTATACCAAAAAACTCGAATCGGTTAATAAATAACGGAGTTTTGATGTTAAAGACATAAAATATACAGTCTAATTGAAAGCCTTCTCCTTTGAGGGTAGTCGGTTAAAAATATTACATGGTGTCAAGGTTGCGTCGCGTTAGCAGCAGCCTTAATGCTGCAAAATTACTTGAACAATAAAATGTAGATCTTACTAATGCTATATAAACTTCGTGTTTGGGTGTTTCAATAGTTGTATACGGAATGGAATTTTGTAACATTAGCTCCTTAATTGAGGAAAATACTCTTAATACTGGGGATAGGAAAATTAACTAATGATAAACTCCTTCATTTTAAAAAAGAAACAAAACAGAAATGAAGGTTTAATATATACTTTCTACAACTAGAAAAAAAGCCGGACCAAATATACAAAATAACTTATAAATACAGAAAATACTTTTATTGCATCAATTGATATGTTTAATCATAATGATCAAATCTCTCTAACAAATATGGTAAATTGAATAAAGTGAAAACCATCACCGTTTGGATGTCTGCAAGTCCACTACAGTGCGATTTTCGAGGCATTTTTACCCCTCACGAGAGCTCTGTGGAATAAATTACCAGCGGATGTGTTTCCGAACCGATACGACTTAGGGGCCTTCAAGAAAAGAGCGTATTCATTCCTTAAAGGCCGGCAACGCACCTGCAGTACCTCCGGTGTTGCAACTGTTTGCCCCCTATTCCATAAAAAAAAACCAAGAAACATAAACTTGAAAATTCAATCATACAAAACGAAGCACTTTAGTCAAGTGCTCATGAAAACAACGGTCAAGTAAGATTATCTTTCAACGTTTGGTGCGGTATTAAGAGATAAATAAAGTTGTGTAGTTCACGTCTACGAATTTCATTTAAGCACTATTAACACTTTGACTATCCATGCATTATATGTAATGCACTGAATACCTTGCTTGATACGTATGTGCATTACATATAATGCACTCCTGCAGTTATCATCCTCTAAATAATACCTCAACAGGATAAATAGATGTAGTTAGAAACTAAATTAGAACGAATAAACTGATTAACATGACAAAAAAGTATAAAATAATTTCGTGACCCGTAATAACTTAATATGTGTTTTAATGTGTTTTCCCCGTGTTGGTCCCGGGCTCCTTTGTAGGATAGGCCAACTGCCCTTCTGCCAGGCAGGTCGTAAAAAGCGACCGATTAGCTATACGAGTCACTAGCATCTTGGCTACTACGTGGTAGAGTTCTGCACTGTCTCGCCCGGGCCTGGTACCACCGCCTTACCTATTCCTGCCGCAATAGCGTCAATGCTTGTCGCTGTCATGTTCCGGTTTAGAGGGTGAGGTAGCCGGCCAACTCATGCTGTGACATTAGACCTCGCCACAAGATAGCAACGCACCATTAACATCTTTGGTGTCTATATGCGGTGGTTGTCTCTTTCCATCGGGAGACCCATTTGCTTGTTTGCTATCATATGATATATAAAAAAGAATGTAATATAATTATTGCACATTTTGGTGGTGGGGACGGAAATATGCTTGGGACAATTAAAGTGTTTTGAAAAATTGAATTGTTTTGAAAAGTTGTGTGTTATTGAAAAATTGGACCTCTCAAGAAACGAAATATTTTTTTTATGACATAAGATAGCAAACAAGTAGATGAGTCTCCAGATGGGAAGAGTCAACCATCGCCTATAGACACCAAAGATGTTAATGGTGCGTTGCTATCTTGTGGCGAGGTCTTATGCCACATGCATAAGTTTACCGGCTACCTTACCCTCCAAACCGGAACACGGCAGTGACAAGCACTGACGCTATTGCGGCAGGAATTATTCGCAATAAAGGACCTCGTAATAAATGCCAAGTTCGCCTCTTTAGATGCTATTTGTATCAATCTAAATGATGACTCAGACAGGCAGTGCTATAGCGCCGATCACCATATTGTAGAACTATACGGTTTCACGATTCTACAAGTTAAAAGAATAATTCACTAGGTGGTAGAGTTCTGCATTGTCTCGCCCGGGTCTGGTACCACCGCCTTACCTATTTTTATCACAAAAGTGTGTTGTCTCTTTCCACTAAGAGGACCATCTGCTATAAAAAAACTTTCCACCACGTCGGTAGCGAAAACAAACACAATCATAGTATACGACTCAACGCGCGTTTCACTTCGCAACCGAAGCATCTTCAGAAGAAGCGTTCACTAAACAACTTACTTATTTAACTTAACTTCGACTTTTGATCATTTGTAGCCGATTGTAGCAAGCGTATTTTCAGGAAGCTTTGAATTCAGTTTTTTTTTTTTTAATAAAGGATTATTTCCTTTCAGTCACTTATGAATGTGGTATTAACACCCCGCCACACTAATAGCAACGCACCATTTACATTTCTGGTATGTATCGGTGATGGTTGACCGTTTCTATCAGGAGAACCATTTTGTCATAATAAAACTAGACGTTAAAATATGCATTTAAAACATTGATATAAAAACCCAAGATACACAATCAGTGTGTCAAAAACGTCCTCCAAAAATGAAATTGTGCACTCATTTCAAATAGAATCGTGTCGGCCGCGTCACTGTCAATTTTATTTATTTTCGTACATTGCTTTGTAAAAACAACTATAAGTCTTGTACTTAAGGTTGGATATGCAAAGACATATGTTTTTGCCATATTTATAACTACTTAAATGAAATTAGGGACACTTTTGAGTGTCAGTTTTGTTCGGGACTGTGCATCTAGGGTTTTTTATATCAATGGTTTAAAAATTTTTAATTGAGGTGTGCTGTCCTCTTGGATATAAAGTCACATCTACACCAGTTGTCATTTGTTTTAAAAGAATAAAGTAATATATTTTTAAACGAGTTCGGGACTGCTTGATCACGGCCAAATATAATCTGTTGGGGCTAGTATGCCGACGACACAATCGACTTAAAATAAGTTAAGCACATTTTTAACCCTCGACGCAAAAAGGTGGGCTCAAAATAGCTGCCATTCTGCCAGATAGTTCATATGAGGCGAAAGATTTGGTATGCAAGTCACCGTGATCAACGTCACACTATATTTATTGTATCAATATCACAGACACTAAAGATGTTAATACTGCGTTGCTATTCTTGTGGTGGGGTCTTAATGCCACAATACCATTTCCTCGTGTTGGTTCCGGACTTCCTCGTGTTGGTTCCAGGATCCTTTGAAGAATAAGCCAACTGCCATTCTGCCAGGCAGTCGTAAAAGGCGACCGATTGGTTATACGAATCTATCTACTATCGTGTCTACTAGGTGGTAGAGTTTTGCATTGTCTTACCCAGATCTGGTACCACAGCCTAACTTATTCCTGCCGAAATAGTATCAGTGCTTGTTAGCGTCGTGTTCCAGTTTGGAGGGTGTAAACGCATAGTTTGTCTGCTATTGTGACTAGACCAGGTGATAGAGTTCCACAACGTCTGGTTTCACTGACTTGCCTAATTCTGCTGCAATAGCGTCTATGCTTGTCATTATCGTGTTCCGGTTTAGAGAGTAAGATACCCGATAAACTTATTTATGTGGTATTACCATCCAGCCACTTGGATAGCAACGCACCATTAACATATTTGTAATCTATAGGCGTTGGTTTCTCTTTCTATTTGTAAGGAAAGCCATCTGCTTGTTTGCTATCTAATAATATAAATATATCTATAAAAATATATTGTATATATACCCAGTATATAATAATAATAATAATTCTTTATTTACTGCTCACGAGGAGATATATATATATATATATATATATATATATATATATATATATATATATATATATATATATATATATATATATATATA
This sequence comes from Apodemia mormo, assembly GCA_036924255.1. Classification (NCBI taxonomy): domain Eukaryota; kingdom Metazoa; phylum Arthropoda; class Insecta; order Lepidoptera; family Riodinidae; genus Apodemia; species Apodemia mormo. The sequence goes on from JAUPFN010000006.1 coordinate 42,828,303, forward strand.
TATATATATATATATATCGTAACTCGAAATGAAACAAGACGTCAATATGTTACAATAAAAAACACCTTGGTGATTAGTACACGTGAGCGTCTGGAGTCTGAACTAGATCGAGACCTGTACTACAGAGCTCCAGGCATTAATACACTCTTGGACCTATATATATATATATATATATATATATATATATATATATATATATATATATATATATATATATATATATATATATATATATATATATATATATATATATATATATATATCGTAACTCGAAATGAAACAAGACGTCGATATGTTACAATAAAAAAGCTTGTGCTAATCGTATAATCTCAAGTGTAGATTATGTAAATAAAACAAAATTGTAATACCAATGAAAAATATAGCTATCACGTATTCAATATAGCGGTGCAAGTGTGCGAGGGTTCAAAGGGACCCGTCTGTACGTGGCCAATATGTCGAGTTTTCATTTTCGATTCTTATACGAGCGGAGATCGCCCCTTTGAATATAGCACTAATCTTATCAAGTGCTTTATAAGCCTCTTCGTGAGAGGATTGATAAAAACCCTTTAGATATTGTAACGGGTTTTCCGAAATTTTGAGTAATAACTTCATATATTATTATATTTAGCATTCAATATATAAATCAACCGCCTGTTTGCCGCTTCGATCATCGAGTAATTAGAGTATATATCTAACCTACGTATACGGGATAATACTGGGGTATATATGGTACATTTGATTATCATTTATCACATACTGACATTAATCCAAGTATCAAAAAAAAGTTATATGACACTGTGAAATATTCAACACTAGCGACCTGCCCGCGGTTTCACCCGCGTAGCTTTTGTTCCCGTGGGAATATCGGAAAGCTTTATATATTACAACCTTCCTCAAGAATTAATCTATCTTTTAAAAAAACCGCATCAAAAGCCGTTGCGTAGTTTTAAAGATTTAAGCATACATAGGGACATAGGGACATAGGGACAGACAGAGAAAGCGACTTTGTTTTATACTATGTAATGATGAGAGAGAATATATATAAAAACTGTTGGTTTTTTAATTACATTTTCCTTCGTGTTGATCGGGGTCCTTCTGCCAATCTGCCGGACAGTTCGTAATTTTTTTATATCATAAGATAACAAACAAGATGGGTCTCCTGATGTTAAGAGTTAACCATCGCCTATAGACACCAAAGGTGTTAATGGTGCGTTGCTATCTTGTGGCGAGGTCTAATGCCACATGCATAAGTTTACCGGCTACCTTACCCTCCAAACGGGAACACGACAGTGACTGTCGTGTTCCCGTTTGGAGGGTAAGGACTGACGCGATTGCGGCAGGAAATAGGTAAGGCGGTGGTACCAGTCCCGGGCGAGACAATGCAGAACTCTATCACCTAGTAGCCACGATAGTAGTATAACCAATCGGTCGCATTTTACGACCTACCTGACAGAATGGCAGTTGGCCTATTCTTCAAGGATCCTGGAACCAACACGGGGAAATGGTATTGTGGCATTAAGACCCCACCACAAGAATAGCAATGCAGCCTTAACAACTTTAGTAACGGGATTAAATAAATTATATAACCAGTATCTACAAGTCTATAGCAAATCCGGTGCTCCTAAGTTATAAGAGGGACTAAAGAAAACAACATAACATTGCTCTTTAAAACCTATTTTCCAAAAGAACAATAGGAAAGAAAATAATTGAATTGATAATATTTAACAAACACGCTGCCGACGCGCCGTTGAAATTGAAAACGTGCTGTGCCAACCGGTCTGTCGGACGCATCTCTCGTGGTGTAAATAAACACTTCATCTAGCCACTATTTGATTGGGCTTTACTCTGTAACGTCAGTGCTGAGCCCTGTGCGTTTATTAAAAAAACTTGGCAACTGTTTTTCGTCACAGAACTTAAATATTTAAAGTCGTATTGGGTAGAAACCCAATAACCATAAAAACAAAGAAACAATAAAAACCATATTCAACCTGAATAGGGTATATAGGCAGGTCGATGATCATCAAAAAATAATGAAGAAATGATTCTATGTGTGAAAATAAAAATATTATAGTATTTTAAAATATTCGTATTTATCCTTTAATCTCCCTAAAATTTAGCAAAAATTTAAAGTGAACAACATTACGTCAATTACGCAACAGCAAAGCCCTTGGTATTGTTAAGTCTCCCAACTTTTTGGTAGACATTTTGTGTTGCTATACCAATGTTTAAAATATCATTAAACATTTATTATTTTGGTTGGGGAAAATTTGTGTATTTATATCCACAAAATGGTAACAAACTTATACATATATGATGTATTAAGTTACGAAACAATGCGTTTGATGATCGGACAGGGTTTTGTTACACATTGTATAATGATCCCGGTCCCGCTCCGGACGCGACGGTGTGATCTTGCATTCGTAATTATTTTTACTAATTTTTGGCCTAATTACCTGAATTTATCTAACCTAATTAGCCTGTTAGCCTAATTAGCAAATTATTAGCCTGTGGTATAGGTGTTAGATAACAATACTTACACATATAAATACTGAAAATTATGTAATAAAGATCCAATAGAACCCAAGACACAGATTAGATAATAGCTAATATCGTAACTCAAGGTACGATGGACTCCGAGCCTATTTAATCGATTTTTAAACAGGTTGACTAATAAAAAATTGTACATACAGAGTGCTAAGTGTGAGTTTTTCTTTTCGCATTCGATCGTGAGCGCGTTTGGAGTTTACTAGAAAATTTTTGGCGGTAGCCAGCACTACCCTCAGCTACTACCATCAAATGTCTATCCACGACGGTTATCTCTTACTAACCGCGTGGGTTATCTCTTAATGACCATGTCGGTCGTCCTAAATGTCAAGCCACGACGGTTATCTCTTACTAACCGCGTGGGTTATCTCTTAATGACCATGTCGGACGTCCTAAATGTCTAAACACGATGGTTATCTCTTACTATCCACGATGGTTACCATCTAGCGACTTTGGCAGTCGTCTCAAGTTTCTAACCACGATGGTTATCTCTTTTATCTATTAAAATTCCTAACCCTCTTTCCATATGTTTCAACCATAACGGTTACTACATTCAATAGTTTCTAACCATGATTGTTAACAACATATAAATTCTCACACCATATATTTCAACCATAATGGTTATTTTTAATAACCTTTAACCATGATGGTTAACAATATATTTTAGTATACTTACGATTTTCGAGACCACCGTACCTCACAACCTTAAATTACCAACAAGAAGAAACAAACACAACAAGAGGAAGACGAACTACGGGGAAGATTTGGAACCAAAACACTAACGCACTTTATTCTATCACACAAAGAAAAAAACGGTGGCGGCGGACACCGTATCACTTTAACTAGCACTTCACTTTGTTCACTGAAGAGGCGCATCCGTACCAGCCCGCAGATGCATTGGCCAGGACCAGGTGAAGCCACGGCAGGACGAAAGACAAGACGCCCAACTGCAGCCAATTCGTAGAACCAAACCCGGGCAAGTCGTAAGATGACAAGTGATCACTGATTCGGAGCAGCCCTTAAAAGGACTATCGATGATGAAGACCCGATCACCATGCCGTTCCTAAAAGAACGCAACACGGCAACCGTTGACACCAGGTGAACGATCTAGAAGGAGCGTTCGGTCGTAACGAAATAGGTCCGCGCCCAACGCCGCCGCCGCGTGAGCGCAGACTGAATGACATCAGAGTGCTAAGTGTGAGTTTTTCTTTCCGCATTCGATCGTGAGCGCGTTTGGAGTTTACTAGGAATTTGTATGTGATTTGTACAGCGCCACCTAGTGGTAAACGTGAGAAACCAGTTTACCACTAGGTGGCGCTGTACAAATCACATACAAATTCCTAGTAAACTCGAAACGCGCTCACGATCGAATGCGAAAACAAAAACTCACACTTAACACTTTCACTCGATTCTGATACTGAATATAAATAAAAAAAAAATATCACTGGACAAATTACCCAAATTGATCTAACCCCAAAGTAAGCAAATTATATGCTTGTAGTATGGGTGTCAGTCAACGATACTAATACATAGAAATACATTTATAAATACTCTAATATATTTAATAAACACCCAAACCCAGAAATACAAACATCTGTTCTCATTACACAAATGCCTGTCAGTGCTGGGAATCGAACCCGGACCCCATTGATTGTGTAGTCAGGGTCGCTAACCACTCGACCAACGGGACAGTCAATATATAAATATATTATATATTGACTGTCCTGTAATAAGTAAAAGTACTTAAATTTTGACCCAATTATTCAAAAGAAATATTTAATACGAACACCCGCGCGCGGAGCAATAGATTACATCGTTTACAATCATCGATATACCGAACTCATGACTCGGCTCGTTAATACATCGATTGTGACCATACTTTTCATATTACACTAAATTTGTTGAGCTTTACTATTTAATTAGGCAATATTCTCATTTTATAATATTTTATTGGTTACTTTTGATTTAATTGGTCACTTGGTGGTAGAGTTCTACATAGTCGCGCCCCGGGCTGGTACCACCGTCTTACCTCTTCCTGCCGCATAGCCTCAGTTCTTGTCACTGTAGTATTTCGGTTTGGAGGGTAAGGATGCCGATAAACTTATGCATGTGGCATTAGACATATCCACAATATAGCAACGTACCTCTGATGTCTATAAGCGATGGTTGACTCTTTCTATTAGGAGACATATCTGCTTATTTGCTATATTATGTTATACAAAAACTACCATTAATAAATAGTAAAATAAATATCACTGAACAAATTACACTAGAATTGATCTAACAATTTATTTGCTTGCAGTATGGTTGTCAATCTACGATACTAATACATAGAGGTACTTTTATATGTAAAGAGTCAAATAGATTTAATAAATTGGATATTTATATAAATTGGGTATAGGCCCAGAAATACAAACACCTATCTATATATCTATACATATGTTGTTTGAAAACATTTGTTTGTCCGCTGTCCGGTTCGCTAACCACTCCACCAACGAGGCGGTCAACCATTAACTATCGTGTCCCTGTACAATCTTTTCCCAGTCACCTGTATAATGTTCCTAATATTGTGTCATTAGCTCCATCTTAGGTCATAATATAATATAATATAATATAATATAATATAATATAATATAATATAATATAATATAATATAATATAATATAATATAATATAATATAATATAATATAATATAATATAATATAATATAATATAATATAATATAATATAATATAATATAATATAATATAATATAATATAATATAATATAATATTCACGGGACAAATTACACTTACTGATATAACCCCAAAGTAAGCAAATTATTTGCTTGTGTAATGGGTGTTAGTCAACGATATTAATACATAGAAATACATATATAAATACTGGAATATATTTAATAAACACCCAAACCCGGAAATACAAACATTTATGCTCATCACGCAAATGCCTGTCCCCGTAGGGGATCGAACCCGAGCCCCGTCGATTGCGTAGTCAGGGCCGCTAACCACTCGACCAACGGGGCGGTTTGGCGGGGCAAGCATAGGTTTTATCTAAAACAATAACGTCCATATTTTGAATAAATCTTAGCTACAGAAACACATGGCTAGTTCCGCTAGTATAATAAATTTACAAACGCCCATCTCAGTAACAATTTGGGTGAACTACTTTTGTTTCGTTACTTAATTTTCAGTAACAGGCTCCGAACGCGTCAATCATGACAAAGATGGTGTGTAAAGAATTACAGATAAAGCATTAAGCAAGCAGTAAACAAACGAATTTGAACAAGTAATTGAGAAACAAGTCACATCCTCTTGTTTGCTGCTCTTAGTACACCGATATCTATTGAATACTAATTACGAGGGAGACAACAGCTTTCGTACTGGAAATTATCATATTTCGACAAATATGCAAATTTAAGAGGTTCGAAAATGAATATAATTGCGTCAAATACTCTGTAAGATAGGCAGAGGGAACCATACGTTTTTTTTATGTCATAAGATGGCAAACAAGCAGATGGGTCTCCTGATGTCAAGAGTGAACCATCGGCTATAGACACCAAAGGTGTTAATGGTGCGTTCTAATGCCACATGCATAAGTTTACCGGCTACCTTACCCTCCTGACTGGAACACGACAGTGACAAGCACTGACGCCATTGCGACAGGAATAGGTAAGGTGGTGGTACCAGACCCGGACGAGACAATACAGAACTCTACCTACCTAGTAGCCACGATGTTAGTTACTCGTATAGCCAATCGGTCGTCTTTTATAACCAGCCTGGCAAAACGGCGGTTGGCCTATTCTCCAAAGGAGCCCGGGACCAACACGGGGAGTTGTTAGACATTTCAAGGTATTACTAGTATATCCAATATTCCCCCCGTGTTGTTCTCGGCCCCTTTGAAGAATAGACCATCTACCATTCTGCCTGGCAATTCGTAAAATGCGAAGGATTGGTTATGCGAGTCACTACCATCGTGGCTAATAAGTGGGAGAGTTCTGCATTTTCTCGCTCAGGTCTGGCTCCACCGCTTCACCTATTCGTATCGCAATAGCATCAGTAGTTGTCACTGTCGAGCTCCGGTTTGGAGGGTAAGGACCCGATAAACTTGCGCACGTGGCGTTAAGACCCTGCCATAAAAATAGCAACGCACTATTAACATATTTGGTGTATAATGTATATAGCCGATGGTTGCCTCTTTCCACCAGGACTGCCATCTACTTGTTTGTTTTATTATAATATAAAAGAATATGGCGAGGCTGAGATCCCAATCCTTACATTTAAATTTTTTAAGATCGCTCTCGCAACCAAAATGAAGACCTGGTTTTTTATACACCTCCAATTTAAGACTGTCCGTGTTAATATCCACCTCTTTTAAAGTGTAGTTGTCCATGGGCGGCGGTAATCACTTACCATCACTTACCGTTTTCCCCCTCTTCTATAAAAAAAAGAATAAATCTACCTTTTACCCAAGTCGTTCGTGGAAAGTCAACCATGTCACTACCATAGATAGGCATTAGTAGGTCTTAGAGTTCTTTAACAACTTGCCTAGGCTTTGGTCCCTTTAGATAGTGTCTTTCTTCTTTCTGTCGCAATAGTGTTAGTACTCCTTATGTCGTATTCCAGTTTGGACGATAACAAACAAACAGATGTCTCTCCTGATGGAAAGGTACGTAAATCTTTTAGGACACGCACAACGTTCAATGTCTATTGCTATCCACGAAAAAGTATGGTGGTTGTAAACCCAAGTTAGACATAGCCGAATTCCTTCTTTCGCTTTTCACAAACTGCCTGGCTATAATACAGTAGACGTATTCTTAAAAGACGACCGAACTATTGTAATACATGATATATGAGAAAAAATGCAATGGAGTCTGCGGGCATCATTTCCATATACATTAAATGATACGGCTTTAAGTAATATTTATTTTTGCGTTTAACCAAACCATTTAGCATTAAAGAGTTACAATTTTAATATCGATTATTGGCCAACCTCAAAATTCACCAAATAATTCGCACTAATGAAGCGTGCTTTGTTCTGACATGAAATTTGTTTGTTTGCATTCACATACTTTTGCACATTTTATATTTATTTAATTTATTTTAACGAAATTCGACCATATAACATAATTTACTTGTATTTACAATTTTTTTTAAGTTTATTAAAAACACAGTGTATTTTTTTAAATCATTAGATAGCAAACAAGCTGATGGCTCTCCTGATAGTGAGAAAAAACATCGCCCATAGACACCAAAGATTTTAATGGCACGATGCTATTAAGGTAGCGGAATGGTTACGACTTAGGGACCTTCAAGAAACGAGCTTATTCATTCTTAAAAGGCCGGCAACGCAGCTGCAAGACCCCCGGTATTGCAGATGTTCATGGGCGGCGGTAATCACTTACCATCAGGTGCACGTGCTCGTTTGCCCCCTCTACTATAAAGAATGGTAATTTCAAATGCATATATTACCATCTACCTTACTCTCTAAACTGAAACACAACAGTGACAAGCACTGAAGCTATTGCAGCAGGATAGATAAGGCGGTGACACCAGGCCCTGGCAATTATTATATATTATTTTATATAAAAAATTAATTACATATAATTTTTAAAGAGCGCCACCTGCCATTGGTAACAACCATACATCTTAATAAAGTTTTATACTTGAAATACGCCAGATGGTGTCATGCGAAATCTTCGCACGGGTCAGCTAGTCATATTAAAGACAGAATCCAAATTCAAATGTACCTAATATTTTATGCATAATGTATACGAAGGGTTCCGTACCATCATCTAGAAAAAACAGTAACAAAAACATGTTTGTTGTATATCTTAATATATTTTTAATGTTTATTTTATTTATTATTTATTATTTATTAAACACTTTATTGTACACAAAACATTTACAGTAAACAATAAAATGATGTATATTAAAACAAAAGGCGAGCTTATCTCATATCGAGATTTCTTCCAGCTAACCCATATGTAGAAAACAGTAGACAAACAAAGACACTTGTGCACATATTATTAACACGGCATAATAATAAAGCATACAATTAATATCAAATGTGGCCTTAAAAGCTATTAACAAACAAAAAAAAACTAAAAAGAAGAGACAAAAAAAATAACACACTTTAAAAGACAAGAAAATAAAATAAAAAATAATACAACAATTACACAATTAACTTGCTAACTACTTTCGCGTCAAATAATAATCATATAATCGTGTTTTAAAGATGGATAACAATTCACTGGTACGAATGTTAGATGGAAGTGAAATCCACAGCCTAACTGCTTGAACAGAAAAGGAATTAGAGAAAAAATTAGATTTGAAGGAGGGTAACGTAAGAGAGAACTAACATTAGCACGACAAATACTACTCGGGGAATGAAGAAAGTGAAAACGCTCACGAAGATAAATTGGGGACCTAGGGTTATTATAAAGTAAACAAAGAAGATGAGTATTCCTGCGAAGACGTATGGGTAGCCACTTAAGTTGAGCACGGAATTCCGAAACATGATCATATTTACGGAGACCAAAAATGTAACGGATGCACAAATTTTGCATGCTCTCAAGTTTATCTACTAACCCTTCAGTTGCATCAAGAAAACACGAGTCCGCGTAATCAATTATTGGGAGAATCATAGATTGCATTAAAGTAATCTTTGTTTTCAGCGGTAGCAAATGTTGCAATGGCTTCAGAGAATGGAAAGAAAAGTAAACTTTTTTGCAAATATTGTTGATATGAGCCTCCCATGACCAGTCTTTAGAAAAAATAACACCTAAATTCTTAACGGTAGGCGAGAAAGGAATTCGAGTGCCATTGTAAACAATTGGAAGAATATTAACGTTATTTAACAATTTGTGCATATGTCTATTACCAAAAATAATCGCTTGGGATTTAGAGGGATTTACTAAAAGACCGTTTGAAGTTGCCCAAACATGAATCGCATCTAAATCTCGATTGATGTCACTGACCGCATCATTTATATCCATGACACTTGCTTGGCAATACAGCTGAAGGTCGTCTGCATATAAATGAAATTTACTTGTTATAATTGTAGAGATAGCATCAATAAAACTCGTAAAAAATAAAGGGGAAAAGACTCCACCTTGAGGAACGCCCGCAGTGAGTTGTAGTGAATCAGAAAACGTGTCGTTGACACGAACACACTGCGATCGCCCTCGGAGGTATGAGTCAAACCAGGCAACAGCAGAGGACGAAAGGTTATGGGAGCGTAGAACTTCTAGTAGTATATCAAAATCTACTAAGTTAAAGGCACTACTAAAATCAAGAAGCACAGCAACTGTAAGTTTTTGATCATCAATAGAAGCACGAATATCTTCAGATACGTTAATGAGAGCTGTAACTGTACTGTGCCCTTTACGAAATCCTGATTGGAAAGAACTCAACAAGTTATTGGCTACATAGTAATCCGATAATTGAGTATGTACAATATGCTCTAATACTTTAGAGAGAAATGGGAGAATAGATATTGGCCGATAGCAAGATGGAGAAGAAGGATTAGAAACTTTTGAGAGAGGGAGGACATGAGCTGTTTTCCAAGCAGAAGGAAAGGTATTACTGGTTAAGGATAAATTGAAAATAGATGTTAATATTGGAATTATCATAGGGCAAGATAGCGAAATCATTTTGGAGGATAACAAGTCACTACCTACAGCAGTGGATGAAATTGAGCGAACAAGCCTTATAACTTCCTCATCGGTAACAAGTTGGAAATTAAACTGGGGAAATGGTTTTAACGGTATAGATGATAAGTAATTTAATGTATTGGATTTAGTGGCTATATCCAAAGAAATAGGAGGGGTTGAAAAATGTGAATTGAGAGAATTAATATCAATATTACTATTTGAAAATGGAGAATTTCTGCCAACATCAAGGGTTTTTAGAAATTTCCATGCTTGCCCTGAATCAGATTTCGCAATAGTATCATGGATATAAAGACGTTTGGCTGCGCGACAAAGCTGAGTACACCTGTTACGTAGTTTCTTGTAATTGCTAAAATTACGTTCGGAAGGGTACCTCTTGTAGTGACGATTAGCTCTATCACGCTTTAACATTTCAGATTTTATATCATTGTTTATCCATGAAGCGGGATTATGCTTTATTTTTATTTTTTTGATAGGAGCATGGACATCAAAAATATTGAGTAACGTTTTATTAAAATATTGAACAACATCATCTACGTTATTTCCATTAAATATCGGTGTCCAATCAGTAGCATTGATATCACGAGCTAGATTATCAATGTTACAATTTTTATATGAACGACAAACAGAATAACTGGTTAATCGTTTAGGAACACGAACGCGATAGGACATGTATAATAGATCGTGGTATGAAAAGCATGAAGCTGTTCAGGATTGGATACAATTATTAAATCTAATAGTGAAGGAGCTGTGTTGGGAATTTTATGAGTAGCGGATAGGGGCAGAGAATATAAATTATAAGAAGACAAAATTGAAAGTAACTTGCGAGCACGAGAATCGTCCTTAAGAAGACACGTGTTAAAATCACCAAGGAGGAGGACATGGTCGTAAAAAGGTCGTAACTCGTCAAGAACCGAATCTAATGCTGGAAAGTAATTGATGTTAAGAGATGGGCTGTAAAGTACAGATAAAAGAACCTTCGTGTGGTTGAGAATTATTTCTGAAAAAATGTATTCAATAGATTCACTGTATTCGCTTGGAGAAGTGACAATTATTTTATGGGAAATGGTTTCTCGTAGGTAAATGGCAACACCTCGACACCTTTACCTATTCTGTCATTTCTAATTAATTTAAAACCTGGAATAGAAAATTGAGAACTGGGGAGCGATGGCTTTAGAAAAGATTCCGAGATGAGAATCGCGTCTAGCTTCTTATTATCACCAAAGGTCATCAGCAGATCCGTGAAATGGGCAGGAATACTCTGAGCATTTATATGCACAACGTTGAAGTCGTTAGGATACTTGGCAAAAAAAGATGATAATTATTTATTGTTACAGCGGCAACGGAAATATATAATTTGTGAAAATTCCAGCTTCCTAGATATCACGGTTTATGAGATACAGCCTAGTGACAGACAAACGGACAGACAGTCCCCGTGTTGGTCTCGGGCTCCTTTAAAGAATAGGCCAACTGTCATTCTGCCGGGCAGGTCGTAAGAGGCGACCGATTGGATATTTGACTCACTACCATCGTGGCTACTAGGTGGTAGAGTTCTGCATTGTTTCGTCCGGGTCTGGTACCACCGCCTTACCTATTCCTGCCGCAATAGCGTAAGTGCTTGTCACTGTCGTGTTCCGGTTTGAAGGGTTAGGTAGCCGGTAAACTTATGCATGTGGCATTAGGCCTCGCCACAATATAGCAATGCACTAAACATCTTTGGTGTCTATAGGCGATGGTTGACCCTTTCCATCAGGAGACCCATCTGCTTGTTTGCTATCTTATGATATAAAAAAGACAGACAGCGTAGGTTAAATAACAGGGTCTCGTTATGCCTTTTAAGTACGGAACCCTAAAAACCGTATTTTTTTATAATAAGAACTTCGTTCCAATCTGGTGACCTGGGACACCAGACAGTTTTTTATTTTATTTTTAAATGTAACAGTATTTATGGCCAGACTATGATTGTACATATTATAAATGCGGATGTTTGGACAAAGTTCGGATGTTTGGACGGATAGATGTTTGTAACTTAATAACGCAACAACTACACACAAAATGACACAGGTAGATGATGACCTGGAATAGCACATAGGCTACTTTTTATTCATAGGGAAAATCAAGGGATCCCACGGGATTCACCAAAAATGTTTATAATGCAGCGGACTGCATGCAGCTAGTATTAAATAAAAGACACGATACTTAATCTATACATATAATAAAATCGTAGGAAAGTCAAAACTGTACATTGAATTTTTAAAAGAATACTTGGGGCGTAATCTACAATCGATATCGAAGCCAAAAATATAGTTTTAGAATTTTTGTCTGTTTGTCTGTTTATCTGTTTGTCTGTATGTATGTCCGGGATAAACTCAAAAAGTACTGCATGGATTTACTTCAAATTTTGCATGAATATTACTAACAGGTCGGGTCAACATATAAGCTACATATCATCACGCTATCACCTACAGGGGAGGTACTGTGCGGAGTAAACGAAGTCCGCGCGGACGAAGTCGTGGGCAACAGCTAGTTATTTGATAAAGAGGACACCGTGAGCGGGTGGCCGTACTGAACAATTTATTAAAAAATGTCAAAATTTAATTACATACCTATTTTTTTACATATTTGGTATCAAAATCGAGTACTGAATACCCTCCTTCAGTATATACTGTGTTTTAACAGCAACTTGTATTTTTTATATTAAAAAATAGAAATTATATAGCATATTACTTGAAAGAACAAATATATAAAGTAGTTAAACGCAAAAAACAGTACATAACTTCAAAAAGAACATAAGTAATAGACGACACGAAACAAATAACCCGTTTGGTAAAAGTGCCATCTCCTAAACATTATTGACTACGTGACGAGAATGGCTTACAAATTGACTTACAGCTATTGTTTGGCTCGGCAAACGGAGACTTAACCAGCTTATGTAGAGTTATGCTTCCAATCAGCTGTATTTTAGTTTTAGGTAGGGCTGGCTCTAACGGCTAAGCGGTATTCTATTTTATATCTCTTACAAGCTAATCTGCGAAGTTTCACAGGCGATTAAATTAAGGCGATTTATACCTGGTACAACAGCGTCAGCGCTTGTTACTGTCGTGTTCCGGTTTAAATTTATTTTTCATGTTTATTATTAAAATAAGTGTCGAGGCGAACTCTGCTTTACCGCCAAATATTTTTTTTGCCTGTGCCGAAAGATAAACGCATCTGTGGCTATACAACCACGTGTACTCAATCTGTACCAAGATAAGAGTGTTCTAAATTCAAAAGACGCCCCAGCAAGCATTTTAAAACTGCGTTTTAAATTCCAAATTAAAAAAAGGCGCCGGCAATGGCTTTTGCTTTTCTGTATATTACATACATTTAATATGTCAATGACTATATACGATACTTTGTTATTTCTTTATTAAAATAAATAACAATATTTTCGCACATTTTGAGAAAATAGACCGGGATCCCAAGACCAAACTTTTTTTATTAACAACAAGCTGAATTTTTGTAAACAGCTTCGCTTTGACGAGATAACCGTTTTTTCTATCTTCGAAAAATCTCGAATCGAGTAACTAATAAAGATAGATAAAAAAGACAACTTTAGAGCGTTGGACTAAGGTGCCCCATAGACCTGCAATAATATTGCGCAATATTACCTATTGTGCAATATTATTGAACGTTAGGATTAATATTGAAGATTGCACAATGATTGAACGAAAGTTTGAGCGGGGTTAATTTTTATTGCGCAATATTTTTTCTTGCACTGGTTAGGCTTATTATTGCACAATATTTGTAACTTCGGAGTGTGGAGCGGTCGCGTTTGGTTAGTTACAGTGTTTAACATAATATGGTCGTGTCGTAAATTTAAGCAAAACGGCGAGCAAGAATGCTATAAAAGATAAAGAACGGGAGTTTTTACTTGAGTATATAGAATTGAATAGATTTATTTAACAAAATTACCAGCATGGTTACCGCCAAAACTTCGTCGTCAGCCATGTTGCTCGCTCGAAAATATTGATCAGACTGGTTTGTCAATTTTATTGAATGAATTTATTGAACGTTTGGAGTCAAAAGAGGTATTCAATATTATTGCACAATAAAAGTATTGCGCAATGGTATTGTAGGTCTATGGGGCGCCTTAGAAAAGTTTCTTCTTTACGTGTAAGACAATGTTACACTTTAATAATAATTAACAAGCTGTTATGAGAAATTTAGGTTGTTATTAAATTGATTAATATCAATTTAAACATCTCAAAATTCCGAAACTTTAGAGAGGAGGATTCGTCAGAAAGACCATCGAATGTGTAAGACAAAAGTTTCATCGTGTTTTTCATAATAAATCAATTAAAGTCCAACAATAATTATTGTTAGTAATAAATTATTTTTTTTCACCGAATCTAAATTTTCAAAGCCCCATATATTTATTAGTTACCTGATTCAAGATTTTTCCAAGATAGAAAAGATGGTTGTCTCGTCAAAACGAAGCTGTTCACAAAAATTCAGCTTGTTATTAATCAAAAAAAGTTTGTTCCTGGGATCCCGGTCTAAAAACTTATTATTATCCTATCCTATTTCATTGGCTATAAACAATATCTAAATAAATATGTTTTAAGCACCGGCGATGAAGAGTTTAGAAACCATTGTTACATTCACCCCTTTTTTTACTGTAATAGAAGACGATCTCTTGGCAGCGTATTATCTACAAATATACTCTATATATTCCCAGCACAGCGGTCAGCCACGCGTCTGTTATTACTTCAATATTTCTAATAGCGTACGATCCAATCTCGGAATGTGGTATTGCCGTCATTCAGTGAAACTGAACTTATTGAGCTTCGACATTTGTGGCATTGGATTTTATATATTAGCTTTTGAAAAGAAATAACAAAAGATATTTTATATCGAAACCAAGCATGTAAAGTTTTTTAACCTTCTTGTTACCATGGTGACACTGCAAGTCGACAACTCAGCGCATTTTTTGCGTAGGTGTTTTTGTCCAAAGATATACAGAATGCTACGGACGGTGTATCGAAAACATGCCATTTTTGCGTTCTATTCACGATGGTGATGCTTTTTTTTGGAAATGCAGTATTTGCGTTTTATGATTTTTCTTATTTTCACGCCCCGCAATGTAAAGTGTACATTACTCTAACTCGTTGCGGCCTCAACTCTCGAATTAGCCCTTCATTAAGGGCGGTAGGGCCGCATAATAAATTGCTTGTTATATGTAGTTCTTTTATTTTTCCTTTTTTTTGCTTGTCGTGCTTATGCTAGCACTGTAGAGAATTAAAATAAGTCAAATTATACAAAGTTAAACTAAAAACATGACAAAAAAATGAAAAACTCCCATAAAATTTTCCAATGGTTTTCAATTCAGAATCATGATCTAAACCCATGGTTTCGACTTTCGGGTAAACCATTCCTTACACGCTGTATTACATGAATTGATTTATACCCAAAATAAGCAAATTATTTTTGACTAGCTGTTGTCTGCGATTTCGTCCGCGCGGACTTCGTTTACGCCGCACTGCTCCCCGCCTGTAGGTGACAGCGTGATAATATGTACCCTATACGTTGACCCGACCTGTTAGTAATATTCATGCAAAATTTGAAGTGAATCCATGCAGTACTTTTTGAGTTTACCCCGGACATACATACAGACAAACAGACAAACAGACACACAGACGTATGTCTGTGTGTCTGACATACGTCTGTGTGTAGACAAACAGACAAAAATTCTAAAAACTATATTTCTGGCTTCAATATCGATTATAGATCACGCACCAAGTATTTTTTTTAAATACATCTACAGTTTTGTTTTTCTTATGATTTTATTATATGATTCATTCATTCGCAGACATTAACCGATTCGTTGCGGCGCATATTTTCCAAAACTTTTAGTGGTGGCGGCGTACAAATATTTCGTGACACGGCTGCCGTGTCAAACTCTATATAAGTTAATGACACGGTTAACGTGTCACTCACCATTTTAAAAGGTTCTACCCTGAACTTTTGTTCAGGGTAGAACCTTTTAAAATACGATTTGAGGGAGATATAATTGATTTACAAATGACACGGCTGCCGTGTCATGCGCAATACGTTAAAAACAATCATGTCACGGCTGCTGTATCGTTCTCAACGTGTCACTGTCAAAAGTGCCAAATATTTTTAGATATACTATATCGTAAAATAATAGAAATAAACCACGTTATGCGGTTTTATTATACCAAATGAAATGCCAAGATTTAAAAATTACACTTGAAGTCATTTTATTTCATCGGTAAGTACTATAACTCTCTTTTTTGTGTGTAAATTCAAGCTACACTGACAAATAAAGATATTGTCTTGAAAGGCGTATCCATTTAATCCGTGATGTTAGTCAACGACACATATACATGGAAATACTTATTTAAATACCGGTCATACATACTGAATATATATTTAATTACTTAACACGCAAAACCCAAAAAAAGACATGTATGCAGTATGCAAATGTTTGTTCCTGTCGGGAATCGAACCCAAGTCTCATAATTGCGCAGTCAGAGTCGCAGCCGCCCGACGTAAGAGGCGGTCTCTTTTAATAGTTTTTGAGATATCGACAACAGTAATATTTTGTGAAAATTTCAGGTGTCTATTTCCATTCAAGACAGAGCCCTGTAAAAGACATAGAGACATGTTAATAGAATTCCGTTGGGCACCCTTTGTCATCCCTAAAAACCACAAGTTGTGAGCAGCGCCACCGCTATCTAATAGTGATAGCGTATTGTTGGTGTATCGGTCTGTTCGATCGTATTGCCTTTTGTCCAGAATATTGACTCTTTGAATGCCTCAGATATTTCGCTTACATAATGTTATAAACGGTCCTGATATAAACAATACTAGCAAACTCCATGGCTCCACTCGTCAAAGTGATAGTCAAGTTTTAAATACATATTTGTATATTTATGATTATAGATATTTTTTTATAAATGTAGCTCCAGTGTTGATCTGGGCTCCTTTGAAGAATACAGCATCTTCCATTCTACAAGGCAGTTCATAAAAGGCAAAGAATTATCTATACATGTCAGTATCATCGTGACTACTAGATGGTAGAGTTCCACTCTATGTTGTCAGGTTACTTCAGCACCGCTACCTCAAATACTCCTGCCACAATAGCGACAATGCCTTTGTTTTGTTCCTGCTTAGAAGGCAAGGTAGCCGATATACTTAAGGCGATTACACCTGCGAACGACCTTGAGTTAGTGACAGGCGCACCGTAAATACTATTCCGCACGCCGACATCTCCAAAAGTCAAAGAGTATATACAGTGGGTGCAGATACGTTTTAACATTTTTGTTTACCTATATGAACTTTTATCATCATGAATCAAATGAATGTTAGCAAACTCAAAACATATAACCGATAATTGGTCATTTATCGATTCATTTTATAAAAACGATAAATATCGAAAGAAAAAACAGTAAATATCGAAAACATGTGGCATTGCCATCCCGCCACAAGGATAATAACGCATTTTTAACCTACGAAAAAGTGTCTCCAACAGTCAATAAAAAAACAAGGATATTTCTTTTATTTTTTCTTAATTGTATTTTAACGTGCACTGTACTATACACATAATAGCTATGCTTGAGTAATTAATATATGTATTGAATAATTTTATTGTAAAAAGTAGGTGACAGAGTGGTAAATCCGTGTAAACTCGCGTGAAATAAGTGCATTTCATACAAATCACTGTTGTATCCCACTACCTCAGCTTAAGTACAGCCTGGCAAAAAGAGGTAAATATAATTGAGGCCGCCACTATTGTTTATATGGTATCACATATACTGCATAATTGTTTTTGATACTTCGAAGTTTAGCTACAACACAACACAATAAAAATGTGAAATTATTGGAAAATAAACAAGAAACAATTGACGTTTATGTCTCGAATATCGATAACTTTCGTGTTGCCATAACTAGCGTATTTTAGTTCAATCCGTCACCGCAACACACTCTTTTTTACCAAGCTATACAATCCATGATATTACAAAAAAATATACTATGACATAAAACGCAAAAATATCTTATAACTCCTAAATATATTACCTACTAGCTGTTGCCAGCGACTTCGTCCGCGCGGACTTCGTTTACTCCGCACTGCTCCTCTCCCGTAGGTGATAGCGTGATATATGTAGGTATTATGTTGACCCGATCTGTTAGTAATATTCATGCCAAATTTGAAGTAAATCCATGCAGTACTTTATGAGTTTACCCCGGACATACATACAGACAAACAGACAAACAGACAAAAATTCTTAAAACTATAATTTTGGCTTTGATATCGATTGTAGATCACGCCCTAAGTATTCTTTTAAAAAAATAATCAATGTACAGTTTTGACTTTTCTACGATTTTATTATATGTATAGATCACGTAATAGCAACCATCATTTTTGTCACTTATAATAAAATATATAAAAAAAATCTCAAATACTTGTTTCTTACTACCTGACGTTTTATTTTGTAAATTCTGTCACGTGGGTTTTCCTTTGAAATACACGTTGGTGGCGCTCGTCTTTGTAACCTGCTATTGGAGGCTTAGATCCCTTCTCCTCTTGGTATGATTTTTAAATTGAACATTGATTTTAAATAGCAAAAACATACTTAATACTAACAGAAAATGTGACAGAGTGGTAAAACATTGTGAATAAAACATTATTTTATAAATAAAATTTTATTACAAGTATTTTTATATGTTTTCTAAAAGTTCCTCTAATTAATTAATTAATTACAATACAACATATACAAGTTATTCGACGAGGAGTATACGATAGAATAAAATAAAAGTTTTCATCAGGAGGTGTACATTTTTTGTCGATTTAATCTTTCAGGTCCTGAAAATCGTACAAAATTCTATAAACTTCTCCGCCAACAACTTTTCTGATAGAATAGAAATTCTGTTTTCAGAATATACATATATACAATGACGAGGAAGCTCATTTTTTTCGAAATTGAGCTATAATTATCTCAAAATTAATGTTAATTAATCGGGGCACAGTGTAATCTGTTGTTCTTTGTGACCATAAAAATTATAGAGTAGTATCTAATTTTTCAACGCAATTTGTCTTATGGTTATATAACATTTCTTTCGTTTTTCAATAAATTTCAAATAATTTTCCTTTATCAGTAGCATGTTTAATTAATCTATAACTGGTAAAACTTTGCAATAATTTAAAATATATTCAGGGTCTTTCTTATAGTTAGCTTTGATTACACTTGGAACAATAATTTTAAATAGGCGTAGTCACAATTGATATAATGCTTCCAACCTTCCAACAAGAGCGTTATACATTTGCAGTTTTATGCAATAAGGTATATTGTTTTTAATTAAATGGAATTTTGCCATTATGACTCTTAATTTATCACATACATAGTCTATGTGATACTTCCATTTAAATCTTTCGTCTATTATAAGTCCTAGGTATGTATACTTATTGACTGGCTCGAGTGTTAAGCAGTCCCAATGTTGTGGTGTTGATACAGTATGCAGATATTTATGACTGTGAGCTTTAATGTCCACGGTTTTAGAAATCGATACGTGGCTGGAACGTATGTGCATCACTTTTGATTTCGCACTGTTAATTATGAGCCTATTACCATGTGACCATTTTTCAATTAATAAGAAATCTTTTATTTTAACAAGTACAACCTTAAAATTTCTATCATTTGCCACTAAACACGTATCATCAGCGTATGGAAAAAATGTCACTTTAATTTTTATTTTTCATTTTTTGGTAGAGTCAAGAAATAATTTGTTTTATTACATTCACAATGTGGTTATTCATTTGTGGCTAAATATTTCTAGACACGTAATAACTTCATTCAATTTAACTTACCGGTTGCTTAATCTTTCGATTGTTTGGGTAACATTCCTAGTGTTTAAAAAGAAAAAGGTTCACTGATGTGACGACTTTGGAATTTTAAAATAAATTTTGTTAAATGATATATTAATTACTCTCAAAGTAAATCGTAAAACTAGATTATTTTGTCATTATTAAGAGAATATGTATTTTTAATCAAATATACATTAATCAATAGTGCAGTTCTAACTTTGAAAAATAAATAATATTGTGCTCCCTCCGTTACAAGTTTACATTGCTGAAATTTGGTTAGCTACCAGAAATTTGTCCCTTTCCTAACATGAAGAAAGGGACTAAAAGATAGTGCCGGTCTAAATTTATAGTAATTGAAAATAACAAAACATACATCCATCAGGTGTTGGTGGCTGGATTGCAACGATGTGGTAAACCGAACCGCCATATTTGACCGGGTAGACCTAACGCGACACGGGGCTTGACCACCCGCCATTACTATTGGGACACATTATTTTATTCAAACATGTTTTATAATTAACCACGACATTTAATTACGTAGTATTTGTTCGACCACGCTTCACTAGCTTTTTGAACGTCCCGATATGAAAACCAATTAGGTATTTTAAAAATAATTAATAATCGTTTTAAATAATTATTAATCGTGTTTTCGGCGGATTAAGCTTTGGGAAAACTTTCGAAGCTGTCTCAAGCTACACTGCTACTAAGTTATATATTATGTTGTGTTGTTGAATTTTCAGCGATGGTCTCTGTGGTTGTGTATTTGACTATATTATGTATATGTATGTGTATACGTATGCAAGCGTCTGAGAGTTTTTAAGCCGTTTTAAGATATAATAGTTAGTGGCATAAGAAAAACCGTTGCTGAGTGTTTAACTAATAATAATGTGTTTTCTTTTCTTTCACTTATACTCACTTTCAATTTTTGTCGTAGATTCTGTCTCACTGTCACTTTTTATAGAAATTATCAAAGAAGCAATTTTACCTTGCATTTATCCTTGTTTTTTTTTTGTTAAAATTTGTTTTAGTTAGTTTTTAATCTTAAATGTACACCATGCCTGCTGTTTATAACTAGTAATTTTTTTTAACAACCTGTATGGCTGGTTTTGCTGGAAGAAATCTCTTAAAGAGATAAGCACGCCATTGTACATATATTTTCTTTTTAAATAAGTATTGTTTTGTATTTCTGTTTGTACAAAGGAATAAACAAATAAATAAATAAATAATAAAATAAATATCACTGGACAACTTACACGAATTGATCTAACCTTAAAGTAAGTAATTTATTTGCTTGTGTTGCGGGTGTTAGTCAACGATACTAATACACAGATATACATATATAAATACTGAAATATATTAAATGAACACCCAAACCCTGACATACAAACATATAGGCTCATCACACAAATGTTTGTCCCTGTCGGAAATAGAACCCGAGCCCCATCAATGCGTAGTCAGGTACGCTAACTACTCGATCAACTAGGCGGTTAAACTAGGTTCGACAGTTCAGATATTTGGTTTACCGAGCTAATTAAATTCTTTTTTTTTTCTTTAAAAATGACGTTGTATATTAAATCACATCAAAATTCGTTCGAACATGTCTTGAACAAAAATATAGTATTAATTTTTTATATCAATATTTAGCAAACAAGCAGATGGTTTTACTGATGCAAAGAAAAACCATCCCCTGTAGACACCAAAGATGTTAATGGTGCATTGCTATCTATATAATAATAATATATAATAATAATAATAATATTCACGGGACAAACTACACTTACTGATCTAACCCCAAAGTAAGCAAATTATTTGCTTGTGTTATGGGTGTTAGCCAACGATACTAATACATAGAAATATATATATATTATATATATAACAGAATATATTTAATAAACACCTAAACCCGGAAATACAAACATTTATGCTCATCACACAAATACTTGTCCCCGTTGGGAATCGAACCCGAGCCCCGTTGATTGCGTAGTCAGGGTAGCTAACCACTCGACCAACGGGGCGGTCGGTAGACTTATGCATGTGGCTATAGAGCCACATGCATAAGTCTACCGGCTCCCCTAACCTTCAAATCGGAACATGACAATGACAAGCTTGATGCTATTGCGGCAGGAATAAATAAGGTGATGGTACCAAATACCCGAGCGAGAAGTTGCGAAACTGTACCTATAACTATTCGCGGTGGTAGTGGTACGCATAGCCAAACGGTCGCCTTTTACGACCGGCTTGGCAGAACGGAAGATAATTAATCTATTCTTCAAAGAGATCAACACGGGGAAAATTATTAAAATATATTTCAATTTTTCGTTAGATTATTTTGTAGGAGTAGGAGTATCTTCACGCCCATATCCCCGAAGGGGTAGGCAGAGGTACAACAAGTGCAGCCACGATTAGCTGAAGATACTTGGTCCCACAAATGTGATAGGTGGCAAGCCTATCGCCAACCGGGCACTTTCCAATCCCGGGCAACTTTGTGTTTCTCAGAAAACTGAAAAAACAATTTTTTTTGTGCCCGACCCGGGAATCGAACCCGGGACCTCATGTGGTCAACACCAACGCTGGACCGCTAGACCACAGAGGCGATTATTATTATTTTATATTATTATTTTGTAGAACTTCCATTAATCGAATACTTCAAAACCCATAAACATCGGTTAGTATATACTCAGGAATCGCAGTCCAAATATTGGATTTTAGTAATAAATGCTCGATTTCTGAACCTGAGGAGCTCAAAATGTACAAAATCAACTCTATGAATCAGTGTGTAAGGTTCATTCAATTCCAAATATGCCCTCTATTTGAAATTGAATGAACTCAATGCAAGTTTCAGGGATGTCTTGCAGAGCCAACCGCTTTCCAGTTTATTTTTTTTTTAAGAAAAATGCAGTTGCTACGTTGCGGCCATGAATTAAATGGATACGCCTTTTAAGGCAATTTCTTATTTTGTGAATTTCATTCGGCAGCCTTCCGTGGAAGTTTTAGATATGAAGGAACCATGTGCTGGAACAACCTGCCTCCGCCTCTTAGACAGACAAATTTGATCTTTAGTTTTAAACGCAAGCTTAAGAAAATCTTACTTTCTCTGCGAAAAAATGAACTAAGCACAGCGTGTATGGTTGATATAAACTCAAACTTTTACGGATGGTTGTCGAGTATTAAGCAATAAATAAGTTACTAAGGCCTCACAAGTTACTATTTATTTAAGATTAAAATATTATATTATTATTATTATCCATATATGTAATGTTTTTATTATTATATTAACACACTTTTATGTACTGACTTATACTTTTTATATATAAACACTAAAACAAAGCACTAAGTTTCCTTTTTTGACCGTCTCGTGGGAGCATCATAGAGGACTCACTGAAAATCAGTGTTATAGCAAATATTGCTATAGCGTATGCTGAGATGAGCATCCTTTTGGTATCACATCACTTATAAAAAAAAAGTAGTATAAGTTTACATTTTGTTACTTGTTATATTTTTTAATTTGTTCTTTTCTCCTTACAAACTAATAAATATTGTATATTGTATATTGTCTACTGTAAAAGATTATGTGAAAATATGGTACCAATAAATACTATCTTATCTTATCTTATCTTATCTTATCTTAAATAAAATCACTCCAAAGGTAATTTTAAAACCTTGTAATTTCATTCGGTACGATAAAATAGTACAATATATCTTATTTCTAATTTTTTCTCGATATAATATATCTACAAATGTTTCATATTTTGACAGAGACAGGAGCATCTGCTCATATGAGCAGCAATACTTTCGATTCCCCATGCCAAGTCTATTAAAATTCATGTGGTCTGTGGTTGCGACTTTAAACATTTTCTAGATTAACCTATGTATGTGTCATTAACACACCGCAACACAGACAACAACGCACCATTAACATATTTGGTGTCTATAGGCGACCTGCTTGTTTTCTATTTTATACTAGCTTTGCCCGCGACTTCGTCCGCGTGGTTTTTTTTATAGTAGCCTTAGTTACGCCTTATTACATCAGCTATCTACCAGTGAAAGTCCCGTCAGAATCGGTCCAGCTGTTCCAGAGATTAGCCGGAACAAGCAGATAGACGGACAGACAGAAAAACAGACAAAAATCGTAAAAAGTGTTACTTTGGTATGTGTACCGTATATACATCCATATGCATTTAGTTAAAACCGGTTATTTTAATATTACAAACAGACACTCCAATTTCATTTATTTGTATAAATGTATAGATAATAAAAAAATACTTTTATCCCATTTCCTGCCTCTAAGGATTGATTTTTGAGAAAAAGTAGTCTGTATATAATTTTAAGTCTTCAGCAATCTTTTTTCATCAATATTGGTTCTGTTTTAGCCGTAAAAGTTAACAGACTTAGTCCAATTTAACCCCAAGAAGAAACAAGTTTGCGCGTTTTCCACTAAGAAATCTCCCTTTGTCGTATCTCCTTGCCAGCCAGTCTTGAAATTCTTGGAGTTGACATATCGAGCAACGTTCAGTTCCGTGGTCACTTGAAAGGCAAGGCCAAATTAGTTTAAAAAAAGCTGGGTGTTCTCCAGGCAGTATTTCACGCCAGCGCATCGCCTACAACTTTATAAGGCGCAAATCCGGCCTCATATGGAGTACTGCTCTCACTTGTGGGCGGGGGCTCCTCAGTACCAGCTCCTTCCTTATGACCGCATTCAACGTAGAGCGACTCGAATCGTCAATAACAGAACTATTTCTGATCGGTTTGATTCTTTGGCATTACGTAGAGATGTGGCTTTGCTCTGCATCTTCTACCGAATCTATCATGGGGAGTGCTCCGAAGAACTGTTTGGATTAATTCCTGCCGCAGAATTTCACCATCGGACATCGCGACTAAATTCAATCCTCACCATCTCGATGTCTGGAAATCTACAACTGCGCGATTCTCAAGGTACTTTTTTCCACGCACTATTCCTCTGTGGAACGAATTACCGCCGGGGGTTTTTAAGCAGATACGATTTAGGGGCTTTCAAGAAAAGAGCCTACTCTTTCTTAAAAGGTCGGCAACGCAACTGCAAATCTTTTGATAGTGTGGTTGTCCATGGGCGGTGGTAATCACTTACCATCAGGTGAGCCTCCTGTCCGTAGATTTTGCCTTTCTCGGAGACAAGTTTATTTTGATAAAATTTCGTTAGATAACGTTTGGTTTTTAAGTTTAATTACATAATTAAAAAATGTTTAAAATCGAAAAAAAAATTGTAAAGCGAATGATGACCGTAAAGATCATTCAATTACAAATAGAGGAACTATTTGAAATTATACGAGCCCTACGCGTTAATTCATAGCAACTCTATGAATCAGCGAATATATTTACACTTTTGCTTATTTATTTATTTATTTAACTTTATTGTACACCTTAAAATAATTTGTACAAAAGACGAACTTAATGCCTAGTGGCACTCTCCTCCAGTCGACCTTTAGGCCAACAGAAAGTAGGTATGCGGTGCCTTCAAATTAGCCCTCAGAAAATCTAACAATATACTACATACACTATGTAAACTAATATTGAAATTTATAATACATACATATTACGTAAACTTACACAAATACTTATAAATACATACAGACTTACAAAAACTTAAATAAATTTTTTTAGATTTTGTTTAAACGAGATCTTAGTATGCGCTTGACGCAATGTTAAGGGTAGCTCATTCCACATTCGAGCAGCATGCACTCTGTATATGAGGTTGAGACAAAATTGGAACGGTGTAAAGGGATGGACAAGGGAAGCTTATGCTATCTCGTCTACTAGCAAACGTGCTGTCATTTTTGTATATATAAATTACGTGTCACGTTATTTGTCCGCGATGGGCTATGAAACTACTGAACCGATTTCGATGTTCAAAAATTTTGTGGATATTAACCTCAATTAACACCCTCGCCTCCCTCTTAAGTACTCCACCAATTTTTTTTATATTATAAGATAGCAAACAAGCAGATGGATCTCCTGATGGAAAGAGTCAATTATCGCCAATACACCACCTAGACACTAAAAATGATAATGGTGCGTTGCTATCTTATGGCGAGGTCTAATGCCACATGCATAAGTTTACCGGCTACCTTACCCTCCAAACCGGAACACGACAGTGACAAGCACTGACGCTATTGCGGCAGAATAGGTAAGGTGGTGGTACCAGACCCGGGCGAGACAATGCAGAACTCTAGTCACGATGGTAGTGACTCGCATAGCCAATCGGTCACCTTTTACGACCTGCCTGGCAGAACAGCAGCTGGTCTATTCTTCAAAGGAGCCCGTAACCAACACGGGAAAAACCTCCAAATATCCACCAAAATTCAATACAACTTATTTATATGGCAAAACACGTTTGCCGGGTCAGCTATTATATAGAGCCGGTTTGTTTGACTGCCTGATGTTTCTTCCCATCAAGAGCACTAATTTTTTTAAAGAAAAATTATCATCGGGTTATCTAATATCTATGTTAAAGTAATAGATAGGACAAACTTACCACACACGTATAGATATCGACATTGTGAATTAATCGTTACGCTTAGGTACTCGTAAACTGGGGATCAACCAACAAGGCCGCCCTATTGGTCGGCTCGTGATACCTACACGACTGCAATTAATTCCTCTTCCGACGCCTAGAGGCACCGCCAAATCACTTTTTAGCGGCTCGTCTCGACAGATATTTCACAAGACTATTTTCGGCTTAAACGGTGTTTATACCTATAGTGCAGTTGAAATATACATGCTTCACTTTATATTAGTAGCAATTGAACTTTATTCACTGTGTTGGTCCGGGCCCCATTTGCCGTTCTGCCAGGCAGGTCGCAAAAGGCGAGCGATTGACTATAAGTGTTACTATCATTGTTTCTACTAATTTCGCAACATCTCGCCCGAGTACATGGTGCCATCTCTTTGCCTATTCCTACCGCAATAGCGTCAATAATTGTCATTGTCGTGTTCCGATTTGCGGCTTGGAGAGTAAAGTAGCCGGTAGATTTATGCGTGTGGCATTGCTATCCCGTCACACGGATAGCAACGCACCTTTAGTATATTTGGTTCTGTAAACAATGGCTTCTCTTTCCATCAGGAGAATAATCTACTTCTTTGCTATTATAAGATATAAAAAAACTTTGAATCTTTTACAGAGAAATGCTATTCAACTGATATTTGATAGATTCAGATATGAGGATAGTATAAATAAGTTGGAATCGGATGTTTTAGATTCATTGTAATTCTATCGCTTTTTGAGGGCGTTACTCTGCCCAAAAATTATACAGTGCGTGTTAAAGTAATTAAAATGTTTTATTCGGTTCAACTGCTTCTCGATAATATTATACTATCCTTATCTATATTTGTTCATTGTTGTTATCAATAACATCATTATCTCACAATAATAGGTGCATAAATCACTCAGGTGCGCCACACCTGGCCGACTAGTCTTGTTGGTAAACGCAGTTGCTAATACTATCTTTCGTCGTGGGTTTTTTTATATCATAAGATAGCAAACAAGCAGATGGGTCTCCTGATGGAAAGAGTCAACCATCGCCTATAGACACCAAAGGTGTTAATGGTGCGTTCTAATGCCACATGCATAAGTTTACCGGCTACCTTACCCTCCAAACCGGAACACGGCAGTGACCAGCACTGACGCTATTACGGCAGGAATAGGTAAGGCCTTGGTACCAGACCCGGCCGAGCCGATGCAGAACTCTACCACCTAGTAGTCATGATGGTAGTGACGCGCATAGCCATTCGTGCGCCTTTTACGACTTGCCTGGCAGAACGGCAGTTGGCCTATTCTTCAAAGGAGTGCTTAACCAACACGGGGGAATACGGGTTGTGTGTTTAAGCAAATTATTATGTAACAACTGCCAGTCACTACGTCAATTGTTTGAACAAATCGGAAACGATTGGGTTGTTTACCCAACAAATAGTAGGCACCGCCGCAAACCACAACAGTTTTGGCCCCAAACTAAAATGTTTACTTACAAAACTACAAACATAAATATACATTCAGAATATCCATATTGCCATAACATTAAAGCTTAAAATAAAAGCATCTAAGTTATAAGTTTTTGTGTTTCTAGTTTACAGGCTCAACACGACCGCTGCAAAAGATAAAATCTTTTTATTTAAAAGGAAATATTTGTCGTATTGAATTGTTTTCCCCGTTATAAAATCAGTAGCCCGAAAACATTATTCCCAGCTTCGTCGATTTATTTCAATTTGTAGCGAGCTTTCTATTTCACATCGCATTGGACAATACTGCCCGCTTAGATTTAGAAGACTTTGTTTATTCGAATGTCTAAATTCTGTAGTTATTAATTACAAATATTTTTTTGACTGTAAAAAATATTTATTTTCACACGCCTTGACAAATACAATAAGAACATATTAAACGTTTTGGTAAAGTAACTTTTTTAGTCCTTTAATTGATTATTTGACTTCATATTACTATGGACGTCGGGTCCGCGCTTAAAAATGTCCGAAGCAAATGAGCTACAAAACGCAAAAAGGCTACAATTCCGTGTTAGTTTGTTTTTAGAAATTAAACCTTGACATAATGGTTTAGGGCTTAAATTACCTTGTTAACATATCTATTGTTATGATGTGTAACTGGGACGTTTTGTCGTGATTTTAGTATGAGGCCCGATGTACATAATAATAATATTATGTCAATGATTTGAAGTCAAAACTACAATCAATACAATGCTAGAAAAATTATGAAAGTATTTGTATTTCTGTATATAAAAACTACTCTGCTTTAGCAATCTAATTCGGTTTACACTTTTAATCAACTTCCCAAAAAGGAGAAGGTTCTCAATCCGGATGTTTTTATTGTTCCGTGCCTAAAAGATAAAACGGAACCCTATTACTAAGCCTCCGCTGTCTGTCTGTCCGTCTGTCTGTCTGTCACCAGGCCGTATCATATCATAAACCGTGATAGCTAGAAAGCTGAAATTTTCACAAATTATGTATTTTCGTTGCTACTATAATAACAAATACTAAAAATAAAAAATTAAAACATTAAGGGGGTCTCCATACAATAAACGTTTTATCTTATTTTTTAAAGATGATGGTACGGAACCCTTCGTGCGCGAGTCTCACTCGCACTTGGCCGAGTTTTAATGTTTGGTAATTCTAATCTCCTTTGTTTATGAAATGATTTTGGAAATTCCTTTTTTGTTTGAGAGGGTATGCTTTTCTTTTGGTTCCATTTAATGAAATTTTAATGAAGTTCCAGAAAAGTAATAAAATTTGATTTTGGGTTCCAGATATAGGAAGTTGGAATCAATTGTTGCTGTTTTACTGTGTTTATTTGCTGCTGCTGAAACTGCACTAACCGTCAAATTATAAGCACAGGCTACGGATTATTTACTACTAGCCATCGCCGGTGGCCGAAATTCAACCATAGATTAAACTGTAAAATCTCTTTTAAGCTTGCCAACTGAGGTTAGCTATAAAGTAAATACATATGATTTCTGTGGTAAATACTATTCATATGTGTCATTGATATAAAAAGCCCAGACGCACAGTTCCGAACAAAACTGACACTCAAAACTGTCCTTAATTTTACATAAGTAGTTATAGATATTATGAGAAAAACATATGTATGTCTTTGCATATTCAACCTTAAGCGAAAGATATAGTTGTTTTTACAAAGCATAGAACATAAAGTAATAAAATCGACGCGATTCTATTTGAAATGAGCGCACAATTTTAAATTTTGTGCTCATTTTTAGAGGCCGTTTTTGGGACACTGATTGTGTATCTTGGGTTTTTATATCAATGATATGTGTATATTATCATGTCTGTCACATGAATTTAGTGTGTGTAATGTTAATTTTTATTAATGTACTTGCTGTTGCCCACGACTTCATCCGCGCGGACTTCGTTTACTCCGCACAGCTCCTCATCCGTAAGTGATAACGTGATAATATGTAGCCTATATGTTGACCCAATCTATTAGTAATATTCATGCAAACCTTAAAGTAAATCTATGCAGCACTTTTTGAGTTTACCCCGGACAAATATACAGACAAACAGACAAAAATTCTAAAAACTATATTTTTGGCTTTGATATCGATTGTAGATCACGCTCCAAGTATTCTATTAAAAAATATTCAATGTACAGTTTTGACTTTCCTACGATTTTATTATATATATATATATATATATATATATATATATATATATATATATATATATATATATATATATATATATATATATATATTATATATATATATATATATATATATATATATATATATATATATATATATATATATATATATATATATATATATATATAGATCTCTAATGAATTTAATTTAAAAATAGATTTCTGCAGTCCACCGCAATGTAAACCTTACTGTGCCAAACTTCATACTCCACCGTTCGCGCAATGTCTTAAGAAGGGGTTCAAAATTTTTCCTTTACGTATTAATATATTACAGACTTAGATAAATGATTAGTCTCGCTACGCCGCGAGACCAATCCTTTATCTATGATTA
The DNA here is from genome assembly GCA_036924255.1 of Apodemia mormo. Lineage (NCBI taxonomy): Eukaryota > Metazoa > Arthropoda > Insecta > Lepidoptera > Riodinidae > Apodemia > Apodemia mormo. The sequence goes on from JAUPFN010000006.1 coordinate 42,858,912, forward strand.
TAGATTAGGTACTTAATAAATTACGAAGTATTTTATAGGATTTTAAATTATGGGATTTATTAGAGTTACCTTTAGTAACATTTCTAAAAATAAATCTTGTCGCCTCTGTAGTCTAGTGGTCCAGCATCAGTGTTGACCACATAAGGTCCCGGATTAATAATGGTCAAATGCTTGTACTTTTTTTTCGTATGATATTCGAACACAAAGTATATGAGAGTGTTTAAAAGACACAATGTGTTGAGGATTTTGCCACAGTTCCCCAATAACTGTCTCCCTGTGTAGAACCGGACCATGGACCGACCATTCCCGGCTCGAGCATTGTGTCTTCTCAGTTTTCTGATAAAAACAACGTTACGTGGGATTGGAAAAGTGCCCGATTGGTGATGTTCTCGCCACCTATCACATTGTGGGACTAAGTATATTTGGCTAATTGAGTTGTATGGCTGCCTACCTCTTCAGGGATACCGTCGTTATTTTTTTTTAATTCTAAAAGTAAAAACTGAACGTCTGTAGACTTTCCCGTTTACCACGATTCACCGGTTTGTCGGCTGGCAAGATGAGTGGTGATCTTCATCGTCGCATTTAACCGACCCGACCGACCAAACCGACCGACCTAATAACTGTCATCGACTATTTCTAATTGTAGCTAGTACCAATGGCTTTACGTGCTCATCGGGAGTAGTAATACCCCACTCCACCAGACTCCGAGCTGTTCGCCGAGCTCCAGGCGAAAAAACTTCAACAATACTTTTGTGCAACCCCGAGATTGAACACGAAACCTCATGATCTGAGCCAAATAGACTACTAGGCAACCCCCAGACCCCTGGGCAGCCAAACCTAGTGATCTAGCGGTCATTAGGTATTTCTAATGCATATTATTTGATAGATTCTAATGAACAACAGGCAAAATCTTAGTTAATACACTAATAAAGGTACAACATACTAGGGAATAGTGTAGATATTGCAAGCAGCGGGGCTTATAATACAGTCATAATAGCGTTTCATTGTTACAGCGAGTCGAGTTGGGCAATTAGCGCGTGTCGCCGACGGTATACCGATCGCTCCGTTGCTTGTTATATTAATTAAAATACGCCTCGGAATTGTTGGTTCACAATCTGAGTACAATGGCAATCGCTTGCAATGGCGGATTTTAGATGAATATTTTAGTAGCTTTCATCTTTTAATAACCTGTTAGCTGGATGACTGAGCTTAGCGTGGATGATATTGTTTCATGTAAAAGCGGATTATCACGGAGATGATACTTACCTTGATCAGTTTTCCTCCAGAATTAGATCAAACTATCTCAAAAACTTTTTTCTTGGATATTTACTACATACACGCGCGCAGGTCAACAAACTTCTGTTGACAAACTATTCAAGTTGGCTAACTGCACGGCACAAAGTGCGCTGAAATTTGAAATTAGTTTAAGAGTGTTAGGGCTATGTCCCGGTTTTACCCCCATACCCAGTTTTGGACTAATTTCCCCTACTTTAGTTTTTGTAGCGATTTATTAGATTGAATTTTTTTTTTGATACTGTTTTCTTTCTAGTTTTTTTATGGCAGCTTTACTATTTAACTGTCCATTTTTTGTATTTAATTAATATAAAACCTTTACAAAGCACTTGTTGCAACCATTCACAGCAAAAACTTGTTAAATTTAAAGTGGCGTCCAAAACATTGATACTGCACTGTGATTAGTCGAAATGGACATGGCGCATTTTGTTTTATATTTGAGTTGTGTTGGTTCAGGCTCTTTTGAAGAATAGACCAGCTGCTGTACTGCTAGGCAGATTGTAAAAGACGACAAATTGACTAAACGTGTCACACACATCATGACTAATAGGTGGTAGAGCTCCGCAAAATTTCGCCCGGGTACTGGTACCATCAGTACCTAGGTAGATAGGGCACCTATTTCTGCCGTAATAGCGTTAACGCTTGTCATTATCGTGTTCTGGTATAGAGTATAGTAAACTTATGTATGTAGCATTGACATCCCGCCATACGTGTAACGCACCATTACTATTTTTAGTTTCTGTAAGCGATGGTTTCTCTTTCCATCTATCTCTTTCTTTTCAAAAAAAAAAATAGACCTGTATATGAGTTTTTCTTTGTAAGTTTTTAAAGTTTTCTCTATCACGAGATTAGTACCACAACACATGTTATTTGAATTCTATAAATAAATATCACACGAGTAGCCTGAAATTTGAAATTGGTGTATTACATTCTTTTCTCCCGGTTATTACAAATAGTACATTTGTAAATAGTAATCGTCGTACAAATATCACTATTTTATCACATGTTAAATTAGAACCCTTTTTCAAAATAGATCATTTGTCAAAGCATGAAAAAAATCAAACTTTTTACGAATATCGTGACTTCTTCGTAGGTGGTAGAGTTCTCGTCGTGATTTCGTTCTACCCGAGTTGGTTACACCTTAATTAATACCTATTCTTTTAACTTCATTTCCTATTACTGCCATGTGCCGTTAACATGGTTAACTAGCCGGTAAATGTATGCATATAGCGTTGTAGGCAAGGATTTGCCTTACATATAGCAACGCATCATTGATGTGCTGGTTTCTATAAGCGATGGTTATCTATTACCATCAGAAATTCAGCTTTTTGTTTGCTACACATAAAAATATGAAGCGATACTTTTCAAACAAAAATTTTCATGAAAATTATTAAAATACGAAAGTTAAATCAATGGACTGTACGTACGCCTCGTATGGAGAGATTGTTTGTGCTACGAATACAATAGAGCGCTACAAATTGTAGCACTCTTGTATATTCGTAGCACACGAAACATAATACTCGTAAGTGTGAATCTCGTAAAATTAATGTGGTACTTATTTTGAGCACACGAATAAGAGCCGAAATAGCTCAGTTGGGAGAGCGTTAGACTGAAGATCTAAAGGTCCCTGGTTCGATCCCGGGTTTCGGCAGTTTTTTTTGTTTCTAAAGTAGCTTTGTTTTATTTTGCTGCTCTTTTAGAGTGTAATTTATAATATCAACTTGTGTTACCAATTTACTAAAATTAAATATATAATCGTTATAATATATTTTTGGGGTGTGTATTTCGTAATATATTGTTTTATTTATCCATACTAATATTATAAATGCAAAAGTAACTCTGTCTGTCTGTCTGTCTGTTACGCTTTCACGGCTAAACCGCTAAACCGATTTGGATAAAATTTGGTACAAATATAGCTTGAGACCCAAGAAAGGATGTAGGATAGTTTTTATCCCGGAAATCCCACAGGAGCATGAACTATGCCGGTTTTTACTTTAGAAATTTTTCCACGCGAATGAAGTCGCGAATAAATATATATAATATATATTTAAAATAAATATACTTTCCATCGTCAGCACATGGTGAAATTCCATTGTTACTAGACACTTTTATATACTACAACTATTACTAGACACTATTATAAAAGTGTCTAGTTGAGTCTTTATGTCATTTCCATTTTACACTTGAAGGTCAATAGAAGTTTTGACCGCTTTTCTATACTGCTACAGAGATTTTGAATTTTCTAAAAAAGTCTCAAAAAACCTCTATTACACTTTTGCTTGAACCGGGGATCGAAGCCGGAACCAATTAACTTATTGATTAATTATTAGATTGAGTTTAACTTTAGATAAGACATAAACAACTTTGTTTATGTCTTATCTAAAGTTAAACTGTCAGTAAAGAATATTATGTCCTGAAGATACTTTAAAAACCGAAACCAGTCGATTAATTTATAATTATTTGTCTATATTTGTAGTGAAATTAAAGTAAAAGTGATTATAACCTAGTTTGGACTTTAAAATTAGGAAGAAAATATTGAATTGGAAGTGCGTTTTAATTATTATTGTAAAATTATTACAAGATAATATAAAAATATTCTTTAAAAATATCACACTAAATTCATGAATTACATGCACCGAGTCTTGTAAATAAACTCTGTAAAGCTGGTAGTGTGTCATTTTACATTTACCTATAATTACGATAGTAACTGATATGTAATATGTCACTCTTAATACACTATTCCCGATTACGTTTATTTTGGTTAAAGGCTGTTGGTCCTTTTGCCCCGTGTTGGTCCTGGGCTCCTTTGAAGAATAGGCCAACTGCCGTTCTGCCAGGCAGGCCGTAAAAGGCGACCGAATGGTTTTACGAGTCACCGGTCTGATACCACCGCCTTACCTATTCCTGCCGCAAAAAACGTCAGTACTTGTCACTGTCGTGTTTCGGTTTGAAAGGTAAGGTAGCCGGTAATCTTACACATATGTGACTTTAAACCTCGCCACAAGATAGCAACGCACCATTAACACCTTTGGTGTCTATAGACGATGGTTGACTGGTGGAAGAAAAGGCACTAAATATTTTAGTTCGCATTTTGCATAATTGAAATTATATCCATGCGTTTAGCTTTTTGTGTCGGATAAAGATGAAATTTTTAACGGATTAAATTATTTTTTTTATTATATAAATCTAACATATTATCGATTCTAAACAGCCTCTGAAAATTTTACAGAACCTGGAAAAGTAACCTGTATATACATATATTAAAATATCGAAACAATTTAATTCTAATTCCAAACGAAAATTCCAAACCTTAAGGTAAAAAGTAAGCAAATAACTTTGGTTGGGATACACATTCATGATGTATGTTACATATTCCATACAAAGCTATGTTTTTTGTTTTTGTGAACCCATCAGTGGTTTCTACTGTACATTGACCTTATTGTGGCCCACGAAATGATATACAAAATACATTTAAAAACATAATTTAAGCCAATTACATAAAGTTTAAATTTCAACGAGGTGATTATCTGCCAGCGATCTAAGTTGTCCTACTTTATCCTTTGATGTGAATAAAACGGTGGAAACAAAGAGAAATTCTTTAACCGTATTAAGAGGTTTTAATTACAATTATAGTTATTTTTACACGGACTATAACTTTTATGTATTGTTCAAGTGAATCTTCTCATTTTTATTTCAAACCCAATGGAACGGAAACACGTCACGATAGAGAAATAAATACACATAGGACTAAACAGGTGAGAGAATGAGTTAGAATACATTGCACAGTATTTTATTTTTAAAATAATATTATCATTTTTGAATGTTTCCAAAACCAGCCGGATGCAAACTGTACAACCAAAGATTTCTCTGTCTAATAATTTAACTGTATGTAACATCCCAGTGTCTTGGATGAGCACATTAAGCTGTCAGTTCAGGTTATCGCTAGAAATAACCGATAATCGTCATCTGATCGGTGAAAAGTGTCACCACATATCTCGCTAATCGAAAAAATCTGCCTAGCATAGCGACATTTGCTCTCTACTTCAAAGAAACTCTGATCAACACGGGGAAAATGAATTTTGTTAATAATTAATTAATTTTAAAATATAATTTATGGTGCATTTCAAGTTGTAATACTGGGGCATGATAATCTACGTAATCCTTACCTACAGTTCTTAAAACTTACTTTACGAGTAAACTAAACAAAACATAAATATTTATTACGCTTCAGAATGTTTCGGTAAAGTAAAAAACGAAAATTTTGCATCCTTCTGTTTATTGCGACAATTATTTGTATTACGATTCCCCATTTTATAAGAGTACCTACAGTATAAACCTTACGTTGCGACGATGATCGGCAGGCCGTCGTACATGAATAAATACGCGTGTACTCATAAACACGGGGCGGCCCTGACAAATTTGCAAAGTCGAGTTGTTGCGCGCTATAGGTGCTTATCACGGTAGGTATAGGCGAGTGTCAGAGGCCTGCTCATCATATGTTGTATCTCTGCCTCTTCCGGGATACGGGCGTGAAGATACTTTTTTAATATTTATTTATTTAATAGAATAATAGTCTTTCTAATTACGTAGCCGCAGGAGGAACCAAAAAAAACAAATTACTATAAATATTAAATTTAATTATATTAAAATATTATTACATTTAAATTATAACTAGTTTCTAAACCTAGTGACCTAGCCGAAGAGAGGAATCTAAATTTTGACGTCGGTCACGGGGCTCGTTGGTGACGTCAGCTCGTAGTCACGTTGTCCGGAGTCATCAGTTTACCCGATAATATTGAAATCATATAGTTACTCGCACCGAAGGCTGTTTCCATGGCTCAGCGGAATCCCTTGTAGCTATGCACGTAACACTCTATTAAATAAATAAATGTAAATAAATATCGCAATAAAATTATATATTATATAAATTTTATTTGACTCTGTTCCCATGTTAATAAGTACAAGTAGATCATGAAACATTTGAGTCTCCCTGTGTTGTTGAGGACCACTTTTAAATAATAGACCATTGCCATTCTGCCAGGCAATTCGTAAAAGGCAAACAATTGCCTATACCTACAGGTATATATATTTGCCGTTGTGACTACCATGTGGAGTTCGCAAAGTCCACACCGGGTTCGATTCCATCGTTTTACCTAATTCTGCCGCAACAGCGTTATAGCTTCTTACTGTCGTGTTCCGGTTTAAAGGTAGGTAGCCGATAAAATTATTCATATAGCGTTACCATCCTGGATAGCAATGCAACATTAACATCTCTGGTGAATATAGGCAATGGTTGTCTCTTTTCATCGGAAGAACTATCTACTCGTTTGCTGTCTAATGACATGAAAAAAACTATGAAATGATATGAAAAAAACAGTTTGTCTGCTAATAGGATATTCAATTAATATACTCATTGTGGCATTTAACTAACAATAAACTTTTTAGTTTGACAGATATCCCGGAATCTCTTAGATGTCAGAAAAAGAAAATTGGCTTTTGTATTTTGTAGTGAAAAACTATCAAAACCAATTTTGAAACCTTTGAACTCTTTTCCAAGCCTTCTACTGTGAACTTATGGATCGCAATTTGAATAAAGTTATGATACTAGACTAACCAATTCCTGAAATTTAAAAGAGTTGTCGAGCAAAAATTTACATTCCAATTTTTCCTAAATTTACATTTCAAAAATAACTAATATCTTGTTAAAGTCAGTTAAAACGAGTAACACGAAATAATCTCAACAGTTTGTAATATAGATCTCAATGATAATAACAAGTTATATTATGACATTGTGTATCCTCTTTATATCCTCTTTACTATAGTATAAATAACAGTATAATTGTATAAAACACACCCATAGCAGAGCTTGGATTGGATTAGGATGGGAACGAGATAATGCGACGCGGCCGGATTACGCCGAGACTAACTACTGATTAGCCTGATATACTGAGTCCATGGAATATATAATAAAATAGACTTATACAACTAATTGGTTCTTTTGTAATGAAGGCTATATAAATATCGGAAAGGGATTTATATCGAATATAATCGTGAGATGTTTATCCATTTAGTCAGGTCATGTTTATATAATCATGACCGTACTGTTGGTCGAGTGACACTGACTTCGCAATCGAGGGGGTTCGGGTTCGATCCCCGATGGGGACAAACATTTGTGTGATGAGCATAAATGTTTGTATTTCCGGGTAAAATTACGTAATTTTTTTGAATGAAGAACGATTATTAATATTAGATACAAGCAACAAAGGCCTATATGATTTGCAAGATCCACATTATGATGACCAACAAAGGAGAATAAGATTTGGAAGGAAATACGGAAAAGCGCTGCGTTTCGATGAGCTCCGTTCCGCTCCGCTGCGACTCGTCCTAATGTGTTATACTGCATTTTTTCTTGCAATGCAAGCCGCCTCGGCCTGCTGCGGCCCATCTCAGTATACTCAATCCTTTTATACTTTATACCGCATGGCGCATAGACAGATACCGTATACATCTGACTACATCGATGGAGATAAATTCTTCCACCCAGTAGTAACGATTGTAGTGACATATTTAACCAATTATGATAATTCGTTTGCTTTTTACGAAATATCTGGCAGGAAAGCACATGATATATCTTCACAAGGGTCTAGACCAACACATATAACAATGTAAAAATAGATGACTGTATATTGGCATAATACAATCATATTAGCAGTGTTCAGTCCAGCTTAGCGGACTGGCTAACTAGCTATTGTGGATTACACTACACGTATTAATAGGTAAAATTTTGTATGTTTGCAATATTAGTTGTATAATAATCACAGGGTAGCTAACTGGCTAAGTAGCTATTAAAATGGACTACACTACACGTATTTATGAAAAAAAATGGCTGTATATTAGCAATTTATTCTGATATTAGCAGTATAATCAGTTAGCTATAACTAGTTATTAAAATTAGACTATTAATACTACATATATTAATAAAAAGAGATGACTGTATATCTATACATATAATAAAATCGTAGGAAAGTCAAAACTGTACATTGAATATTTTTTTAAAAGAATACTTGGGGCGTGATCTGTAATCGATATCGAAGCCAAAAATATAGTTTTTAGAATTTTTGTCTGTTTATTTGTTTATCTGTTTGTCTGTTTGTCTGTTTATCTATTTGTCTGTTTGTCTGTTTGTCTGTATGTATGTCCGGGAAAAACTCAAAAAGTACTGCATGGATTTGCTTCAAATTTTGCATGAATATTACTAACCGGTCGGGTCAAGATATAGGCTACATATTATCACGCTATCACCTAGCGGCCAGGTGCTGTGCGGAGTAAACGAAGTCCGCGCGGAATAAGTCGCTGGCAACAGCTAGTTAGCAATAAATTGTGATATTAGCAGTATAATCAGTTAGCTATAACTAGGTATTAAAATTGGACTACACTACACCTATTAATAAAAAGAGATGATTGTATATTGGCTATAATATATTGTAATATTAGCATTATTTTCAGTTAGCTATAACTAGGTATTAATAGTGGACAACACTACATGTATTAATAAAAAAAGATGACTATATATTGGTAATATATTGTGACATTAACAGTATAATCATCCCAGCCTAGCTAACTGGCTAACTAGCTATTAAAACTGGAATACACTACACCTATTTAAACGTAATCGCGCCGCGCGGGCTATTAATTAATTTGTGAAACTAACTCTTGTTTGCAGTGGAATGTAAATCAATGTTAGAGAACTCGATTAAAACATGCAATATGCTTTCGTAACAGAAGCAGTAAATGGAGGGTATAAAGGGTGTAGCGAATAATGAAATTGTGTTGCGAATAACCGAATAAATCCTTATATTAAAGTTTTAGTAAGGATCTAAAGCAAATTGGGTTGCTACCTGGTTATAAATTCACTACTTACGTCCCGTTAATTTGAAAGAAAAGAGGATATAACTGTATAGTGTACATTTTAAAAAGTTTATTACCGCCCCGTCGCGTCGGTCGAGTGGTTAGCGCCCCTGACTACGTAATCGAAGGGGCTCGGGTTCGATCCCGATAAGGACAAGCGTTAATGTGATGAGCATAGATATGTTTGTATATGTTTCGGGGTCCAGGTTTTATTAAACTTGAGTATTTATGTATTTGTTTATATGTATTAATATCGTTGACTAACACCCATAACAAAAACAACAAATAATTTGCTCACTTTAAGGTTAAATTGATTTGCTTGTCTTGCAATATTATTATAAGGACTGCCTAAGGTCTAGAGATTAATCTGTTCGGCTCAGATCATGAGGTCACGAATTCGATTCATAGATTGACAAAATATTTACTTCAGAAAAAATCTGAATAGGTTATAGCGTGGTGTCTGGTGGTGGTGTATATCTGGCCACATGAATGAGCAGGTAAAGCTGTTGAATCTAGCTATTGCTATGAACAAGCAACAATCTTTAAACTTTAGCAAATACGGGATCATAACCCGTCTCGTGAACCAACACATCGGTAAATTATGGTGAATTGCGTGTTTAAATATACAGTTCACTCGAACCAAGAAAACTAGGGTTATAATATCTGGTTTAATAGTGTGGGTTGATGTATCGTTGGTTGAAGATAAACAAAGAATTCTATGTCCTAACATACTGCAAAAGGCATACGCAAAGAGGCTTGTGTTTCACTAAAGTACAATCCATGGACGGCACCTACGTCAGAGCTCGTTGTGTGAAATACGTAAACACCATGAAATTCATAGCAGTTATGACCTTTTGGTCACCAATGTACAACGTGTAAGGGGGACTGTCTACCGAAAGTCGAAACCATGGATTTGGACCATGATTCTGAGAAAATACCGCCTCTATTTTCGAGTGGTCCGATGTCGGAGTTGACCACATGAAGTCCCGAGTTTGATTCCCGGGTCGGGCTGTTCAAAAATATGTTTTTTCGGTTTTCTAACAAAAAACAACTTTGTCCGGGATTGGAAAGAGGACCCGGTTGGCGATAGACTGACCACCTATCACATCGTGGAACTATCTTCGGCTAAACGTGGGCGCACTTATTGTACCTCTGCCTGCCTCTTCAGGAATAAGGGCATTAATACACTTGAAGTTGACACGAAACCAGATGGAAATTTCTGTAGGATTTATTTGATTTTTCAGGGTTCCGAAGTAAACCAGGAACCCTTATAGTTTCGCTATGTCCGTCAATCCGTCCGCACAATAACTCAGAGATCCTTATTACTAGAAATCTGTAATTTGGCATGAATATACATTTTAGTCACGTCAACAAAGCCTTAACATAAAATCTTGGAAAATATTTTTCTAGGCTAGCTCCCCAACATCTAAGGAAGGTATCATCTAATGTTAATTTTTTTTACACGCACCCTCCGAATGAACCGCCGACAGAATGTTTTGTTTATTGGTTTTTTAACGACAGAATCTTACAACTACGAACGTTTCGCCGACAGAATGATTAATTCATGTGCAGACCGATGACTGAATCTTTCCACTACGAACGTTTCACCGACAGAAAAGTTCGTCGACAAAGCTTATTTTGGCATGGTTTGACATTACTTGCGAGTTGCGACACTTTAATGATTTACGTTTTGAAAGGCTAATGTGCCCCCCTCTCAAAACCAACCTTTAGCCTCCTCTGCAAGCTTAACGGTTGGTTTTGGGGGTGGGCAAAAAATTATAGTAGTAGTAAATATAATGAAGTTAAACCGAAAACTATCACGGTTTAGATGGCTTTACAAGTTTTTGAGAAATAATTGACCAACTTATAAAATGTTCTTAGAGAAGTTTTTATAAGCGGTGAACCTGTGGCGCAAATATATATTTGTCATTGACGTTGAATACTATTCAAATAGCTTAAATGTTCATAGTATGGAAATATAAAGCCCTCCTCTTAGTCCGCATTATTGTGATAGGTAACTTTGGAACCCTACATTGCGCGTGGCCCGACACGCACTTTACCAATTTTTAAAGTATGTTAATTCACGCCGCGGGGCGGCTGTGCATTATTATCGGTTGAAAGAAAATGTATGGCTCAACAACTTCAATCACACTCAGTATTAAATTCATACGCTAATTTGATATAAAAACTATATGATTATAAAGAAAAACCTTAATTCATCAAATTCTGTACAACTTTAAGCCTTTGAAGAGAGATAATTACTCTAAAAAATCTCGTTGAAAAAAAATAATTGATGACCGTTAGTTGATTATTTTATTGTCTGTAAACAATAAATAGTTTGATTGGCTTTATGAATTCACTTCATTTTATTATCAATATTATCTAATCCACTCAGAATATATGCCTATTGAAAATCACTTCATTCGGATCTGTTCTTTATAATAAATAATTTGAAGAAAAAAAACATTGCGACGAGCACTTTTGGATTTCCAAACTTTTTTTAATTTCAACCACAAGGAAACGGGAAATCCGTAAACAAGAGATTATGTGATTGTTCACTCACTGATTTTAATGTATGACTACGCATAACTTTTCGTCACTTTACCTTTTTGTCAAAAAGATATTATTAAATATGTATACATATTTCACAAATATTTACATTACGTTAACAGGCTAAATAACGAATTTAGTCGGCTACAATTCATAATGAACGACAGCCGAGGGAGTAATGTTTATATGAAAAGTTCCCACTAATAAAGATTTCAGGCTGCGTTGCATACTGGAATGTAATTAAGCGTGATTTATTAGTGCAGTACGAAGTTTCATAATCACTCGTAGCACGGTTACATTCACTCTATAGAGAGCCATTTTTAGTCATTTTGGGTTTCGCCATTATTTGCCGCAGTATAAAAGGTGTTCATAAAAACCTCCTTTAATATAATCTACTATTTAAAGTTTAGTTGTTATAAAATGTGCATAAATTCCACTTTAACCCCTCAAAACCCAAAGCCCCACGCGCGGAATTAATCGCTGGCGTTTGACCTTTGACCGTTAAAAGGGAGATGCGAAAGCCGTTACCTCAAAATGCTTAAAAATTTTAACAAGCCAGCGGTAAATGTCAAAGTAGCTGTTTCATTTCATAGAATATATCTAAGGCCGTCAATCGATAAGCTTATTCAAACTAAATTAATCACTATTATTATGTTAAATAGAGTATAAATTCAAAATAGGTGTGGTCACATTTTACCGAGTTGCGGCCGAACGAAAGATGAAGATCTTTCGTTCGGCCGCAAAATTTATACAATATTTGTATTAGGTTGTGTTGGTAAAAAGATGGTAACAAGATATCCTTAAATCTTTTATAGACTAGATATATTCGTATAGGAGTTGATAGTATTTCACTAAACGCTCTTTAAAAACTTTAACATCAACAATCTTGTCGCAATTCCTAGAATGCGCTTAATTGCAATTGTTTTATCACTTAAGCGCATTTACTTTATCTGACAATTAAGTAAATAAATAGTAAAGCAAAGCTCTGAGTTAGCGTCCGCCGGGCAATCTTGATGAAGCGAGTTATACGACGTAAATTATTCCGAGATTTGCAGAGTTCTCTGAAAGGACTAGCTAACATTGGACTGGATTTGTTGATTTTGTAGATGCTGTGGGATTACGTTTTATTTCCTAACTTAACCGGTATCGTATTAAAAATTACGCTATGGCAAAAGTTACCAGTATATTGTGAATTATTAGTCTAAAAAATAAAATTAATATATATATTATATAGCAATATTAATTTCAATTTAATCGAGTGAAACGCTGTCCGATTCTTCAATCCTTGTGGTACTTACTATTCATGTGGCAAGGATACAATGCCTTATGAATAATAAAGTCTTAACTGACAACCTTGCCCTTCCAACGGAATATGACATAATAAACACCGATGCACGTATTGTGGCACGAGCAGATAAGGTTGTGATTTTAAATCCAAACGACACGTTACAAAACTCCCTCACCTTGTTAATAGGATGATAGTATACATTTAACCTTCTTCAAACTTTTACGAGATGACAGTTGAAATAAATTGCGATGATTTGACCCGAATGGTGTTAATATAATGTTGATCTTGGTTTTGCATTCGATTTATCCAAATTCATATAAGTAACAAGACAGCCTCGTCGGCTTAAAAACTAGCTTATTCGATGTTCCATAGCCTGAGTGGATTACATGCAGTCCGCATAAGATATGTAGCGAGAAAAAATGTCGTCGAACTGTTTTCTGGTCATTGAAGCCAGAGGCGGCTCTAGCTCGTGTAGCGCCCTGGCGCCCCCTAATGTCTCAGGAAGTGCCGCGACGCCCCCTAAGACGGCGGCGCCCGTTTGCATTGCACACCCTGCACTTATAGGTTAAGCCGCCCCTGATTGAAGCCATCATATCTACATGTCTATTGTAGATACCTATTATCGTAGCACATTTCGATTTTATAAGTCAAAAGGTAAAAATAAAGATTAACTTGCCAGTAGTCTTTTTATCTACCGACCATAATTTTATCGCACTTCTTATGTAAACAAAGCAGTAAAGCGTTGTATTGAAGATTTTATATTGGAGATGCTGTTATATTGGTATGGATGATCGTGTTTAAACACAAATGAATATAATGTGGGTATTTTTAAATTTGTAAAATACTTGAACAGTTTATCTCTTGGACGAAAAAAGGTATGTCGTAGTAACTATGGCTGACAGGCAAGTCTTAAAAGGGGAACATTTAATTTGATTGCTTGGTGTAATGCATCTGTCAGTTTTGTCTTCTTTCTTATTTCTTGACTCTGTGGCGGCTCTGGTCCGTACCGTTGAAGGGTCATAGTGATGGAACCAGCGGGCCAGCTGCTTGTCAGGTGACGTCATAACTGTGGAGGTCGATGACGTCACACAAGGACAAGTAAGGGGAAAAGGAAGATCTTCCCAGCCAGGCAAAGTGTACTGCCTGGGGACCGAAGTCCATTTGAGAAGCGTTGAAATTTGTATATAGTCTTTACAAGATAAATAATTGTGATATCGCGATTCAGGATTTTATTTTGAATTTCATTTTTTCCATTTGTTATTGATTTTTGTCCATTTTTTTTTCTTGTAGCGTTTGTGATTGTTTTGAGCCGCTACAACTCCTTGTTTTGGATTTTTCTTAGATGTAGCTTGTTTCTCTCCATTGCCCGTTGACAAGTTCTTATTTTATTTACTATATCCTGGTTGTGAATGTCCACATTTGGGAGCCATAGGTCAAGCAGGGTAGAATACAGGTATTCATGATGGTTTTTCGTGTTTAAGTCATAGTTGCCTTTTCCTTGTGGTCCCAGTATTTGTTCCAGATGTACGTAATTCTTCTGATGACATCTTCTTCGTTATTTGTTTTAGTAAACGATATTTGTTTTCCTGCATATACGTACTGCGCTACATACACAACATCAGCCCGATCTAGCATGATTTTTCTTTGTTCGCCATTTTCATTATTTTTGTTTTTCCAAGGTTTATATACAGGCCTACATGTTTCTTCTTTTTATTTAGTTGGGATATAATATTTTCTAGCTTCTTAGGAGTCTTAGCGAAAATTGCTGTCGATGACGATGTCGTCAGTAAATTTCAGATGGATGAGGCGTTCTTTGTTGTAGGGATGCCTTCAGAAGTCCAGTTCAATTTGTAAAATATGCTTGCAACACAGCTATAAAGAATTTAGGTGATAATGAGTCTCCCTGCCAGATGCTTCCAGCTATTTTAATTGCTTCGCCTCATTAGTTTCTAGGTTGACCCTACTCACGCTCACAATGATATGACAAAAAAACAAGCCCGCTGAATTTCTTCCACCGCATCTTCTCAGTGTGTGGCTGCGTTTCCGATCCGGTAGTGTTGACGTATCAAAATAACTTGTAAAAAGTTGTATTGAATGAAGTACTTCTGATTGATTGATTGACGCTATTCTGATATAATATGTTCTTTATAGTTCGAATGATTAATGGGTGTATGTTGTGGTGGTGTCGAGCTTTCCTTGTATTGCTATGATAGAGACTATCATAACTATATCTGTCAAGACCGTTATAAATAATTATTTTTAATTATATACTATGCCAAACTCCAAAATATAATAACTACTAGCTGTTTGCGCGCAACTTGGTCCGCGTGACCTAAAACATTATTTTTTGTTGCTTTGTCGATTAATAAATTAAATATTCCCAATATTACTTTTCAAATAAAGCACATCGGTTTGACCACGGGTTTAATAGTTTCTGTCTATAGCGCAAGAAATAAAATACAAAAAACATTAAAAACAACAATAATCAATTTCACCTGTAACGATGAACTCATTTAACTAGTTTTTAGAATTTTACCACTTTGGACCAGTCAACACCAGCTCATTTAGTAGAGCGTCCTGGCTTGAGGGAACGTCATAGGTTCAAATCCTGGTGACGAAACTTTTTTGGTGTTTCATGTTATCCCAAGCACGGGAAACATAAATATAAATACAAGAGATGTTTTTATCTATATTATTAGGTAGAAACATATTTGTATTAAGCAGAAACTTGCTGGCGCTAACTTGTAAATCTCGAATATCCTTGTAGTGAAGTGCCTGGAGCATTCAAAACCGTAAAACCTCGGATTAGAGTTATAGTGAATGAATTAATATGATCGATGTGGGATATTGTTTTTTAAACTATAAATTGCAATGTTTACCCAAAATTTTTTTGTGCACTCTATTGTTAATAACATTAATTAATTAATTAATTAATTAATTGTAACATTAATTTTTCTCAATAATTTGTTAAACAATGTTTCACTTAAAGTTGCAGCTTTAAAATGACTAATTACTGACACTGCTGTTGAGTTGCATAGTAATATTTAAAAAAAAAAACGTTTACGTTACGTTTACGTTACGTTTACGTTACGTTTACGTTACGTTTACGTTACGTTTACGTTACGTTTACGTTACGTTTACGTTACGTTTACGTTACGTTTACGTTACGTTTACGTTACGTTTACGTTACGTTTACGTTACGTTTACGTTACGTTTACGTTACGTTTACGTTACGTTTACGTTACGATTACGTTACGTTTACGTTACGTTTACGTTACGTTTACGTTTACGTTTACGTTTGCGTTACGTTTGCGTTACGTTTGCGTTACGTTTGCGTTACGTTTGCAGCGTTTACGTTACGTTTACGTTACGTTTACGTTTCGTTTACGTTACGTTTACGTTACGTTACGTTTACGTTACGTTTACGTTACGTTTACGTTACGTTTACGATACGTTTACGTTACGTTTACGTTACGTTTACGTTACGTTTACGTTACGTTTACGTTACGTTTACGTTACGTTTACGTTACGTTTACGTTACGTTTACGTTACGTTTACGTTACGTTTACGTTACGTTTACGTTACGTTTACGTTACGTTTACGTTACGTTTACGTTACGTTTACGTTACGTTTACGTTACGTTTACGTTACGTTTACGTTACGTTTACGTTACGTTTACTTTACGTTTACGTTACGTTTACGTTACGTTTACGTTACGTTTACGTTACGTTTACGTTACGTTTACGTTACGTTTACGTTACGTTTACGTTACGTTTACGTTACGTTTACGTTACGTTTACGTTACGTTTACGTTACGTTTACGTTACGTTTACGGTACGTTTACGTTACGTTTACGTTACGTTTACGTTACGTTTACGTTTACGTTACGTTTACGTTACGTTTATGCCACGTTTACATCACGTTTACGTCACGTTTACGGTATGTTTGCGTTACGTTTACGTTAAGTTTGCGTTACGAATACGTTTACGTTACGTTACGTTACGTTTACGTTACGTTTACGTTACGTTTACGTTACGTTTACGTTACGTTTACGTTGCGTTTACGTTACGTTTACGTTACGTTTACGTTGTATTTACTTTACGTTACGTTCGCGTTACGTTCGCGTTACGTTCGCGTTACGTTCGCGTTACTCTCGCGTTACGTTCGCGTTACGTTTGCGTTACGTTCACGTTACGTTCACGTTACGTTCACGTTACGTTTACGTCAAAATTTTCTGAATTTAGCTCATACCAATCCCCAATAGTCATTCAGTTGTTTAATCCGGGGGGTTTCTTCAATTAACCGGTTAACAGTAGCCACATTATTTTCGTTGACGGCAGTTGAAGGCCGCCCATCACGAAATTCGTCATGTAAAGAAACTCGACCTCTCTTAAATTCAGCGAACCATCGCCTCACGGTGCTCAAAAAAGGTGCTTCTCTCCCAAAAGCATTTTGAAGACGAGCGGCACGGTCTTGCGGAGAAAGAGAACTTTTAAAATCATAAAAATTCATCGCTCTAAAATCTGTTCGACTTAATTCTATTTTCGTTGCGTACGTAGAACTTTGATGTGTGATAAAAAAACAATTGACATATCATTCCATACTAATATTATAAATGCGAAAGTCTGTCTGTCTGTCACGCTTTCACGGCTAAACCGCTGGACCGATTTTCATCAAATTTGGCATGGGTATAGTTGAAGATCCGGGGTCAAACATAGGCTAATTTTTTTTTCAAAAATCAGTACCTGGAGGGCTTAAGTAGAAAAAAATAGGGGATGAAATTTTTATTAAAAGCTATTTGGACGACTTATTAACATACCCGCGGGTGAAGCTGCGCGGGTCAGCTAGTTCAATATAAAAACGTCGTTTTCAATACACCTTCCAGTACAAAAATATACAAGAATTTTTCACTAAAAACTAAATTTTCACTGTTGTATAGAAGCACAATATTCACAGAACACGTATTACTTGCAACTAAACTAGCCGAGAAATTCCATTGTACATAGCAGCTGTCGCTCCGCTCTCCCCTCCACGTTTTTCTACCTGTTCAAAATCCCTACTGTTATTTTCATACACAGGTATCTTTGAAAAATGTTCTTATATGTCTACTCAGGTAAGATTTAACAAATAAATTAAAAAAAATACTGTTTAAAGTGAAAATATATGGTCAAACATTAATTTTTCATAATAATTTGTTTAAACAATGAAACAATGGAGTGCACAAAAAAATTTTGGGTAAACATTGCAATTTATAGTTTAAAAAACAATATCCCACATCGATCATATTAATTAATTCACTATAACTCTAATCCGAGGTGAAAACCCCCAGGCGCTCCACTATTGGAATTTTCAGTCAATGCTTAGAATAAATAGCTATGTTGTAAACGAATATCGAATTATTTATCCATCAGCTAGTTTTTGAACTTTGGCTATACGTGTCACTACCATTGTTATTTCTAGGTGATAGAGTTCCGCATCGCCTTGCCCGGGTATTTGGTACCACCGCCTTACTTATTCCTGCCGCAATGGTGTTAATGCTTGTCACTGTCGTATTCCGGTTTGGAGGGTAAGGTAACTGGTACACTTATGCACGTGGCATCGCAATCCCGCCACACGGATAGCAATGCACCAACAATATCTTTGGAGTTTATAGGCGATGGTTCTTCTTCCCATCTGGAGAGTCATCCGCTTGTTTGCTATTTAATGATATAAAAAATAATAAACTTTATGCCTTAACGTCATACAGGTTCATTAAAAATAGCCAATGTGGCAAGAAATCCGCCTAGGGTTGTAACTCAAGATGAATAGAGAAAATCCCATCCATTCTCGAAGGGCGTACTAATAATAACACTATATCTTACCCCCTTGCGGTCAGTACAGCCTCCTATGCTTATTGCAAAGTTTTATCCCAGCATTCGAATATGAGCTCTCCTGCAACGACATAAAGACTGATTTTGAATGCATTAATTAAGATGATGGTATCAGTTCCACTGAATGTGATTGATGTTGCGAAGCACTCCTAGTGAATCATTGTTGATGACTCAATATTTATTAGTTACGTCGTAAATAGTGTTATAAACAATATATGTACGTTGTTTTCTCCAGATACCAACAGGAATAGCGTAATGCATTATGTTTTTATGTAATCTGCGCAAGATATCTCTATATGTGAAGCAAAAGCTTCGTATGGTTGTAACAATTATATACGCAAATAGATGATTAAAAAATTTGAAACAGTTAAAGTCTACGTGGTAGTAGGTGGTAGAGTTCTGCATTCTCTCGTCCGGGTCTGGTACCACCGCCTTACCTATTCCTGCCGCAATAGCGTCAGTGCTTGTCACTGTCGTGTTCCGGTTTGGAGAGTAAGGTAGCCGGTAAACTTTTGACCGCCCCGTTGGTCGAGTGGTTAGCGACGCTGACTACGCAATCAACGGGCAAGCATTTGTGTGATGAGCATAAATGTTTGTATTTCCGGGTTTGGGTGTTTATTATGTATGTAAAAGTATTTATATATGTATTTCTATGTATTAGTATCGTTGACTAACACCCATGACACAAGCAAATAATTTGCTTACTTTGGGGTTAGATCAATAAGTATAATTTGTCCCGTGAATATTTATATTTATTTAACTTATGCATGTGGCCTTAGACCTCGCCGCAAGATAGCAACGCACTTTTAACATCTTTAGTGTCTATAGGCGATGGTTGATTCTTTCCATCAGGAGACCCATCTGCTTGTTAGCTATCTTATGATATAAACAAAAAAAGACGTGGTGAAGGGGTGCAGATAATAAATATTTTTCTACAAAATGCATTATAAATACATTAATATATATGGAATAACAATTACAAAATACAAACTACTGTTCACTTGACACACGTCATAATATACACTATATATAAATACTATTTTCTTTATGGTCAGTTTGTTGTTAAACTTAGGAAAGATTTTATTGTTTAGTCGATGGTCAAACAGAGTCATAAAAAGAGAGTGATTGTTAATTTATGTATTTATACGAGAAGCGTAATCTTTGTACCCCTTTTTACGAAAATTGAGCAGTAAGTAATATGAAATCCGGCACAGTTAAAGTTTATGTTTGCCACTATCCCTCTCATCGCAAATCACGCCCCACCCTAAGCCGAGGTTCGGTCTCACAGGAGACACCCTTAGGGCGGAGGGCGTACAGCCTTACACCTTTAAATTCTGGCTGAGCACTCTGCTCGCCCCCGCGACCGGTGAAGCTGTATCAGCCCATAAGGTTAATAGCAATTGAGACATTCCGAAAAAAAATACTTTTCTCGCCTTTTACAAGATTCCTAACAGTGGCTTACTGAATTTATTCTTCAAAAAGAGACCCGGATAAGGGTTTAGTAATATTAGAAGAATTTTTAAGGTCGTTCCAGTAGTTTTTGAATTTATCCGATACAAACATGCACTAATAAAAATAATAATAATCTTTATTAATTTCTTTTTACAACTATACATTCAATAGAATATTAGTAAGTGTAGGATTATTTGGGGAAACAGGAGTCTAAACTGAGTTGTACCCGTACTATGAATATCCTATTATGTTAGGTGGTAGAGTTCTGCATTGTCTCGCCCGGGTCTAGTACCACCGCCTTACCTATTCCTGCCGCAATAGCGTCAGTGCTTGTCGCTGTCGTGTTCCGGTTTGGAGGGTAAGGTAGCCGGTAAACTTATGCATGTGGCATTAGACCTCGCCACAAGATAGCAACGCACCATTAACATCTTTGGTGTCTATAGGCGATGGTTGACTCTTTCCATCAGGAGACCCATCTGCTTGTTTGCTATCTTATGATATAAAAAAAAGGTATTCATCACAATAGATACAAAATAAAAACAAAATAATATAATCCGCCTGTGCTTTAACATTTCCTTTGAAACAAGGCG
The DNA here is from genome assembly GCA_036924255.1 of Apodemia mormo. Taxonomy (NCBI): domain Eukaryota; kingdom Metazoa; phylum Arthropoda; class Insecta; order Lepidoptera; family Riodinidae; genus Apodemia; species Apodemia mormo. The sequence goes on from JAUPFN010000006.1 coordinate 42,879,863, forward strand.
CTAAGTTAGGATAATAAATACATAACATACGCATACACACGTATATATATATATACACTTACACACATATACATACACACATATGCACACACACTCATCACTACGTTTATCGGTCTTTTATCAGATACATTTTGGAGAGTGCGCTGCGGAATTGCACGACTTAATTCCGCCATCCCCGTTTTTCTATCGATCATCGAGGCACACATATACTAGGCATCGCCATATGGTGGACGTTCCACGTACCCGAACAAAGCGGTTCGACTCGACATTCTTGATCCGAACCGCAAGGGACTGGAATGTACTGATTCTTTATTCCCCAACGGGTACAACCTGGGGATCTTCAAGAGAAGAGTGACCTTCTAGGGAAGCGCGCTCCATCTTAGGCCGCATCTTAGCTTACCATCAGGCGAGATCGTGGTCAAGCGCTTCTCTATAGAGAGTAAAAAAAACATATATTGTAGAATCAGTGTACTACAAAAACTCACAGTTAGTTAATTATGTGTGTGAGTGTGTGGGTGTAGGGTGTTGATGAGATGAGAAAAAAATGTTTTCTGTTTATTAATATTTGTATAGATTTGTCTAATTTTATTTTATACTTTTTTATTTTTTATAACATATTTATCGATTTGTATAATTTGTGGTTTATAATCTATATATTAATACGTGAAGAAAAAGCTTCAGAACCCTTTTTTAGGCAAATGCGCGAACGGCGGAGTATGAAAGACACGGTTAAAGTTTACATTGAGGAGAATTGCAGGAACCTAATATTTTTAAATAAAATGCATTAGAAATACATTAAATTATTAAAAATAAACATTACACACACTATAGTTATGTGACGTGCATGATAATATACACATATGTATGTTATTTTCTTTACGGCTAAAGTCAGTGGTCAAACTTTAAAGAGCTTTTTTTGTTTAGTCTGTGGTTGAATTTCAGCCACAAGCGATCGCTAATTATAAATTAATACGTGTATTTATATAACGTTTAAGCACTTGTACAGTTTTACTTGGGTTTTATTTGTTTGTTAACACCAGATCGGTTTCGTGTTTTAACACATTATCAGGGCAACAAAACGATTTGTTGTCCTGATGATGCGTTAAAACACGAAACCGATCTGGTGTTAACAAATAAGAACCAAGTAAAACAGTACAAGTGCTTATACGACATATAAATACACGTTAATATGGAGTTTCATCGAATGACGACGATATTCAGGGTTTTTTAACCTCCCGCTACGTAGGTATGTAGATAAGGAAGTTCCTGATTTTGTCCAAATGCCGTTCAGCCAGGCAGGTCGTAAAAGGCGACCGATTGGCTATGCGGTTCACTACCAAAATTGTTACTAGGTGGTAAAGTTCTGCATTGTCTCGCCTGGGTCTGGTACCACCGCCTTACCTATTCCTGTCGCAATAACGTCAGTGTTTGTGTCGCTGTCGTGTTCCAGTTAGGAGGGTAAGGTCGGTAAACTTATGCATGTGGCATTAGACCTCGCCACAAGATAGCAACGCACCATTAACATCTTTGGTGTCTATAGGCGATGGTTGACTCTTTCGATCAGGAGACTCATCTGCTTGTTTGCTATCTTATGATATAAAAATATATAGGTACCGCTTTATAATGTTTGTGTAGACATTTAATGATATATTTAAAGTTACGAAAAAATACAACAAAAATTGTTATTACAATGCGACTAAATGGACTTGTACTCCATAAAGCAATATCTTACGATTCATTATCCAAGTCTCTAAAATTTGAATTATGCAAGTTAATACATTTTGCTTTTCGGCGAGCGCTACGTTCACTTACTATGTAAACTAGGCTCATAACTTCATTTAAGGGTTGCGTTCGTTGATGGAAATTTATAGTCCCAAATCCGACCCTCATTGGTCGTGAACAAATTACGTCTAAGTGGTGCCCCAGTACTTCCACCAGCCATGTTTATTGATGGACTTGTTAATAAACATTGAAGAATATTCCAGATACTTTCGACACTTTATAATAATGAACTTTTAAGCTTTGGTGAACCACAATTTAAGGGAAATGGCGCGCTAGATTATTTTGTCAACATTACATTAACATTTGAATATAACTAGCTGGGCGAACTAGCTTCGCTCGGATAGTAAATTTTCATGAAAAACAGTTTATCACGGAGGTGACACCTACTCAGATCATTTTTAATGACTCTCGTTAAAATCGTTAGAGCCGTTTTCTGCACAGTTATTTAGAACAAAGATTATTGAAGAGTGCCTATGACTGTATTGGTCTAGTTTAGAGGGTAAGGTAACCGAAAAATTTATGCATATGGCATTACATTCCCTCCACGTGGATGTGAACGTGTGTAGGCAATATCATTATCATTACATAGTATAAAACAAAGTCGCTTTCTCTGTCTGTCCCTATGTCCCTATGTCTCTATGTAAAACTTTAAAACTACCCAACGGATTTTGATGCGGTTTTTTTTAATAGATAGATTGATTCTTGAGGAAGGTTTAAGTGTATAAACCTTTCCGATATTCAACAAAAGCTGCGCGGGTGAAAACGCGGGCAGGTCGCTAGTACATATATAAAAAAATATTAATGATGCAATAACTGTTTCTCGAGGTTTTGAGCCACACTTAAAATGCTATTGAGTCTATAATAAACAAATATCATCAAGCCAGATTCCTTTGATGGCAGGTAGAGTGACGAAACTTCAATAGTATCAAATTTCGTCTGGTTCACCACGACTAAACAACTTGTGTTCGCCGAGGTGAGTGGTGATCTCATCGTTGTATTTTATCGCATAAAAACTATCTAAAAACTGCAAAAAGTAGCATTTAGCAACTGGGACTTACAGCTCTACAGACTACATCCGAGAAGCAGCGGATACACCATCGCTAGACACTGAACTGCTACCAAAATTTTTCTCAAACAATATTGTAATAAGTTGTTTTGCTGCCTTATGTAAGTTTAAGTTATAAATTTAGCTTCTTAAAAATAAAATAAATAAAAATATGGGTTTATTCCTCTTGGCGGGAATCTCATGATCTGAACCGAATAGTATATTTAACAGACTTGCACGGCAAGACAATAAAATCTTTCAGGTCAGACGAAGTAAATTAGCAGTTTGTCCACTGGCAATTTTGTAATAATCTTGATTTCAGTATTTTTCGACCATAACGACTTGTCGATAGCTTGTTACGTATGATAAGTAGGAGCGATAGCTTTTGTGCTCTTCCCGGCACACTTGTTTTGATACACCTACTTACTATAATAGACAGTGAGGTCTACAACATCTTGACCAGGTTTTAGTACCAACTCCTTACTCCTTCTCCTCCTGTTACTGCTGCAATATCGGTGTCGTATTCTGTTGCTGTTCTGTACTCTTTGCTGTCGTGTACTGGTTTGGAGGTAAGGTAGCCAATGAAGTTGCAGCATTCCAACCCCTCTACAATAACAGCAACACATCATTAACTATATATATATTATATGTGTATAGGCGATGGTTATCTATTCCCGTCAAGAAAATCACCTGCTTGTTTGCAAAAAAAAAACACCAGTATCCTCTTGATTTGTAGCTGTTACTATAACATTTTTGCATTGAAATAAATTCAATAACATTTTTATGTTTAAGTGCGGATTCAAACCTGGGCCCGGATGATCTACAACGAAACAGGCTAAATAGATCAGTCAAATAGTCAATGTAACAAAAAAGAATCAAGCGTGAGAGTTCATGACATGTATGTATTACACACAGTAGAATTGCAGGAACCAATTTCAATGCGACCATTTGTATCTAACTCAGAGGCTGAGTAAGTCTAAGGCTAAGTAAGTAAGTCGCTTTTCTTTTGTGTTGGTCATCCTTTCACTCCTTTAAAAGAAGACCGTCTGCCTTCATCAATTTGATCACAATAAGTTGCAAATACTAGAACATAATGTATGTTATAACAGTAAGTAGTAAGTAAAAAAGTGACGTAAGTAAGAAGTTTCAACTACAATCGTCAAGTTCCATTACAAATTCGTCATGACGACATTACAATAACTCAAATATTCCGAAAATAATAAATTATTTGTCCGAATATTTTTAATGTACTCAAAAGTAATTGAAGAATAACGTTACTTTGTCCTGGCCAAATATATAGATCATGACCAAATAATATGAAACTATCAGAGAAGTATCTATCCAACCCAAAAGCAAACATCGACATCAACTAACGTGCTATTAAGCTAATTGTCCATTTGACGTTTTTAGGTTCATTAGATTCACACGGTAAGTGACGGTCTCGTTGGTAGAGTAGTTAGGGTATACAACAACGCCATTTATAAGGTATAATACTCTCTGGTATAATAAGGTATAATAATCTCTGTAATATATACGGAATTGACTTCTTAACAATTTTCTCCCATGTTGATCTGGACCTCCTTTTAAAGAATAGACCATCTGCCAGGCAGGTCGTAAAAGGCGACCGATTGGATTTACATGCCATCACCATCGTTACTACTAGGTTGTAGAGTTCCGCAACTTCTCGGCCAGGTAAAGGGTACCACCGCCATAATTCTTGCCGCAATAGCATGAATGCTTGTTATTATCGGTTTCAGTTTGCAGGGTAAGGTAAGCAGACTTATGCAAGTGGCATTCCATACGCAACGTACAATTAACATCTTTGGTTTTGACAGGCGATGATTTTTCTTTCCATCAGAAGAGCAATCTGTTTGGTTGCTACCTAATAAATCATTCATAATGATTATCATTAAGCAATGACGTAAAAAACATCAGGATATCGCTTGTTTTTATAACAACTCTTCCTTCACCATCGTAAAATAAACGGTATTTGGATAACGAATATTATAATTTATAACAAACTCTCCACTATTTTTACAAACTACCCTTCATATTGATTCAACTCGATAATAGATTGGAATATCAACGAATGTTAAACGTAACAAACAAACTCATCGGACGTGTCCGATAATGTTTGTCCGCATACGATGACTGAAACGGACCGAATACTACATTCACCAAACATGGAATTAGCATATCGAATCTATTCGTACAAACGTTCCAATATTTTAACAAAGTAATAAAAGTTTTAGGCAAACTTACACCTTGTTACGTAACATTAAAGTGCGAATTGCCGTGTAAGTATTTCTACGTTAAGTTAGTAGGGTAACGTTGCAAAATTATAACCTCGCATTCAATGAACTCGGCTTTGATTGTCACATAATGTTTGCACCGAATTGCTATTGTTCATAAATTGAATCGATTTAGCAAAGACTGTTATAGGACTTTATTCATTCATTCATTCACTTATTGAGTTAGTTACTGTCAAATACAATTTTGGACCACCTGTGATTTTACTCATAAATTTAGTAACTCATGAGCTGATATTTTCACGATGTCTGTATATATGTATGAGTGTGTGTGTGTATGTAAACATCTCATAACTTTTGAACGGCTGGGCCGATCGAAACGCGGTTGATGGCATTCGATTGGATTCCGCTCAAGTTAAACTTCCTGAAAATTTGAACCAAATCGGCCTAGGAAATTTGGAAAAATTTTGAAAAACCTCAAACAAATTTTGGCTAAACAGTATTTTTTAATATAACTTCCAGATTAATGTACCGGTTAAATACAGAAACTAATCAGTTCTATTCCTCAAAAAGCTACGTTTAATTCATAAATTGCATCAAAATCGGTTTATCCGTTTGGGAGAAAACGTTGACGAAAAATTTTGAAATAAGTGTTTTTTCGACATAACTTCGAAATTTTTCAACCAATTATTTTTTGGAATTCTATAATATTTTAGTACTAAAAAACTATGTCGAATGCCGTTTCAAAAATCAAAATCAAATCTAATTTTCAAAAGTCACAGCTTTTCAAATATTAAAATTACGTTCTATTTTAGCAAATTTACTTAATATTTTTGAAATAACTCTCAGGGTAATACACCGATTGACTTGAAAATCTTATCGGCTTTTTTCCTTTAAAAACTGCGTCAAATACCGTTAATTGGATCAAAATCGGTCAATTTGTTTGACATTTATTAATGACAAACATATTTGAAAATATGTTTTTTGACATTGCTTCGAAATTTTTCAACCTATCGATTATTTTTCAACCTATCGATTTAGCTAAAGAAATATTTTAGATCTCAAAAATTTAGTTGAATTTCATTTGAAAGATCAAATTCAATCAGCGTTTCCAAAATACACAGATTCAAAAATCAATATACTGCCATTTTATCAAAATAGATGTTTGAACTGAAAAGTTTTTACTCTTTTGAGCTTAAATATCTTAATTTAGCGGGAAGTTTCAGGTATGGCCTGTAGGGTCAACCGCTTACACATTTTTTGTAGGTCTTTAGTTGCCCGCGACTTCGTTCGCGTAATATAATACCATTACTTTCTTTTGCATAGTCGAGTAAAAAAGTAACACTAGTAGCCTAGTAATTATGCTTTTAAATAAAGCGTAATTACTAGGCTACTAGTGTTACTTTTTAGTGTAACAATTATTTACATACTTACTTCATTTCACTTAGAATATATATCTAGCTGAAAATTTGACTTGGCTAGTTTTTACCAAAAGTATAAGTACAATATGAACAGAAAGCACACTAAAGGGTATATGACTTGCATTAATTGCCTGTCTGGAGGTCAAAACTAGCCAAATCGAATTTTGAGCTAGATATATATTATTCTAAGTAAAATGAATGAATTGTGTAAATAATTGTGTGTTAAAATTTAAGAACCTACATATTTTAGCAAACACCGTGGTAGTACTAACAAATAATAAATTGTTATATAAATTTATTTTCAAATGTTGCAGGTTCTCGTAATTAAAATTGCATGAGTTTCTCTACAAACTTTACTTTTGTCTCCGAAGTCAACAGAAAGGCATACTCTTATATTGAACATGGCTGTCATTTCACGTTTGTGTTTTGATGGGATTCCTATTACCTATTTCTGAACCAAATGACCTAAATCTTTGATTTGAAACGTGGTTGATGGCATTCGATTGGTTCCCGGTAAATCTTAGACTTCCTGAAAATCTAAACCGGCACAGGAAATTTTGAGAAATTTTGGAATAACCCCAAATGTTTATTAAGAAAAACAGTGATTTTTATAATAACTTCCATATAATTTACTGATATATTTACAAAATCTAATCAGCTTTCCTTAAGAAACTGTGCCGTAAATTGCATCAAAATTGGTTTATCCGTATTGAAGTTGTCGGTAAAGAAATTTTTTGAAAAATAGTGTTTTATTTTCGACATAAATTCGAAAATTTTCAACCAATAATTATCTGATCTTCTACAATATTTTAATATTTGAATAACTGCGTATGCCGTTTCAAAAATCAATATCAATTCAAGTTTCCAAAAGTTACAGCTTTTCAAATATCAAAATTATGTTGTTTACAAGAAATTTACTTCATATTTTTAAGATAACTAATTTAAATAATTAAATAAAAATTATATATTATATATATTATAATCATCCCAATATTCTATTAATGCGATAAAAATATCATCAGATTCCGTACTTAGCAAACTAAACAATATTGACGTAACCAAAGGTTCTGGGCCTGATGGCATACCTCCCGTTTTTATACGCCTCTGTTCTTCTGCATTGGTCAAGCCACTTACCCTGATATTTAACAAATCCGTTCAACTAGGTGACTTTACATCTATGTGGAAAATGGCCAAAATCACGCCAGTACACAAGTCGGGCAATAAAAATGACGTAAGAAATTATCGCCCAATTTGTATACTGAGTTGCTTTGCTAAGATATTTGAGAGCCTAGTATATGAACATATCTATAGTCATATTAAAAATAGCTTATATTCCTGCCAACATGGTTTCATACCTAAAAGATCAACATGCTCAAATCTTTTGAACTACACTTCTTATTTATGTGAAGCTTTTAATGACAAAGTCCAAGTTGATTGTATATATACTGACTTCTGTAAGGCTTTTGACAAAGTCAATCACTCCATATTATTAGCAAAAGCTCATCACATGGGTATTCATGGTAACTTGTATAGATGGCTGGTATCATATCTCCAGAATAGATCTCAATTGGTAGCTCTATACGGATATGAATCTAGTCCATTTGTTCCAAAAACAGGAGTTCCTCAGGGCTCTATTTTAGGGCCTCTGTTGTTTTTATTATTTATAAATGATTTATTTGAGAAAATTAATAGTGACTGTTTGACATATGCTGATGATGTCAAAATTTTCTGTCGCATCTATAATATTAATGACTGTAAAAAGTTGCAAGAAGACCTTGATGTAATCTATGAATGGTGTGACACTAATAATATGGAACTGAACATTAAAAAATGTCAAATAATATCATTTACCAAATCTAAAAAGCCAATTTTATATAACTACAACGTTGATGGAATTAAAATTGTAAGAGTTAATTCATGTCGTGATTTTGGCGTTGTTTTTGATTCGTCGTTGTCATTCAAATATCACTTTAACTTCATTATAAATAAATCAAATAAAATGCTTTCATTTATCTTTCGCACCGCTAAACCGTTTACAAATATTCGTTCTTGGATCCTCCTATACTATTCGTTGGTTAGGTCAATACTTGAGTATTGTTCAATTATATGGTCACCTATGTACAAAGTTCACATTAATCAAATTGAATCAATTCAATGTAAATTCCTTAGATACTTATGCAATAGATTTGGATTGCGTCGCGATCTGTCCAACTATGACCAAAGGCTTAAAAAGTTTAACATGCAATCTTTGGAAGATCGTCGACGTATATCTGATATATGTACTTTACATAAAATAGTTAATGGACATTTGGGCAGTGAGTTATTGGAAAAAATTAATTTTAAAGTACCTTCACGATCTGTGCGTGTACATCAACTATTTCATTTACCTATAACTAGAAATAATACTTCACAGAATAACCCTCTCATCAGAATGTGTAGTTTATTTAATAACTTATGTACTTGTAAAGATATATTCTTTACAAGTATTAAATCCCTAAAAAAATCATTACATTAAAAAGTATTGTAACATCATTATGTAATTTTGTAACATAACAATTCGAATTGTATACAAATACTAGTTAGTAAGTACCTGAGTCCGGTTAACACTAATCCTATTTTTGTGAAAGTTGTGTACAGTATTAACCGGAAGACAGTTTTAAATTGTTATTATGCCATAGTTAATTTTTGTATTATCTACTCTGTTTTCTGTTACTGTACCTATTTTAAATAAATAAATAAATATTAAATATTGAATAAAAATATTAAATAAAAATATAAATATTTTTAAAATAGCCTAATGTACCGATTAATTTAAAAATCTAAACAGCTTTTCTTTCACCTAAAATGTAAAATGCCGAGATTTCAAATAATAATAGATACGTGGATAAAATACACGAATTGATCTAACAACGTTAATACGTAGAAATACATATATGAATAGTTAGATAAACTATCGAATATTTACTACATTATCTGTAACGAACTACAATGCTCTACGTTATCTTGTTTGAAAAGGGTCAAAAATTACTTAGGTTTCGGGGTGAGCGAAAATAGGTTGATTAGTTTACCCCTCTATGCGTTGAACCTGATTTGCTTTAAATAATGAATTTGAAACCGGTTAGCTATGTAATTAAAAGAAAACAAATATGTGGGTGAATTATGAAACAATACAAATTTTTAGGGTTTTGAAGTAAATTACCCTTATAGTTTCATTATGTGCGTCCGTCCGTCCATCCGTCCTTCCGTCGCAGCTCAAAAATCTAGTTAGCTCAAAAATCCTTAGAACTAGAAAGCTATTATTTGGCATCAATATAATTTTTAGTCATGGCAACAAATTAGGGACATAAGATCTTGATAAATATTTTTAGGGCAGCTCTAACATCCCCACATGTAAAATGGGGATGTTAATTTTTTACTCGTGGTGCGGATATATCCGTCATTGACGTTAAATAGTTTAAATGTTTATAGAACGAAAGAATAAAAGCCCTCTTCTCAAGCCGCATTATTGTGATGCCCAACTTCAAAAACCTACATTGCGCGTTGCTTGACACGCACTGTATTTAATTTGAAATAGTCACAATAATAATAAAATAATGCAGCAAATTATGCTACCAATGGGCTTAAAAATATTTAATGAAAAATTAGTATGTGCTGAACGGTTAGTATGTCTAAAAGAGAATTACAAAAATACAAAAAATTAGTATGTCTAAAAGAGAATTCAAAACTTTATCTTGAAATCTATCAATGAAGACTATATAGGTAGTAAACACATATACATTATTAGGTGTGTATTCACTCACTCATTCACAAGCACATATACAATTCATATGTACACAATCACTAGTACCCACACAGCCCTACACACACGTGTTATTTTTATTATTTTAAAAAGTGCTCGAAAACTTATTATTAATTGAACTCTTTTTGTTAATTATTTTAAATGTACGGACGGAAAATATTTTTTAAACAAATTAACTGATTAAATAAAGTACGTCGTGTTTTTTCAAGCACATAGGGCGGGTTCTAAACACATATTTCACTAGAAATTCGAATATCGTTTTAAAGAAAAAACTTTTTCTGAATAATTCTTTATTAACGTTATTCGACAGATGTTAATGTAATTTATGGCATTCGTCTCAGTTTTTTGAACTATCGCTTCCTAGGACCTTAAAACTTCAATTTCTAGACAAAAAACAATTCTCAAAAAGCGGAGTAAAATTAAAGATTTTTACAGGAAAGAAGTGTTATGAGCACTTACCTAATTTCCTGAAGAATTTATCATGGAGTAGGTCCGTGGAATTTATATATCGCGTAGGATAATAGGGTGGTATTTTTATAGGGCCCAGGGTAGCACAAGGGTTAACTCGGCATGAAGAGAGCATTATAATTTAATTACTTTGAATTTGATTTACAGAATTTTCATGCCAGACTTTAACATTGTGTTACAGTCACTTGAAGTACTTCGTGTTAATGAAAAACAACAACATAAATGGTGAAAAAAAAGTTATAACTAATGTAACATGTATACTATATATTCTAGTGATGGTCATTGTTTTGGTAAATTTTATTATTATTTTTAATTTAAATTAAAACACTCCTCATGAGCGCAACTATACGAGAAAGTTGATTCCAGCAAAAAATAAAATAATAAATGAACTTTTATTATTGGCCAATTGCGATAGAACATGACACACACGTAATACACAATATTTACATATTTACAGTGTGTTTGTTTTTCATTTTCAACAAAAAGAAAACAGTCAAACCTTTATCTATGCTTATTTTTTCCCCGTGTTGGTCCCGGTTGAAGAATAGGCCAACTGCCGTTCCGCCAGGCAGGTCGTAAAAGGCGCCCGATTGGTAATACGAGTCACTACCATCGTGGTTACTAGGTGGTAGAGTTCAGTATTGTCTCGTCCGGGTCTGGTACCACCGCCTTAACTATTCCTGCCGCAATAGCGTCAGTGCTTGTCACTGTCGTGTTCCGGTTTGGAGAGTAAGGTATCCGGTAAACTTATGCATATCGCATTAAACCTCGCCACAAGATAGCAACGCACCATTAACATCTTTGGTGTCTATAGGCGATGGTTGACTCTTTCCATCAGGAGACCCATCTGCTTGTTTGCTATCTTACGATATAAAAAAGCAAAAATCATTGCTACATACAATAACGGCAACGCTGTAGAAACGCTTAGAATATGTCTTCAGATTAGTACACCGCTAAGTTCCAACAAAAAACATAATGCGCGAAATACATATTAAGGCGATAGTATACGCCAAACTACGAAATATACTTCTTTTTGAAAGCCTACTACTCCTAAACGGTTAATCCAATAATTTAAAAAAATATACATTATACGTAAAATATATTTTACGTATAATGTATATTTTTAAACGTATATTTTAAGTCCGTTTTTTCAAATTTTATTGTTATTTTTGACGAAAAAAATTGAATCTCTCTTATTTTTGTCTATAAGCGATAGTTGACTCTTTCCATCAGGAGACCCATGTGCTTGTTTGCTATCTTATATATGCTCTGTATGCATACAAGTTCTGGTAGTTGAGATAAAGGACGTGTAACTTATGGGAAATTTTAATGAAGTTTATTTCCTGCGAATTGAAATTATATTTAAGAAAATATATAATCATCTCTTCGCGACTGCATTTTGTTCAATGGGTAAGCCTATTTGACTCTGATCGTGAGATCCTGGGTTCGATCTGGCAAAATTGTTAGAGATTTTTTTCTAGGTTTTTCTCAAAAATCCAAAATGTCAGCAGCAGCAGAGACAGGACGAGGCTATCCATTATTTTTTATATGTCATAAGACAGCAAACAAGCAGATGGCTCTTCTGATGAAAGAGACCACCATCGCCTATAGAGACCAAAAATATCAATGGTGCACTGCTATCCTTGTGGCGGAGCCTTAATGTACAAATGCAAAAGTGTACCGACTACCTTGCCCTCCAAACCGTGACACGACGATTACAAGCCCTGTTCTATCCGCTAACGCTATCCATCTGTCCGTGCTAGCACTTGTATTAATTGGTAGACACTCGCAGGTTACAAACTCAATTGTCTACAGCTTAGGGTAAAGAGCATAGGTACGACACGCACCCACAATAAATTCCAGGGCTTGATGCCCCGATGCACGGTAATTACACTTCGGTCGCGGGCGGGGCGTTTCAACGCCAAACCTCATTTACGGGAGTGCTACTAATGGTTACTACGGAAACTCGAACTTAGCTAAACAATAAGCTTAATTTTGAATTATTTGACTGCCCTGTTTTTGTTTTCCAAAAGAGACGGAGTTACAAATATAAATATTTGTATTTCTTTGTCTACGCGTCAATACAATACAATAATTATATTCTTTTTATATCATACGATAGCAAACAAGCAGATAGCTCTTCTAATGGAAAGAGACAACCATAGCCTATAGACTCCAAATATGTAAACGGTGCATAGCAGCTATTCGTGTGGCGGATGGTAATACCACATACATAAACTTACCGGCTGCCTTACGTTCAAAACCAAAATACAGTAACAACAAGCATTGAAGTTATTGCAGCAGGAATAGGTAAGGCAGTGGCGCCGAAACCGGGCGATATGTTACAGAACTCTACCGAGTCACGAGTAGCCAATCGAACGCCTCTTACAAACTGCCTGGCAGAAAGGGACCCGGACTAACACGGATTGCAAGTAAACAAAAAGATGGTTTTCCATTCCATCTGTTTTTTTCTTTGGATATAATTAAAGAAAGCTCATCCCTTGAAAACCCTTTGTGAAAATGATAGATTTAAAAAATATTGACAATACATTTGCTCAAACTTTTATTTGTTGCTGTAGTGTTGAAGATTTCTACACCGCTATGTGATGTACTTACGAAAATATTCGAAAAAATTAGATGAAGCCTACATACAAATTATTTATTTACAGCTTTTTAGCTCTAACGTTAAATTTTACGTAATTTATTTATTACAACACCATCTATTATAACGCCTGTACTACTGCGCTAGCAGTTATTCATCTCACAAATAGCGCAGTGTGGGATACACTAGTAATCAATCTAGGTAGAAGTTTAAATCACTGAGGCCTCATTCACTTAATCAATCGGCAATCGAATCGAAGTTCTTAAGACACTGACACATTTTCTAACATATTCGGCGCGTCGTAGCACGTATCGACTCTCGACATTCTATCGTAATGTGTGTGAGAGCCCTAAGCCTATTGACTCAATTACGTGAATTGGGAGGCTGTACTGAATCGTCAGACGTAGTCTCTTTTTTAAACATTGATTTAAGTATAAAGCTAATACAATACTTTCTAAGTTTACAAATACAAATTTACATTATTATTGTATTTGTAAACTTAAAAAGATGTATTTAACGTATCGTAAACCATAAGTAAGAACTGCGCCCTTCCCACTGCCGGTTACACACTCAGCCAATTTATATCGGGAGAGGGCAATTACCGACGTTTCCGTCGTTTTCGGTGCCTAAACGTCATTTGGGAAAATTATTACATTGGGCGAGTCGCCTCCGGCGAGTGATAAACAAGCGTCTATATAGCGAGTTGTCATGGTAGTGCCTTCCAATAAGTATTCTGCATTTTACGTATATGAGAACGGCATTCTGCTACACAGCTTTTCTGGTTCCGTATTCATAAAGTTTAAAATTAATATCGTCTCGCGGATTTTTGCGCAGGGCAGGAATGGACGCAATGGTGTAAACTGTAAGCCGTAAGATATTCTATTTCATCACAATTCACAGGTATGTTGTTGTTTATGGATAACGATCATCTTTCGAATTTAGCAACCAATACGTCTTTTAAATGTTACTTGCGACAACTAAAAATGATAGTTTAACGTGTACTTTGAGGTATGAAATTGTTTATACGCCACTAACGGACAACGGATAGCTAGTAGGATTTTCGAGATATTAAATACTCAATATCGCTTTTTTACTCGAATTGGAAATAAAACCCGAGTCGCCCAATCAATCAGTTGATATACTCAACTTCGTAACCGAATTGAAACGTGCGTAGTATACCTTAAGTATTGTGTCTCGTTTAAATTACAACCTTCGGTAAGTTCGTTCCATGCCCTAAACTACTTTTTGTTTTAGTCAGTCAAGTCACATATAACATTTGTGGCAACTGCTTTTATATAGATATATTTTAAAACAAGTCGTTCTTCGAAGGTACTACTGTAACGTTAGAGCCTTTGTCTCTGTTCCAACCAAATCACAAAATGAAGCTATCAGCAGATTCCTGAGGCTCGAGAAACCCGGTGGCACAACGGGAAAGTTAAACGAAATACAGAATTTAACATTATATATTGTCCATAAGAGTTCAACACTGATATTTATTGGTACCCCCGGAGTACGTGTAGAGACGCTCGCAGAAGCGTGATGTGGACGCACGTGGGGCACGACTCTAGTAATCGCATTAGGAACCGCCAATTACTACAATAGCAATGATTTCTTACATCATACCGGTACTGATATTTTCTAATCGCTGGATATTGCTGATTACTGCAAGTTACATATATGTATAATTGAAGATATCTAATGTCAAAGCAGTGAGATAATAAATTGCGACACAAATAAAGAACTATAACGAAAAATCACTAAACGCAAGTCACGTGTGTGTGTGTGTGCCTGTAAGAATGTATGTGTATATCAACATTTCATACATCAGAGTGACTAATACCATAATAAAATTAAAGCTGTTTGTTATCAAGGTTCCATGCGTTAAACTACATTTTAAGATTTAATAACCGAACTATAACAATAATTATTCCTGAACCCTGCCGCAAGGCCGTTGGCGTTTGTTTACTGTCGTGTTTCGGTTAGGAGGTTTAGGTAACCAATAAATTTAAGTAACGGCATAACATCCACCACATAATTGCAACGCAATATTAACATCTTTAGTTTCTATAAGCAATGGTCTTATTTTTTCTTTAAGAGCGATTTGTTTGTTTTCCTATAATATAAAAAAAACGTAAATTTATTTTATGGAAAACGCTATGTTATGCTACGAGATGGATGCTGGACATCCCTAAAGTCTGCCGATGATGCACGATTCATGTCGACGAGGTGCGTCTGAAATTACCTGATCAATTAGTCGCCATGCGTTCTGGCAACAGATTGTACGCTGTCGTTATGTACTGCCTTAGTGCATGTAATACTATAGAGGGCAGGATATATAGTATTATGCATACATAAGAAAAAATTCCTAATTATAAAAAAATGTTCTAACATTTTTTTATAATTAGAGACCTCGAACTGATGCCTCAAGAGTAGATTTAAATATAACTTAGAATTACGACTGTCAAAGTTAAAAATACGCACTTATGGACGTCTAAAGAAATAAGTGCCATGCGCATTGTAGTTTGAGGGAAATTTACCTCCGGCATGGAAGTTTCACACTTCGTGAGGTTGTGCGTTCCTTTGGTCGTCAAATGTCGAGTTGGCTGCAAAAAGTGAGACCAAGAGATCAGCCTTTCCTTTTGCAGCATGGGCTAATTTTTAAATTTTGCACCTTTGTGCAAGAGTAGAAAGGAAGACAGGGAGAAATTCCCTTAGACAGCTTTAGCTAAAGATTAGAACGCACAAGAAGGCGAAATAGCTTCCCGCCAAGCGATAGCTCGTTTGAAAACATATACGTCATAACATAACAATCAAACAGTTGATATTTCTGATGGGTAGAAACAACTATCGCCAAAAGACACAAGATGTTAATTCTCATCCGTATTATGAACATAAACAAATTTAACGGTTATTGTACTCCATTAATCGAAACATGACAACTGTAAGCACTGAACCTTTTGATTTAACTTAGCAAATACTACTCTTACTCTCGCTTAGTAAATCATTTGCCTTTTATGGACTGCCTGTCAAAGAAGCAGATAATTTACTATTATTCTTCTTATAAAGTCTGTCTGAATCAGCAAGAACAAAGTCGACACAACAGTAGGTGCTCACATTTTATAAAAATTTTTTAAAGCGGACCTCCTATTTATATTATAGTGATGCGCTTTTCTGTAATTCTACATAAAATCCCCACATCTAGTATTCCGATCTAAATTTATTTCCGTGTTCTGATATTTTTTTATTTTTTTATTGCAGATTTTTTTACAGATTCCTGTTGGCCCAAGCCCGCCGTTCATCCCCAGGCCGTATTTTGAGTCTTCTGATTCAAACACATACCTATGTAATGTAAATGTCATATGTTATAAAAATTGTATTTATTATAATACATCGTTGTGTTAATTTTGGGAGTTTTATACATTAAGAAAGAACTTACCTAATTCCATACGCATTAACTAAGCTAAGTCAAATATGAATGCTCACGCTCTACACTCACTATATTGTCTAAGCTCAAAACATATTTACGTATAAACAAGACTGTAAGTGCCAACTGCCGACACTGACAAATAAAATACCAGGTTTATTAAGCTTAGCAGGTGGGCGTAACTGTTCGGTTAATTTACCTACATTGTATTGCATAGAAAATTTAGGCTAGAATTTGAGAGGACCAAGATGAAATTTCAACGTAAGAAATGCCTCTATATTTAGTTGCTCTATCATAGATCGCGATCTAAATTTGTAATACTTATTCTTGCAGAATTCAGAAGAAGATTGTGACTTAAAATTCCGGTCTCAAAACTTGCTAAGTTATACCCATTTGTTGGCAAGTAAACGAATATGATCGCATTTTTAAATAATGCCTATAATTAGTGTGGCTGAATTGTTTTTTATGTTCACCTTTCTGCCGTATAGTATTTTTCGCCATTTGTCGTGCTTTACAATGTCATTTATACATTCAATACTATGTGAGTACCTAAAATAATTATTTATGTCTTGGGATTAATGCTAAAATTTAACAACACATCGAATATATCAATCAAACAACTCGTAATAGTTTTTGATTTTTCTTACTGCCTAGCGATCACCATCTGGTTTAAATTCAACCATATTGCTATGACTCGATTTGACTCTACGGATTTTTTGCTTGGCGCCTCTATGCATACTATCCCTAAGGAATTAAAACTTCTCAAAAACGACGCCGTCTACTGCGCAGATAAGTAATGTTGGTAGCATAATATATTATTATAAAATCATTTTGTTTATGGTTAAAGTATTAATACCAATTTAAGAAAAGATTTTTTCGTTTATTCTTACAGTTTAGTAGATGGCGTCGCTTTTGAGCCATTTAAAATTCTTAGAAAAAGTACCTATACATAGACAAGCCAAGAAAAAAGTTATCACGAGAGAGAAAGAAAATGAAATCGGAAAGCCGTTTCTTTATCAAACACTAATAACATCAAATGTATGTTCTTTTTAGCAACGGAAAATTTTCACTTATACACGCGCTTATGGTCAACTTTTCCACCACGTAAACTTTAACTGTGCTAAATTTCATAATCCTTCGTTCGCGTATTGTCTTAAAAAGCTGTACAAAGTTTATGCGTATTAATATGTAAATAAATATTACAATAATAATAATAAACAGTGATATATAAAAAAGTAAATATCATTGGTAAAAATACTATCTTTATACAAGGCTGACGTAAGCATTAAATATATTTATTTAGCCTTTAAGTTTCTTGAAGTAGGAGATTCATATAAATCCTCAATTAATATTGTTGCTGAAGTCTGCTCACCTAATATTTCAAATAGCACATCTATCATTTCAACTGCTTCTTACAAACAGAATAGCATATTTATTCACATAACAAGCGGACAAAGAGCATCTGTTTACTCAAATTAAAACACTTCTTAGACAAAACTGACTCTCTGCTTTGATCCGCTAAGGGCCCGTCATACGTTCCCTCTCCAAAAGGTCCGGGAATCCATTGAGCAAACTTTTACTACGCTCGCTTTGAATGCTCATATTTACACAACTCTCGCGTGAGATTTGACAAAGAAAACTTGCTCGAACACAAATGCAGAAGCGGGGAAATTTAAGCGTATGTTTAAGTACTTTTGAGTCTACTTTCTAAAGCGTATAAAAACTGCTTTCATAATATTAACATAATATAGGATATTGTAGTTCAACCACTGTGAAAGGTTTAAACAAAACTTTATTTGAGACTGTTGGAAATAATTAAAAAATGGCCGCCGAGAAGTTTGCAAGCAATTTTTCCATATCTTGGACTCATAATTAAGCTGTTGTGACAGCTGCTCGTTACAATAAAGTTCCTGATTAATTTTACAACGAAATCATTCTGCATACGTAATGTTTAGCTAAAACTTTAAACTTGGTTCGCCACGAACATAAAGTATTAATGAAAATGTGACGGTATCATAGTACGCGTTACAGTTAAGCTTTGTGTTGCTTTGTTCCATACAAATCAGCAATCGTTTTTCTGGAACATTTCAACAAGGCTCTTAACAAAATTTTAAATTTGATAGTTGTTCTATGGCATCTAATTTAAAAAAAAAAAATTTTTTACACTGCTTCGAAATTTTTCAACCTATCGATTATTTAGCTAAAGCAATATTTGGGCCTCAAAAATTGAGTTAAATACCATTCGAAAGATTAAAATCGATCATTGTTTACAAAATATACAGCTTTTCAAAAATCAATATACTGCCATTTTTAACAAAATAGATGTTTGAACTGAAAAAATATTTGCTTATAATTTTTATTCACTTAATTAATTAATATCACCAGGCGCAATACACGAATTGATCTAACAATTAATTGTTTGTGTTACGGAATTAATCAACGATACTGCTATAGAATAAAGACATACCTATATATCTAACAGTTAGAATTTTAAATTTGGCAGTTGTTCTATGTAGCGGCTCAAACAATCACAAACGCTACAAGGCATCTAATTTTTTTATGATAATCAGGGTGGCACTTAATCTTTATAAAAAAGGTCTTCATTTAAAATGATTTACACATACACTTACCTTTTACCTTTGAATCCTACACTGTTGAAATTATAGATTAGGTAGGTGAGGCTAGTCAACCTGCAGCCCGCGGCATTACAGAAGTTTTTGGTTAATACCAAGGGGACAATTTATTTTTCCGGGAAAAAAGTATGTTGTATTTTAGATAATCATCTACCTGTGTGGCAAAATTCATCTAAATTGGTCTAGCCGTTTCTGCGTGATTAAGTAACGAACATCCAAAGGTACATAAAGGTACATACATATTATAAATGTCAAACTTTGACATTTATAATATGTATGATATAACCTAATAACAATTTGTATACATTGCATAGCCAGCTCGAAGCTCTAATTAATAATCTTTTAAAAGAAATATAATTGCTAGCAATTAAGATGATTTTTAGTTTCACACTAACAGACACTCTCTGTTTATCTGACCATAAACGTGCTCAAACTATATCGTCAGGGTCGCTAACCACTCGACCAACCATGACGACAGTATGACTGTATGTATGTATGTGTATGTGTGTATGTAAACATCTCATAACTTTTGAACGGCTGGACCGATCGAAACGCGGTTGATGGGATTCGATTACATTCTAACTTAGACTTCCTGAAAATTTTAACTAAGTTGGAGAATTTGAGAAATTTTGGAAACACCCAAAAAAATGTTGGTGAAACAGTATTCGCCGTTATATAACAGTATATATCGTTAATCGGACCAAAATCGGTAAAAAATCGGTAATCAATGATAATTTTTTAAAAAAAAATTTTTTTACACTGTTTCGAAATTTTTCAACCTATCGATTATTTAGCAAAAGCAATATTTTAGACTTCAAAAATTGAGTTGAATATCATTTGAAAGATCAAAATCAATCATTGTTTCCAAAATGTACAGCTTTTCAAAAATCAATGTACAGCCATTTTTAACAAAATAGATGTTTGAACTAAAAAATCTTTGCTTATAATTTTTACTCTTTTGGGCTTAAAATACCTTACAGCTATTGCGGTAGGAATATAAAGACGAAGGCGATTGTGCCATATACCCGGGCGGGACTTTGTCAAAAGTGATTAAAAAATAATTAAAAGAATCGACATTGAAAGTGTTCATCATAATATTTTAATCACGAAATTACACTACTATGGCATTAGAGGCAAGGCTCTCGATCTTCTGACTTCGTATTTGAGTGGAAGAACTCAGAGGGTCGATATCAATGGCATAAGATCAAACGGTGCCACTGTTACCATGGGTGTTCCACAAGGATCCATTCTTGGTCCGTTTTTTTTTATATATATAAATGACTTGCCCTTCTTTGTTCAGAAATCAGAAATCAGAAATCAGAAGTACTTTATTCAATAAAACTTTTTACAAGTTATTTTGACGCGTCAACATTTTTTTAAACTACTACCGGATCGAAAACGCGGCCACACACTGAGAAGATCCGGCGGAAGAAACTGTTGGCGATAGGCATGGAATCGTACTGTTTGCGGATGACACTTCACTTTTATTTAAAGTGAAAAGACGAGTTGGTAAGTATGACGAAGTGAACATTGAGATTTCAAAAATTGTACACTGGTTCAATGTTAACAACCTCCTATTAAATGGAAATAAAACCAAGTGTATTAGATTCTCAACGCCTAATGTAAGGTATATAGATACCAATGTACAACTTAACGGGGTCAAATTGGATCTTGTGGACTCTACTGTTTTTTTTAGGGATTACGATAGATAAAAAACTACAGTGGGGACCACATATCGACAAATTAACGAGTAAACTGAGTTTAGCAGCATTTGCAGTTAAAAAAATGAGACAGATTAGTGACGTAACACTGTGAAAATTGTGTATTTTAGTTATTTTCATAGTATTATGTCTTATGGGATTCTACTATGGGGAAATTCCGCTGATATAAATACAATCTTTGTTTTACAAAAAAGAGCTGTAAGAGCTATTTACAATCTCAGTCCACGAGTTTCCCTACAAGAAAAATTTAAAGAAATTAATATTTTAACCGTACCATCACAGTTTATATTTGAAAACTTGATGTATATTCGTAAAAATATTTCTTCATTTAAGAAAAATAGTGATGTACATAATGTAAACACAAGGAACAAAAACAATCTTGCTCTGCATGTATCACGTCTACACAGAATAAGTAACTCTTTTATGGGGCAATCTCGTATAGATTGCCCCCTTTTATAATAAACTTCCAAATGCTATTAAAGATCTACCAATACACAAATTTAAAAAATGTATCAAATCTAAACTTTGTAAAAAAGGTTATTATAAAATATCTGAATATTTGGATGATAATAAGGCATTGGATTAATTGCTCCTCATAGCAGTCTCATAGTAATTATAATATATTATTCATAAATACATTGTAATTGTAAAAACATGTTTAAAAAATGTATATGTACAAAAAAAGACAAGCCCGCTGAGTTTCTTCCGCCGGACCTTCTCAGTGTGTGGCCGCGTTTTCGATCCAGTAGTAACTCAAAAAATGTTGACTCGTCAAAAGTGCCTGTAAAGGATAATTTGAATATTGACATCTGTAACCGTGGTTGTGGTGGACATTTATCAGATACCATTTTTCATTCATAGCTGCCAAACCTTACTTTTTCATTAGGTACAATAAAAATTTGAATCATTGTCATATAAATTTAATGTTTAAGGTATTTTGATTTACAAAACTAAGTTGTTGAAAAAATCTTTAGCTTTAAGCTCACCTCTGTTATTATAAATTTAATATAAATAAATAATATCAATGGAAAAAATGATTTTATTTGATACTAGTAGTTTTTCGGGACTTCGTTCGCGTGACGAAAAATCGTTACTTCTTTTGGTTCAGCCAGGTAAAAAAGTAGCCTATGTCACCCCGAGATAATGTAGCATTCTAAAGGTGAAACATTTTTAAAATTGATCGGGTAGTTTTTGAGTTAAATCGTAACAAACAAACAAAAAATAAAATCTGCCTTCTTTAAAATATTAGTTTAGATTTACTAAATCACTTACATAATAATTTCGGATTCTTTCCCTTTCAAATTGAATAATTTTTTATTCACTCAATTAATATTACTAGGCGCAATACATGAATTGAACTAACAAATTAATTGCTTGTCAACGATACTGCTATAAAATAAAGACACACCTATATATCTAACAGTTAGACGCATTATATACATTATATACTTGTCTCTACCGGGGATCAAATCCGAACAGGGACAAACATGCATGTAATGTGCATAAATGTTTTTATTTCTAAGTTTGAGTATTTATTATTTTTGAACATTTAACTCTGTTGTAGGTTGAGCACTCTGCTCGCCCAAAAGGTCCGGAGACACAGTAACGACCCTTATGGTCAACTGTAGTAGTCATTTAAAAAAAAAAAGCGATCGCCTTGCAGTCAAAATTCGAACATAATACTATGACTCCTTTCGACCACAGACTGAAAAGTATTCTTTTTTAAGTTTAACAACAGAAAAGAAAGTCTATCTGTCTGTTTCGCTTTCACGGCTAATCTGCCGATTTTGATGAAATTTGGCATATAGTTGAAGATCCGGGGTCATTTTTTTTAAATCAACCCTTAAACATGTATGTTATAAAGTATGTCAAATAAATGGAGGTGGGTGTATGTTTATTTTAATTAATTTAATGTATTTCTAATATTATACAAAAATACTGGCTTTCTACACTCCTTTACCATATAAACATTAACTGTGCCAAATTTCATACACTTCCGTTCGCGTAGTTGTTATAAAAAGAAATACAAAAAAATTTGCTTCACGTATTAATGTAGAGATGGATTTCGATGTACTATCATTATTGACTCGTTATCAATGATGATAGTATTCGAAATACATCGAAACAGCAAATTATTTGCTTACTTAATTCGTGCAATTGCTTAGCAATATGTATTTGTGAGTAGTGAAGTTCAACGCTATACCTACTTTTAAAAAATATCTCTCACTTTCTGCAAATACAGCCGTTAGACCCTAATGGCAAGAATTTAACTAAATTTGAAAAGAGCATGAAAATGAATGTACCTGGAGGTGCCCGTAATAACTAACTGTAAAATTATTAAACTGTCATCGGCACGTGCGATGCCGTGCCACCGCCGATATAAAGTACCGAGGTAGATGAAAATATTAATTTATTACTGGTAATATAAATAAACACACAATAAAATGGAAGCTAGTATAAAAAATGAAATTGAGAAAAGATTGGGGTTGAAAATGCTTTTAGTACACGTAAAAGAATGGCAGACGTATGGGAGATATAAAAAGAATATTAAACCAAAGATTGACATATTCGAATGTGAATAGCATAAATTCTATGCTATTCACATTCGAATATGTCAACCTTTGATCTTGAATATATATGGGAAGACTAAGCCACGTATCACATTGGTCAGGTGCTATCCCAAGGTGATGTTAATATTGTCCGAAACCGTCGTGTTTGTATCAAGAGAATTATGAAATTGGAAAAAGCTATATTTTATTGATTCAACGTTATTTGGCAGAAATTTATTATTTAAAAGTGAAAGTAAGGTAATTAGTTTGCAACTTTTCGTGAAATCTTATATGTGACTGTGTACCACTGAAGCATAAACTAGTGTGAGAAACGGAACAAACTTACAGAGGTTTAACTTACCCCAGTAGCACAATAGTTCACCTACGTCAGCACACTTTTCACTTCGTCAATAGCACAATCATTGAGACAATCGCAAATATCCGAACTTCACAATCTAGGTGACCGTTAATTCGTTTACCGACTGAGCAATCGAGACGTTTTTTAATTGTCTCGATTGTTCAATAAGTTTTGCTTTATAGACTATGCTTGATCCTACACCCGGCCAAGTCATCAAGCTTTGGTCTTTCATATTTCGTCATCTCGCTTCGCGCCGATCGACAGAAATATCTCGGTTATCTCGCATCAACATCAAGAGAAACATCTGAAGATGAATCGAGATGTTAGAACAATTGAAAAAACATCTCGTCATCGCGCATCGCTAGTCTATGTTTTCAACGCGAGCACTCATAATCTCGAATGAGCACGCACTACCGATCCCAGTTATCGCTAGAAATACTCAATAATCATTACTAGTTCGTTAATATGCGGCGATGGGAATCACCACCTATCTCGCCAACTGACAAGGCGGTGAATCGTGGTGAACCGTAAAGTCTATAGACGTTTGGTTTACTTTACCTACCCAGCAAGAAAACCTTGGGTGATAATACATTTTTTTTAAGTTGCAGAACTTTAAGACAAATTATCCACTACAGCTGTGAATGGTTTTACAAGCTATAAAATAGAATAGAGAATAGAGAGTCGTGGAATAAAGTCGGCTGGCGATTGTCGAGTCTTCAAAAAATATACGCACTAACACGACATTAATACAAAGTCTGTTTGTTATATACAAAAAAAAACATATTTCAATTATAAAGCTTAGACAAACCACAGGACAAACGGATATTTTATTTAAAATGTTATTATCATAATAAATAATTATTAAACAAGAAAGAAATGACATTTAAAAGTCGTAAAAAATGATAGGACCGTAAAAAAGAACGTTATTTTTCGCATTAAAGTAAAATGTACAAAAAGTTTTTCGGCGCGCCATTCTGCTTGGTACCGCGGAGTTGGCGCGCTGTTGTTAAAGTTAACGACGCGGTTGAGTGCCGGGACCACAGACTCACTACATGACAATAAAACGGCGAGGCGCGTGAAATAAAAAAAAACTATTTTTGTTTGACGGATATTATGAATTTAAGTTACTTTTGTATTAACTTGTGAAACTGTATGTTTTAGCAATAGCGATTAGCGACTATTACGTAATCTGTGGTTTTATTCAATAAGGTTAATTTGACACCTTCTACGGTTTCTTATATGTGACTTGTACAATGCCACGAAGACGAAAAAACAGCGTAAGAAGTGAAACAAAGTTACAGAAAGTCCGAAAAATTTAGAAAACTTAGTGGCACAGTTATCCTTCCATGTCAGTAACTAAAACAAAATCTTACTGTATATGTACTCAACGCACGTTTCGCTTCGTAAGCGAAGCATTAGCAGATAAAACGAATAACACTTAACTCAAAAATAGTTGAAGCAGTAATAGTTCAAACAAAACAGTTCCATGAAGTAAGGCAAATTAAGTATCATCACGCACGATTCTCTTGGGATGTAGGCAGAGTAAACCAAACGTCTATAGACTTTCCAGTTCACTACGATTCATCAGTTTATCGGTTGGTAAGATGAGTAGTGATCCCCATCGCCGTATTTTACCGACCTGATAACGTTTTTTTTTATTATCGATAGGGTAGCGCTTGACCACGATCTCGCCTGATGGTAAGCTAAGATGTGGCCTAAGATGGAGCGCGCTTCCCTTAAAGGTACCTGTTTACTCTTATCTTTAAGATCTCCAAGTTGTACTCGTCGGGGAACACAGACTCAAGAAACATATTCCAGTCCCTTGCGGTTCGGATCAAGAATGTCGAGTCGAACCGCTTTGTTCGGGTACGTGGAACGTCCACCATATGGCGATGCCTAGTATATGTGCGCCTCGACGATCGATAGATAAACGGGGATTCTCGACTATATCGAACGATAACCAGAGCCGATAGTGCGTGCTCATCCGAAGTACACGGGTGGTAACGTAATAGACTCTAAGCTGCTACTGAATTTCGAATTATTGAGAAAAACCTAAATAACACTTTAGCCGACGTGGGGGTCGAACCAGGGACTTCGTTAGATCACGAGGTCCCTGGTTCGACTCCCAAACCAACAAGTTGGAATGACATAATGGGTAATACTCAAGTAAAATGTATCGTTACATTTTTATTTATAACTAGCTTTTGCCCGCGGCTTTACTCGCGTGGAAAGAGACTTAAAGTAGCCTATGTCACTCTCCGTCCCTTCAACTACATTAAAAATCACGTCAATTCGTCGCTCCGTTTTGCCGTGAAAGACGGACAAACAAACACACACACTTTCTCATTTAGTATGGATAAACATAAACAGCAGTACATTAAATGACACAACTTCATCGATGCTCGAGTTCACTCGGAGTAAAACCGCGTGCAATAGCTAGCTAGGTAAGAATAATTTAAATATAGCGTTGAAGTTTATGATACCCACGTGACAAGGCGTTAATTCCCACCGTACAAGACGCTCAAACTATTTATAATTAGCGGGAACTTCGCAATAACTTCGAGTTTATAATTTATAGCATCTTAACTATGTATTTTGTATCAGCACGTGTAATCTGATTATTGTTAATTCTCGTGGTTTTACTCGTAAATTTTTTTATTACTTAAAATAAATAACTACATAGGTACGTATACCTACATCAATTCATTACGGATTTAATAGGGGCAAATAATACAAGCAAAACTGGCTGTCTTTAAAACATTTGTTAAACAGATGACAACATCACATAAGTTTTCTTAAAGGAAATAAATATTATATTATGCAGTGTTACTAAGTGACGATAATGGAAATTGTAAAAAAGATGAAATTAATTAAATTTGCTATGATACGCGAACTATTAAGAAAGACGTGGGTTTAATAAAAATGGATAAGACTTACCGATGGTCCGTATAAAAAGAAGACCCCAGCACAATTATCCACCCACATCCACCACACTTTTACCTACACCCATGTCCTACGCCGGCACCAAGCACAAAAGCACACAATTTATGTACGTACTCGATGGAAAGTATAAATTATAGCTTTAGGCTTGCGTCTTTCACATTGCTAGCTTAAACGTTTGCTGTAAACAGCACACATTGCTAGCTTAAACGTTTGCTGTAAACAGCAAACGTTTAAGCTAGCAATGTGAAAGACGCAAGCCTAAAGCTATAATTTATAATAATAATATAATAATAAGTTTGCTGTAAACAGCACACATTGCTAGCTTAAACGTTTGCTGTAAACAGCAAACGTTTAAGCTAGCAATGTGAAAGACGCAAGCCTAAAGCTATAATTTATACTTTCCATCGAGTACGTACATAAATTGTGTGCTTTTGTGCTTGGTGCCGGCGTAGGACATGGGTGTAGGTAAAAGTGTGGTGGATGTGGGTGGATAATTGTGATAATAAGTGATAAATAAATAAATGATAATAAGTGACAAATGACAAAACAGTGACAAACTTGTCACTTACTTTATTCAAAAGTTTCATTTGGGAATATTCCACCGTATTGGTTCGGGCTCCTTTGAAGAATAGACCGACTGGTGTTCTGCTAGGCAGGTCGTTAAAGGCGACTAATTGGCAATATTTTTCACCACCATCATGACTACTAGGTGGTAGAGTTCCGCAACGTCTCGTCCGTATATTTGGTACCACCGCCTTACCTACTAATGTGTACCTACTAATAAACTAAATAGTGTTAATGTCGTGTTCCAGTTTGGAGGGTAAGGTATCCGGTAGATTTAGCACGTGACATTAAGACCCCACCACTAGGATAACAACGCAGCATTAACATCTTTGTTGTCTATAGGCGATGGTTTCTCTTTCCATCAAGAGTGCCATTTGCAATGCAATGAAAAAAATGCAATGGTCAGAGCACACAATATTATTCTTTGGACGACAAAAAGAGTAAGTATAAGCTAAACCTTTGCTTCTCAGGTTAAGATCCTTGTCCCGCAGACGCCATTTTGTACTACTCTATTCGTCGCACAAAAAAATTTAAAAACCTTTTTTGTGGCAAATACAAGAACAAAATTTTCTACAACTTCGATATTGTAACTTTTAGTCGTAGAACCATTGATATAAAAAACCCTAGATGCACAGTCCCGAACAAAACTGACACTCAAAAGTGTCCCTAATTTCTTTTAAGTAGTTATAGATATGGCAAAAACATATGTCTTTGCATATCCAACCTTAAGTGCAAGACTTATAGTTGTTTTCACAAAGCAATGTACGAAAATAAATAAAATTGACAGTGACGCGGCCGACGCGATTCTATTTAAAATGAGTGCACAATTTAAAAAGGTGCACTCATTTCTGGAGGACGTTTTTGACACACTGCTTGTGTATCTTGGGTTTTTTTATATCAATGCGTAGAACCAAAAAATATAAAGTTATGAACGAAAAAATTTGCTTCCAAAAATTCAATAATAACTCTTTTATTTTTGGTGCTATGGCTAAAGATTCCAGAACGCAAGTTAGAAAGGATTCAACAAAAATGTTTTAAAAAAATTCGGTGTAACGATAAGTTTCCTGACACTTTGTGCCGCCCATGGACGCGGGACATGGGTACACGGGAGTCACCAGTCTACCAGTGTACCAATGTCCCACGTGTGTACTCGACTCGACTCTTGACATTCAAAATAATAAAAATGTGTGCTCTGACCTTTGCATGGCTAAGCCCAAAAAATTTAATATTTCAATGGAGTTAAAAGATAACCAACTAACCCAGTAAGCGTTCAAATTACCTACTAAGCTAAAATCCAGTTATCGAGTAGCATAACATGTACTAGGTACGTTCCAGTTCGTGTTGTGTGGCTGTACACGTGTAGACTAGCACTCAGTGCTGCAAGTAACACGTGTTATATTTGATACGATGTGTTGGAGAGCATGCGAACGGCTAACATACCTTACTCCACTAGCTTGTTAGCAAACTAGACCACAATCAAGCTAGCTGCATGGGTAGATTAGATATTGAATGCTCAGATCTGCATTTTGCATCAATCAACATTATTATAGGTTACATATTAATTGTACATTATCCAAACTTCCAAACTAATATTATAAATGCGAAAGTAACTCTGTCTGTCTGTCTGTCTGTCTGTCTGTCTGTCTGTCTGTTACGCTTTCACGGCTAAACCGCTGAACCGATTCGGATAAAATTTGGTACAAATATAGTTTGAGACCCAAGAAAGGACATAGGGTAGTTCTTATCCCGGAAATCCCACGGGAACGGGAACTATGCGGGTTTTTATTTTAGAATTTTTTTCACGCGAACGAAGACGCGGGCACAGCTAGTGTTATATAAGTGTATTTAAGAAATGTAGATAAATGTCATTTATCAGTAATACAGTGTGTAAAGAAAACCCTGTCCGGTGCGAAAGAGGCATATAGGTTAGTTAAAGGCATTACTGAAAAAAATAATAAAATTACTTTATTTCTAAAAATAAAAAAGACATAGTTTTTTAATATTCGTATTTTTACTTATATTTCCCTAAAGTTAAGCAAATATTTTAAAAATGACAACACCTTGTCGCTGTTTGTTTTATTGTTTCGCTTTGGCGGCTTTCGCACAAACACCATGCGTGGAGATTACTAATAAGTGGAGTAGTGATGTGTTACCATGGTGGTATTACCATCCCGGTACACGGATAGCAAGTAGCAACGCACTATTAACACCTACGTTATCCATAGACAGTGGTTGTTTTTTTCTATCAAAATAGTCATCGTCTTGCTTGTTGCATTTTATCACGTAATAAAGACAAACAAACACTGACATTATTGCGGAAGGAATAAAAATCAAAACTATATGAGGAAGTAATAAAAATAAACTCAGTCGAGACGTAGCAGAAATCCACGTATTCGTTGAAACATGTTAATGGAGGATCTGAATCCAGCACTGAATGGGACTTAAGAACAATGGAAGTCAGATTTGAGGGTAGCACAACAATTCTCGGCAAGAGTGCAGCGACCGAAATAAAAGTGTGACGGCCCGTCCGCCGCTATCGCGGAACTTTTCTCGTTAAACTTATTTCCTGTTATCTGGCCACCGCAGGGAGCCTCGCTTGTTGGACTTATCACCGCTTTATTAAATTACTTGCTCATTTCAATAGCGTATCTTGTTTGCTATGGTACTGTCTTCTTAAAGAGACTTTAATTTGATCATCGGTTTGTATATTTTATTGACTTTGTTAAGATAAAGTGTCTAAAACTTTACTTGGAACTAATCTCATCTCATTCGTCGATAAATATTCCTATTTGAACATTTAAACTAACGCGTTCTACTATTATTTTTTAAAAATATAAAAACGGATCAAAAACGGATACATATATAGAACTTACTTGTAAAGCTCGATGTTTCGGCCAAGTTACATTGACCGTGGTCACGAGTGGACTGGAACAGCGAGTTTCTCCGTCGGTCGCGTCTGGATCGATTTTCATCTACCCTCTTCTTGTTTTTTCGAATTTAACCTACACACAACACTAACCGTATCTTGAAATTTATTCTTTTGTGGGTAGCGCAACAATTATCGGCAAGAGTGCAGCGACAGAAATGAAAGTGTGAGTTAAGTAAAAGAGATCATTCCTATTTAATGATGAATGTGATGACATTAGTTCCGTAATAGTTATAATGGAATTCTATCGCTATCAGTTATAGTGCCATAAAGCGTAAGCACATTGCTTGTGGCGCGGGCGTAAACCAAAAGCACGTTGAAGCAACGTTGTATAAAATACAACCGAATAAAATACCGTAATCTACTGCAGTATCAGACTTACAAATCTATTCACTATTAATACTCGTATGACGATCAGGGCAACGACTAACTGCCTCCTCCTCGACTCCTCCATTATCACGTGAGGCTCGAAGAGAGGGGAGGAGTTCGCAAAAATGTAACGAAAGATCGCAAGAAAGTGGGGGAATGTAGAAAGATATCACGTGTGTTTATTTTTTTACACACACTATTACATATGGTGCCGCTAACGGCACTATATACACTATTTAGTTTTTATTCAAATTCACGCAAATACGACATTATTTACTACTAAATAATATGCGAGTTGATTAGACAAGAAGTTTTGATGGTGAAAAATTACTTTAATAACCTAGGCTAATATAATATTGCATGCCAAATATTTGATACTTAATTATGATAAGAACAGGTATGTAACAATATTTGATGCAATAAAAATTTTGATTCTTGTATCTTAAAACGCTTATAGGTTTTCTGTAATCTATAGGTAAAAAAACTATTTTTCGTATATCCGTTTCCGATTTGACATCGACGTATATAATTTTTTTTTTTTTTTTTAAGGGCAATGGGCCCACCTCTCGTTCCCACCACTGTAACTTCTGTAAACCAGAATCAACAGCGGCAACCTTCCTGATAACCTCTGAGTTGCGAGCTCAGGGTGCCCTGGGGGAAAAGCTAAGCTGTCTTGGAACCCGCATCGAATTTAATCAGAAGAGTATAGGAGGAGTAGGAAAATACATCCAGTTTCCCTCCCTTTACAGCAGGAGACAGCGTAAGATAAAGCAAAAACTGCTAAGAAATGAGACGTTTACAATCAGGTTAAGCCTGATTGCTATTGCACCACGGTAGTTTAGGTATTTGAGGACCTACGAAAATGGCCTACTTAATTCTGCTTCCAGTAGTATGTATGACAAAATCGCTTGAAGGCACGGAAATTCCCACGTGTTGCTACAAGGTCGGAATAGTAGATTACCCCGGATATACATCGTATACTATCAAGCATTTGGCTACGTTCATTTTGCCAGAGATTACACTCCCAAAGAATATGATGTGCAGTTTGTTCATATTTACAGTTTATGGTGGAACATTCGCAAAATGGAGAAGGAACTAATTTGAACGAGAATAATTTAGCTTTAAAATTACCATGACTAGTAAGGAACTGTGCAACACAATGATCTATTTCTATCCACGTTTTACTTAATCGTTCCCGGACGCAGGGGAAAAAGTTATATAAATGCCGTCCTTTAGGTGAGCAGCACCAACGCGACTGCCATTCATTTATTAATTCATTAGTAACATCCATCACGGGTTTAAAGAGGCGACGTATTTTTGTTTGAGCTTGCGGATTAATAAATTCTGGGCTAGTAAAGTTTTTAGAATTATAGTACATTGAGGACCGACGCTGAATTTCTAAATCTAATGGAAATACACCTGATAAAACGGGTAAAGCTTCAGAGCTTACAGTGCGATATGCTTTACACAGAAATATTAAAGCCAAACGCTGATTTTGAAGTAATTTGCGCCGGGTCGCGCCGCTTGTAACTTTATCAGCCCGTATATAAGTCGCCCACTTGCATTTGTGTTCCAAATTGAAACGAGAAAAATGGCTGTGATACGGACAAACAGACATACAGACACACGAGTGATCCCATAAGAGTTCCGCTTCATTTTAAGGTACAGGACCCCAAAAAATATTTAACCCTTAACAAGATAGGCTAATCATAACACTAATATAGTTTTTAGAATTTTTGTTTGTTTGTCTATTTGTCTGTGTGTATGTCCGGGGTAAACTCAAAAAGTACTGCATGGATTTACTTCAAATTTTGCATGAATATTACTAACAAGTCGGGTCAACATATAGGCTACATATTATCACGCCATCACCTACGGGGGAGGAGCAGTGCGGAGTAAACGAAGACCGCGCGGACGAAGTCGCTGGCAACAGCTAGTTTAAAAATATTAGGTTTCTGCAGTCTTCCGCGATGTAAACTTAATTGTGCCAAAATGTATACTCCACCGCCCGCGTAACTGTCTTAAAAAGGAGCACAAAATTTCTGCTTCACGTATTTATATACAGTTTTCAAAACACCAGAATTATCCGATCTGAATATTAATCTTCTATCTCCATAACAAAGTAAATCCTTCTGTGATAGATATTGAAATTAAATTTTAACTTCCATTTCTTAAAGACTTTATAATGGGCCAGTGGAAGTTTCCAGAGCCCTCTATCTCTGGAATGTTCTGAACTAATTGAACAAGTGCCATTGCGTCGCAATTACGAGCAAACTTTACAATATTGCGCTGTCCGACGGCGAGTCGATTTAATGTATTGCAAATAGCAATAGCACTTTGTTTACGATATCTAGACATCGGATAAAGTTTTTGCCGTGAAAATACTAGAAATAGTGAAATTGTTGACAATATTTAAGTTATACGATTTTACCGTGTTTATTTTTGTATTTTGATTTATTTCTCAAAGCTCCAGTTGTAAGCTAGATTAGCTCAAATCTAAGGTCCTCCGTTCGATCTCAATTTTTTATTTCATAGAATAGCAAACAAGTTTCCTTCGTGTTGGTCTGGACTACCATTGAAGGATAACCCATCTGCCATTCTACCAGGCAGTTCGGAAAAGACGAAGGATTGGCTAAGTCTCACCAGGGTATTTTAGTACCACCGGCTTACCTAGGTTTGGAAAAAAAGTAAGGAAAATAGTAGATTCTGAATGCTTAGTTTATTGTCAAAAATATAGCCAAATCAAGTCTACTTGATGAATGGTTCAAATGCTCTGCATGCTATAAATGCAGTCATGAAAGTTGTATTGCATGTTCTGGACAAAAACTATTGTTATTTGTATGTAAGGACTGTGAGTGATAAAAACAATATATTTTGATAGCATCCGTACTTAACTTATTGAGATAAAATTGCCTACTCAGTTGATAGGATGAATTCGGATATTTATTTTCCATAAAAATATGTTCCAGTTCCTACTGACGTAATTGATCTTAAAATGATAACATCTAATTTATAATGATTTCTAAGTTTATATTTTTCTAAATACATAACACAGTGCCTAATTTATGAAGTATTTTACTTAACTCTCCCATTTTGGCCTCGGGCTCTTTTGAAGAACAGGCCAATTGCCGTTCTGTCAGGCAGGTCGTAAAGAGCGACCGATTGGCTATGCAAGTCTCATGATGGCTACTAGGTAGTAGAGTTTTGCATTGTCTCGCCCGGGTCTGATACCACCGCCTAATCTATTCCTGCCGTAATTGCATCAGTGTTTATCACTGTCGTGTTCCGGTTTGTCAGGTAAGGTTACTGGGTAGTAAACTTATAAATGTAGAATTAGACCTCGCCACAAGATAGCAACGCACTATTAACATCTTTGGTGTCTATAGGCGATGGTTGACTCTTTCCTTTAGGAGACACATCTGCTTGTTTGCTATCTTATGATATAAAAAAACGATGTTACGCCACACTCCTCTTCTAAGCGCAAATCCGACATTAACTCGATTACGCCAAAATCGAAATATTAATGTGATCGTATTATATATACCTACGTATAATAAAATCGTAGGAAAGACAATGTATGTCCGGGGTAAACTCAAAAAGTACTGCATGGATTTACTTCAAAGTTTGCATGAATATTACTAACAGGTCGGGTCAACATATAGGCTACATATTATCACGCTATCACCTACGGGGGAGGAACTGTGCGGAGTAAACTAAGTCCGCGCGAACGAAGTCGCGGGCAACAGCTAGTGTTCTAATAAAGTAAATAATACAAAACGGAATCAAAAGATCAAGGGAATACCTTTTTCGTAAGATTAAAAGCGCCGTCCAATAAACAAACTCCTGCGAAACTAAATAACCCAAAAAAACTGATTTACTAAAGTGATGCAGAACGGCGCAAAACGAACTGTGAACAAAGACAGCAAACCGAATGGACTTTTACTCCTTTTGTGGAGGACAAAGAGTTGCACGGATGACGGAAAGGTTCATTTCTGTAAATCAAATTACAGTTTTTCACTGGAACATTTTTTCGCTACGACAATTTTTAGATTGAGTTCATTTACGAATAGTGAAATTAGAGTAATGGTTATATGTGTGGATTCAATAATAGGTCATGTTATAGATGTGGTCGAACATGTAGAGCTGGAACAAGTGAATAACTTGTATATATTGGATGTGCTTTTAGCAGAGATGGAAGGTACGGCGCTGTTGTCGAAAAAAGAGTGTGTCAGAGTAACAGAGTAAATGGAGCTTTAGGTAGATTATTTAAAAGCACAGTTTTAAGTAATCTACCTAACGCTGACATATTAACCCTTATTAAAACGTTAATATGTGAGGAATATGCCCCGGTTACACTTTGGTTTGTACGAGTGTGAGTTTTTAAAGCAGGTGCTTAGTATTAAGCAAAAAACAAGAAACCAGTCATTGATTAGTGCGAGTGATTAGTACTCGCACTAATTAAAATTTTGACCGTCTCGTTGGTCGAGTGGTTAGCAACCCTGACTACCCAATCGACGGGGCTCGGTTTCTATCCCCGACGGGAACAAGCATTTGTGTGATAAGCATGAATGTTTGTATTTCCGGATTTGGGTGTTTATTAAATCTATTCCAGTATTTATATATGTATTTCTATATATTAGTATCGTTGAACCCATAACACCCATAACACATACAAATAATCTGCTTACTTTGGGGTTAGATCAGTAAGTGTAATTTGTCCCATGAATATTTATTTATTTATTTAATTAAAGTGTAACCAAGGCTTTAGCGTGAGCGTAGTGCGTGCGTAGCATGAGTTTAGTGAGCGGAAACGTTAGAACAATTCGTGTAATTTGACAAGCCGTATTTATTATTATTTATTGTTATTTATTGTTTGCCCCGGTTTTCATATAGGTAATATGCATTAGAAACACATTATATCACGTCCGTATCCCCAATGGGGTAGACAGAGGTACAAGTGCACCCACGACTAGCCGAAGATACTTGGTCCCGAAGATAATGTGATAGGTGGCAAGCCTATCGCCAACCGGGCACAGACAACTTGCTTGTAAAACTGATGTTAAACAGAGATTAACTGCTTGTTAAAAAATTATTTGCGTCTCAGAAACCGGCCGTTAGTCCCACAAATGCGATGAGTGGCAAGCCTATCGCTAACTGGACACTTTCCAATCCCAGACAAAATTCTTTTAATCAGAAAACTGAATAAAACATATATATATATATATATATATATATATATATATATATATATATATATATATATATATATATATATATATATATATATATATATATATATATATATATATATATATATATATATATATAGTAGTAAAAGATAACAAACAAGTAGATAGGTCTCCTGATGGAAAGAGTCAACCATCGCCTATAGACACCAAAGATGTTAATGGTGCGTTGCTATCTTGTGGCGAGGTCTAATGCCACATGCATAAGTTTAAAGGCTACCTTACCCTCCAAACCGTAACACGACAGTGACAAGC
Organism: Apodemia mormo; assembly: GCA_036924255.1. Taxonomy (NCBI): domain Eukaryota; kingdom Metazoa; phylum Arthropoda; class Insecta; order Lepidoptera; family Riodinidae; genus Apodemia; species Apodemia mormo. Next base: position 42,916,217 of record JAUPFN010000006.1, read on the forward strand.
ACTGACGCTATTGCGGCAGGAATAGGTAAGGTGGTGGTACTAGACCCGGGCGAGACAATGCAGAACTCTATCACGTAGTAGCCACAATGTTAGTGACTCGTATAGCCGACAATCGGACGCCTTTTACGACCTGCCTGGCAGAACAGCAGTTGGCCTATTTTTCAAAGGAGCCCGGGACCAACAGGGGGAAAAATTTTGTGTATGGTTTTAATCTATTATCAGACTTCTTATTGTTTATATATTATATAAACAATAGAGATCTTATTGTTTATATAATATGGTCGAACGAAATCATAAAAAGAGTGTCGAATTTCGTCCAAAGGGCGATCACCAGTTATTATAAATGGCTTTTCCAACATTTTGTGAATGTTACTGGGCTCGTAATTACCATTACCACACATCTTTATTTATCTCCAGGCGCTACGCTAAACTACAAAATCCAAAACTTCGTAACGAAGTTTTCGACGGCAAATAACATTAAATAAGGGACTAACTAATTTGTTTATTTTAGCTCGCTTACATTTACCCTTTATATAATAAGGTTTATCGTTGGGACATTAACGTTTAAGGGCAAGTTTACAATAGTTGCTTATTTTTCCAACATCTACATTTTATATTCTTAAAAGATTTTTTGTCTTTAAAGTTATAATTTCTTTAGTGCGTTAGAGGAAAATGATAAAAGTAAATATAGTCTAAGCCCCGGACCAGAGTCGACTTTCACCCGTCTGTTAAATGGATGAAAATTATTTTAATTATTTTATTGATTAATAATGTTAAAAAATATACCGCTAGTGGATTGGTGAAATAATTCCGGGCAAGGCTATGATTAATTAATAAATTAAAATAGACTTTTTTTATTAAACATTAAATTTATTCATTAAACTCATAAGTGTACTAATGATTTTAATGAATTCCCTTTTTGGATTTTTCGATTGGATTCCGATCAACTTAGACTTCTTAAAAATTTGAACCAAGTCGGCCCAGGAGATTTTGAGAAATTTTGAAAAGCCGTAAACAAACTTTTGGTAATACAGTATTTTTTAATAAGACTTCCAAATTAAGGTATCGATTCAGTACAAAAACTAATCCTCTCTATTCCTTAAAAACTACGTCTAATACATAAATTGCATCGATTTTCCGTTTGGGAGTTAATTTTTGAACTTTAAATTCCACCAAAATTAATTTTACAAAGAAATTTTTCAACCAATCATTTTTTTGTATTACCATGATATTTTAGTATTAAAAAAACTACGACGAATGCCGTTTCTTAAATCAAAAACGAATCTAATTATCAAAAGTTACAGCTTTTCAAACATTAAAATTACGTTGTTTTTAGCAATAGGTATTACGTAATATTTTTGAACTAACTTCCAGACTAATACATCGATTGACTTTTTAGGTTTAAAAACTGCGCCAGATACCGTTAACTGGATCAAAATTGGTCAATTTGTTTGGGATTTACCAGTAACAAAAATTATAGAAAAAAATGTTTTTTGACATTGCTTCGAAATTTTTCAGCCTATCGATTATTCAGCTAAAGTAATATATTAGATCTCAAAAATTGAGTTGAATGCCATCCGAAAGATCGTTTCCAAAATATCAAAAACTTTCAATAATCAATATAAGTACTGCCATTTTTAAATAAAATAGGTGTTTGAACTTAAAAATCTTTGTTTATAGTTTTTACACTTTTGAGCTTAAAATACCTTAATTTAGCGGGAAATTTCAGGGATGGCCTGCAGGGTCAACCGTTCACACATATTTAATTTCCCGCTACGTGTGTATGGAAGTTACTGATTTTGTTCCGATTTTCGAAAATCGAGTTTTCACCAGATCTCCACGTTTTGAGGTTCTAGGAACCTTTTCCAACTATTTTCACGATGACATCTGTATGTTTGTATGTATGTATGTATGTGTGTATGTAAACATCTCATAATTTTTGGACGGCTGTACCGATCGAAACGCGGTTGATGGCATTCGATTGGATTTCAACTTAGATTTTCTAAAAAATTGAACTAAGTCGGCCCAGGTTATTGAGAAAAATTTTGAAAAACTCCAAAAAAATTTTGGCGAAACAGTATTTTCATAATATAACTACCAGGTTAATATTCCAATTGAGTACAAAAGCTTATCAGCTCTATCACTCAAAAAACTACGTCTAATGCGTAAATTGTATCAAAATCGATATAAACCGATTTTGATGCAATTTACGCATTACGCACTATGAACGGATAAGCGTTTGGGAGTAATCGTTAACGAAAAACTTTGAAATGTGTTTTTTCGACATAACTTTAAATTTTTTCAATCAGTCATATTTTGGTATTCTACAATATTTTAGTACTAAAAAACTACGTCGAATGCCGTTTCAAAAATCAAAATCGAATCCAATTTTAAAAAGTTACACTTTTCTATTATTAAAATTACGTTGTTTTTAGCAAACTTACTTAATATTTTTGAAATAGGTTTGAGGCTAATAACCGATTGACTTCAAAATCTTATCAGCTTTTCTCCTTTAAAAACTGCGTCAAATACCGGTAATTAAATCGAAATCGGTCAATTTGTTTGGGATTTATCATAAGACGAATATTTTTGAAAAAAATGTTTTTTAACATTGCTTCAAAATTTCTTAATCTATTGATTATTAAGCTAAATCGATATTTTTATATCTCAAAAATTGAGTTGAATATTCGAAAGATCAAAATGGATCATCGTTTCCAAAATATACATTTTTCAAATAATCAATATACTGCCATTATGAACTCAAAAATCTATGCTTATAGTTTTTCTCTTTTGGGCTTAAAATACCTTAATTTAGCGGGAAGTTTTAGGGATGGCCTGTAGGGTCAACCACTTACACATTTTTTTATAGAAAAGTGGGCAAACGGACAGACAGCTCACGTGATGGTAAGTGATTACCGCCGCCCACGGACAACTACGCTATCAGAAGAAGAAAGTTGTCGGCCTTTTAAAAAAATGTAGGCTCATTTCTTGAAGATCCCTAAGTCGTATCTTCGGAAAAACCCCTGCCGGTAGTTGGTGCCACAGAAGAGTAGTGTGGGGAAAAAAGCGCTTCGAGAATCACACAGTTGTGGATTTCCAGATACCGAGGTGGTGACGATGAAATTTTGAATTTTGTCGCGATTTCTGATGGTGAAATTCTGCGGCAGGAATTATTTTAACAGTTCCTCGAAACACTCCCTATTATAGATCCGATAGAAGATGCAGAGCGATGCCACATCTCTACGTAATGCCAAAGAATCAAGCCAATCTGAAACAGAAATCGAAATCCTAGTAAAATTCAAATCCTACTTACGGTCCCACCAATCGTCAAGATAAGCCGAGGTTGGTCTCACAGGAGACACCCTTAGGGCAGGATCTTAATCCACTTAATTTAAACTCTGGCTGAGCACTCCCCAAGCAGCAATCAAGCATGTTTAATACCCATAAATATTATTACACTGAGAAAATATGTATTTTTTTATTTTTAACTTGCTACTATACGGAGTTTTACAAAAGCGTTATAGTAAGTCGAAAGGGGGTAACTCAAAGGGTCATTTTGAACAACTTTTGTTCAACGATTTGTGAAAATTCCCGAAAAACAATTTTGTTTTTCCATTGTGAAAAGTCACGTGACCAACAAAGTTTCTATGGAGAATCAATATTTTTTTCGCGAATTTCCAAAAGTCGTTAAACAAAAGTTGTTAAGAATGACCCCCTGAGCCACCCCCTTTCGGCTTACTGTACCACTTTTGCAACACCCTGTATTTATGTATACTTACAATCGTTTTAAAAATATTTTATACTTAGATACAATTACAGGCAAAAGAGTATGTGTTTCTCTTTGAAGAACTAATAATATTAAATCACAAGCACGAAATAACGTATTCTTCTTAAAAATATTTTTGTGATAGACCAATATTTAAAGGGCTTGATTTTTCGTTCTTGATCAACTTAGTTATATCAAGTTGTTTTCTTGGTCATTATAATTCACCTTTATCCTCCCACAAACTGGGTACGATACAAATACGGTTTTGGCTTCTCTCAATTGTTTTTATTATTTTATAAGGCATATTTCCCTGAAAAATAAAGTAAAACATGATTGAAATACATGTCCCATAAGTTATAGTTAACAATAAGTTGGTTTAGTTGTAAAGTCAAACGACCGACATCAATACAACACAATAGCGAAATCAAGTGACAAACATATGTTTTGTATTTAGGGTTCTTCAATTTTTGTACGCATCTCTAAACATAAGTTAAGTGATTAAAAGCCAATTACTGTACAATAGATTTATATAGGGACTTAGTACAGCCTAAAGTGTATTTGGACGGTAATTAAAAGCCAAGAGCCGTATAATAGAACAAAAAAGAGATTCAGTACAGCTATTTGCAGTATATCACCCTCCAAATACACTTTAGGCTGTATAACAAAACACCGCCATTATTGTGTATTAAAAACAACATAAAAGAAATATATTGTTAAATAAAAGATATATTTAGCAATAGCTAAAGCTATATCTTGACAAGCAACTTATATTATGATCATTATGCCTTTATATACAATATTGTACCATAAATACTTGTATATTCTAACCTTAAACACAAACACTTACCGTATTTTGCAATGATTTTATTTGTGTTATCTTGATTATTTCGTTGGCGCGTGAAGATTTTGAGGAAAAACATACACGACTTCACAGTCATTTAGAATTTGCACTTTGAATACACCGTTGAATACTGCTCCAAGTCCAAGAATTTATCGTTTATTAATATATTTTTAATTATGGCGTCTGCAGATATAATGTTATACAATATCAAAGACAGATTAGTTACTTTTTATCATTTTCAAACACCTATTAAGAACATTTAGCTGCACAAGAGAGTATCTTAAGTATTATAGTTTCTTTATACACCGAATAACAGCCTTTGTACAGCCTATACCAGCTTGTACAGCTATTGTGCAGCCTATTTAACTCTTAGCTGTACAAGACAGTTACAAGAGAGTATCCTTAGTGTTATAGTTTCTTTATACACCAAATAACAGCCATTGTACAGTTTATAACAGCTTGTATAGCTATTGTGCAGCCTACATAACGCAATAAGCTGTATAACTTGGGGCCCTTTTTGGTGTTATATCGGCTGTAGAAGCGCTTCTACAGCCTTTGTACGGCTTCGTATACAGCTTTAAGTTTAAAAATGAACCTAAATGCAGCCTATATACAGCTTAACGTGCTACTTGGGTCTGCTCGCCAAAAACGCTTGGTTTCGCAGTAACTCTCATTTGGGCCAACAGCTTAAGTTCATTTTGAAAAAAAAAATCCTGGCATAACTACCCGGTTGGCAAATATGAACACTGAACAGTTATTGTTTGTTGCTAGGTTTTTTTTATATCATAAGATAGCAAACAAGCAGACGTGTCTCCTGATGGAAAGAGTGAACCATGATGTTAATGGTGCGTTGCTATCTAATGGCGTCGTCAAAAGCCACATGCATAAGTTTACCCTACCTTCCAAACCGGAACACTACAGTGACAAGCACTGACGCTGTTGGGGCAGGAATTGGTAAGGCGGTGGTACCAGACCCAGACGAAACAATGCAGAACTCTACCACCTAGTAGCCACGATGGCAGTGACTCGCATAGCCAATCGGTCGCCTTTTACGACCTGCCTAGCGGAACGGCAGTTGGTCTACTCTTCAAAGGAGCCCCGGACCCACACGGGGGAAAAAGTTTTTTACCAAGTAACAATCCACTCGTGATATATTTTTGACATGCTAAATATGGCGCAGCTGGTCCGTATCGCTGAAGGCTCATAGTGATGAAACTAGCGGGCCAACCTTTTGTCAGGTGACGTCATTACTATGGAGGTTGATGACGTCCCGCAAGGACAAGGAAGGGGAAAAGGAAGATCTTCCCAACCAGGCCAGGACTGGGGACCAAAGTCCATTTGAAAAGCATTGAAACTTATATATAGTATGTACAGATAAATAATTGTGATATCGCGATTCAGGATTTTATTTTTGAATTTCATTTTTTCCATTTTTTATTATTTTTTCTGGTAGCGTTTGTAGATTGCTTAAACCGCTACACTAAATTTTAGATGAATAATTTTCATACATGAAACAGATCCTCTGCTAATTTATACGATGCGGTATACAGTGACGTGACATCACAAAGTTAGTCGCAAATCTTCTTTTAGTGATACACTAGGTGCACTAGGTTTGCAACCTCTCGATTGGCTTTGGTACCACCGCCTTACCTATTCCTCTCTCAATAGCGTTGGTGCTTGTCATTGTTGGACTCATCATTACCATCTTTAGTGTCTATAAGCGGTAGTTGTATCTTTTCATCGGCAAGCCATCTGCTTGTTTGCTAACTTATGATATAAAAAAGTTTTGGTGAGAACAGTATAGTTTATCGTCCTCTAGAAGCACCTGACTAAGGTACTTATAAATTGTCCTAAATATACTTCGATTGCGAAGTGAAATACGCTAAAGTCTTTCCGTCTTTAATTTTATTGTGCTTCGCCTCCTTAAAAGACCATCCATTAATGTTTCTCCATGTTTCAGACAATTCCAGACGATATGTTGCAGAACTCTGCCACCTAGTAAAATATTACGATCCTGTCACAGACAAGAATAAAGATAATTATTTTGTATACAATAATATTTTAATTAGGAAATCGGATTGAAGAAATTTGTAAACTTTGATAGAAAATATATCTATACTTCTATACTAATATTATAAAATTGTAGAGTGAGTTTGTTTGTTCGTTTGTTTGGTTAGTTGTACGCGGTAATCTCGAAATGCGCGGGCGAAGTCGCGGGCAATAGCTAGTTATTCCATAAAATGAATCAAAAAACTTACAATTTAGCGTCGCGGATTTTCTTTCATAAAAAACAATCTCGTCGTACGATATATTTCAATTAAATGACAACATTAATAATAACAAAGATGAACACAAGACATAATATAATAAGCAAAAAGTAAAAGAGATAATAAAAAATGAAAGTCTTCTTGCTATAAAAATTGACGGCTCTCCGTATTGTTATGGTTTTGCTGTGCTTCTGAGCATAACAATAGCAAAAAATACGTGCAATGGAATAAGTTGGTGTCATGCCAAAATAAACAAGCTTCAAACTAGCAGTCATTTTCTCCTCTTAACTGTTATAGTGATCCTTGAAAGTTAGCAACACAAACTTTGTTTATGCTTTTATAAAGAACATGCCGTTCTGGTGCCTGGTACTAATGCAATAACAAATTGTTAACGAAGTACTAATTTTATTAATTACGTTACAGAGTAGAGCTAACACAAAAAATTTAATTGTATACACAGCTTCCACTAATTTTTGTAACTACTTCTTGATAATGAAATGATTTCCTAATAGCAATGGTTAAAAGAAACGCCGTTTGACCTACACATCCAGCGAAACTGAGTGCTGAAGCCGTCCGGCGTATACATCCAGCGCGAGCTGAGTGCTGACACCGTCCGGCCTACACATCCAGCGCGAGCTGAGTGCTGACACCTTCCGGCCTACACATCCAGCGCAAGCTGAGTGCTGACACCGTCCGGCCTACACATCCAGCACGAGCTGAGTGCTGACACCGTCCGGCCTACACATCCAGCGCGACCTGAGTGCTGACACCGTCCGGCCTACACATCCAGCGCGAGCTGAGTGCTGACACCGTCCGGCCTACACATCCAGCACGAGCTGAGTGCTGTCACCGTCCGGCCTACACATCCAGCGCGAGCTCAGTGCTGACACCGTCCGGCCTACACATCCAGCGCGAGCTGAGTGCTGACACAGTCCGGCCTACACATCCAGCGCGAGCTGAGTGCTGACACCGTCCGACCTACACATCCAGCGTGAGCTTAATGCTGACACTGTCCGGCCTACACATTCAGCGCGAGCTGAGTGCTGACACCGTCCGACCTACACATCCAGCGCGAGCTGAGTGCTGACACCGTCCGACCTACACATCCAGCGCGAGCTGAGTGCTGACACCGTTCAGCCTACACATCCAGCGCGAGCTGAGTGCTGACACCGTCCGGCCTACACATCCAGCGCGAGCTGAGTGCTGACACCGTCCGGCCTACACATCCAGCACGAGCTGAGTGCTGACACCGTCCGACCTACACATCCAGCGTGAGCTTAATGCTGACACTGTCCGGCCTACACATTCAGCGCGAGCTGAGTGCTGACACCGTCCGACCTACACATCCAGCGCGAGCTGATTGCTGACACCGTCCGACCTATACATCCAGCGCGAGCTGAGTGCTGACACCGTTCAGCCTACACATCCAGCGCGAGCTGAGTGCTGACACCGTCCGGCCTACACATCCAGTGCGAGCTGAGTGCTGACACCGTCCGGCCTACACATCCAGCGCGAGCTGAGTGCTGACACCGTCCGACCTACACATCCAGCGTGAGCTTAATGCTGACACTGTCCGGCCTACACATTCAGCGCGAGCTGAGTGCTGACACCGTCCGACCTACACATCCAGCGCGAGCTGAGTGCTGACACCGTCCGGCCTATACATACAGCGCGAGCTGAGTGCTGACACCGATCGGCCTACACATCCAGCACGAGCTGAGTGCTGACACCGTCCGGCCTATACAACCAGTGCGAGCTGTATGCTGATGCCGAATGGCCCATGCAATCAGCGCGAGTTGAGTGCTGATGCCGTTCAGCCTATGCAACCAGCGCGAGCTGAGTACTGGATCAGTGCACGTCTGTCGCGAAGTCGTGGTCGGCCAAAGGGAATGATCGAAGATTGACAATGGCAATCGAAGATGATAGATGACAAATAGTATTAGACGATATACTGTTGCAGGCTTACGCCGTCCGGCCTGCGCATTGCGCAACGAGCAGGAGCTCGTGAAAGGTAAAAAGCACTTTGTTTTTGGACCGATATAATCTATCCGTGTACATGCCTTTAGGGAGTGTATTAGTGATGCACAAAGACAACTCCGCGACCCTAGACCATTGTCTTCGAATTGGGCTGGAAGCAAACACTAGTTAACTCAAACCTTTACAAACAATGGCTAGTTTGCATATTAAATCTGTTTAACCAACGATTCCGCCACTGTATATTGAATACCTTCGTCGAAATAGGACATTATACTTTGATCTTATATTGTGGATATTTACCCTGGGTTTGTCCGGGCCACTTTGAAAGAATAGATTATCTGCGCCCCTGCTAGGCAGCTCGTAAGAGGCAATCGATTAGCCAAATAAGTCACTATCATCGTCAATAAGACGTTCCTGAACTTCATTTATTTCTACTGCAATAGTGTTAGTGCTCATTATTGTCATGTTTCGGTTAGAAAGTAAGGTAGCCGATAACTCCGCGCGGATAATAACGCATCATTAACATCTTTGATGTCTATAGGCTACGGTTATCTATTTCCACCCGAAAGCCATCTGCTAGTTTGCTTTATATAAAACTAGCTGTGCCCATTACTTCGTCCGCGTGGAAAAAAATCTAAAATGAAAGTCCTGCGGCTTTACCCGCAAAGTTCCCGTTCCAATAAGATTCCAAAATAAAACCTATCTTATTTCCTTTCTTGGATCTAAACTGCATCCAAATTGCATCCAAATCGGTTCAGTGGTTTAGGTGTGAAGAAGAAACAGATAGACAGAATTACTTTCGCATTTATTAATACTAGTACGGATAAAAAGAAAAAAGAAAAACGAATGCTTTCTACTTTTTGCCTGAATTTACACAGACGCACATAAAATAAACCTTAATAATATATATACTTGTACACATACAGTACTTACACACAACTGGCACACACGGATACGTATAGAAACACACACACATACACACTCACACAAGTAAGCATTAACAAGTATTTTAATTTTATCTTATCTTAATAATTAAGATTGAATAATAAATTGCGTAATAATAATTACGTACGTACATAAGGTACAAATAATCTTTTTAACTAGTCATAAGTGTAAAAAATATATATAAAGCAATATTTATTTAATAAACCTCCAGTAAGTAACACATATTTAGTTTCATCACAATAAAGGTCAGATTCAGTCCACAAAATCACAGATCAGTAGAGAAAAGTACAATCAAGCTTAGCCGTGGCACAATCTAACGAGCAAGGAGTTTCAATAATGAAAAATTCGCCTTGCAACAGGCTAAGGAACTTTAAGGAAACTTTGATTGGATTCTCCGGCGCAATTGAAGCTACGCTGATTACGGCTGTGCTTGCTTTGACGGGGCTTTAATGTTATTTAAAAATAATGCTACCATATTTTATTTCTTCTGAAATATTACAGTGAATACAATCGAGTTTTACTTTATTTTCAAGGAAAACTTACAGCTTATCCCCCGTGTTGGTCCGGGCTCCATTGTATAATAGGCCGACTGCCGTTCTGTCAGGAAGGTCGTAAAAGATGACCGATTGCCTATACGAGTCACTGCCATCGTGGCTACTAGGTAGTAGAGTTCTACATTGTCTCGCGCGGGTCTGGTGCCGGTGCCTTACCTATTACTGCCGCAATAGCGTCAGTGCCTGTCACTGTCGTGTTCCAATTTTGAGAGTAAGGTAACCGGTAAACTTATGCATGTGGCATTTGACCTCGCCACAAGATAGCAACGCACCATTAACATCTTTAGTGTCTATAGGCGGTGGTTAACTCTTTCCATCAGGAGACCCATCTGCTTGTTTGCTATCTTATGATACAAAAAAGCTTTCCCCGTGTTGGTCCGGCCCCCTTTGAAGAATAGACCACCTACCATTCTGCTAGGCTGTTTGTAAAAGGTGAACGATTGTCTGTACCTATCGTGAATACTTGTTGTTAGATTTCTGCAACGTCTCGCCCGATTTTTGGTACCACTGCCTCATCTATAGCGTCATAAAACCTCACCTCAATAGTGTCAAAAATCCTTACCTCAAAAGCGTCAAAAAAAAGTTGTATAATTAAAACATTAGTAAAACTGTTTAACGTTGTTAAGTGTAGTTTTCAACTAATTTACTAGTTAAACCGCCGATTAAACGCGAGTTTAGCTTTCTTAATTACTTAATAATAAGTTTTTACAGATATAAATAAATAAAAACGAAAATGCTGGCATGGGAAAAAAAAATTCAAAACAAGTAAAAAGTAAGAAAATATAGAAAATTGTACTGTGTAAAAATAACAAATAAATAAATTTACGTCCATTTAACTGAAGAGGTAGGTAAAAGGAGAATTCGTGGATCGACAAATGGCCAAAATATCGAAAAATCGGTGACATTTGCAGACACGGACTAGTTAAAAACTGAAAATTTATTTACAACGACTTTCCTCACTCGAAATTCGAATATACATGTATACTGAAGCCAGTTTCTCTACATGATTGAGATGACATAAAGTTACCGATATTAAGCAGCAATATCTTTTGGCTGACGACGTGGTTTAAATGTAACTCTAACGCCGCGGTACCGTCTCACAGACGTACGAAATAAAAAAAACAGTAGCAGTCGTGAGACTGCCGATAGAAGTGAAAACGGAACTATTAAGTTGAGAGTAATTAAAACTATATGCAAAACATAACTATAGATATACTATTATCATTAGCATGTCGGTGACGCGAACCGAGGATTTTACCCTCTACCAAAACGCTCAACGCGCCTAAAGAAGTTTTCACTTCAAAAATGAATATAAAAAAAATAAACAATGCCATGATGTATGGGTGTCATACATTGATTGTTTACTTATCTTAGGTTAATAAATTACAGATAAAAAGAAACAGCATCCATGTTATAAAAATAATCAACATTTATTTATGAGATCACAATTACTGCTTAATTAAATTTAGTACTCTGTTCAGTCTCATTTTTTTCGAAACCTATGCTTAAATTAAAAAAACAAACTTAAAAAATCTTTACTACTTTCTATAATAAATAAAAAATAACAAAAATAAGGAGTATTCTCTCAGTAATAAAAAATCTGACAAGGCATATATTTGGTACATTTTTAACAACGTAGTTTACAGTCGTTGCATATTTGACAACAGCATGTAAAGCACATTGGCTTTTTGCATTGACAGCAAAAGTATTTTGTTCTTCTCTTTAGGCGACTTGGACAAATTGCACATGTCTTCCACGTTCCTGGATTTGGGTTTTCATGGCTTTTTTAGGTGGGGCTTCAGGCATGTCAGCTGGTGCAATAACTCGCTCTATAGTTAGCCGCAGTTCACGTGGGATCCTGTCATTATACACACGTAACTTCATTTCAGGTAGAACTAATTCCCGGGCAAGTGATAAAAGAAAAGGAGCACGTCTCATGTTAACTTTATTTGTACATTTATTATAAAGCACGTAGGAATTGACACCGCTTAAATCTATCAACCCATAAAATAAAACCATAGGCCAGCGTCGTGTTCTTCGAGAGCATGAGTAATTAGAACATTTCTTGTCCACTTCATCTACTCCTCCTTTTGTCTTATTATAATCTATAATCATAATAGGCTTACTGGTCAAAACATCAGTCTCTTTAGTGTGGTGTATAGATGATATCAGTATATGACAGCTTTTTTCGGTTTTGGTACGTAGGACACCATGGTAAAAAGATTGGTAAAACCATATAACGAGGAGCCTTCCTGTCTATCTTTATGTGGTTGAAATTCCGGTGGAATTTCCTTTTTGTTTTTCTTCATGGTTCCCAAGTAAGTTAGACCACGATCTTTCAACGCATTTAAAAGTTCAATTGAGGTAAACAAGTTGTCTGCAGTGATATTGCGGTTACTACCTTCGAGATCTTTACTGAGCCGGATGACAGACTGTGAAGGGATTACAAGGCACTTTTCCGCATCGCTTAGACCTTTGCTATCAGAACTTCTACCATGGTAGATGTATGCATTATATACATAAAATGTGTCGGTATCAACTAACAACAGTACCTTCAATCCATATTTATTTGGCTTGTTGGGCATATATATTCTGAACTTGCAGCGCCCTCTGAACGCCACAAGCATTTCATCAATGCAAACGTGAGTACCCGGAGTATAATTTTAATTGAAGTTGCTGATAAACGCATCGAATAATTCCGAAATAGCAGCGAGTTCATCATATTTTAATCGATCAGTCCTAGTTTCAGCATCATCGAACCTCAAACAGCTTAACAAAACCAAAAACCTGTTTTTAGACATAACGCATCGAAAGATTTCGCGTCCTGTACCATCTGTCGCAAAAATGAAGTCCGTATTCTCATGATTTGAATGAAATACTGACGTATAGAATAATAATCCAATTAAAGCCTTCAATTCTCTTTCATTAGTTGGTCCCAGTTCAGATTTTCCCGTATTTTTGTATTTGGCTCTATAAATAATCAGTTTTTCATTAGTATATCCAACTATCTTCTCAATCATTTCTTCGGTAAATAATAATTTCCATATTTCCCCAAAAGATGTAAATTCAGTTGGACTTACTTGCTGTGATGCGATAACAATGTTATGCGACCGCACTCGCGATGCGCGTGATGGTTCTGTTGATGACCATTTATACCTATTTCTTCCATAAAAATTCCGTAGGTTACTCGTAGTTGGTTCTTCTGGTATTACAGCCTCTTCCTCTTCACCCTGATCTTGTCTGTTTTGTTCATTTCTTTCCTGTTCTTCATTTTGTCCACATCTGCCATAGTCTCTTCTAGCTTCATTGCTACTAGCATTTTCTTCCTGCACTTGCTCGAAGCTAGAAAAGAAAATATTACATAAATAGGTATAATTAATAATCATGCACTTAATAATGAATATACACAGAAAAGTAGTTACTTTATTTCTTCCTGGTGAACCCCATTTTCAGATTGATCTACGGCCTCATTTTCGCATTGTTCAGATTCTGAATTGTGATTGCTTTCTAGAGCAAAATCAGGATCGCCTATCGTCGTCGAAATAATTACAGTTATCGTCACTCTCTGCTACGAGGCATTCATATATCTCTGATTCTTTCAAAGGACTGTTTCTTTTACGAGTTCTCTGTGGTAGTAGAGAAACTGAAATAATTGCGGATTTCTTTGCCCTTTTCCTGGTCACACTTCTGGCAAACCCAGATTTTTTTTGTGTTGTTGTATCCAAACTTTCATCGACTACGGGTGTCTTTCGCTTTTTAAACGTAGATATCTTCTGTCTAGGCATTCTGCAAAATTAATAAAACTACAACAACGATGTTACGTCAACGAGACACTATGTGATTAGCAAATTAAAGACAGAGGTGACGACCAAGGGACGTGCATATTATTTGTACATTAACACCGTACTTACGTCTGTGAGACGGAGATTCGGCCTATTGACACACGTGTGCACTCGGCGGGCTTGCGGCTGTGGCCTGTGACTGGCGTCAACAAGATGGCGAAAGGTGAAGGTAGCGGTAGGGGTAGCTACGCGCGCCGCGTATTTTAAAATATATTACAATAATAAAAATGAATACGTCTGTGAGACGTATAGCACGTCAGTTAAAGGATATATAATTAGTCAAAGCTTTTACTGTTGTTGCATTACTTACTCTTTGCATTAAATCATTAACATCTTTAGCGTGTCGATCGCAATATTGCAATTAGGATTAGAAAAACTTCGGTTGAAACATCTTTGAAGTACTTATTATCTTCTGACATCAAGTCTTACGTTCAAGAAATGTTACGCTGCAATAGTTTGTGTCGATATACTTACATTTATAAGAGTTTTGTAGCTTTCTGAATATCTTATAAACAGTTGCATATAAACAAACCTTGATTTTTTCAGTAATATGTGAAATGGTTACCATATTAAAGGCTATAAAAAGGATATTTAAAAAACACACTTATTATTAGTTATCTTTTATTTTATACCATAGCAAACAAGCTGATTGTTCTCTTGGTGGAAAGAGATAAGCTATAGACGCTAATGTATTAATGGTGCGTTGCTATCCGAGTAACAGGGATGAAATGCCAAATTTAATAATTTAATGTTTAACTTATCCTCCAAATCGGAACACAACAGTGATAGAAATATATATTTTTGCGCCTATATACCGCTCCAGCTATATATACCGCTCAAAATTACTAATCAAAGTTGTTAAATTAACAGCTACAAAAAATAAGTAAGGCGGTGTTACAAAATCCGGTCAAAACGTTTCAGAACTCTACCAGCGAGTTATTGGTCACCATATTAGTGATACGTATTTGTCTTCTCTCGCCTTTAAAAAATTTCTAGCAGTAAGTTAGTCGATTCTTCAAGGTAGCCTGGATCTCGATAAAAATTCTTGCATTAATAACGTGAGACGCAATATAAAATTCATAGAGAATTTCTGGTAAAGTAAATAAAATATTTGTGTTCTACAAAAGAGCTGTAAACACCAATCTAAGCCCAAAGTCTGTTTTTAGAGAAAAGTCACACAAATTAGTATTTTAACAGGATTATAGCAGCTTATATTTAAAAACTTGATATAGGTACATAAAATGCGGCGGATCTTCCTAATTTATTAACGCGTTTCCCATCCGGTAGTGCGTAACATAAAATAACATAGACTTGTCAAAGTACAAAAAATTACTTTTATTTTATACTAGCTGTTGCCTGCGACTTCGTCCGCGCGGACTTCGTTTACTCTACACAGCTCCTCCCCCGTGGGTGATAGCGTGATAATATGTAGCCTATATGTTGACCCGACCTGTTAGTAATATTCATGCAAAATTTGAAGTAAATCCATGCAATACTTTTTGAGTTTACCCCGGACATACATACAGACAAACAGATAAACAGACAAACAGACAAAAATTCTATAAACTATATTTTTAG
The DNA here is from genome assembly GCA_036924255.1 of Apodemia mormo. Classification (NCBI taxonomy): domain Eukaryota; kingdom Metazoa; phylum Arthropoda; class Insecta; order Lepidoptera; family Riodinidae; genus Apodemia; species Apodemia mormo. Next base: position 42,931,987 of record JAUPFN010000006.1, read on the forward strand.
CTTCAATATCGATTGTAGATCACGCCCCAAGTATTCTTTTAAAAAAATATTCAATGTACAGTTTTGACTTTCTTACGATTTTATTATATGTATAGATAGATCATAAGATAACAAACATGAAGATGGGTTTCTTGATGGTAAGAGTCAACCAAAGCCTATAGACACCAAACGTGTTAATGGTGCGTTGCTATCTTGTGGCGAGTTCTAATGCCACATGCATAAGTTTACTGGCTACCTTACCCTCCAAACCGGAACACGATAGTGACAAGCACAGATGCTATTGCGGCAGGAATAGTTAAGGCGGTGGTATCAGACTCGCGCGAGACAATACAGAACTCTACCACCTAGTAGCCACAATGGTAGTGACTTACATAGCCAATCGGTTGCCTTATACGACCTGCCTGGCAGAACGGCAGTTGGCCTATTCTTCAAAGGAACCCGAGACCAACACGGGGAATATAGCGAAATAACGATCGCTCTCGTGTCGAAATTCGACCACTCGACGTACAATGAAACTCTTCTAAGTTTGACAACAGCTTTACCCATTTAAATAGTATTGTTACAAGCTTATAGTTCGTATTGTGTAAAAATATACCACCTATATTAAAACTGTGTTTATTTGCCACACAAATGTACTATAGACCACAATACAACACGTATATACATATACGAACTGACTTAAACTAATAGATCACACCGTCACTATATTCGCCCTAGAACTAACTAACTAATCCAAATCACTAAACGAAAATACTTTCCGTATGCAGGCTAAATCGCTCTGTAACTTTTCATTATATCATCCTTATCCGTTCACTGTCAATCGTTTTACAAACTAACTCGCTTTTCGACACATCCTTATTTATACACAAGGTAAGGTTCGACAATGTTCTCGAAAGTTCCATAAATGACTCGTAAACAACTTAGACGTAAACAAGTCAAAGTACATGATAATTTCAACCTTATGTCTAACACGAGGAGGTGCGTCATATTTGCGTTTGTAGAGTTATTTAACTACTAGCTGTTGCCCACGACTTCGTCCGCGCCGACTTCGTTTACTCCGCACAGCACCTCCCCTGTAGGTGATAGCGTGATAATATGTAGCCTACATGTTGACCCGACCTATTAGCAATATTCATGCAAAATTTGAAGTAAATCCATGCAGTACTTTTTGAGTTTACCCCGGACATACATACAGACAAACAGACAAAAATTCTAAAAACTATATTTTTGGCTTCTAAATCGATTTTAGTTCACGCCCCAAGTATTCTTTTAAAAAAAATATTCAAGGTACAGTTTTGACTTTCATACGATTTTATTATATGTATAGATATATACCGCTCAAAATTACTAATCAAAACTATTAAATTAACAGCTACAAAAAAATATTCTGCCTTTTAATTTCCTAAGTCGCCCAAAGAAACAAAATTTAAAAGGATTTAATATATTTAAAAAAAAATTAAATTTCGACAATTTATTTATTTATTTAAGGAAAATTTACAGCTAGTTTTAAAAACATAATATGAATGACAAAGTCCAATTGAAAACTTTCACAAGTAACACAATGAAAATGTTGTAGAAAAAACACATTCTTGCATTAAGCGGTAAAGAGCGGTTCGAATCGTCGACGATCAGGCTATTTCTAATCGGCTTGACTCTTTAACGTTACGCAGAGATGTAGATTCGCTCTGCATCTTTTACCGTATGTATCATGGGGAGTGTTCCGAAGAGTTGTTCGGACTAATTTCTGTCGCTAAATTCCATCATTGGACATTGCGTCAAAATTTAAAGTTCCACCATCACCATCTCGATGTCTGGAAATCTACAACCTTGCGCTTTTGTCGGCACTTTTCGTCTCGCATAACTCCTTTGTGGAATCAATTACCCTCGGGGGTGTTTCCGAACGGATACGACTTAGGGACCTTCAAGAAACGAGCTTATTCATTCTTAACAGGCCGGCAACGCAGCTGCAAGACACCCAGTATTGCATTTGTCCATGGGCGGCGGTGATCACTTACCATCAGGTGCACCACCTGCTCGTTTGCCCCCTCTGCTATAAAAAAATATATATTAATAGCTACACATTAAATAAGCTTAGGCTTAGCTTGCGCTTTAGCTTGCATACGCTGGTGTTAAATAAGTCTAAGTTACGAGAGAGAATGTTGAGAGACTTGCTTATAAAGAGTTTTCCCTGTACTTTGCAACTATTTTATACTAATTATATACTATTAATATATTTAAATGTATAACAAGTTCACGTAATTATATCAAAGCTGTTGACTCTTAACGTCCAAAAATACTTCTTAATAAATCACTGGATTTTGCAAGCTTAGCAAACGAAACCGTTTTTTAAATGTTAAAATGTAGATCTACTCATGTTTTGATACATGTAGTTATTAAACTTATATTAAAAGTTTAGTTAATGATCATTTTAACCGCGAAGTTTAGTCCTTTAAACTTTTCTAATAATATTATTAATAATATCCTCCTACCTTTTAATGCAACATGGTAAGCCTAATCTACCTTTTTTGTACAAAAATATGTGAGCAATCCAAAAGAACCCTTCGCGTTTGTCCCCAGAAATATTCGCCGTAGTTTACATACAAATACCGGTAAGTCATTTTGTTGGGAACTCTTCAAACTGCCGTGTATTTGTTTAGTTTGTTTTGTTATTTTATTTCTACCTCGCCTTTTTGTCCAATATAAAAGTTTGAGACTCCATGTCACCTAAATTTCATTTGAATAATTCTCTGCATTTTTTTGCTTACTTTTGAATAAAATTTGCAACTTTTTATAGGGTTGTCTGTCTCAATTTATGTAATACCATTTTTAATTTAGTTACAGATACACAATAACAGACAATCGAGAAGACTAACAGAAAACTAACTGATCACTCTACGCCCATTTACGGTAGTGAAACGACTAAACCACACATATTTTTACTAAAGTGTAAAGTTTGTAAAGCTAGGGCTTGTAGAGTTAGGGCGTGTAGTGTTTCAAATTGATTCTACACAATATGATCTGATAAGTTCTTTTATATCATAAGATTTGCTATCTTATGATATAAAAGGACTTATCAGATGGGACTCCTGATTACTTTCTTGTGACGAAGTCTACTGCCACATGCATAAGTTTACCGGCTACCGGAACATGACAGTGACAAGCACTGAAGCTATTGCGGCAGGAATAGATAAAGCCTAGCCTAGTAGCCACGATGTTAGAAACTCGTAAAGCCAATCGGCCGCCTTTTACGACCTGCCTGCCAGAATGGCAGTTGGCCTATTCTTCACAGGAGCCCGAATTAACCTGGGGGAAAGCTTTTTGATAGTGCAAGCCATGCAACCTCGTGGTGGCAATATTTTACATGAAAATGTTTTTGGTCGGATCTAATAAATAAAACAAATCAGTTATATAAATATATAAATGCAGATGTTCATTGGCATCGGTGATTACTTACCATCAGGTGCACCACCTGCTCGTTTGCCCTCTCTACATTGAAAAAAAAGTTGTATACTCACTTAAACAAAAAAATATTTTTGAAAATTTGTTAATATATGACGTAGTATATCCAAACATACATAAAAAACATAAACATCCAAATTGAGGACCTCCTCTTTTTTTGTAAGTCAGTTGAAAAATGGAGAAAATGGTTTTAATCAATGTTAGTAAAAATCATAAAATTTCCAACAACTTAAAAATGGACACATTATAAACTTAGATCATAATAGCCTTTGAGAATTCTAAAACAAATTGGTACAGTAATTTTCCAACTATTTCAATAAATATAAGGTTCGCGTGAGTGCTAAAAGTCGACCGTACTCATCATATATTTTAACAGTGCTCTAGAGATTCAAATGGAAAACCTTACAACGAAACTCCATTACTGTATTAAGCACACTTTCCAATTACATTATTAGCCCAGCCTGTCAACGACTTGGATGAAGTGCTGTTAGAATTTATAGTTAGAAAATTATGCTCTGCGTAGCGGAATATTCCGCGGTATGCCTAATTTTAACTGGCACAGACGATACACTGAAAACATTAAGTATTCAGAGGTATGTACCTATGGACGAAGCTATTTATTACAATGTTAAAGCATTTACTTGTAAAACTAAAATAAACATCATTTTTTATTAACATGTCCTTATGCTTTAAGTTTAATAACGAAGGTAGAGGAGTAAAATTCTATAACGTCTCTTTCAGAATTGATAACACCGTTTCTCTGCTAATGGCACAATAACATCAACGTTTGCTACTGTCGTGTTCTGGTTTAGAGTATGTCGTAATGATTTTTATATTTCAATCTGGTTATAACGATTTTTGTATATTTTAATAATCTGTCTCTTTTAAAGTATGTAATATTGATAAAGTTTCGAAAAGTGGCAACAGTCAGGCGTCACTTTCCTACTGGCTAAAGGTGTTAAAGCTACATTAGTACTAGAAGTCGTTGTTAAAGCTAAGGAAATTTATGGTGGAAATAGATGGCGAGAAGTTGGTACGTGGTGGGACTTAGTATCACAGAAAACTCTTAGGATTGACCCGAGACCTCATTTACGGAATTATGGAGGCAGATAGTGGTTAGCCATTGAGTTGAACAGATGTATATAATCTACTAATATTCTACAAATATTACATTAAACAAGTTATAAAGTCTATTGGATTTTAATCTATATTATTAATATTGTTGCAAATAATCTAGAAATAAAAGAAAGAAATAGCTGTTCTATTAATAAACAATAGCCGCCGGTACCCAAGTAGCTATGCCATAATTCATCTTCTGTCACAGGGCATTAGGGTGAAAATAGCACGTACTAGGACTTATTTACAATTAGAATTGTTTACGCGATACTTTCGGAACATTCAGGAACATGGCCGAACTTTGCCTTGGGTGTAAATAGGGATGTGTTGGCGAATAGAGTTCAATTTTATATAGCAATTCGAAAGCGATAGTTGGGACGATCAGTGTGAAGTGATATAGTACAGTGAATACAGGAAGTGTTTTAGTTTAGTGATTCAGTGTAGTGTATTAGTTAGTGAGTAGTGAGTGTGATTAGTGTTCCTCAATATATTTACGTATTGCATTGTAATGTATTGTACATTTGTGTTGTAAATACACGGTTTTAATATAAGTGGTATTTTATTGCACAATACGAACTCGAAGCACGTACAATATTATAAATGCGAAAGTTTGAATGTTTGGATAGATGGATGGATGTTTGTTACTCAATCACGCAAAAACTACCAAACAGATTTAAATAAAATTTGGCACACAGGTAGATGATAACTTGGAATAATATATCTTTTTTACATGATAAATAGAAGCCTATGTGAGGCTTCTATTTATCATGTAAAAAAGATATTCCGCGGGATTCGCCAAAATCTTTTATAATGCAGCGGGCTCCACGCTGCAGCTAGTTTATAATAAGTTGTCAAACTTGTGCCTATCTAATATCTATACTATTTAGCGATCGCTTTCTGATCTACATTGTATTTATATTTTAACCATAGACTAACAATAAAATCTTGCAAAAGTGTTCTGTAGTCAAATATGTACTTTAGTCAAATAAAGGATCAGTATATTATAACAATCACTTATCATCAGGTGCACAATCTGCTCGTTTGCCCCTTCTACTATAAAAAAAAAACACAGAAAATAATAATAATAAAAAAATTTAATAATAAAAAATATTTTTTTTTTATATAATAATATATAAAAAAATAAAAAAATATATTATAACAAAGAAAACTGTAAGCTTGACTGTAGAAAATATAAGGCGTTACAACGGGCCTATGTTAGGCGTTCCAAAGCTTTGTGGTGACTTCAGAAAACACTGTCTAAAGCCCTACAAGGCACAAGGGTAGATGTCAAGGTCAACGTGTTATCAAATCCAACTAACTTCTTTCTTGATAAGAATGCTTCACCGTCCAAGGTATTGCTGAATATGGAAAATACTGTGGTCAAATACGAATAATCACTCTGCTGGGATGGCAATCGCGAACGAAGTCGCGGCAGCTAGTACTTTAATGTGCACTTGAATGTCTAGGGCACTGTCGCACCCAATTATTTTATATCGTCTTACGTCCCGGACACTACAGTAGGTACCCAGTAGAAGAATATTCGAAAAATGCGGTGTTATTAAAAAGCTATGAATTTCCTGTACATTATATGTGGTTTTTAATTACGGTAAAGAAATTTAGATGGCATCTAGCACAAAATAACTTCCCAACACTTTCCTCTCTACTTTTGATTTCTTAAATTAAAACTTATTTCATTCGTGCAAACATGCCGACGAGTATCGCCATAATTACGTTTTATACTTATTTGGTTGGCTTTAAAACCTAATTATTGTAGTATTATTATTAAATTATCACAATAATTATGTTTTAAAAAAAATAATATACATTTTTTAACCAAAGTCATTTTTTTTAAATTTGATAGCTAAATTTTAAATGGGCCCCGACTGTTAATCGTTCTGTGATGAATTACAATTCATGGATTGTTTTATATGTACATTGATTATACATGGGGCACACTAAAAGTTTTGCACTCAAGCCAATCTTGAATTTCGTTGGCTTGATATCAATCATAAAAAATCATCGCTCTAAAATCTGTTCGGCTTATTTCCATTTTCGTTGCGTTCGTAGAACTTTTGAACCACTTGGTTTTTTTTATTACTAAGAAGGTTGCAGCGTTTTAAAAATATAACATTCAAAATTCAAATAGTTCCGATTAGCCAGAAGTGCAAAACTTTTAGTGTGCCCCTATCCTTATACATAATGTACAAATTGCATAATAAAATGACATTGCTGTAATTATAAAAGGTGAGTGGGAGGAGTAATTAAACCCAGTTTTTTTTTCTTTTAAATAGATATTTTATGATATCCTTTATTACGTAGTTACGGTTAAAATTTTTCTTTACTGGTACGGATGAACTTCTACTAGCATCAGAAAGAATTTAGAAGTAGTCGTAGGAGTTTAAACGATATAGGCTTAAACAATTAGGCTTTTCAAAATAAGCCCATAAGCGCGCTTACGAATTTAAGCTGTTTTCGTTTAAACGTTGTTTAAGATATAAAAATTTAAATACTATATTAGCATAATTGAAGAAAAGTAACCTTATTTCAATAACGTTAAAAATCAAAATACAATAGCATAAAGAACCTTATTTCTATACACTAAAACTCAATATAATTTTTCATTTTATTGGATTAACAACCTTATTACGATCCGTATAAGAAACGATAACAATTTGGATTGGTAATCGTATTATGCGGCTAAATTATTTTCTACTTGTTTACGCAATATTTGCGTCGGACTGACAACGCTTCGTTTTTGGTTGGTTAGTACTTTTTACAACGAATTGACAACTTACGTTTTTTCAAGTTCAGTTCAGCCCCCCAAGACAAGTGGCATCAACGCTAGGAGAATAGAAAACAAAATGTATGGATTTGACATAAGCTGTTGATACGAGCGTAAACGAATTTGTAATTGGTAGCCAAGTGTCATTCGTGCAACGAAACGTTATATTGTATCGATCATTTTTGATCAATTTCATACAAAATCTTAGCCAAGTGACACTTTTGACAAGCAAAATTGGTGATCCAATGATTAGCGAACGCTAGAACCCTGTAAAGTACGCTAAAAATGGCGGATAATCACTATTATTTAATCAGCTGTTCTAAATCGTGGATAATATCTGTTAGAATTTTTGATAATTTTAAAGTAAAATGAACGCAAATTGCCATAATTTAAGAGTCCTAACCTAACTAGGGGGTTTTCAATACATTTTCTTTTTTTAAGTCGCAGACGCCTTTGAAATGAATTTCGGTTTTCATCCCCTAACTCCACGGGGAATTAACTCAGAGCAAAGTGACCTTGACAAAAGTTGGTGTCCCTTACCCCCTCCACGTAATGGTGCAACAAAAAAGGGGTGTTATATAGGGTTGAAATTTTCCATTAAAATTTTTCTAAGTCCTGCGCACGCTCTGACCGCCAACCGAGCTCTCTGTTCATTCTAATATAACGCATTGGCGTCATTTCGACCAAATTGGTAGCCAAGTGGATTATGGCTTGTTTAACGTTCGTTCCATACGAACTTTACGAATTATATCGAATATTGTCTCTGAATTGAATATAATAAAAATAAGAACAGAGTCGCTATATCTGATTCAATTTTGATTGTATGTACCGCGTGAGTGCGAATAAGATAAAATATACTATCTTTTCTTCCTAATTACTGTCATGCCGTAAGTTTCTATATAGCTAACATGTTAATTGAACTCTGTCAGTACTACGGACTACCAATTTAAAGAGTTATAAAATTAAATACTGTCACCAAGATTTATGTATTTATCTTCATTGCTATCAAATTTGATTGTTTTAACATATTTTAAGTAAATCCTCTTTACCTACCTTACAAGAGAACGTAGAATTGTGCAAAATGTTATCGATAGTCACATTTTAAAACTTATGTTTCAGATTTATGAAAGCTGATGATAAATTTATTATTAAAAATGAACAAAAATATGCAAAACTGAACATATAAAACTTCTTTTTTACGTATTTTTTGGCATACATATTTACAGAAATGTAAAATTGATCGAAATCTATTGCTACACTGAAAAATAAACTATCTTTCTTTGTTTCATTAAATTTACAAAATACAAGGGTTGTAACAAGAATATAGTGTTTATAACTTGAACTTATAGTGTCTGTAAAATATTTAAAGACGAAATATTATATTTATCATCATTAAGACATTGTCAGCATTTTGCAAACCTATCACTACTTACAATGTGTCTAGGCAGTTCGTTAGAAGCGAACAATTGGGTAAACGAGTCACTAGTATTGTGGCTTCTAAGTGGTAGGGTTCTGCATTTCCGGTTTGGAGGGTAAGGTAGCCGGTAAATGTATGCATGTGACATTAATACCCCCCCCCCCCCACAAGGATATCAAAGCACCATTAATAATGTGCCACCAAAAGCCTTCTTAATTTGCGTTAATTTTACTTTAAAATTATCAAAAATTCTCACAGATGTTATCCACGCTTTAGAACAGCTGATTGAATAATAGTGATCAACCGCCATTTTAAGCGTAATCTGCAGGGTTCTAGCGTTCGCTGATTATCGAATAATTCGCTACTATTTTGCTTGTCAAAAGTGCCACTTGGCTACGGTCTTGTACGAAAATTGACAAAAATGATCGATGCAATATAACGTTTCGTTTCACGAATGACACTTGGCTACCAATTACAAATTCGTTTACGCTCGTGTCAACAGCTTATGACAAATCCATAAATTTCTCTTTCTATTGTACTAACGTTGATGCCACATCTTGGGGGGCAAGTCTTTTTTGCTTTTAATGCACTTTTCATATAAATAAAACTTATAACCTCGGTGAAAATAATACTTCAAAGTGACGTTTACCGTCAATTAAGAGACAATATTCGATATAATTCGTAAAGTTCGTATGGAACGAACGTTGAACAAGCCATGATTCACTTGGCTACCAATTTGGCCTAAATATCGCCAAAGCGTAATATTTGAATAGTTACTGAGCGTTTGCCACTTGTCTAGGGGGGCAGTTCAGTTCCAGTACGCTTTTCGTTGTTGAAGCGATTCGACGAGCTCATCAATTGTTTATTTTATTTAGCGCGACAAATTTCCAAAGTAATTTTGTTTATATTAATTATTGAAATTACGTGATGGATAAAAAAGTATATATTGTGTTACTATTCATTTCAGACAGTCCTAAGTCTGAAAAGTACGAAGGGAAGTTGATTGATTTAGAAAGTACCTTATATATAAAATTCTGGTGTTACAATATTATTTACCATACTCCTCCGAAACGGCTTTACCGATTTTCATGAAATTTTATATGCTTATTCAGTAGGTCTGAAAATCGGCTACTGTTTATTTTTTTATACCCCTAAGTGATAAGGGTTGTCCACTCCTAACATTTTTTTTTTATTTTTAAGACATTTTTTTTTATTTTTATTGGAAGGAAGTTTCTTATAGCGCGTTGTGAAAGGGGGCTAGACGGAAAAAATTCTTACGAAAAGTTGTCACGACACTTTTTGCTATAGTAAGGTATTGTAAGCACAGAAATATCCAGCCACTTCCTTTTAGCTCGTGCATTGAAAGTGAAAGAGTCTATCTACTATTTGATTGAGTTTAATTTTTTTTCTAGTGCCAAATGTTCGACATTTATACAGAATTTCGACCGAATGTCGAATTTCGACCAAAAGTTGAATTTCGACGGAAAGTCGAATTTCGAATGTGTCGAAATTCGACCGAGTGTCGAATTTCGATCGGTTGCCGAGTTTCAACCGCCGGTCGAATTTCGACCGGGTATCAAAATCCAACCGCGGGTCGAAATTCGACCGGGTCCAGAAATTCGACCGTCGGTCGAAATTCGACCGTGTGCCGAAATTCGACCGTGGGTCGAAATTCGACCGGGTTCCGAAATTCGACCGGGTGCCGAAATTTGACCCGTGGGTTGAAATTCGAGCGGGTTCCGAAATTCGACTGGGTGTCGAAATTCGACCGGGTTCCGAAATTCGACCGGGTGCCGAAATTCTATTTCGCATTGAACAGTGTGGTGTCGCGACGATTATTTTTGTTGAGTGTATACAGGTTTTTTGTAAATAATAATAAAAGGAACTTCGTTCCATTCTGGTGTCCCTTGACACTTCTCAAGTTTTTTTTTTAAATTGTGGCTTTAAAAATACATACGACCCTCATATTCACCCTTCTATCATCAATCCCTATTTTTTAATCCAATAATTTATATGACGAAACAACGTTTGCCGGGTCAGCTAGTATTGTATAATAATTTGTATTGTATTTGATAACACGTCATTTCTATAAGCTAGTAATAAGTAATAACACTAACAAAACCACAAAACATTAAACGCTTTTTTCAGCTCTCGGCTTTATCGGTCGCTACTAATTCACTTAAATCTTCATTTTATAATTGACCTTCTCAACGATCAACAACATTTGTTTAAAAAAGCGTTTAAACGAAAAGCGCTTTTTTAAGCACGCTTAAAAGTATAAGCAAAACGTTTAAACGTGTTAATAATTAAAAGCCGTTTATCACATCTCTATTTAGAAGCGTCTATATTGTCTTATAACATGTATGTGTGTTGTAATGTGTTCTTATTCTGTAGTGACACGACACCTACGCAGCAAAATTACTTTCATTTCTAGTACATAAAGTGTCCTAGCTATAGCCCTGTGGTCGAAATTCGACCATAGACTAAACTCTTAAATCTCTTCTAGCTTTGACAACAGATTTTAGCATAAACATAATAATATACATTTGTGTATAGCTCTAATGTATGTTAAAAGAATAAAGTGTATATCTATATTATTGTTATTATAATAAAATACTTATTATTATATTTTTAATAGTTTTTGCGTAATTGAGTAACAAACATCCATCCATTCATCCAAACATCCATCCATCCAAACATCCAAACTTTCGCATTTATTATCGGTACCACCGAGACTCAGGCGAGACTTTGCAGAACTTTACCACCTAATAGTCCCGATGATAGTGACTCGTAGAGCCAATCGTTACTTTTTACGAACTGGCTGGCAGAATGGTAGATGGTCTATTGTTCTAAAGGAGCTGGAACTAACAAAGAGATGACATTCAAGATGTAATCACTGACACGAACATTGGTTTGTTCAACAAATAATAATGAAATTGATTTTCCAAACAGAATAATTAAACTCTGTTGTTATGAAGGTGTAATTTGAAAACACCGTGCCCCAGCGAAGATCATTTTTAATCTAAATTCCATCAGGGCCCTTCCTTTGTGCGCAAGAAATTGCCCTACATCTGTGATCACCGCGCTATACATTATTGGAACGGATAAATTCATTCCACTCGGATAACCGGCTAGGATATTTGATTCTGGTTATTTTCTTCTGAACAATATTTCTCTAATATATTTTCAGGGGGTTTTATTGGCTTAAAACAAAACGTAGAAGCTAAAGCAAGTAAAACATAGGCCTGTTTTCTAGCCTGTATTGGATATGTGTGACACTCGACGCTCACAAGAGACTTTGTCGATGTCGACTAATATGTCTTCCATCTAATGATCGTCGATAAACGTATTCCTTAACGGCAAACAAATTTTTGCACATTACGTATACAGTTACATTTACAGCGTGTAAAGAACAGTCTACTGAAAAACAAAACAACGGATTTGAACCATGATTTTGAGATGAAAACCATTGGAAAATTTAGTGGGAAGTTATTGATTATTTTAACTTTACTATGTGTAAAGTTTAACTTTACTATGTGTAAAGTTAAACTGTTTATTACGTTATTAAAACGCACAAAATCGCTTGAACAGACAAAAAAGTAGGGCTGTAATAGCCCTACTTTTTTGTCTGTTCAAGCGATTCATTCATTCTAGATTAAATTTTTTTTTTTTTTTTTTTTATATCATAAGATAGCAAACAAGCAGATGGGTCTCCTGATGGAAAGAGTCAACCATCGCCTATAGACACCAAAGATGTTAATGGTGCGTTGCTATCTTGTGGCGAGGTCTAATGCCACATACATAAGTTTACCGGCTACCTTACCCTCCAAACCGGAACACGACAGCGACAAGCACTGACGCTATTGCGGCAGGAATAGGTAAGGAGGTGGTACCAGACCCGGGCGAGACAATGCAGAACTCTACCACCTAGTAGCCACGATGGTAGTGACTCGATAGCCAATCGGTCGCCTTTTACGACCTGCCTGGCAGAACGGCAGTTGGCCTATTCTTCAAAGGAGGCCGGGACCAACACGGCGGATTGATACAAAAGTGGATTATTACCTGGAATGGGAAATAAAACATTATTTGTCCCGGGAAAATACACAGTTCCCGCGGCATTCACCAAAAAGTTTAAAAACTTGCGAGGCGCAAATAGCCTTCCCATTTAATCCCGGGCTCCGTTTGAGGAATCTATCAGCTGCCTTATGCTGGAGCCGCTATTGCGTCTATCGTCACAAAGCTTCGTGCAATGCCACGATAATTACAGATGTGACCGGCTATTATCGGCTATTGTCGCATACATTCCGGACTGCGTGTGCCTTAGCGCGCTAATATCTTCTGGAAGATAGACGCAAGTGCGGCTCCAGCATTACCGCTAGGCATCTCGTAAAAAGCGAAAGAAAAATAATGCACATCACTAACATCGTGACTACTTACTGGATGATAGACTTCTGCACCATCTTGTCCGGTTTGAGTTCCGGGCTCCTTTGAAGAATAGACCAACTGCTGTTCTGCCAAGCAGGTCGTCAAAGGTGACCGATTGGCTTTACGTGTCACTACCATCGTGACTAGGTGGTAGAGTTCCGCAACGTCTTACCCGGGTATTTCGTACCACCGCCTTACCTATTCCTGCCGCAATAGCGTTAGTGCTTGTATTGTCGTGTTCCAGTTTGGAAGGTAAAGTAGCCGGTAGACTCATGCGTATGGCACTGCCATCCCGCCCCGCTATAGGCGATAGTTTCTCTGTCCATCAGGAGAGCCATCTGCTTGTTTGATATCTAGTGATATAAAAAAATGTATAGCAACGTAACAGTGTCTAAAGGCGACAGATATTACATTCCATCAAGAAAACGATCAGCTTGTTTACTTATCTTTGATATAGAAAAATCATATTTTATACGTATTATATCTAATACCTTTAAACGAGCAATTCTTGTATATATATAATTGGAATCTCGGAATCGGCTCCAACGATTTTCATGAAAGTCACAAATTAGGGGTTTTTCGGGTCAAGGAATCGATTTACCAAGGTTCCAGGTCCGAGAAAAGCTCGGTTCCCAAAATATGGGTATGTGAAAAACCAACAAAGCTTGGTCAACCAGGTACAGAAAAAAATATATATATTCTATAGGAATCGATTTATCAAGGTTCAAGGTCCAAGAAAAGATCGATTCCAAAAATATGTGAAAACCAGTTATTATTATATTATACGCATAGTTCACACAAGTGTTTGATAAGTAAACAACCTAATTGATTTTTTATTCTATATGCAAATCAAGGTATTTTTGTACAAATATGTATAAATAAACGTGAAATTATTCTGTGATGCTTTTTATTTGCCCCAACCTGTATACAAATTCGAAATTATCTTTCAAAATATATTCCTTTGATACCTGTGAATGTTGTAATAAGGAAAATCGTTACATCCACCATTACTGCTGTAATGGATACGCAAGATTTGGCGGGAATGTATTTTTAAAAGAAATGTGTGTTTAACGATCTTACCAAAATGTAGGTTCTCAGTTTGGCTGTTTTTAAGGTCCGTACCTAAAAGGTAAAATGGGACCCTATTACAGAAAACTAAACCACCGCTGTCTGTCTGTCCATGTGTCTGTCTGTCACCAGGCTGTATCTCATAAACCGTGATAGCTAGAAAGCTGATTTTTTCACAAATAATGTATTTCTGTTGCCGCTATAACAACAAATACTAAAAATAAAAATAAAAAAATATTAAAGGTCCCCATACAATAATAGTGTTTCCCAAGCAGCAATCAAGCATGTTTGATACCCATAAAGCAGCTCATATATTACTTGAAGTTCTATTGCAGCCGTACAATGATGTAAAAAGATGCTTTTATCGGTATAAAATACCTTTATGAGTTTTTATACAGCCTAATGCTGTACAAGGCCTTTCTTAGAGTTTCGCGTCAGCTTTAGGCGTTATATCTGAATATTAATACACTACTCTACAACTTTAAGTATTTTGTAACTCATTAGGCTTATTTTAATACTTAAAGCTGTACATTAGCTGTATTATGTTTAGCACGCGAAGTTATTACAGCTTTAAGTGTTATTATAGTATCACTCAAAGCTTATTTCTGTAAAATGGGAGATGCAATCACCGTTCTACAGCTAATATTTATGGCGTAATTGTAGACTGTTATGCAGCCAATGGTGTTAAAAAATCTGCATATACAGCTGTAGTGCAGCTCAAGGCTGTATTACTGATTTTGTTATTTGCTGTTTTTATATCTGCATCGTTGATATCATGTGGAAAAAATCAAGAGGAATAGATTGAAAAGGAATATTTAAATATTACAAATTACCAACCAAGTAATCGTGATGAAGGTAAAGCTGAAAAACTACTAAATCAGGTAACCTACAATCGTCATTTTTATTAATGTTCAAGGAAAAGGGTTCCGTAACAAAAACATTAAAAAGTGATTGTAGGTTATCTGATTTATTATTTTTTAGGCTTATCTTCTTCATTAAGGTTACTTGGTTGGTAATTTATAATATTTGAATTTTTTTTAATATCATAAGACAGCAAACAAGCAGATGGGTCTCCTGATGGAAAGAGTCAACCATCGCCTATAGGCAGCAAAAATGTAAATGGTGCGTTGCTATCTTGTGGCGAGGTCTATAATGCCACATGCATAAGTTTACCGGCCACCTTGAACAAAAGCCAAAAGAAACAAAGAAACGTTGGTAGAGCGTCCCGGCTAGAGGGAAAGTCGTAGGTTTAAACCACGGGTCCGAACCCTACGTGTCGAAATTTTTCTTTGTTGTTTTTAAAGTTTTTCAAAAAAAGTATCTTCACCCCCTTATCCCCGAAGATGCAGGCAGAGGTACGACCAGTGCCAGCCGAATATACTTAGGCCCACAATATGATAAGTGGCAAGCAGCCTATCACCAACCGAGCACTTATGCAATCCCAGGCTACATTGTTTTTATCAAAAAGCTGAAAAACACATTTTTCATTGGCCTGACTCGGGACACGAACCCGGGACCTCATGCCGTCAAAACCGAGACTGGACCACAAGACCACATAGGCGACTAAGGCGAGGGAGGAGAGGCGGTTTGTTACGAATAAATTCAAAAACTAAAGGATCGCTTTTAAAATGTCAATTATACCACGAGAAAGCTATACTATCCAAGTAAAATAAATTTTTTTATCCACTAAGAAAAAGAAAGTCACTGCCTGTTATTCGTGACTTCTTCCGCGTGTCCTAAACTCATTATTATTTTTGACATTTGGGTAGAAAGTAATCTTGTATTACTGGTAGTAAAAGAATTTATAAGAGCCGTCCATTTTGAGTTTTTTCGTTACAAACATACAAAAATGTTTTTTTATATACTAACGTTTTTATATAATACTAGCGGGCCGTTTCGTACTTCGCTACGTACGCCATTTATTGAATTCATTTGTTACAAAAATGTGACAAAAGAAGAACCGCTCTACAAATTTTATGCAAACTTCACATAAACCATTTACTAAATAGTCCGAACAAAGCCAAAAAATTTGGTTTGGATAGGTGAGCCTGTTCTTGAGTTATAAAAGTCTAGATATAAATGTGAATCTGGAACCATAAAATTTATACGGAATAAGCTAATTAGTGAACCAGAACGTACCTACATCAACATACAAATCGAAATTTGTTTGAAGTAACAGAAAACAAGTTAAAAGGGAAAATTAACATATTTGTAATAAAATATGCGACGCAATCGAGTCATCGAGATTAATAGAGTCCTCGGGGATAAGTGAAACGTGAAACCGAACAGGGTCTAGGGTAACAGCCAATATGTACCGCTTCCATCCGGCGTACATAGATTGAGGAGGCTGGGTTGCGCACACCGTCAACTTTATGGCGATTTTAATCTCACTGATATTACAAATACGGTAGTGAGTATATGGGTGTGTGAGTATGTATACCTATGTGTCTGTAAGATTATGTTTGTTACTTCTATCATGCTTCTATCCATTAAATACGAAAGCGAACGGGGTCTAAGGTAACAGGCAATGTACCGCTTCCATTTCGAGTACATACATTGATTGAGGGGGCTGGGTTGCGTATACCTACAAATTTACGACGATTTTAATCTCACTTATATTGTAAATACGAAGGTATGTTTGTGTGTGAGTATTTATACCTATGTGTGTGTATGATTATGTTTGTTACTTCTATCCGTTGAACACGAAAGCGAACGGGGTCTAAGGTCAATATGAACCGTTTCCATTCAGAGTACATAAATTAAGGAGGCTGGGCAGATTCTGACAAATTTATGACGATTTTAATCTCACTAATATTATAAATACGAAATTATGTATGTGTTTGTGAATATTTGTACCTATGTGTGTGTATGATTATGTTTTTTTTACTTCTACCCACTGAACACGAAAGCGAACGAAGTCTAAAGTTACAACCAATACGTACCGCTTCCATTTGGAATACATAGACTGAGGAGACTAGGTTGCAAACGCTGACAAATTTATAATGATTTTAATCTCACTAAAACCACAAATACGAAAATGTGTATGTGTGTTTGAAAGCATGTTTGTTACTTATTATACCCACTGAAACGTGAAACCGATTGGAATCCAGCGTAACAGCCGATTTGTACCGCTTCCACCTGATATACATTGATTGAGGAGGCTGGATTGCGCACACTGACAAATATAATCTCACTAATATTACAAATGCAGAAGTATGTATTCGTATATAATCATATGAGTATTATTTTTTATGTCATTAGATAGCAAACAAACAGACGTCTCTCCAAATAGAAAGAGAAACCAAGATGATAATGTGCGTGTGGCGTGTGTGGAGGGATAGCAATGCCACATGCATAAGTCTACCGGCTACCTTACCCTCTGGAACATGACAATGACAAACAATGACGCTATTGCAACGACAATAAGTAAGGCGGTACAACATAGTAGTAGTCACGATGGTATATTTTTTTTATAGCAGAGGGGGCAAACGAGCAGGTGGTGCACCTGATGGTAAGTGATCACCGCCGCCCATGAACAACTGCAATACTGGGGGTCTTGCAGCTGCGTTTCTTGAAGGTCCCTAAGTCGTATCCTTTCGGAAACACCCCCGAGGGTAATTGATTTCACAAAGGAGTAGTGCGAGGCACAAAATGTCGACAAAAGCGCTCGGTTGTGGATTTCCAGACATCGAGGTGGTGAGGATGGAACTTTAAATTTTGACGCGATGTCCGATGATGGAATTTAGCGGCAAGAATTAGTCCGTATAACTCTTCGGAACACTCCCCATGATACATACGGTAAAAGATGCAGAGCGAACCTACATCTCTGCGTAACACCAAAGAGTCAAGCCGATTAGAAATAGCCTGATCGTCAACGATTCGAACCGCTCTACGTTGAATGCGATCAAGAGGAAGAAGCTGGTACTGAGGAGCTCCGGCCCAGAGTTGAGAACAGTACTCCATGTGAGGTCGAATTTGGGCCTTGTAAAGTGGAAGGCGATGGGCTGGCATGAAGTACTGCTTAGCTCTACTGAGTACGCCTAGCTTTTTGGAGGCTAGTTTAGCCTTTCCTTCCAAATGACCGCGGAGCTGAACGTTGTTCGATATGTCGACTCCCAGTACTCCAATACTAGCTGAGGCTGTCAGGTGAGTGTTCTCGAACTGAGGTGATATGACAAGATGGTAGTGACATGTGCAGCCAATCGGTCTCCTTTTACGACCTGCCTAGCAGAGCCGCATTTGGTCTATTCTTTAAAGGAGCCCGCACCAACATAGTGTGGGACTTAGTATCTTTGACAAATCGTGGGTGCACTTATTGTACCTCTGTCTGCAGCTCTTCTGGAATCGGGCGGGAAGATATTTTTTTTTTACTTTTTTATGTAATTTGTGATCATGCTACCCAAAGATGTCGTCTATGGTGCCGATATTAACATTCAAAAATATTTTCGTTATTTCTTACGCAAAAAAAATACGATTTAAAATAAATACGGCCTTACCCTATATGGGTGATTCCGTTCTAACTGTGATATTCAATGTCCTGTATTGTTTGTTCTCACAGGTCGTTAATTAATAATTAATTTATGAAATTTTTGTACTTATTGGAAAATAATAAACATATTTCAACATTATTTTCATATAATATAACTTGCCACTTACAGAAAACTTACAATATATCACTTAAATGTCAATACCGTGTCATGTCCATTTCTAGAATTTATTTATAAATTGTTAGTTTTTTTGTCGTAATAAATGATTTAAACTAATTACCTCATAAATTCTAATGTTTACGACAAAAAAAACTAACAATTTATAAATAAATTCTAAAAATAGACATGACACGGTATTGACATTATATCACAGTTAGAACGGAATCACCCATATAACCGAAGACTTAGGTAACCTAACCTTTAATTAGTGCTTAATACCAATAATAAATTTTCTATAAACGATTTGGTAAACATTTGCAGTTCGTCTACGCAGAACGAGTAGGCGTATGATCTGAAGTAGTCACCGTCCTGCCTAGAACATTCCAAGCGCAGCTGACTGCGCGCCAGAGCAGGGCCGTATGTATGGATCAACTGAATGATTTAATTTAAGCGCTGCTTTCAAAACCCTATGATGGAAGTCTGAGTGAATTTCAGACGTGCAACAACATTCATTCATCACTCACAAGTTGACAATTTATTAATTGATATAAGTTCTAATCAATAACATAACATAGGACAGAAAGTGAGTTGAAAAAAGAAACACGATCAATTAATAATGAAAAAAAAAATGTGAATATAAAAAAAAATAAAGAAAATAGTTTTTAAATACTTAAAAAACAACAAAGAAAAATATCGACCCGCAGGATTTGAACCTGCGACCCATTCCCTAAAGCCGAGATGCTCTACCACTGTGCTAGTGTCGACAGGCTCGACGTGGCGGAATTTTTCTTTGCTATATGATCAATTCTATCGATTGTACTGATCGCTAGATATACATACGTATAACTAGTTAAATGAGTTCATCGTTACAGATGAAATTCACATTTATAATTTTGATCAGTAGGTACTTTCGTGTTTCTAATTATTTTTGTGTTATAGCACTCACCCCGTGCTTGGGAAAACTTGAAAAACTTTAAAAACAGCAAAGAAAAATATCGACACGCAGGATGTTTTTTTTTTAATTTTCGTCATTGATACATCCCAAACAAATCGACCGATTTGATGCAATTAACAATATTTGACGCAGTTTTTAAAGAAGAAAAGCTGATAATATTTTGAAGTCAATTGGTGTATTAGCCTGAAAGTTATTTCAAAAATATTAAGAAGTTGGCTAAAAACAACGTAAATTTAATGTTTAAAAAGCTGTAGCTTTTGAAAATTAAATTCGATTATGATTTTTGAAGCGGCATTCGACGTAATTTTTTTAGTACTAAAATATCGTAAAATACCAAAAAATTATTGGTTGAAATTTTTCGAAGTTATGTCGAAAAAACCCTTTTTCAAAATTTTTCGTCAACGATTAACCCCAAACGGATAAACCGATTTTGATCAATTTATGCATCAGACGTAATTTTTTAAGGAAAAGAGCTGATTAGTTTTTGTTCTCAATCGGTACATAAATCTGGAAGTAATATTAAAAAATACTTTTTCACCAAAAAATTTTTGAGGTTTTTTCAAAATTTCTCAAAATCGCCTGGACCGACTTGATTCAAATTTTCAGGAAGTCTAAGTTGAGAAGAATCCAATCGAATGCCATCAACCGCGTTTCGATCGGTTTAGCCGTTCAAAATATATGAGATGTTTACATATACATATACACATACATACACACACGCACACACACACACGCACACACCCACACATACGAGTACAAACATACAGACATACTGACGTCTTCGCGAAAATAGTCGGAAATGGTTCATAGGACCTCAAAACGTAGCTCGATTTTCGAAATTGGGGCAAAATCAGTAACCTCTTTAAGTACGTAACAGGAAGTTAAAAAGTATTGTACTTTTCGCGACCTCATTGGTTTAGGAGTTAGCATATAAACGCGTCATATTATAATTATTATGAAAAATATAAATGCGTGAAATTTTACGACAAACTATCTGAGGTTGTTACAAATTTAAGTGGTACCAAAAAGGCGTATATCAGGAGGCATATATCAAAACCGATTTACTTTAGATTTCGAAATCTATAATAAATCGGTAACGATATTTATTATTTTTGACGATTTTGATTAACTCCCAGGCAATTCGTAAAAGGTTTGCCTTTTACCTGGTTAAAAGTAACCTAACCTTACTTAGGTAACCTTTTAATTGGTTATAACGTGTCACTACCATCGCAACGATTAGGTGGTAAAGTTCCCCAATGTCTCGCCGTGGTTTAGTGCCACCGCCTTACCCATTTCTGTCGCAATAGTGTCAGTGCTTCAGCATCATTTGATTTATGTACCGTTTGTTTACGCATTGGTATATTGGTAATAACATTAATGCTATGAAACATATTTTGAGTTAGCATTTGGTTTGTAAACATTGATATTACACAAAGAGGATACAATGTAATTGGAGCTACAATATACAGAAGATGACAAGCTTAAAGAGTCGACAGATTGAATCTATTAACTGTTGTATAAATACGCATATCTTATTAAAACATCGATATCTTTATGCAAAGCCTTAGAAAAAACCAGTAGTACTCTTCTTAGGAGTCTAATAATATATTACACTTGATTACTAAATTAAGAAAATAGGAATTCCTTTAATGTTGTGATTATTTCTATTAGATTAATTTAGATGTTTACAGAAGAATTGCATTATCTAATTTTTGGATAAAATATAAAACCTCTGTGGTCTAGTGGTCCAGCGTTGGCGTTGACCACATGAGGTTCCGGGTTCGATTCCCGGGTCGGGCACATAAAAAAAAGTGTTCTGAGAAACACAAAGTTGCCCGGGATTGGGAAGTGCCCGATTGGCGATGGGCTAGCCACCTATCACGTTTGTGGGACCAAGTATCTTCGGCTAATCGTGGGTGCACTTGTTGTACCTCTGCCTACCCCTTCGGGGATATGGGCGTGAAGATACTTTTATATATATATATATATATATATATATATATATATATATATATATATATATATATATATATATATATATATATATATATATATATATATATATATATATATATATATATATATATATATAAATAATTTGTATTAAATAGGTGAAGAAAATCCTTAGTAAGTACAGGCATCCAAAAACTTATACACTTGAAAAAGGAGCAGTTAGCCCTATAACGTATTAACAACAAGCAGAAAGATAAAACTAACAGGCCACAACATTTTTAGGAAATGCAAATTTACAGTGAATCAAATATTTTAAAATTTATAACGGGATTATTTACTTACCCATCCATTTTACTTACTTAAATAGATACAAAATCAGGAAACGGGCTTAAATGTGATTAAATATACTACAAATAAATTCATCTGAATGATAAAAACATATTTCAAATCAGATGAGCATAACTTATGCTTAAATTTTAACTTCTACTAGCTGTTGCCCACGGCTTCGTCCGCGCGGACTTCGTTTTCTCCGCACAGCTCCTCCGTTAGGTGATAGCGTGATAATATGTAGCCTATATGTTGACCCGACCTATTAGTAATATTCATGCAAAATTTGAAGTAAATCCATGCAGTACGTTTTGAGTTTACCCCAGACATACATACAGACAAACAGACAAAAATTCTAAAAACTATATTTCTGGATTCGATATCGATTGTAGATCACGCCCCAAGTATTCTTTTAAAAAAATATTCAATGTACAGTTTTGACGTTCCTACGATTTTATTATATGTATTGATATAGATAATTATATATTTATCGCACTTACTATTTTAACATAAAAGAATTGGTTAAAAATGTAGCTAAAGTTCTGCAATTTGTAGATTATTGAAACATTGAGTTGGTTAAATTTAAAATTTGCTTCCTTCTGGTGGTTGCGATAGCTTCATGTTTTTCTTGAGTGTCATAAGACGTCTCAATTACTACAGTACTGTTTTTATAGTATAGTCTCGTTGCCATCTAGTAAGAATTGGGACTTGCCTATTATCCACAATTCCAGTCTGGCTATTCACACAATTCATATTAATTCTAGAAATAAATCTAGCTGTAGGAGGCTCGTCAGGATATCGGGTATCACATTCAATTTTAAATGAATACATCCTATTTTCATAAGGAATTCTAGGGGGGCCAATAATCATCCCTGTCCCGTGAGTGAGGGTTATATTATCATCGCTTTCGAGACCCCAAGAAATTGTTCCATCGGTCACTCCATTATGACCTTGCTCAAATTCTTCTAGAAGACGAACATTTCTGAGTACCACAACGCCTGATGACGGATTCGCCATGATCATAATTTCACCAGATGTCAATACCTATTAAAATTTGTTCCAAGGGATTTATTCAAAGCGTAGTATTTTTCATGAGATCCGCGAACTATTAAAATGTTTTAAAAATCATGAATATTATTTTTACGGCTTTAATCACACCAAGTTACAACCGGCTTAAGCAGCAAACTTCTAAAAGCTTGTCGCTGTCTAGCGGCAAAGGCCTTTTAAGAAATGATTATCTGCCTTCTCGCCGGGCAGTTCGTAAAGGCGGACGATTAGTCGAACAATATCGCTTCCGCTTTTAGTACCACCTTATTAAAATGTACCTCGGATAAATTACACGAATTGATCTTAACCCTTAAATATGCAAATAATTTTCTTGGTATATGGATGTTAAGCAACGTTATTATCCCCGTGTTGGTTCCAGGCTCCTGTGAAGAATAGACCAACCGCCGTTCGGCCAGGCAGGTCGTAAAAGGCGATCGATTGGCTATGCGGGTCACTGCCATCGTGACTACTAGGTGGTAGAGTTCTGCATTGTCTCGCCCGGGTCTGGTACCACCGCCTTACCTATTCCTGCCGCAATAACGTCAGTGCTTGTCACTGTCATGACAACCGGTTTGGAGGGTAAAGTAGCCGGTAAACTTATGCATGTGGCATTAGACCTCGCCACAAGATAGCAACACACCATTAACATATTTGGTGTCTATAGGCGATCGTTGGCTCTTTCGGGGAGTCAACGAGGGAGATCGGGAGACCCATCTGCTTGTTTGCTATCTTATGATATAAAAACATATATATTAATACATAAAAGTGAAATATATTTAATAAACAATCAAATCCAGAAATACAAATATGTATGCTCATCACATAAATGGCTGTCCCTGTCGAGAATCATGTTGTTGTGGAAACTTCAAGATTAAAGTCAGCTATAAGCCAATAACTATGGTATTACAAAACTACCATACCGCGCTGCCAGCCTCCGCAACACTCTCAATCGAAAGATCAATAGAACCTTGCTTACTACCATGTGTAAATAATTAACCCTGAATGTACCTTTTCCAAGGTGCCTGACAAAAGGAAAGTCGTTATCCTTCATAAGAAGTCTGGATAAAGAATAATGGTTAAATGTACTCCCAGTAATTAATTTTTCCGCTAAATTGATATCGTACTTCAAACTCAACACAGAGAGAGGTATTTACAGAAAAGAACCAAATTGAATTTAACGCTCGACGTATTCTGTAAACATTTCCTCTCGGTCTAATGAGTTCAAAAGTTTCCTCACTTGTAAGATTACGCCAAAAATTGTGAAAAACTTTCCCGTGTCCTACAACAAGCGGTGCACAGACTAAAAATTATTACAGAACGTTTACGATAGAAAATATTTCTTACGCTCTTGTTTATTATTGCTATGTACACCAAAGATGAATCTTCATGTCCGTATTCGCGAAGAGGTAAGCAAACGTACAACCAGTGCACACAAGATTAGCCGAAGATACTTAGTTCCATAATATGATATGTGACAAACCTATCGCCAACCGGGCACTTATTCAATCCCGGGCAACATACTTTTTATCAGAAAACTGAAAAAAACACATTTTTTTTAATTGGGAGATCTGAACCCGGAACCCGGAACCTCAAGTAAGACACTAGTTTTTACTACCTATGCCATATGTATAATATTTTTATAGTTCAACTAGCAAACTCAGCAAACGTAAATTGCCATACAAATTGCTTGTATTGAATATTTTGGTGGGGTACTTGAGAAAGGTTGGAGAATTGAGATTAAACACTATCCTATCTCTTAAGTTGGACTAATCACTCGTATCTACAAAAATTCATTGAAATCAGTTCAGTAGTTTCGGAGTCCATCGCGGACACGTAATTTATATGTATATTAAGATTAGTGTCGTTTTTTAAATCATAGTATATAAAATAAACATATAGTTCTCCTGATATAAAGAGACGACTATCATCTGTAGACACTAAAAATGTTAATGGTACGTTGCTATTCGTAAGGATATAAAGATATAATGGATGAACTTGCCGCTTTTCTCCGTGTTGATCTGGGCCCAGCTTATAAAGAATATACCAACTGCATTAATGATAAGCATCTCGTAAAAGGCGAAAGAAGGTTAATACGAATCAGATGCTAGATCTTGACTACTAAAAGGTCCACTTCTGCAACATGGTGACGGTTCTGGTGCCACCTCCTTACCTATTCCTGCTGCAGTAGCGTCCGCACTTGTCGCTATCGCGACTCGCATTCCGGCTTGGAAGATACTGAAGCCGGTAATTATGCATGTGCAAAGATACACAGATAGCAATGCACCATTAACATGTTTGGTGTCTATAGGCGACTCTTGCTTTTCCATCAAATGAACCAGTCGCTCGCTCACTATTGTACGAAATAAAACAAAATTACCTGCCGAATCAGGACGCGACAGAAACAAGCGCAAAGTTAGGAGAAACAAGTAAGGCAGTGGTAACAAACCTGACGAGACGTTGTAGAACTCTAACAACTAGTCAACAGTCACGATGCTAGTGAAATGTATTGTGCCATCTCTACACGTTGACGGATGCATGCTCGGATGTCGACAGATGCATCAGCAGATAGATCACCACGAAGCGACCACATGTCTCTAGGTCGTTCAGTCTGTTAATTCTCGACAGATGCAACTCGCACGCAACACTAAAAAATGGACATGGAGACCGTAGCTGGCGCAGTTATTTATTTATTTAACACTTTTAACTACTACTTATGTGTGCATCACAGTAAAATGAAATGCAAATCACTTGCAACTCCGATAATACTGATGCATCATCAGACGTGTGGACAGACGCCGAACGCTGGCACTAAAACCTTTTGTTACGTGCCCCAAAAACCGACAGTAAAAAGATTAGCGGCAGACGCATCTGTCGATGTTTAATACTCACCACAGACGAGCAAATTACCCCGTGTACAAGCCGACGGGAGCATTCTCAGATGACTTCTGCTGGTGAATTTATCGATGTGTAACGTATGCATTAGGCTTTTTTCGCTGGTTACGTGATACCAAGCAGTCAGTTCAAAAGTTGCCCGGATCACTTGATCAAGATACTTACTTACTTACTCCCTTGGCTCAGCGACCCAACGTGGATCTTGGCCTCCGATACGAGAGTACTCCATTTCCTTCGGTCCTTAGTGATGTCTCGCCACTTATTAGCTTGAAGCTCACAAAGATCCTTTTCAACAGCGTCGCTCCAGCGGTATCTGGGGCGACCAGCCGGCCGTCGGCCACTTGGTCAGCCCAAATATGCTCTCTTTACTCCCCGATCTTTTCCCATTCTTTCAATGTGGCCGAGCCAACGGAGTCTTTGAGCTTTTATTTCTCCTATTATGTTAGGAACAGCCAGCAGTTCTTCAATCTCAGCATTCTTCCTGCTCCTCCAGCCTCCATCAGGTTTTTGTACAGGGCCCAATATTTTATGTAGGCTCTTCCTCTCTGCTACCATAAGTTTTTTCTTCTTTTTGTGTTTGTGTCCAAGCTTCACATCCATACATCAGTATAGGTCTTATTACTGTTTTATATATTCGGATCTTGGTGTTTCGGCTGAGAAGCTTGAACACCAACACTGTGTAATGCAGCACTACACTACTACTACGGGATCAAGATGTTTGTTTTTTATATGTACATCCCAATAGATCAATACATTTTTTTAAATATAAAAAGTAGCCTTTGTGTATATATGACCTGTATATCCAAGTTTACCAATTGTGGTCAGCCGTACTTGCACGATTACTCCAACGTACAAATTTTAGCACGCGACGTTGTCCACAGCTCAAAATTCCTGCAAAATTTTTCTGTAAAATTAAAATAAAAACCGTATACCTACTTATATTTTTTTTAAATCATAATGAACTCAATTTCTTTCAAGTGCAGAGAGCGATAGTACGTTGGTACCTTAGAAATCAGAAATCAGAAGGACTTTATTTAATAAAATTTTTAACAAGTTATTTTGACACGTCAACGTTTTTTAAAATTACTACCGGATCGGAAACGATGCCACACACTGAGAAGATTCGGCGGAAGAAATTCTCTTCAACTTTTTATTTTGCTCTAATAAAAATCAAGGATTGCCAATTATACATATATCAATGCCATCGTACTTACTAATATAGTGTTCCTAAAATCAACGATCCGTCATCCGTAGTAGTAACCATCAGCAACCAATTTAATAATAACGAGGCGTTCCATAAATTGTTTGGACATTTGATAATTTTATATTTATAGAAACATTTGTAGTTCACGTCTCGTAGAAAATGTTACTTTTCGTAACTAAAATGAGTCATTTTACTGATGTAGGAACCGTACGGAATGTAGAGCTCTGCAATGTCATAAATTGCTTTTTTTGTATTGTGTGTGTAATGTGTATATATATTTACCATAGAATTTACTTCTAGTAGAAAACAATAAAACACTACTCATAAATCGTCACGTAATGTTTCATCCCGTTTCCTCCTACATGCCATACAGGATTTCAAATTACGAGAGTACTTTGCAATTTATGTTTTTACATTTACCAAACTGAAACGAAAGATCTCTCGGTCAGATTGTGGACAATGTCTAAATCTCATTTTCCGTCTTTACAACTCATAAATACACACAATATTAATTTTCGACGTCAATATTTCTTTCTCTATCGCTCTTTGGCTGTGAAAACTATAGCCACAACTCGGTGTTTTTTAAACTAAAGCATTCATATTTTACGTTTTGTAAATAACTTACGTCTTTCGCTACAAATCTGACGTAAAATATCAAGTAAATATAAATTTACACATTGCAGCTCTGTCTAAGATATATCGATATATTAGAGAAATAAGATCTACGATATATTATACAAAATTGATTTTTTATATCAGCATTGCTATGTGCAGCCATAATATTTGTTATTATCTGTATCATAATATTATAAGTATAACCTAATGAAACTGCGTTAGTTAATCTGTGCACGTGTTATCCGAGTTTTGTCCTCGCGTGTCTTGTCCAAGTTGGTCCGCCATACCTCCTGTCTTCGTAAGTTCACAGAAATTAAACTTACTTGTTTTCTTATTACAATAATTTCCCTGACGGGCACGGGACTAAGTTTCAATGGCTGATTTACATTTTGTTTTTAACAAACTAGAAGATTTATCTTAAGGAAACTTTGACCACTTTGTAGAATAAACGCCATTTAGAAGGTTTATCTTGAAACAGTGGGATATCTTTTCGTCTGTTTGTTATTGAAGGTTCACTGTATCTTTGCAAAGTTTTCTATTGATATAGGCTACTAAAATATACAGACTATACAAAGTTAGTAATAAGAAATACTTTTGGCTATGTTTATAGTCTACTGCGTTTTGTCTTACGAATTTATGTTGTATTATTTCTTCCAAAGGTTCGCAGGGTGTACCTTTTGGAAGAAATTGTACCTACCTATTTTCTACATTGTACAACATTAAAATTACATGTTTTGATAGGAAACAGGCATCGAGATTACCTATTGAAAAAAGACAATCATAGCTTAAAACATGTGGTCGCCTCTGTGGTCTAGCTAGTACGTCGGTATCGACCACATGAGGTCCCGATTTCGATTCCTATGTCGGTCGGTCGATAATTCTAAAATTTGTTTTTTTTTAGTTTTCTTATAAAAATAATGTTTCCTGGGATTAGATAATTGCCTGGTTGGCGATAAGCTTGCCACCTAATGGTGTGGGACTAAATAAAACCTTTTTCTTTTTTCGTATACAAAATAGTGTCAAACGTGTACAAAATATACATTTATTCATAATTAAATAACATATAAATATAGAACAGATATGACTGAAAAAGAATCTGATAAATATATTCTTACAAACTTGTGAAGAACAAACATTAGAATATAATTTAAAAGTACTGTTACGTACTCGGGTTCGTAATTGTAAGAAAACACCACTTATATTAAATCCGTGTATTTACATAACACAACACAACGTAATACTAAAATACACTTTACACAATAGTCACTCACTATAAAACACTTCTCGCTTCGCACTGTTCACTTTAAGTATCGCTCTGGATCGCTTGATAAAAACTGCCTTGTGTTTGTCAACACTTCTTTATTTATAAGCAGGGTAAAGCCCTGGCTGGATCCAGAAAAATCTAAATGTATCGGGAAACAATGAATCACTTCTTATCGTAAACATGTTATGCGTCATAAATCCTAGTACACGCTACTTTCAACCTTATGCCGTATTCCACAAAGTCCATTATGGCATAGCCCAGGTCAACTATTTGTTTTCAATAGGAGTAGCTATCTCTTTCTTTTATTTCTAGATAGTTGGCGCGCGCGCGCTCCAACTCTACACGCTTCTAGATTATTCGTAACAGTACCATCCCGCTCATATTTCCAAAGGTAGTGGTGCAACTAGTTTGCCTTTAAATTTACTTTTCGTATTATGATCCCCCCTCCCTCACTGTTAGGTCATTACATTATATGAAATTGGCGTTTCGACGAATTGGCCACTTTGATCTCAAATATCTGTTGTTTGGTTAGGAATTACAAATTAAATTTTTTATCAAATTTGGGCTTTTAAGTTTTAACGCATCTAGGGTATAGGAAACAAAAGAGCTACCGACCATTTAACGTTTTCGAAACTAATCATGCCATTGTCTATTTTATTTTATGGCCTATCCAACAGAGTTTCTCCAAATCATTCCAGTCATTTTTCCAAAATCAGCTTCCGGAATAAAACCAGCTAATAAATTTCCAGACCAGAACAAAAATTACCCAGTATCTGCCAAACCAAATTAAAATGGTAGATTGCAATATTTGTATGAGTGTATACAGTTGTATTTGTACCTGTCGCAGGCAAATTCTTTAATTCGTCCGTGTACAAATGGTGTCGTCAGATTGCAAAATTAAATATTTTTTAGAAAATGCCTTACGCTGAATGTAAAATGTCATTATATGCAATTTTCCATAATATGCATAACATTTACCGCTGTTGTTAACGAATTGCCGTGGCATATTGTTTACTGCATTTTGCCAGGTTATTATTTAATTTATTAAAATACAGAAATCTACCTTATCTTTACAGCGAGTTTCGGTGGACTTCCGAACTCAATACATCCCATTTTACTAGGGCTTCGTTATTTAAATTGAGTATGCCTACGCACAATACTGAAGCATTTAGGGGCAGTTTTCGTTTCAATGCTACCAAATGTTGTCTCCTCTACCTTTTCGTAATCTACAATCGGTTGAAATCATTTTTATTAAAACTACAAAAGCAAAAGGTCCCGGGCTCCTTTGAAGAACTGCTAACTAGGCCAACTGCCGTTCTGCCAGGCAGGTCGTAAAAGGCGACCGATTGGCTATACGAGTCACTAACATCGTGGCTACTAGGTGCTTGAGTTCTGCATTGTCTCGTCCGGGTCTGGTACCTTACTTATTCCTTCCGCAATAGCGTCAGTGCTTGTCACTGTCGTGTTTCGGTTTAGAGGGTAAGGTAGCCGGTAAACTTATGCATGTGGCATAAGACCTCACCACAAGATAGCAATGCACCATTAACACCTTTGGTGTCTATAGGCGATGGTTGAATCTTTCCACCAGGAGACCCACCTGCTTGTTTGCTATCTTATGATATAAAAAAAATGAATACATAAAAGTGAAATATACTAATCCAGTTATTTTCCATATACACCATTTTATTAGTTACAGTTTTATTTTATTATTTTTTTTGTCGTATCAGTTTCTCACATAACCGTTTCAAACAACAGTTAGACAAAGGTAGCCCAGAAAATCAGCTGTAGGGTTGATAATACTTGTCACCCTATGTGTTTGCTGAGTGGCTCACCATTTTACCATCATGACGCTATACATAAACATTATTATATAAATTTTAATGTTCTTTTTTTCTTTTCATTTGCCGTAAAAATTGTAACTATTGATGCTTTTAAAAGTGTTATAGATATGTTTCTTTTTTTTTGTTTACACTATTTGTTGGCTTTTTGTTTCTTTTTTCTCATCGCATGTTATTGTTATTTACTGTATATGTATAGTACTGTGTGGTAAATAAAACAATTCTTATTAAAATTACTTGTTATGTAAATGGGTCCTTTATTTCAAACTAGAAATCCCTATCCGGTTTCTTCTAAAAAAGAAGTAGGTTTGTTAGGTTGTCTGTAAGTCCAACACCTGCAAAAGGATTCAGAATCTGGAGAAGGATGGAAGGAAGGCTTATATTAAATTAAGTCTTGTACTAGTCATCCTATATAGGTAATGTATCTTTGGAAAATTATACAAAACAAATTGCCTGACCCACATAATAATATTATGTTATAAACACAGGAACCCATTTGTTGACATCAGAACTCAAGTTAATATGAAAAGACCTATAAGACGACGTTTTGTTAAAATTTTTGATTATTCCGTAACAATATAATGACTTTGGACTGCAAAGCTGAATATTTGAAAATAGGTGAGCACTTTGACATGAATCTTATTAAAGCAAACCTGTTTGAAAGCTAATACACAAAGTTCGTTACGGCCAGGGATAATTACTCGTCTAAACAGCGAGCTTTAAAACGATTCCAGAAAGATATAGCAGAAAATGTTGAATTATAAAATCCCCTTGTCGAGGCAAATATTTAACGTTTACTGTGAAATTTCATTAAGCTGCTACAAATTAAACAACAGTATTGTGGCAAAATTTTGTAGCTAGCATTGCGAATGTGGCTTGAACAAATTATACAAACATATTATCCGTACGTTCGTTAGTGGATCGGTGAACCCGAGTTACTAGTTGTGACGTGCCGAGTTTTATGAACATGGCAGATCGGTAATTATAAAATACGCCTTTCGTGTTATTTATATAAAAAATGATGTGGTGTCGCGGGACACCAGGTAGGAACGAACTTCCTTCGGCTAAACGGCACTACTCGCTTGTGTACGCGACTGTCGCGCCTGCGCACGTCTCATTTAACGCTTTTATTCCACGCATTTTTCTTACGGTTTTACTATCACATTTTTTTCAGTTCGGTCGCGCAGCAAAATCCCTATCCCCTCCAATCCTGCCGTAAGGAACTTCGTTCCAATAATACGTGAAGCAAAAACTTTGTACACGTTTTTAAGGTAATTACTTGGTGTATGACATTTGGCACAATTAAAGTTTACATCGTGAAGAAGTGCAGAAAGCTAGTATTTTTATAAAACATGCATTTCAAACACATTAAATTAATAATAATTTCTTAGCTCAATAAAACTACAGCAAGCAGCTTCCCGTTTCCAGTACTTCCGGAATCTCCATCAGACCACAACAAGAGATATTGTAAATACTGAATAATAATACCTAATTTAATTTATATAAGTGTGTAATGTCAAAATTAGTATGTAATATATTAAATATAATTGAATGCTATTATTGACACTATAAATTGATTTAAGAAATACGTGATTGTTTAAAATAAAAAAATGATGTGGTGTCGCGGGACACCAGGTAGGAACGAACTTCCTTCGGCTAAACGGCACTACTCGCTTGTGTACGCGACTGTCGCGCCTGCGCACGTCTCATTTAACGCTTTTATTCCACGCATTTTTCTTACGGTTTTACTATCACATTTTTTTCAGTTCGGTCGCGCAGCAAAATCCCTATCCCCTCCAAGCCTGCCGTAAGGAACTTCGTTCCAATATATAAAAAATGATGTGGTGTCGCGGGACACCAGGTAGGAACGAACTTCCTTCGGCTAAACGGCACTACTCGCTTGTGTACGCGACTGTCGCGCATGCGCACGTCTCATTTAACGCTTTTATTCCACGCATTTTTCTTACGGTTTTACTATCACATTTTTTTCAGTTCAGTCGCGCAGCAAAATCCCTATCCCCTCCAAGCCTGCCGTAAGGTACTTCGTTCCAAAATAAACTAATAACTTAATAATATAATAATAATCATATAAGTTCAATAATATATAGTTTTTATATATATATATATATATATATATATATATATATATATATATATATATATATATATATATATATATATATATATATATATATATATATATATATATATATATATATATATATATATATATATATATAAATTTTATTGTATTTTATAGCTATTGCATGCCATAAGTGCTATAACTTTATGTATACCATATTTGTTGCAATAAATGATTATGATTATGACCTTCACCAAATTAAAATGAGACCGTAAGAGAAGTATCTATACCCTCCCAACCAAAAAAAAAGTAGAACAAAGTGGTGCAGAATGGTAATTCCACGTGCATAAATTTAATGGCTAACTTACCCTCCGAACCGAAATACGACAGTGTCAAGCCGAAGACCCGGGCGAAATGTTCATAATCGCCTCTGTGGTCTAGTGGTCCAGCTTTGGAGTTGACCACATGAGGTCCCGGGTTCGATTCCCGGGTCGGGCACTTTAAAATAAAAAGTGTTTTTTCAGTTTTCTGAGAAACTCAGAGTTGCCCGGGATTGGAAAGTGCCCGGTTGGCGATAGGCTTGCCACCTATCACATTTATGGGACCAAGTATCTTCGGCTAATCGTGGGTGCACTTGTTGTACCTCTGCCTACCCCTTCGGGGATATGGGCGTGAAGATACTCTAGATAGTTTTGTTTACACTGGCAATTGCAAGAAAGGGACAACATCCACTCTTGTCGTTGTCTTGCTCAGAACGTTTTACCCCTCTGTTAAGTAAGAAACAAATGTCAACTTTATGAGTAACGAAATAAAGTACATTTTTATTTTTCAAATATTTCTTCGTAGTAATTCCAATTATATAAGTTCCTTGTACTTTAATAAACGCTCACGCCATCTACACCACATATTTGCAACCTTTAAAGAAATATGGCCGATTTGTCTGTCAGTACCGTTAGAATTTTTAATCACTATTTTACCAAAATACTCGACAATCCGAATTTTGCGGATATATGTTGTCGACTCAAAATTATTCTTTTTTTACGCTTTATAATTTAGATAAGGTTTCGATTGAGTCTACCGTAACCCTTGACGAAATTATTAATAAAGATAGTATTAATTAACAAATCTTTTATAATATTTTTGTTTCTGTCACCCTTCTAACAAGTAAATTAATTCGGTGAAATTCTAGTCTCTAAGTGTTTTAAAGTGAACGTTAACTCAAAATTTACAATTTGAGTCAAAAGAGCCTAATTAGTTCAAAGTTAAATACAGAAGAGATAATCTCTTGCGATCTTATTAATGAAAGTAGATTAAGCAATAATTTCAGTCACCTTTATTTGTCGCCATATTTCCTAGCGTAGCTAGCCTAATTTCTCGGCAGATGATAGAATTATCCTAGGATAACCTTGAGATAGAGTTGAAAAACGCCCTGTTATCCTAGGACATGTCTTGGTCTTTTTGGTGTCCTGGGATGTCCTCGATGGTTTGAATAATTTTTATAGACCAGGAGATGATGACACAAAATATTAGGTAATTTATACCAGTATGGCGGTTCTTCAGGGGTCTCATTACGTAAAGATAAAAAGGAAAATGATGTGACACAGTCGCGTGGGCGTTAATCGATCATGTCGGATAAACTGCTATTCTGCCAGGCAGGTCGTAAAAAGCGACCGATTGGCTATACGAGTCACTACCATCGTGACTGCTAGATGGTAGAGTTCTGCATTGTCTCGCCCGGGGCTGGTACCACCGCCTTATGTATTCCTGTCGCAATAGCGTCAGTGCTTGTCTTGTACTGTCGTGTTCCGGTTTAGAGGGTAAGGTAGCCGGTAAACTTATACATGTGGCTTTAGGCCTCGCCACAGGATAGCAACGCACCATTAACACCTTTGGTGTCTATAGGCGATGGTTGACTCTTTCCATTACGAGACCCATCTGCTTGTTTGCTATAAGATTAAATAAATAAAAACGGCTGCACTCACGTTTTTATCGGAGTAGTTTCCGACTAGTTGAAGTGTGCACAGAATTCTAAGTTCTACTAATGATATGAACGCGGCAACCATCTCGACCTCACTGCTCACACACCCAGTGGCATCAAGCCGTGCACTTTTAGCGTCGACCCGCAGTTCGAGACGGGTCGCTACCGAGCGAGCATCAAACTTACGCTGAAGAAGACTATATAGGTCCGAAACTAGTTGGAACCTACTCCGATAAAAAACGTGAGTGCAGCCGTTTTTATTATTTAATGTATTTTTTGTACAAATAGGCGAGATGTTACAGAACTTTACCTACTAGTAGCCACGGTGGAAGTGACTTGTATAGCCAATCGCACGCCTTTTAAAAACTGCCCGGCAAAAAGGCATATGGATATATTTCCGAACCGACACGACATGGAAGTTTTAAGAAAAGTGCTTGCTCATTCCTTAAAGGCTGAAAACGTACCTGCAAACCCTGGTAAACCAATTTTGTGGCGATGATCACTTACCATCACGTGACCCTCTTGCCTGTTTGCCCCCTATTCTGTGAAAAAATAATACCAAGTAACTCGACGACAGCGGCAGCATGTAGCAGACTTTGTTCGTCTTTAACCAGCTACAGTCCGCGCGCGAGCTCCGACGAATCGGGGACTGAGGTAGGGGCGGTGTGCTCTGTGTTTGTAATATCGACTAATTCACTGCACGTCAACATTCCGAAAAATCCCTCGGAGCTCGCGCGCGGACTGTACCCTATGTACAATGTGAAGTTAAAATGATTTATTCTTTGTATAAGGCTCTAACCAACACAGGAAATGAATTTTGCAATAAACTTTAACAATAAATATGAAGTATCTACTAGAGAGTTTAATGCTTTTGTTGTTTACCAAACTTGAATCAACATGTTTTTGTAAACAAGCTTGCTCACGCATTTCGAAATATTAATATTATGGTTGATGCTGGCTGACGCAATTTGTTTGAGATTTTTGACGTTTTGTTAAATTATTAAACATCATAGAGATAATATCTCTAAGTTAAACATACTTAGGCAAAATAGTTTCGTCCTAAATATCTACTAAACAAAATTGACACCAACATGGATAACATAGAGTCGAATGTCGATCAATGTCATTTCCGACTGTAAGTAATATTCAACTGACGAAAAAATGGAGGAGGTTCTCAATTTGACGGTTTTCCTCCTTGTTGATTCGGACTCCTTTGTCCCCGTGTTGCTCCGGGCTCCTTTGAACAATAGGCCAACTGCCATTTTGCCAGGCAGATCGTAAAAGATGGTCGATTGGTTATACGTATCATCGTGACTACTAGATGGTAAAGTTTCGCAAAGTCTCGCCCGGGTATTTGGTACCACCACCCTACCCATTCCTGCCGCAATAGTGTTAATTCATGTCATTGTCGTGTTCCGGTTTAGAAGGTAAGGTAGCCAGTAAACGTATGCATGTGACATTGCGATCCCACCACACGTATAGCAAGGCACCATTAACATATTTGGTGTCTATAGACGATCGTTTCCCTTTCCATCAGGAGAGCGATCTGCTTGTTTGCTATCTAATAATAATAATAATAATACTAGCGATCACCTGCCGCCGAGATTCGACCATAGACTAAACAATAAAATCTCTTTAAAGTTTGAAAATTGACATTAGCGGTCAAGAAATTAAGAGAAAATAGTACCTATTCATGTGTGTATAATATCATGTATGTAGTGTGAGTAATGTTTATTTTAATTAATTTAACATACACTTGCACATCTTCACGCCAGATCCCTTACGGGATAGGCAGAGAGAACCGAGTGCCATTCATTACGA
Organism: Apodemia mormo; assembly: GCA_036924255.1. Taxonomy (NCBI): domain Eukaryota; kingdom Metazoa; phylum Arthropoda; class Insecta; order Lepidoptera; family Riodinidae; genus Apodemia; species Apodemia mormo. The sequence continues at coordinate 42,968,877 of JAUPFN010000006.1, forward strand.
TCCTTGCAGGCTTGTCTCGCTTCCTCCACATTCATCATTCTATTCATACACACACGCCGGTTGCGAAGACTCTTGACACCACCTTCGGACAGTACTCGATCAATCTGATCATGGTATGTCAGTCTTGATCTTCAGTTCAAGTTCATTCTTGGTCAACTTGGTCTTCAGTCTGTCAGTCTTATCGGTTTTGATAATTAATTAAATGTATTCTAACGATAAAAAATTTATTCAATGTATTTCTAACGAATTTTATTCGAAAATATTAAATTTCTGCAGTCCTCCGCAATGTAAACTTTAACTCTGCCAAACTTCATGTTCCACTGTTCACGAGATTTTTGTAAAAAGGGGTCCAAAGTATTTCCTTCATATATTAATATATAGATAAAAAACATATTTTGTATGTTAGACCACGCATGTTAGACCACGCATAACTTTTTACAGAGCAGCCCCATTTTATAACCTTTTTTATGATGAGTACACCCTGAGGGTAGTTCTATTTAATTTAAAAAAATCTGTCATAAGGGTATGTAAACGAGAGATAATTGTTCACTCACTGATTTTAATCTATGTTTAGACAGAACAGTGTGATCCGATTTGAATAATTCTTCTTTCATTAAATAGAATATAATCCCGTGTATTGTCATATATAATTTTTGAAAAAGAAACAACAACCAAAAGGGTACGAAAACAGAGGATAATTGATTATTAATTTTTATTTATTTTTATTTTATTTTATTATGGAAAACCATCCGCTATAGTTAACCGATTAGAATTATAAATTAATTTTTTTCGAAGCCAGTTACAGGTTATAGGTAAATAAGTAACACTAAAATAACATAACATAGACATTAGACACATACCAGAGAACATTTTTTTTAACATGCATTATTTAAAAGCGTTAAAAAGTCTACAGGCCAATGCATTTCTCGCCACAAGCACCATCAAACGGATCGAGGGATAATTCCTTGCAGATTTTATTTAAATTATTGCTCGCTCGCACCAAGAAAGAATTTTCCCTGTAGTTGGTAGAACATCGGGGCACTAACAAAGGAGGTTTATACCTAATGGATCTGATCGGAACATTAAAATATACACATATTCACGCACTTATTTTAATGTACGAATTTAATTAATGCATAATTTTTCCTTTCATTTCTTGTTAAAAAGATATTATACGAGTATTTTAATCTAATATGTTTATCGACAAGACCGTTGAACATTATTTCCAAATTCAAGTTATGTCCAAGAACAATACGTAACAACTAATCCATACTAATCCATACTAATATTATAAATGCGAAAGTAACTCTGTCTCTCTGTGTGTCTCTTCTTCGCGCCTAAACCACTGAACCGATTTGGATAAAATTTAATACAAAAATAGTTTGAGACCCGAGAAAGGACTAAGGATAGTTTCAGATCCGAGGAAAGGACAGAAATCCCACAGGAACGGGAAGTATGCAAGTTTTTATTTTAGTTTTTCTTCTACGCGGACGAAGTAAGTTCCCCTGTTTTGGTTCGAATCATTTTTAATGAAGAGACCTCTGCAAGACAGCTCACATGGCCAAACATGTTACATGGGGCACACTAAAAGTTTTGCACTTCTAGCTAATCGAAACTATTTGAATTTCGAATGTTATATTTTTAAAACGTTGCAAACTTCTTAGTAATAAAAAAAACAATTGGCGGGAAATGATTTGTCAATTTTTTTTTATGACACATCAAAGTTCTGCGTACGCAACGAAAATGGAATTAAGTCGAAAAGATTTTAGAACGATGATTTTTTATGATTTTAAAAGTTCTCATTCTCCGCAAGACTGTGCCACTCGTCTTCAAAATGCTTTTGGGAGAGAAGCACCTTGTTTGAGCACCATAAGGCGATGGTTTGCTGAATTTGAAAGGGTCGAGTTTCTTTACATGACGAATTTCGTGAAGGGCTGCCTTCAACTGCCGTCAACGAAAATAATGTGGCTACTGTTAAGCGGTTAACGAGTGGTATTTTACCATTTGTTTACCCAGGGTGTTAGAAAAAGTTCTCGAAAGACGACCCAAAACCGCATTCTCCTACACCATGATAACGCTTCTTCACACACGACCAACAAAACAAAGTCATTTTTAGCTTCCGAAAAAGTACGTACATACAAAAAGTACATCCTGCGCATAGACCGACCTAGCACCCTGTGATTTCTGTATTTTCCCCAAAATCAAAGATTTGATGAGAGGTTTTACTTTTACCAACTCCGAAGAGGCAGTGATAGCGTTCAATCAGCACGTAAAAAACATGCCTTCAGATCTGTGGTCCTTTTGTTTTAAAAAATGGTTCGGTCGCGTGAAAAAATATTTAAAATGTAACGGAGATTATTTTGAAAACCAATAAACATAATATTTTGGTTACAACATGTTGTTTCTTTAAGTTACGCAAAACTTATAGTGTGACCTACGTACGACCAACTTGACTACGAAGTGGTAAAATTTTGCAACGTCTCGTCTAAGTTTGGTACCACTTCTATACCTTTTCCTGCCAAAATAACGTTACTGCTTGCCACTGTAGTGTTCCAGTTAGAGTCAAATAATCGGCAAACTTATACATTTAGCAATTTAACCCGTCAAATGGATGACTATGGATGACTATGCACTTGTAGATTTTTGTATGCACAATTAACATCGTGGTTTTATAAGCGAATGTTGTCTGTTTCTGTAAGGAAAGCCATTTACTTCGCACGACTCATAATTCGAAGCATTAGAGCAAAATCTATATCTAAACATAGATTTTTCAAACATTTCAAAAATCTAAAGTTTGTCAAAAACTTTCCAGAAATTATCGCCATTAATAAATTCCGAACAGATTGACCGATTTTGGTCCGATTTACGGTATTTGATGCAGCTTTTTAAGTAGAACAGCTAATTAAATTTTAGGTCAATCGATATATTAGTCTGAAAGTTATTTAAAAATAAGAAGTAAGTTAGTCATGTTGTAAACAACATAATACAATTTTTTGAAAAGCTGTAACCTTTGAAAAATTGATTCGATTTTTAATTTTTGAAACGGAACTTTACGAAGTTTTTTAAGTAGTAAAATGTTTTAGAAAGTCAAAAGTTGATTTTCTACAACATATTTTAGTTCTAAATATAGGACGAATTGTTTAAAGTCTAAGTTTTAACCCACGGAATTGTTGTTCTGTAGCAAAACGTAATCGAATGTCATATCTAGCACACGATGATCGTTCATGTTATGAAATGTTTACATTCGCACATACACTTGCACATACAGATGTACTGATTTCATTGCGAAAATAGTTAGAGAAGGTTCCTAAGGTCTTAAAATGTAGAGATCTGGTAAAAACTCGACTTTCGAAAATCGGGGCAAAATCAGTAACTTCTTTTACTACTAACGTATCGGGAAATCAAAAACACTCGTTTTAAGACATATGTAAATACCTATATATAAAGACAAATATTTTATTTAGTGTAAAAAAACTAATTAAAAAATCAAGTCTCCTCGGATATCTGTATGTATGGAAATGGTACTAATTAGACGAAACCATGCTCGGATAATCAGAAAAGATCCGCATTGCCTACGTCTATGATGTCTTTTCAATATAGAAAAGTGGGCAAACTAGCTGAATGCTTAACATTAACAGGCAACACCAGGTCTTGGAATTGCATGCCTTTTAAAAATGAATAGCTCTTTTTTGAAGAATCTCTAAATCATATCCGTTTGGAAAAAATTATAAGCAAGAGTGCCCGCCTTTAATAGATTCCACAAGGACGTAGGGCGGGGTTAAAATAGTGATAGGTAAAATATAGACACTTTAATATATTTTACCTATAATATATATTACCTATAATTAAAAGAACATTTATATTAGCTACCATCATAATAAAAAGCAGTACGTTGAAAACCTCCTAAACATTCATAGTGCCTCTCACATTAAAGTCAAGTAAAAATAATACGTTAGAAAAGTTATCCCTTTCCGCACAGCAGTGCAAGTTCTAACTTCACACTTCACTGAAGTAGTTACCACCTGAGAAATTACTTGGCGAGTTTTATAAGGAAAACTTCTCGGTAAAAATTTATCTTCAGTTTACTTAGGCAATTATACGTTTGTAAGGGTAGAGCTTTAGAATAGTTGCAATTAAAACATTTAAGTTACTATACCTCTCTGAACTAAATTTACAGAAACACGAATAATTCGTTGCTTTCTCTGTCCTAGAATTATCTTATGATATTGTTGTAATCTGTGGTAAATATTATATTCTTAATCTTCTTAATGTTACACATACTGCCACCTGTTGTAATCTGTTCTATAAAGTTTCCGGTCCTTGCCACTCTATTGCAATTCTTTTTTCTGTCATAACCATAGAGAATGGGAATTTTATATTTAATGTCATAACCTCCTTTAACAGTGACACTGAGATTCGTAGCTTAAGATATAAAGTAAGTTATATTGTGTTAATTAAAGTTATTTATTATTACTAGTGCCAACATTTATTATTCCAAAGACTCCCACCATTCGTACAGATATGAACTTCAATGTTAGTGACATGGATATTTGATATCAATGGCTAAGAACCTAATTTTAACACAACAGCAAATCTATGGGTTATAAAATCAAGTTAATGATCGTAAACTTTCTTTTTGAATAGCCACTTGTTACTGGATTGTGTAATAAATAAAGTAGTTCTTTCCATAATCTAGATACGCTCAAAAGAAAAGAGTTTGTTATTACAAACTCTTTTCTTTAAACGCAAATAAGATTCCCTGTTAACCTTCTAAAACTGGCGCCTAAGAACCTGTCTCCAGGCGGACAGACAGCGGTATCTTACTAATAGACTCCCGTTGAGACTGATACTCTATGAAAAAATATAAATTTTCTAAATCTTTATTTTAGACAGACAACTGGACTGCATCCAGTTGTCGATTATAAAGATAACGACATCTTACTAATAGACTCCCGATGACATTCTTTGAAACGCATACTATTAAGTAATAAATATTTTCTAAGAAATATCAATCACCTAAATATATCGCCTGTTCTTCAATGGACAGAACGTCCCTAAGTGTGGTTTTGTTAAATATTACAAATACTATACAAAACACACAAAATAAAATAGGAAAGAAGTAGTCTTACGTCACCTTTTTTAATGCAAGAACCTTTTAAAGCAAGAAAGCCATGACACCCCCTACCACGCTTACTGTGGATTTCTGTAATATTAGGGGGCTTCATTCCAACTTGAACGTCGTCCACTACCATCTCGAGACGGCGAAGCCAGCTTTGCTCTTCTTGACCGAGACACAGATATCTTCTCCGGCTGATACTTCTTACCTCTCCTACCCGGGGTACAAACTGGAACATTCCTTTGTACCGCGGGCTGGTGTGTGCGCATACGTCAGAGAAGATATCTGTTACCGGCGCCTCGGCAGACTTGAAAGTCAGGACCTATCCATCCTCTGGTTACGCGTAGTTTGCGACGACCATCCACGCAGCTACGCGTGCCTATACAGGTCCCATAGCGGGAATACTGAAGTTGACCGGCTCTTTGAGCATTTACAAACGGCTGTATATTCCGTCTTAGAGCAGACCCCCTCCGCAGAGATCGTGATCTTGGGCGATTTTAATGCCCACCACGCCGAATGGCTTTGTTCGCGCACCACCGATCATGCGGGGAGGTCTGTTCACGATTTTGCCTTGGCGTATGGTCTTACACAACTGGTAACTTCGCCCACGCGAGTTCCCGATGTGGATGACCATACGCCTTCACTGTTAGACCTTCTGCTGAGCTCTTATCCGGACCATTATCAGGTATCTGTGGACGTCCCACTTGGTTCGTCAGACCACAGCCTGATCCGGAGTAAAGTGCCGGTTTCGCGCCTATCACGGCCTCCTTTAGCAGGCTGTCGTCGCGTTTGGCACTATAGGTCAGCAGATTGGGACGGGATGCGGTCTTTTTTTGCGTCCTACCCATGGGGGCGGTTGTGCTTCCCGCTGGATGATCCGAGTGTAGTCGCTGACTCTATTGCCGATGCGGTGCTGCAGGGCATGGAACTTTTCATTCCATTTTCTGCGGTACCAATTGGTGGTAAGTCTCAGCCTTGGTTTGGTCGCTCTTGTGAAACGGCTTCACGCCGAAAGCAGGAGTGCTACCGGGCTTGGGCTGCTGCGTCCGCATCTTGTGATGAAAAAACCAGCATATTACGTAAGGAGTACAATTCCGCCTCGAGGTACTTCAAAAGAGCTATCGCCAAGGCAAAATCTGAACACATAGGCAGAATTGGCGAGAAATTAGTTCGCCTTCCTTCAGGGACCCGTGCGTTCTGGTCTCTCGCCAAGGCTGTCTTAGGGAATTTCTCACAGCCCTCTCTTCCATCTTTGCACGGAGACGATGACTCTTTGGCCCATACCGCAAAGGAGAAGGCCGATCTCCTGGGCTCCTTCTTTGCGGCCAACTCGACTCTGGATGACCAAGGGAACGCACCGCCTACCATCCCGTAGTGTGATAGTTCCATGCCAGAACTACAATTTCGGCAGTCATCTGTGCATAAAGCACTACTTTCCTTGGACATCCACAAGTCGAATGGGCCGGATAGCATCCCTCCAATCGTGCTAAAAGTGTGTGCTCCAGAGTTGGCGCCAGTATTAACACGCCTATTCCGGCTCTTCTACTCACTCGGCGTGGTACCGAATTCATGGAAGACAGCTTTGGTTCATCCCATCCCTAAAAAAGGAGATCGCTCTAATCCGTCTAACTATCGGCCCATAGCCATAACCTCCTTGTTCTCCAAAATTATGGAGACGATCATCAACTCTCAGCTCCTCAAGTATTTAGAAGAGCACCAGCTGATTAGCGACTGTCAGTACGGTTTCCGTCGCGGTCGATCAGCTGGTGACCTTCTAATATACCTAAATCATCGGTGGGCGGAAGCAGTTGAGTCCAAGGGGGAGGCGTTGGCAAATACTTTGGACATAGCGAAGGCCTTTGATCGGGTATGGCACAAAGCGCTTCTCGCGAAGCTGCCTTCCTATGGGCTTCCCGAGAAATTATGCAAGTGGATCACCAGTTTTTTGGCTGACCGGAGCATCAAGGTCGTTGTCGACGGTGCGTGCTCCGACCTTAAATCTGTCAATGCTGATGTTCCCCAAGGCTGCGTGCTATCACCGACTCTGTTTCTTCTGCATATCAAAGACATGATGCGAATTCGCAACATATATTGCTATACGGATGACAGTACTGGTGATGCTACATACTCCGGCCGAAGCGGTATTTCTCGGGAACACGTCGAAGAGTACCGAAACAAGCTTGTGTCTAAAGTCGAGAATCGACTTACCGATGTCTCTGAATGGGGTCGTCAAAACCTGGTCACTTTTAACCCCAAGAAGACACAGCTTTGCGTGTTCACCGCAAAAAAGACATCCTTTGTCGTATCACCTCGATTTGGGGATACTCTCCTGACAGTCGACATATCAAATTACGTTCAGTTTCGCGGTCATTTGGAAGGCAAGGCTAAATTAGCCTCTAAAAAGCTCGGTGTGCTCAGCAGAGCGAGACAGTACTTTTTGCCGGCCCATCGCCTTCAACTTTATAAGGCATAGATTCGGCCTCACATGGAGTACTGTTCTCATCTCTGGGCCGGAGCTCCCCAATACCAGCTTCTTCCTCTTGATCGCATACAGCGTAGAGCGGTTCGAATCGTTGACGACCAGGCTATTTCGGAACAGCTCGATTCTTTGGCATTACGCAGAGATGTAGGTTCACTGTGCGTCTTCTATCGTCTTTATCATGGGGAGTGTTCCGACGAGTTGTTTGGAATAATTCCTGCCGCCGAATTCCATCATCGGACATCGCGTCAAAATTTAAAGTTCCATCATCACCATCTCGATGTCTGGAAATCCACAACTGTGCGTTTCTCCCGACACTTTTTGCCTCGCACTACTCTGTTGTGGAATCAATTACCGGCAGGGGTATTTCCGAACGGATACGACATAGGGACCTTCAAGAAAAGAGCTTACTCATTCTTAAAAGGCCGGCAACGCAACTGCAAGACCTTTGGTATTGCAGATGTCCATGGGCGGCGGTGATCACCTACCATCAGGTGCACCTCTTGCTCGTTTACCCCCTCTTCTATAAAAAAAAATAACCTTACATCAGCACAAGGCATTTTATGACAAACAGAGAGCACCGAAATAAAAGAGGGAAGTGGTTAATAAACATATCTTTGGTATACGTAGTAATTCTCAGGCATTACGCGCGCGTAGTTACCGAGCGTCTCCGCTCATATTGATACAGGCTGCCGAAATGACAATTACCTCCCGTTAGGACGGGACCTAAATATTCTGGAAAAGTTATGATTGAAATGGCTAAAAAAATCCAGTTTTTAAAGTTCGTCTATTCGGCTGTAAATCGTAAAGTACCGTCGGCTCCTAATATGGCAGTTGACAATATAAAGTGGCCAAAGTTGGTAAATGTAGAAATAGTAACCTTCATTCTTCCAGCCAACCGATAAATCTATTAATCGTTGTGAAATGATGTCCAGTACGTTAATTACACACTACCAAACCTCAAAGGGTAATAAGAAATTGGCTTATTCAAAATAAGATGGATTTAAGAGAACAATGATAAGCACAAGTCGACCTCTTATTATTTCAATAGCAAAGATGCAGACATTTCTCTTAAGGGCAAAAAACTAGACATCAAATTAAATTTCAAGTTAAAGTTAGAGATCAAGTTAAAGATATCCGCGTGGCAAATATATTAAACCACATGTGCCCGTTTTTATTACACATTCCTCCGTGTTAACCCAGGCCTTTTTCTTATATCTCGCTGTAAACTATCATAAGATCTATGGTATAAAAGAGAGATCGGGAATTCTGTACTCTCCTTCTGTGACGTAGTACTCGCCTTCTTCAAGTAATGACGCGGAAGGAAAACGCAAAAAGGGAGAAGAAGAGAACATCCAACCTCCCTATACATCATAAGAGAACAGGGCGGGTTCTATAACAGAGGTTTGGGTGACAGAAACGGAACGGACGGAGGACGGTTACATAGTGGAAAAGCACCGATGAAGATAAAAAATGAGCACCCACGATAAAAAAAAGGACTTGTTGAAGAATAGATTAATTGCCTTCTGCTAAAGGGCCTTTTTGAAGAATACATCAACTGCCTTCTGCTAGGCGTCTCGTAAACGGCGGCGAGAGAAGACTAATACGAGTCACTTACATCATAGCTACTAACTAGATGGTACATATCTGCAACGCCTTGGCCGAGTTTGATACCACCGCCTTATCTATTCCTACCTCAATAGTGTCGGTGCTTGTAGCTGTCGTGTTTTGATTTGGAGGGTAATGTTTCAGGTAAACTCGTGCATGTGCATACATTCTAACAACGCACCATTCATATCTTTATTGTCTTTAAGCTATAGTGATTCTTTTGTATTAGGGCGACATTTGCTTGTTTGCTATCCTATGAAATAAACATGATTAAGTTTACTGGCTTTTGGCTGGAAGGTTTGAAAGTGTGTTTACAGCCAGTGTTATGTTGGCACGAATAGACAAGCGGTAGCAACAAAGGAAACAGGTTATTGCATAACTATACTTCCCAGTAAAGAAATTAAATCTGAATATTCAAAAAGATTATTTTTTTGTATTATGAGATAGCAAACAAACAGATAGCTCTCAGGTTGGAAAGAAACACCCATCACCTATAGATGTTAATGGTGCGTTGTTACCCGTGTGCTGAAATGGTAATGCCACTTGCAATAATTTACTGGCTACCTTAACCCTTAACCGGAACACTTTACTCATATGACAACAACTTTGACGTTATTACGTAAAAAAAAAGTTAAGTGGTGGCATAAACCCGGGCAATATATTGCAGATATATATATATATATATATATATATATATATATATATATATATATATATATATATATATATATATATAAAAGGTATCTTCGCGCCCATATCCCCGAAGGAGTAGGCAGAGGTACAACAAGTGCACCCACGATTAGCCGAAGATACTTGGTCCCACAAATGTGATAGGTGGCTAGCCCATCGCCGATCGGGCACTTCCCAATCCCAGGCATCTTTGTGTTTCTCAGAACACTTTTTTTATGTGCCCGACCCGGGAATCGAACCCGGGACCTCATGTGGTCAACGCCAACGCTGGACCACTAGACCACAGAGGTTTTATATTTTATCCAAAAATTAGGTAATGCAATTCTTCTGTAAACATCTAAATTAATGTAATAGAAATAATCACAACATTAAAGGATATATATATATATATATATATATATATATATATATATATATATATATATATATATTGATGTGTAACATCTTTTCTCTCGCTTTCCTGAAATCTGTGGGAGCGATTTCACAAAACGCAACGGAAGTGTATAACATGAAGCCGGAGAAGCGAGCATTTTAATTCACCAATGAGCGCGCACTTTTTGAATTGACCAATGAGTGCACACTATCTTATTACCCAATGAGCGCGCGCGATGGTAGAATTAGTCATAAAATTGTACCAAATTAATTACTTGAATGTTAGAAGTTACACATCATAATAATTAATATGCAAACATTTTAAGGATCCTTATTTTTTTGACTCTTCCAGTTGTAGGACGAATTCTACTTCATTGGCGCCAATAACGCACGCGACACAACGAACGAATTTCCCCCGAGCGCTATCCACGACAAGCCGCGAAGAAGAATAACCCACGTGAATGCAAAATGAAAATTATCATACAAATTTTCTTTCTTATATGAACAGAGCAATACTGTCGCAAAATAAGATGCAAAAATATGAACTCCTTTACCTCTTTCGTGAGATAAAAATATTTGTAGTATGGATGAATAAACTCGCAAATATTTCTTTGAAGTCTTACTAAGATTCATTGGCATATTTTGTTTGACTTTCATTGTACGTGATATATGTATATGAAAAAACCAAAGCAGATATTTTTTATATATAAAGCACGCGAATCGTTTTTACATTGAATAGCACACAAGCAAACAGCTCTTTCACGACACGACAAACCACGATTATTACTGGTACTGGTGGTGGTAGCAAGGTTGTAATGTCAATCGTGATACCAATAACATTGCCCTCCAAGCCAGGACACGACAGCAGAGGAACACTTCGCCTATTGACATTTGAAAAAAAAAAGAAGCACTGCTTCAAACAATACAAATATTTTGCAAAAGTTCGTGCGACGACTAGACGCTTATTTTATACTCAGAATAGAAAACAGATTTTTTATTAGTAGGTAGATATTCATATGAATACTTCTTTCTTATTTTTGTCTTGTATATTTTACAATTATTAACAGTCAATCCAGAAAAACACATTAGTGTTGATAAATTACATCATTTATTATCCTCCATGCGATTATTCTCAATTATTATTTTAAGTAGTTTTCGATAGTTTCAACATAATCAAATATTCTTATCCATTGCATTACATTCAACATAACGACTTACTTATTCGACAAGTATCAAATATAGAACCGTTCTTGTGGACTTCCACATGAAGAGTAGCCAAAAATGAACCCCGCCAACCGTTAGGTTAAGGCGGGATTCTAATCACGCCACCAACAGGTGGCAATTGGTGCGGTTTAGTTTAAATTTTAACGGCTTTAGCGTTAAAATTTAAACATCTGTTATTATTAAAATACTAGTTAATATATTTACATAATAAATCATACGCATTTACACAGTTATTAAAAATATCCTAACACAATATATTTTCAAAATAACGTCTTTAAAAATAATATCTCGACGATTCCCTTGTGGGGTCGGCAAAGTGGACCGAACTTCTTCGGACTTTCCGGTTCACTACGGTTTGTCTATTGGCAAGATGGGTTATCCCCATCGCCGCATTTCACCAACAAAGTCAAAGTCCACTCTGCTACTAAGATTTTGGCTTTTGAGAATAACTTCGAATAAGCTCAATGACACTTTTACACTGTCAGGGGTGTATGCTCAAAACCGAGGACACAATAACGAGTGATTTTTAAAGGAACAAGTTAAATTTATGTATTTTTTGTAAGCTTGTGAGTTTGTGTTAAGAATTAATCTCTAAAACTATTGAACCGGTTTTGAAAATTCTTTCACCAATAGAAAGCTACATTTTTTCTAAGTGAGATTAGCTACATTTTATTCTAATTTTGCCACGTAATGCTAGTTAAAACGCGGTAAACGGCTAGTTTCTTGTTAAGGCGCCATTTATCATAAGAGACCTTTTCGACCAACCTCTCAAATAGGAGCAGGCTCTCATTTCATTTAAGTATATTTTTTACTTTAGTTATCTCGGTTTATATCTTTAGTTATATCTTTACTTTAGATAGAACTCGGCCATTTATAATAACAGATTGGAAAATTATTTTTAAGCGAGTGTCTGTAGTAGATATGTTCTATTACTTAAAAAAGTATTAAACATCTAAATTATACTTATGTATCTACTATTTATAGTTGTTTTAGACAAAAGTCTTAATCATATTATAAACCGTCTCAAAATTATTATCTATATGATACATATAATAAAATCGTAGGAAAGTCAAAACTATACATTGAATATTTTTTAAAAGAATACTTGGGGCGTGATCTACAATCGATATCGAAACCAAAAATATCGTTTTTAGAATTTTTGTCTGTTTGTCTGTATGTATGTCCGGGGTAAACTCAAAAAGTACTGCATGGATTTACTTCAAATTTTGCATGAATATAACTAAAGGTCTGCTCAACATATAGGCTACATATTATCACGCTAGCACCTACGGGGGAGGAGCTGTACGGAGTAGACGAAGTCCGCGCGGAGGAAGTCGCGAGCAACAGCTATAATAAATGTAGAAATGATAATACATTTAAGAAACAGAATAAAACTAAAACATAATGTTAACCAAAAATATTAATCCAGTTCAAAATTTATTTTAAAATCAGCACCTGGAGCTATCGGTTTTCCTGCCCATTTCCCGCTCTAGTGAAATCAAGCGCGTCGTTTCACTTGACATCATCTACGTCGTTCCGTTGCACCTTTGATGCGCGTTTGCAAACGCAACGTGTTCATGACGCGAAAGTAATTTCGACTCCACTGTATACCTAGCATCACAGCCTAGCATCGAACGTTTAGTACAGTTTTAGTCTGGATGTTTAGTATATACCGAAATACGCTCGAAATTATCACAATAATAACTAGCAAAAACAGAGCTTTGTAAGGGCTCGCAAAGTTATACTACCTAGTAATATTGTTAGGGAAGTATTTTTATGAGAATTACAACTTTTAATGTATGGACTTTATTTATAATTATTTATCCTAAAAGAAGCCAGCGTATTTTTACCCAAACATTATATTCCCATCAAAGACGTCGTCAGGCTTTGGTCTATAAGGGCGCAGGAAAATAAAACCAGAATAAAAAAATATGTTTCTAAACTAAATTATTTTAGTACTTACAAGAAAAATTCTTTTAAATTTTCTTGGTTTATTAAAAACACGATTGTTATTATTATCAATGTTATCCACACAGAACAAATATATAGGTTATCTACTAAAATTTTACGTCATATTTTCTGGTTTACCTATAATATAGTACGGTTTACCTATAATATGTAGCAACTCAAGATCCATCTCGAGCCACCACTTCGCTCTTAAAGCCTAATATTGATAGAAATCATTTTTTTGTTTATAGTAGCTTTCTTGCAAAAAAGTTTTCAAGGAAAAATGAGTATTAAAAATGAAAGTGGATCTTATAAAGAAAAACACATTTTTAACATTTTGCTAAAATAAATAGTTTTTTTTCTAAAATCGAGAAATTCCCGGTCTCACATCGATTTTCGAAATAAAAAAAATGTTTTATTTAATTAACCTTCAAAATTTTAGGATTAATATTGGACTTACCGCAGGCACGTAGAATTGACTGTAGAAACTCAGCGAATAAATTTTTCAAATTATTTTTTCAGATAAACTCTCGGGGTTCGATTCCCGAGACAGATAAATCAAAAATGTGTTCTTTCAATTTTCTAATAAAAACAACGTTGCCCGGGATTGGAAAAGTGTCCGGTTGGTGACAGGCTGTTTACCTATCACGTTGTGGGACTAAGACGTATCTTCGGCTAATCGTGGATGCACACGTTGTACCTCTGCCTACCTCTTCGGAGATACGGACATGAATATACCTTTTTTTAGCTTTTTACCCTCAGGCTAAGATTGAAAATTGATCTCAATACAATATTAATCAATTAATACACTTGTACTGTTTCACAATAATCATATTGTGAAAAATCTGTAAATGGTTGAACTTGCAGGCCATCCCTGAAACTTCCCGCTAAATTAAGGTATTTTAAGCTCAAAAGAGTAAAAATAGATTTTTTCAGTTCTAAGATATATTGAAATGTCTCAATTGCTAAGTCACAAAAAACAGCAAAAAAACACTTACGAATGAACCAACGAAACAATCATACATGCAGTCTATTTTGATAAGAATGGCAATATATTGATTTTTGAAAGACTCTATATTTTGGAAACGATGATCAAATTAATCAAATTTCAAATGGTCAAATTCAAATGGCATTCAACTCAATTTAACTATTGCTTTAGCTAAATAATCGGTAGGTTCAAAAATTTCCAAGCAATGTCAAAAAACAAATTTTCATTGATAGATCCGAAACAAAATGACCGAGTTTTATCCAATTAACGGTACTTGACGCAGAGTTTAAAGGAGAAAAGCTGATGAGATTTTGAAGTCAATCGGTATATTATCCTGAAATTTATTTCAAAAACATTAAGTTTGCTAAAAACAACGAAATTTTAATATTTGAAAGGCTGTAACTTTTGAAAATAAGATTCGATTTTGATTTTTAAAACGGCATTCGACGTAATTTTTTAGTACTAAAATATTGTAGAATACTAAAAAATGATTGGTTTAAATATTTCGAAGTTATGTCGAAAAAAGAATATTTTCAAAATTTTCGTCAACGATTACTTCCAAACAGGTAAACCGATTTGATGCAATTTATGTATTAGACGTAATTTTTCTAAGAATATAGATGATTAGTTTTTGTACTCAATCGGTACATTAATCTGGAAGTTATATTAAAAAAATCTGTTTCGCCATTTTTTTTTTGGGTTTTTTCAAAATTTGATCAAAATCCCTTCAGCCCATTTGAATCAAATTTTCAGAAAGTCTAAGTTGAGTGGAATCCAATCGAATGGCATCAACCGCGTTTCGATCGGTCCAGCCGTTCAAAAGTTATGAGATGTTTACATACAGACATACATACAAACACACACACACACAGAGAGAGAGAGAGAGAGAGAGAGAGAGATACAACAGACCCACTGACAAACGGACAAACGGACAAACCGTTACCGTTTGTAAACAACGAACTTAACACTAAACATTTTTATTGGAAAATTAGGTCAAAATTTAAGTACCTATTAGATTGTACCGCCTTTATACGTATTCGGTATCAGAATCAAGTACTGAACACTTCCCTACTAAGTTTCTCCTTCAGTATTTACAATATTTTGTCAGTCAGTCTGTATAGATATCAACATCTATACATATAATAAAATCGTAGGAAAGTCAAAACTGTACTTTGAATATTTTTTAAAAGAATACTTGGGCGTGATCATTGTAGATCTAAATTATACTTATGTACTATTTATAGTTGTTTTAGACAAAAGTCTTAATCATATTATAAACCGTCTCAAAATCATTATCTATATGATACATATAATAAAATCGTAGGAAAGTCAAAACTGTACAATATTTTTTAAAAGAATACTTGGGGCGTGATCTACAATCGATATCGAAGCCAAAAATATAGTTTTCAGAATTTTTGTCTGTTTGTCTGTATGTATGTCCGGGGTAAACTCAAAAAATACTGCATGGATTTACTTCAAATTTTGCATGAATATTACTAACAGGTCGGGTCAACATATGGGCTACATATTATCACGCTATCACCTACAGGGGAGGGGCTGTGGGGAGTAAACGAAGTCCGCGCGGACGAAGTCGCTGGCAACAGCTAGTAACTTATAAGGATAATAATATATTATGCAAGTAAATCGACTAGGTATGTGCATTGTACATTGTACGTCTGGCGTCAAATAGGTTTCTGCTAGTATTCAACAAAACAAAGCTTCTCAGATGCAAAAGTGAAACAACCAATAGCAAATATACTTATCTAAACGAAAATCATTTCCCTCGTGTATTTTATCCTTAAACCATTATTGTACAAATCCAGCACAGCACAATATAGCGTAAACACATCGATCCCACCAAGTTCTCGGGAACGTGTTCGCAAGCACCCCGACCATAAATTAGTTCGCCCCGTGTACAAACATCTCAGACTATCGCAAACAATCCACGTATACGTCACGTTCGCAATTCGAGTACTTGCAAATCTGAGTGATTATGCAATGCTATGATTTAACACAATATTTATTACAAAAGCCCATTCATGTTATAAATGTGAAAGTTTGTGTGTTTGGATGTTTGAAGGCTTGTTACTCAATCACGCAAAAAGGCTGTCCGATTTGGATGAAATTAAGGCACCCAAGAGGAGATACCTGTGTACCTTAATTTCATCCAAAAAATGTTGTAAAAAGCAAATATTGGTTACCCAAAATTGGTTATCAAAGACTTTGATGTCTGTTGGGTAACCAATATTTGTTTTTGTTTCTATATTTATTTG
The DNA here is from genome assembly GCA_036924255.1 of Apodemia mormo. NCBI lineage: Eukaryota > Metazoa > Arthropoda > Insecta > Lepidoptera > Riodinidae > Apodemia > Apodemia mormo. Next base: position 42,985,574 of record JAUPFN010000006.1, read on the forward strand.
TCACTAGCGACATGTAAAATAACCCACTGTGTGATAAAGTTGCACATAGGGTATCCAAATGACATTTAATTTTATACTAACAGTGTGGCGATATGAGTGTGTATATATATATATATATATATATATATATATATATATATATATATATATATATATATATATATATATATATATTAGGGTGATTCATTTGCGACAAACATTTTTTTTTAGGTGCTCAAGCAAAATTTTGTTCTACATATTGAAAAAAAAAATTCCACCAAGTTAGAGCTCTTAATTCGAGTATGAAGTGCTTGCCGTTTTAATTTGATTTTTTCCCATTAGAAATGCATGTAAATATTTTATTTTTTTTCAAATTTCTAATGCTTGGACACATTTAATGATATTGGCATTCTGATTGCTGAAATATATCCAGGATTCCACGCTCTTTAAATGACTTTTCGTCAATTTTAATGTCGCCTGCTTTGGTCCACTGGTACCATCTGTCAAAGTTATGTTTTCGAATAAAATGCACATTTTTTTTATTTTTACAGCGAAAATTGATTGATAGATGGAAAAAAAATACATATTTTTATAAAAAATTTGATTCTCTTCAAAAAAGGTCGTAACTTAAGTCTCTCAGACTCATAGTTTTTAACTTGCAGTAACTTTTGTAACTAAAAATGTAGAAAAATGATAAAAAAATTACAAATTATGATGTTTAAATTCAAGTTTTTATTTCAAATTTATTTTTTCATTACATTGTCAATTTTACTTTTTGTACTTTTATACCTGACATGTTACACATACTGACATACAGACACACATACACACACAAATAAATAAATAACACAATAAGCGGGAAACAAAAAAGTTAATACAAAATTTTAATAAATTTGTAATTTATCATAGTTTATATTTTTATTAGAAATACAACCGAAAGAAAATGAATTGTTATTTTATAAACTTTAAATGAAAGCTCTGTTTACTAAATATATCTTCACATAAGTTAGGTATTACTTTGTTGTTGAATAAAGTTTTTTGGTACATGTTGGGAATTCTTTTCTATAATTTTGAACAGTTAATAATAGGCATTGTTTTTGATCTTCGTCGTATGTGCCAAACTCATTGAATTTTTCAATGAGCGCAACACATCGCTCGGCTGTGTCGTTTACAACTTTTATCTGCTCAAATACTTTGCGGCATAATACATTGTATTATTTAATAATAATAAAGGCATAATACATTTGAGCAGGTAAAAGTTGTAAACGACACAGCCGAGCGATATGTTGCGCTCATTGAAAAATTCAATGAGTTTGGCACATACGACGAAGATCAAAAACAATGCCTATTATTAACTGTTCAAAATTATAGAAAAGAATTCCCAACATGTACCAAAAAACTTTATTCAACAACAAAGTAATACCTAACTTATGTGAAGATATATTTAGTAAACAGAGCTTTCATTTAAATTTTATAAAATAACAATTCATTTTCTTTCGGTTGTATTTCTAATAAAAATATAAACTATGATAAATTACAAATTTATTAAAATTTTGTATTAACTTTTTTGTTTCCCGCTTATTGTGTTATTTATTTATTTGTGTGTGTATGTGTGTCTGTATGTCAGTATGTGTAACATGTCAGGTATAAAAGTACAAAAAGTAAAATTGACAATGTAATGAAAAAAATAAATTTGAAACAAAAACTTGAATTTAAACATCATAATTTGTAATTTTTTTATCATTTTTCTACATTTTTAGTTACAAAAGTTACTGCAAGTTAAAAACTATGAGTCTGAGAGACTTAAGTTACGACCTTTTTTGAAGAGAATCAAATTTTTTATAAAAATATGTACTTTTTTTCCATCTATCAATCAATTTTCGCTGTAAAAATAAAAAAATGTGCATTTTATTCGAAAACATAACTTTGACAGATGGTACCAGTGGACCAAAGCAGGCGACATTAAAATTGACGAAAAGTCATTTAAAGAGCGTGGAATCCTGGATATATTTCAGCAATCAGAATGGCAATATCATTAAATGTGTCCAAGCATTAGAAATTTGAAAAAAAAAATATTTACATGCATTTCTAATGGGAAAAAATCAAATTAAAACGGCAAGCACTTCATACTCGAATTAAGAGCTCTAACTTGGTGGAAATTTTTTTTTCAATATATAGAACAAAATTTTGCTTGAGCACCTAAAAAAAAATGTTTGTCGCAAATGAATCACCCTAATATATATATATATATATATATATATATATATATATATATATATATATATATATATATTTGAATGTTCACCAAACTCAACAAAACAATTCATAAAATTAAGTACGTACCGTAAAAAGCGTATCGTTAGTTATAAATTACCTACACCAGATAACAAAAAAAAGCACTTTTTTGCTAGGGATTTAAATTTTATTGTTTGATTAAGGTTTTTCGTTTGATGGAGAACTTGGAACTGTAAATAAATTATTTCATTCAAGTTTAGATTTTAAGATAAATTTATTTTCAACCGACGAAAAGCGAAAGTTATTTATTTATTTATTTATTTATTAATAAGACATACCATCGCATTTTCATAATACATTAAATATTAGAATAATATATATTAAAAACATAAGACCGTATGAAAACACATTATAGGTATATACAGCTATACACACTTATAAGTACACATAATGAATTGGCGCAAAGAAGCTATAGATATTGTTTATACTGTATACAAAAAGATTGTTATTAGTTTGACATGTATGTTACATTGCTGGAACTGCATTATACTTAAGTATGTGATGATCTATTTAGGCGTCCCAGCACGAGTAAAAAAATTTATAATTGCAATAGAAATGCAAACATACAAATATACATGTTTGTATATTAGAAGTGTTTACATGTTTGTCCACGAATTTCTCGGGAACTCCGTATCAAGGTATCTAATTCTTCTTCAATTTTAATCAAGTACCATATAGTCATATGGTACTTGATTAAAATTGAACCCGATACTGTTTACCCGGTACCCTATGGGGTAATTAAGAACATTCCGCGGGGGAAATGAGAACGTTATCACGGTACTAAGGAACAATCGTTAATCATGGATTATATCATGCCGTATATACGTTCGAAGATTTAAAACAATTTGTGACGTTTAAACATTTTTTTACGATCGACTAGCAATAATATGAGCAATTGAAGATGTAAGGGGTAATTGGGAACATTCCAAATTACTAAAGAGTAATTTGGAAGCAAGAATAAGTGAATATTCTACAATTGCAAGTGCAAACCCACCACTTGGTTCAGCGCTCACTGCAAAATTAGTGAATATTCCATTTTTGAAATGAATTTTCACAAAATCATACTCACTTCACGTCGTTCCCAATTGCCCGAAGTAGTCAATATACATCAAAATAGATTCCGCTCTTAACTGTATTTTTGATTTACTTCAAATCACTTGTGCTTCAAAATCAGATAGTATGTGCATGACGATAACGAAATACTATGTCTGTGAACTTAAGAATATGATGTTTTTATCTATTACGACAAGAATTATAACAACAATGCAGAAAAATCTATTTGACCTACCGTGGAAGTTTGCATGTAACGTTTCATTTTTATTGTCACATATACACAAATGCGATACTATATGTAGTTGTTGAAATGGTTTAGCACGGTGTAATATATAGAGAAGTATGATTTATCTAGAAGTTCCTAATTACCCGCCGTTCTCAATTACCCCACTCTCCCCTATCTATTTTAGAGAACTCCCCTGTAACAGTATTAATAACTTTATGTGACATCGCAAACGACGTCCAGTTTCGTCATCATTTGGAGGGTAAAGTTAAGTTAGCTCCCAAGAAACTCGGGAGTATTTAATCGTGCTAGATGGTTCTTCAGGCCTGGCCATGTACTAATGCTCTATAAAGCGCAAATTCGGCCCGCTCATGGAGTACTATTCGCACCTTTGGGCCGCTGAACCCAAGTATTAAATCCTCCAATTTGACAAAATCCAACGTAGGCTGGAGCGCCTTGTCGAAAACCGTATTCTTACCAGCGGTCTTGAAACCCTTAGTCGCCGGAGAGACGTTGGATCCCTATGTGTGTTCTACAGTCTGCATAAAGCTCCGATTACACTTTATTTATTGCGTGTGCAAGTGTTTAATGCAGGTGCTTAGTATTAAACAAAAAACACGTGTCGGCAGCCGTTGATTAGTGCAAGTGATTAGTAATCAGCGTTGTAAAGTGAATAGAAGCTGATTACTAATCACTCGCACTAATCAACGGCTTTGTACACGTGTTTATTGCTTAATACTAAGCACCTCCATTAAACACTCGCACTTGCACTAATCAAAGTGTAATCGGGGCCTAATGGGGAGTATTCTAATGAGCTTTTTAATTTAGTACCGGCGTCCACGTTCCGCCGTCGAACTACACGCCGCCGTAGTGAGGGATTCCATCCGCACCATCTTGACGATTGATCATCCCCGACTGTTCGATTTGCACGTACCTTCTTTATACGAACAGTCAAACTTTGGAACATCCTATCTCACACGGTTTTTCCGAGTAGCTTTGATATTAGGATTTTCAAGAGGAGGATCAACAAATCCTTAGAAGCCGTCATCGTATTAGCAACTACCCCTTTGCGTCGTAAATGTCCATGGGCAGTGGTGACTGTTTTATATCAGATGGCCCACTCACTCGCAAATTTATTAAAAAATTAAAGTCGGTTTAATTTTTTAAATTACTTTAATAATTTAAACAAATTTTCGTTGTTATTTTGGGGTTATTAATTTTTTGACTTAAGAAATAAACTTTGTTTTCTTGGACCGCCTTTTGTAAGAAGAGATTTATCTCTTTAACCAAAATGCAACTGTAATCTGCAATCATTCTAAGAGTCAATTTTCCCTGATATGGATTTTCTATTGTAACAATTTCTTGGTGAAAGAGCTCACACCGTAGTCAACACTCACTGCAATCAAATTTTCGTTAGAAAAATCGATGCGAATGCAGAAAATGCATCTTAGGGGCCATCCATAAATTACGTCACACTAATTTCATGATTTTTTGACCCCTCGCCCGTCCTTGTCACAGCTGGTCACATTTGTGAGACCCCCCTACCTAGTGTGACGTTACATATTTTACAATTTTACAGTGGAATAATTATCTCATTCGATTATTTTTTATTTATACAGGTGGCTTTTTAAATTTACTGTTGTGATACTTATATTTAAAATATTATATTTTGAAAATTTGTGACTCCTCCCCCTTGTCACATAATGTCACACTTCGTCGACCCTCTCCCTCCCCCTTAACATGTGACGTAATTTATGGATGGCCCCTTACGAGTTACGACAGATGACCAACCTATCCAGAAATCGGGTATGTACTTTTGTGACTCTTATTCCTTCCATACCTAAAACTGCTGAAGAAACTATTTATTTTACTACTAGCTGTTGCCTGCGACTTCGTCCGCGCGGACTTCGTTTACTCCGCACTGCCCCTCCCCTGTAGGTGATAGGGTGATAATATGTAGCCTATATGTTGACCCGACCTGTTAGTAATGTTCATGCAAAATTTGAAGTAAATCCATGCAGTACTTTTTGAGTTTATCCCGGACATACATACAGACAAACAGACAAAAATTTTAAAAACTATATTTTTGGCTTTGATATCGATTGTAGATCACGCCCCAAAGTATTCTTTTAAAAAAATATTCAATGTACAGTTTTGACTTTCCTACGATTTTATTATATGTATAGATATAAGCCGTAGGTACATCTCCAATGCAGCAGTCATAATATAATAGCGTGTTCGACCGTCGAAGCGTTGGGCAATTACTGTCTACATTACAATCCCGTACAATGATAAACTCGTAAAGCTACAAATGGCAAATACAGAAGAGAGTAATTCTGGGAACGACACATATAATAGGCTAGTTGACTAAAATTTTCAAAACGGTTTAATAATTTACCTTATTTGGTATCTTAACCAAAAAAACTATTTACTTTTGTCAAATAAGGTACATTTATAACAAAAAATTTGCGTTTTCAAATTATAATTTTAATCTACCGCCAAGAAAACGCTCTGTGCTGTCATGACGTCTAAATTGCAGCAGGGTGTGGTCATACATACATTACATAATCTGTAGTTTCTATGAAAATGTCAAAAACAATATGAGGTTTTACCACGATGTGACGTAACACTTCCTGATTTCCGTTTGCTGTCACATGACATATATTTTTTTTTTGAAATTATATCCAAAAAATATTATAAATCCTTATATTTAAAAATAAATATTTAAGTAAGTATATATGTTATCTACATATCACAATTAATCATCAGAAAGTACAATATTATATCCTATTCATTCCTAGCGACAAGCCGAAGGTGCGAAGGTTTGGTGATAAAGATTACGTCGATATATGCTTATTTTTTCATATGTGTATTAATATTATCTTCGTATGATATTATGATACGGCTAGTAGAAGTATTTTTTCAGATTACCATTCCGCACATATTGCAAAGATAGACTGATGTTCAACAAATACACCCACGATTAGCCAATTATTAATTCCCATTAAGATTTTTCCCCGTGTTGGTTCCGACTTCCGGCCTCCTTTGAAGAATAGACCAACTGCCGTTCAGCCAGATAGGTCGTAAAAGGCGACCGATTGGCTATGTGAGTCACTACCATCGTGGCTACTAGGTGGTAGAGTTCTGCATTGTCTCGTCCGGGTCTGGTACCTTACCTATTCCTCCCGCAATAGCGTCAGTGCTTGTCACTGTCGTGTTTCGGTTTGGAGGGTAAGGTAGCCGGTAAACTAATGCATGTGGCATTAGACCTCGCCACAAGATAGCAACGCACCATTAACATCTTTGGTGTCTATAGGCGATGGTTGACTCTTTCCATCAGGAGACCCATCTGCTTGTTTGCTATGATATAAAAAAAAATTCTTAGCGTAGAACTAAATTGTTGATAAATGAATAACAGCGAAACGGCAAAGATTACTAAAACAGAATGTACAGTTTGCGTGGTAACAACGAAAACATTACCCATATTTAAATTATAGAGTTTCTCGGGATCTTCATTTTGTTTAAAAATATTATTTCTAACTGTACAAATTAAGTGGATACAGTACCCGGCACTCTGTCATTATATTACTTTCGTCCAACCCGGATAAAAAAAAAATATTCACGGGAAAAATTGCACTTACTGATCTAACCCCAAAGTAAGCTAATTATTTGCTTGTGTTATGGGTATTAGTCAACGATACTAATACATAGAAATACATATATAAATACTAGAATATATATAATAAACACCCAAACCCGGAAATACAAACATTTATGCTCATCATACAAATGCTTGTCCCCGTCGGGGATCGAACCCGAGCCTCGTTGATTGCGTAGTCAGGGTCTCTAACCACTCGACCAACGGGGCGGTAAATCGAAAACCTCAATCAGAGTGCTAAGTGTGAGTTTTTTCTTTTCGCATTCGGTCGCATTCGGAGTGGTAAACGTGAGAAACCAGTTTACCATTAGGTGGCGCTGTACAAATCACATACAAATTCCTAGTAAAGTCGATACGCACTCACGATCGAATGCGAAAAGAAAAACTCACACTGAGCAGCACTCAGAGTGCTAAGTGTGAGTTTTTCTTTTCGCATTCGATCGTGAGCGCGTTCCGAGTTTACTAGGAATTTGTATGAGATTTGTACAGCGCCACCTAGTGGTAAACTGGTTTCTCACGTTTACCACTAGGTGGCGCTATACAAATCACATACAAATTCCTAGTAAACTCTAAACGCGCTCACGATCGAATGCGAAAGAAAAACTCACACTTAGCACTCTGATCTAAATACATTTTTATTGTCTTCACTTCATACGAATTTATGGCTTTAAATATTAATGCTGTCTTTTTTACATTGAACCCTTTAGAACGGTTTTGTCAATCTTCTATATATATATAAATGAATATTTGTCTGTAAGTCCTTTGTAGAATCGTAAACTATGCATTTTATCATATTGTGATGATCTATAGCAAAGTTGGTGCATGAGCCACGAGTTTCCGAGTAGGTAATGTAATCTTTCCTTCATATTTATTTTAGTTGGTAGTGTAATAACGCGCGCAGGGCACAGATAGTAGTGTAAATAAAAAACAGGTTAAACTTTTAAAAATAGTATTTAATTATTAAAATACAAATTTCATTATAACAATATTCGAAAATTATTCTTATTACATAAGGCGTAGTAAATGCAAGTCGGAATAGCAGCTTAAGACTTATTAGTACCACAGAATACACTGGATAAACATACATAAAACCTTTGGTATTGACATTGAAACTTATGCTACATTAATTCAAATAACTAAACATCTAACTAAAAAGGCAGAGCATATTTTAAGCCTAAACACAGCCTGTAAGTTAAAACACAAAGTATTAAATTTAAGTGTAGATATTCCAAAACCAATAAGAACATAAAAACAAAATGAAAAAAAATAATAGTGATGTGACAAAGGTTGGAACTTTCACATTCGCGAATATTTAATTCCAGTATTTGCAAGTGCGATATCGAAATAAAACGCGCAAGCAGACAGATTTGCAATTTCGTGTCTAATTAAAAAAAAGTATCTTCACGCCCGTATCCCCGAAGGGGTAGGCAGAGGTACAACAAGTGCTTAAGATACTTGGTTTCACAAATGTGATAGGTGGCAAGCCTGTCGCCAACCGGGCACTTTCCAATCCCGGGCAACTTTGTGTTTTTCAGAAAACTGAAAAAACACTTTTTTTCATGTGCCCGACCCGGGAATCGAAACCGGGACCTCATGTGGTCAACGCCAACGCTAGACCACTAGACCAAAGAGACGTCTAATTAAATTTTGGTTAAATCATTTTTTTTACTTACGGGACGCTTACAACTATTTTTAACTAATGTAGGTTAGATTATATTGTTGACGAGACTCAAAAAAAGGTAGGAACGTCATCTACGTTTCAAACCCACTAATATAGTAGCCTATACTTTCATTACGAAATGTGTTAGGTACATTTTATTACATACTAGCTGACCCGGCAAACGTTTTTTATATAATGTATCATCTGTATTACAGAGTCTACGAATAAAGTTTAAAAGTAATAGCACCAATCTCTTAGCAATTATTACAAAATATATTCGTTAAACACCTTAGCACTTCGCGAAATCCTATCCTACCATAAAACAAAAATCTATTCATGCAGAAATGTCCTTAAAGCAATATACCTTATTTCAATATAACTTAAAAAGGCTGACAAAATAGCATAGAAGCAGAAAAAGGCTCTTTTACTTAAGTTTAAAAAACAGGCTATAGTTAGACTTTGATAATATGAAGTTTACCGTAAAAATACCATAAAGATCCACTTACATTAAAATAATATATATAAAAAATATGAAATACAAATCTCATATTCAATTAAGTAGCAACATTTAAAACTATTATGGCAATAGAACCTTTTAAAATTATATTAGTTCTGGCATATTTGTAAGCGTAAAAGTCATTAAATAAGATTTAAAAACTTAATCACTAATAAAATATACTATCAGTGTTACAAGATCTGAAAAATTACTTATAAAAAGCAGAGTACAAAGAGTATAATAAAAATCTTAGCCCTCTGGTGGCCGAAAACAGAATTAAAAATATATAATTTTTAGATATATAATAAAAAAAATAGATATGTTGTTTTCGAAAACTATTACATTTAGTTTTGTTACACTAAAACTGTTGCATTCTAAATACAGAATTACTACTCATTTAGTAGCATTTATTTATACTGGCACACTAGATATAACCTTTTTTTAAGCACTTGTGTGTATGGCCATGAACAGTGGGTTATATTTGTACCACAAAAATAAATTACAATAATAAAACTACGCAGTAAATGATTTTGTAAAGGCTCTGAAAACATTTAAACAAATCAAAGCACCAGACATCAATTAGGTGCACTAGGCGCAAATAAATCCTGCATCGTTCATACGTTGGACGTGTGCGTGCCATTTAGATATTCGCCATTTTTATTGCTTTCCATCTACGTTTATTTGCACATTCCTCATATTTTTGTAGTACTTGTACTGCTTCGTTATCGTTACAGTATTAAGTCATTCAGATAATGTCGCAGCTCTAAAGTCAAAGTTATATTGTATTCAATTGATATTGACTACTGCGTAGACAATCCTAGAGCGGCATCTTTCGCTGGACTACTGTAACCCCAAAAAACTACTCACTCTCCTTGATATAATTTTATGCTCACATAAAAAAAACTAATACATTAGTATAAGTCACTTGCATGAGTACTGGCACAAAAAACTGATGTGATAATTTTTCTATATATTTTTATAAAATAGAGATTCAATCACCGTAACTACAGTGTAACGTAATTATTTGAGATTCAGTTTGCATGCTGATGAAGATTTTTAATTCTGATTAATAGTGTAACAGTAGAAAAACAGAAACGGACAAAAACTAATCAGAATTTTGTGGGTTATTGCGAGTAAAATCAACATCGCCCTTTTTGTAAAACGAATGCGCGCCATTCAGATGTTCGCCATGTTTATCAGTTAAGGTGAGGTATTTTAACGCGCGTAAATTCTATAGGAAATAGGCGGCGCTATTTGTTCTGAAAACGCTGGGAAACGTGTTAATTTTCGGATAACTAAATATAGGACTTCAGTTGAAAACCAAAATTTAGTGCATTTTTTTGTGTATTTAAGACTAAATATCACTATATAAAAATCATGTGGAAGATTAGAAATACTATTAACAAATTATTTGTTTTAGAGATTTTTTAGCCTGTTTTCGGAATTTTATATGATCGAGTAAAGTACATTATATCATGTAATAAGTTAGCACATTCCTTAGATAATATCTTCAGGTATTTCGTGTAATTTTTGTAAAATTGTTGTTTAACAATCAATGTAAAAAAACGTGATTTAGCAAACCAGTTTTTAACTTCCCACTACGTACGTAGACTAACTACGTAGAGTAACTTCCTTATTACTGATTTTATCCCGATTTTCGAAAACCGAGTATTCACCAGATGTCCACATTTTAAGGGTCCTTGGAATCTTTACCGACTATTTTTACGACGAAGTCAGTATGTCTGTATGTATGTATGTGTGAGTGTGTGTGTATGTGTGTGTGTGTAAAATTGTTATTTAACAATCAATACAAAAAAACGTGATTTAGCAAACCAGTTTTTTCCCGTTTTTCCCGATGCCTCATCTTAACGCAAAACATATGTTTGTTTCCACCTGTGACTTTACTTATTTACCTAAGCATTTATTGTTATAACAGTAGATATTTTGAAAATACTAAATATTGACAAGATTCAATCAAAAAAATTTGTATAGAAATCTGAAACCAATCAGAAGAAATGTGATTATTTTTTTTTGTTAGTTTTTTTTGTGTGATTTTTTACATCAAAATATAACAAACACGCAAATGGCTGTCAATTCGTTATAATCGTTGTTATTATAATACTGATAAAATGTTGAAGAATAATTATCAAATGAGTGAAATTCAAGATGTCATAACGGTGGAAGTAAATCCATCTAATGTCTGCCATTCAAGCATCAATGCTTGTCATCTTTGTTCCGGTTTAGAAGATACGGTAGCCGGTATACCAATCCATGTGACATGAAAATGCCCTCACATGGACGGCAAAGCTCCATTAACATCTTTGATGTCTATAAGCTAATTGTATCTTTTAATCAGGAAATCTATTCGCTTGTGTATCTAATGGTATAAAAAGTTAACAGCTGTAACATTTCATATAATTTTTATAACTGAATTAATGTCAATTATGAAACAATCAGTTTTAATGCAACAATACCCATAAGCACCAAGTATACTTAAAATTCATCGTGTCTAGCTAGAGCCTCCCCAAAGTCCGTGGCCTGCGAGCCCACGAACAAATCGTACTTATCTAGAATCTCGGCCTTGGTCAGTTTCTCGTCAGCGTCGGAGTCCGCCTCGAACACAAGATGGCGGGCTTCCGCTTCCGCATGGTCGAACTCAGGAGGCGCTATCCAGTCCTTCACTTCCACTTCATCCATGAACCCATCTTTATTTGTGTCCCTGTCAAATTACATTAAACATCTCAAAGCCTGCATTGTTTTTATTGTAAGTGTATGCGTTGGAAGAGAAATAAAACGTTCGAGGTTCGAGTGCCAACTGATTGTATTAAAGAAATAAAATAAATATCGCTAGACAAATTACACGAATTGATCTAACCCTAAAGTAAGCAAATTATTTGCTTTTGTTATGGGGGTTAGTCAACAACGATACTAATACATAGAAATACATATATAAATACTGTTACATACATAATAAACACCCAAACCCGGAAATACAAACATCTATGCTTATTACACAAATGTTTGTCCCTGTCAGAAATCGAACCCGAGCCCCCTCGATTAGTGGTTAGGTTCACTAACCACTCTACCAACGGGGCGGTCAATTTATTTCTAGTAGTCATTTAAATTGAGAGTACACAGATTGCTAACCCCACAGTATTACAATAGTTACAGCATTATAATAGTTAAAACGTTAAAGAGTGACTCGGTATTTGGCTGCGATATTAGAATCATAAGTTAAATTTCGCCACATTGAACCATCGAAACGAACGAACGAGTACACGACATCGACACGAATCAATAAAAGTCGACGATAACACTTAGCTGAAAGAGCATTGCCTGACCTGAAGGAAAGGCGACTGTTGGTTTAATCCAAGCCGTACCACTGCCTTACCGATTCCTGCCATATGCCTCAGTGCTTGTCACTGTTGTGTTCAGAATTAAAGAATAAGGTGGATGATAAACTAATGCATACGGCATTATGACCCCGACACAAAGAAAACAACACAACATTAACAGCAGCTAGCTTGTTTGCTATCTTATAATGAAAAAAAATCGCATATGAATGTCAAATTTAGCTATGGAAGAGCAAGATCATGTGACACAACGATTTTGTAAAATACTGTAGGTACTGTCGATTCCAACACTTTCATAGCAAGATACATATGTAAAATAACGATGTGGAAATAAAGATGATTTGATATTGATATAACCGCTCATAGCTACACAAAGGCTCAACAGATTTTCATAAATGATACATTCATTTCTAGATTCATCTTAATGTCATAAGTGTCACTAGTACATAGAATCTTTAAAATATAAAGATGTATTTCATGCTCTTTAATGGCGAGTTACAATTTTATATGAACCTTGAGTATGATATTCAATTGAAAATAAATGACTTGATTGAAAATTAAAAAGGATGCAATGCAAATACATGCATGCGCACATTTTTTTATTGTTAATATTGAATACCCACCGGTATCCTGTAAACTGTTCCCGCTCTTGCTTGACCCAATCTGGCTCATCTTCCTCGGATTCCCCCTCCTCTGGCTTATACATGTCTCCAATGTACTCTTCTAGTGATACCTTTCCATCCTGATAAACATATATACCGTTTTAACCACTAGACTCCCGAAGTGGCAAATATTAGACATTATGTATGACAATTCCATGTACTGTCACTCTTAAGGCAAAATTTGCATTTGAATTTAAACTTTAAACTTCTAATTATAAAGACTAATGTTGTATAAAAAAAGTCTTTGACGTTTATTCTATGATAAAATATCTGTCATGTCAAATACGTAAACTAACATCTACTATTGTGGTTTATTTTACTTCAGCCACTTTTGATCATTCGTCCGGACCATGTGTGTGTTTTCAGTTTTTTAGTGGTATAAAATTGAATTGTGTTGTTTTACGGTGCATTTCTCTCATGTAAGCACTGTTTTTATTAGAAAGGTCGTTTAATTGTCCTATTTGGATAATTTATTGTAAAAAATATATCGTGATAGCCAAAAATAAAGTCATTTAGAAATTCATTATTTTTCAAATGATTTTTGCAACATTTGTTTGTAAATATAAAAACTACTTTGTCGATTACTTTATTTTGGACCCTAATAGATAGAAGATATATCAATTGATACACACTCGTTTACAGAATGATAAAATATGGCTTAATTGTAGAAAAAAAAAGGTTTTTTTCCAATGAGTCACGTGAGTCGCCATTCCCGCCAAAAGGCGAGTGATGAGTTTTGGTACTTAAATTTGCCCTTGCGTGTCGAAATTTCAAGAGGTTAATATTTATTCTATAATTATTTCTTTATTAGTTTGATTTTCAACTTAAATGAAAACGTATTGAAATGTTATTACTTAATGTGATTATATTAATATGTTAATCTAATTGATTTTAATCTTTCTTCTCACTTTCCTGCAATCTATGGGAGTGATATTGTGAAATGCAATGGAAGTTTGTGAGAAGGGATTTGCGCGTTATTTGAATTAACCAATGAACGCGTGCTATTTGATTGACCAAGGTACGCTTGCTATTTGATTCACCAATGTACGCTTGCTATTTGAATTGACCCATGAACGCGTGCTATTTGAATTGACTAATGAGTGTGCACTATCTGAACTTACAAATGGGCGCGCACGGAGGTAGAATGGGCCATCAGACATTAATTGGTACACAATTAATCGCTTAAATGTCAGATGTTCCCCCGTGTTAGATCTGGGCTCCTTTGAAGAATAGACCAACTGCCGTTCTGCCAGGCAGGTCATAAAAGGCGCCCGATTGACTATGCGAGTCACTACCATCGTGGCTACCAGGTGGTAGAGTTCTGCATTGTCTCGCCCGGGTCTGGTACCACCACCTTACCTATTCCTGGCGCAATAGCGTCAGTCAGTACAGTAGTTCCGGTTTGGAGGATAAGGTAGCCGGTAAACTTATGCATGTGGCATTAGACCTCGCCACAAGATAGCAACGCACCATTAACATCTTTGGTGTCTATAGGCGATGGTTGACTCTTTCCATCAAGAGACCCATCTGCTTGTTTGTTATCTTATGATATAAAATAAATATGTTACCCATCATATGTAAGTACCTTATCCTTGTCAATATCTTCCATTGTCTCGAGAACAACGATATCTCTCATGCCGGTGTGATCTTCTGGGTGGAGAAACCAGGCGAATTCCGTGCGATTTAAAGCATCATTTTTATCGAGGTCTGGAAAATATTATAACACGAGATGTAATAAACAATTAAACAATATTATGATATGATACAAATTGACTGGTGATAGACTGTCCGTATTGAATGACACGATAGTTAATGATCATAATATGAAACAAATGATAATATAGTAAAGTGAATAAATAAAAAAAAATGTTTATTTTTTTGAAGTGAAAACTTCTTTAGGCGCGTTGAGCGTTTTGGTAGAGGGTAAAATCCTCGGTTCGCGTCACCGACATGCTAATGATAATAGTATATCTATAGCTATGTTTTGCATATAGTTTTAATTACTCTCAACTTAATAGTTCCGTTTTTACTTCTATCGGCAGTCCCACGACTGCTACTGTTTTTTTTTTTAATTTATTCACTTTATGTTGCCAAATTAGTGCAGTAAGTCACGCGGTCTAATTATGAAGCCAAATTAGTGTAGTAATTAAAAAAATATGATCTCCGCGCGGGCGACAGCTGCGCGCTAGTTATTCTAGTAGCGATTTTGGAAAATTGCTATAGTGAACAATGTACTTCAATACATAGTGTCCGTACATAAACATTTATTTGATAATTAAGTCCGACTTTAAGTTCGTCCTATTTTTTTACATATTCAGTATCAGAATCGAGTACTAAACACTCCTACAATATGTACCGTCTTTTATCAGATAACCTGTATACAGATAGCATAATAATTATTCTTCTGAGCGTGTGTATCTTACTAAGGTCTTAAACGGCAGGAGAAATTTTGATGAAATTTTACTGTGTGTTCACTGTGTAAATTTTACTGTGGATTCAAGAATGGTTTAATTTCAAAATTGAACCTGATGGCGCTGCGATCCAATAATATCCTATTTGACGCTTTCGCAGCTAAATTGCTGAACCAATTGTGATGAAATTCGGTAACAAGATAGTTGAAGAACCGTGGTCAAATATATGCTAAATTTTTAAATATACCCCTTAGTGGCTGGAATAAGAAAGGAAAGTTTGTATGAAATACTGTATAAATGACCTTGTGCTGGTCCAGCCTCCTTTGAAGAATAGCTCCGTTTATGAGACAAGCAAGAGCCATAGACTTATCAAACTGCTCTCGTGAATGATATTTAAAAAAAGTAGCTTCACAGCCATATCCCTGACGTGATAAGCACAGCTACAACAAGTGCACCCACAATTAGCCAAAGATACTTAGTCCCAATGTATATATATAATAGGTGGCAAGCCTATCGCCAACTGGGTACTTATCCGGGGCAATGTTGTTTTTATCAGAAAACTGAAAGAACACATTTTGAATTGCCTGACCCGAGAACCAAATCAGGGACCTAATGTGGTCAACTCGCACACCAGACCACTAGACCACACATGCGATCAAATATATGTATGTGACACATAAATAATATAATGTACAATGATTTATTATTATACTAACCAGCATAATGCCACCTCCTTCTGTCTCTCTTTAGTAAGTTGGCATATGTAAATCCTTCTGTGTTGGATTTCAGTTCACTTTCACTCATTTCATCCATAAATCCATATACATTTTTTCTGTAAGACTGTAAAAATATTTGCTATTACTCTATTTAGTAGTACAACAAAAACTTGTACAATGTAATATATATATGAGGACAAAAATGTTATGAATTAAATATTTAAATAAGATGTAACAAAACATATTTTTACTCAATGTACCTGTAAAATTTTATTTATATTTTATATACAACATGCCGCTATAATAACGACATTAAATTAACACACATATGCGGTCTCATATGACCCTATTTTAGATGTTTAAATTTGATAAAATATTTATATTTATTTAAGTAATTAAAATTTACTAAAAAAACAATTTTGAACAACCTATATCTTCCTCACGTAGACACTGCAGCGCATATTCGCATCAATTAAATCAAACACAATGAATCAATGAAAAAATGAAAAGGGAATACTGTGAGTATGAGACACTAATAATTGTCATAGTGAAATGCTAGAAAGAGATTAGACATGCGGGCGGTACGCCTTTGTCGTGTGTGAGAAAAGATAGCCTTTGCGGCCGTCGCATAATGTTTATTTATTGTTATTGAGTATTTTGTTTTACCGTTCTATTTTTCGATTTTTTACTTTTTAGTGCGATCCTGACCGGTGTCCTTGACATACTTTTTATTCGCTCGCCGAAAACATTAAATTGTAAATTTTTCGCGAAAAAGACGCTTACCTTTTGTTTTTATTATTGTTATTAGTTTAGTTAGACAGTGCTTAGGTTAATGTATTGCGATCAGTTTGTATTTATTTGTAATATCGAAATATTTACTACGATAAGGACGCTTGCTTGTGTTATTATTATTGTTACTTGTTAGTGAGTATTTGTGCTCTTCGTCATGTCGAATGCACATCAATATTACACTGCAGCCGAATATACGGACATGGTTTTTTGTTACGGTGAATGTAAGTAATAATAACATAGTGATGAAGCATCACCGCCATATTGCGAAGGTACCTAGAGGACCGTGTTTTGTTACTACGGTGCCGCAGGGTACCTTCACCGCCAAAGAAATAAGAATTTCGCAGCTCGCTCGTTGCGACGTTGTCGCTACAACACGCACGTTTCAATGTGCTGTTGCCGCTGCAAGCTCCGACGTGTGTGGTGAGTAGGAAACTTCATGAATGAATCTATAGCGTAGTGTTATCATTTTGGATGTTTTATTCATTATTTAGTTTGTTTGAAAAAAAAAGAAGTTAATTTACGACACTTTTTAAAAAATTTTTTTTTTATGGTTATGATCACTAGCCCTACTTGTGTGTTAAATTAATGTCCCCATTATAGCGACACGTTGTATATTATATTACTCTATAATAATCGAAAGAATAATAATTGATGTATTCAACTAAGATCACAATTACATTTATGTGACAATTGTATGTGCAAATAAAAAATTATGTGTACTTAATTAAATGGAATTTGACAGACAACTGAGAAAATTTTTAGCACAATTATGTTAATTGAATAAATGCAGTGGTTATGTGGCTATCATTTTTTATTTTCCACTGCTGGAACAGAATATAATAAAAGATTATTTGAATATGGTTTTAGTCAGTAAAACTTGTTGAAGAAACTTAAAGAGGAGTGTTAAATCCATACTATGTCTGTCTATCTGTCTGTGTGTCTGTTACGTTTTCACTGCTAAACTGCTGGACCGATTTTCATGAAATTTGCCATGATAATAATTGAAGATCTAGGGTCAAACATAAGCTCATTTATTTCAAAAATCAACCCCTATAAGACTGAAATAGGGGATAAAAGTTGTGTGAAAAACTATCTACACAACATGTTAATCTACTCATGGACAAAGCTGAGCAGGTCAGCTAGTCTACACATAAACGTAATAATTGATGTTGACATTTCTTTTAAAATTTTAAATAAATATAATATATATACTAATATATAGAAAGACAAAGCCATTTACGGCAATTTTGGCCCAAATTATTAGTGTCAAAAGTACAGTCAAATAATTGCATGCATCGGTTGAGCTGGTGGGATGTATTAGCCATTTTGTTGTTTTTTCTTTGCTTAAAATATGTCCAGGTTGTGTGATAAAAATATTGAAAACATAGTTTGTTAATAGGACCACTCAATACACATTATGGGCTTTATACTGTTGGCCAATCTTGGGTAAAGTAATTGCACCTCTGCCTTCCTCTTCAGTGATACGAGTCAATGTGTAAAGTAAATAAAAATCAAATCAAATTTTACCAATACGCACATAGCTGTACTTATAACAAACAATACAATCAGCAGTTATACTTTCATCCAATGAAAAAATGAAGGTTAGTCTAATACATATTAGATTGATAACCTCAATTTTTTTATTGCAGTCTAACATGTTTGTATGTAATAATTATTGGAACTGGATAATATTTGAGTATGATAAATAGACCATTTAGGCATTTAAGCATGTGTATTATATTTCACATATGTATCTTTGTTTTTTCATGAATTTCTCGGGAACTAAAAGCCATATTATCAATGTCTTTTAAAAAGTGTTACAATATGATTTTTTTCTTTTTTACTGTATTTGTGGCTTTTTTTTTGTTTTATTGGTACTTTTGTTCTTTTATTGTATATGTATAGCATGTGTGGTAAATAAAACAATTCTTACTGTTATATCAAGATTATTATTTTTGATTTAAATCAAGTGTATTCCAACTTAGAGAACACTTTAATTTTCACAAAATCGAGCTCTAGTTTGCAGATATTTGAAGTCAGTTTAACTTTTTAAATTACTTTTATTTTTGTTGATATTTTATATGGACTTACAACTATATCAACCTCTTGTTGTATTCATTTGTACAATATATAAAATGATGTTTTTACATTATATCAATATTCTTATTTAAAAACCAACCTCCCAAGAAATAAGTTCATCATTGTTAGGATTGTGTTGTTTCCAATGGCGGTCCACATCCTCCTCTATGTACCGTTTCTGTGTGTATCGTATCCAGTCTTTAAGTTCCACTAAACTAACAAATCCATCTTTGTCAGCGTCTATTTTGTCCACGATTAACCTGCAATAAATAGAGGTTGATGTGATAAAGGTTTGCTGAACTTTGATAAGTCTTATCTTTCAACAAAAAAATTTGGGACACTTATAAAGAACAGGCGCCCAACTTGATAGACTGTTTAATAAAATAATTATTATTAAACTGCATTACTTTAAAAAGGAATATGTGAAAAACCTGTAACATCTATGTGTTTTTAGCACCAATCTATACATAGTATGGTACATGGCCTAAGTGATCTAGCAGTATCAGCTTCTGTTTAAATACATGTACTGCATTCAAATCTTTGGTTGGGCATTCAAATCTTACAACAATTTGGGGACATATCCAGTCTCAGATGAATTATGTTTACCAGAACACTATTCTGGCTCCCTTTGAAGAATAGACCAGATGCCGTCCTGTCAGGCAGGTTCGTTAGAGGTGAACGATTGGCTATGCAAATCAGTACCATTGCGGCTATTAGATGGAAGTTCTGCATTGTCTCATTCAGGTCTAGTACCACCGCCTTACCTATTCCTGTCACAATAGCGTCAGTGCTTGTTGTAATATATGTGTATAGAGGGTAGTTGTGGGACCAACATCACTATCAATCATCAATAATCAGTTGCGAATTATATTTGACAGCTAAAGCCACGAACATAGTTAATTATTTATAAAAACCTTCCTAAATCCCGAACTTCCTTACTTAACACTTGTCACTGTCGTGTTCCTGTATGGAGGGTAAGGTAACCATTAAACTTGTACATGTGGCATTAAGACCTTGCCACAAGGATAACAATGCACCATTCATACACATCTTTGATGTCTATAGATGATGCTTGTCTCTTTCCATCAGGAGAGCCATCTCCTTGTTTACTTGATATAAAAAAAGAAAAACTGAAAAACAAATTTAGTATTAATTGACCTGACCTAACCAATAATTGACCTGACCAATAATTTGAACCCAGAACCTCATGCATTAATACTGAAGCTGGCACTGATAGATCCAAATCTAGTGTGTACACTGAGTGGGCACCGCTGGACCATTGAGACAACAATTATTCATCATTCAAAAGTAATATAATTTGAGTAGCAAGTTTATTTCTTAATTTGAAAAAATGTATTATTCATTATGATATTAAACTGAGCCATGTGTAAATTGCCTGCTTTATTTAACCTACATAGTTCAAGAGTGGATGTTTGCACAGATCATCTTACATGATAAATTGTTATGTTAGTTTACCAAAACAGTACAGCCCGTTATCTCATTGATGATAGCACTTTTACAAGCTTGCAATTTAACAACTAATTTAATACCATTCCAATCTATGTTATTAAAACTTATTTATTAATTTCTGTTATTTTTTACAAACATTGTGTCAATTTTTTTTATTTATTACAAAGAACACAAAAAATATATTTATTATTTATTTACTACTAGGGTCATTCCATGTCAAATCGACCAATAGTTGGAATCGACCCCTTTCGATTTGGATGATTTTTGTCAGAAGTTTTCTTTTATCATAAAACGAAGTTCTGCCAAAGGAAAAAAATAAAAAAAAATTTTTCGAAAGATATGCAGATTCAAAATTTTCCGATTTTTTCAGTCTTTCAATATTGTTTTTGCAATATCTCGAATGCTATTATAGATACATGAATGGGCTTTCGTTTGTTTAAAAGGGGACACTTGGGGCTTTTGATAAAAAAATATTTTGGAAAAAAATTTTGAAAAATGCTAAATTTGTAAATTTTTTAATTTTTGAAAATCGTCAAAAATGAAGACTGCCATGAAAATTTTGGCTCAATTTTTTTTGTATGATACCTTGTAATGATCTTAAAAGATACTGAAATTTTTGGATAGGGGTTTTTTTATTTTAAAAAAAATATGAATTATTGAATTTCAAAAAAAAATTTTTAATTTCAAAAAAAAAATATTTTTGTTTTTTGCGACTTCTATACAGGTTAAAGTTTAAAGTAAAAAAAAATTTTTTATTTTTTTCCTTTGACAGAACTTCGTTTTATGATAAAAGAAATCTTCTGACCAAAATTCATCCAAATCGAAGGGGGTCGATTTGACATGGAATGACCCACTATGCAAATAAAATTATTCTTATTATAGTAATTAACGATGTATATAGGTTCATCTACATAAATAAAATTTGCCTTAGGGGACATCCACAAATTACGAGTTGTTTAGGGGGGAGAGGGGGGTCGAGTCAAATCTCATCTAATCTTACATTGGGGAGGCGGGAGGGTCACAGCAAATATCACACAATTTTTTTTCTGATTGAAACAAAAAAAAAATTTACTATTTTGGTTCATTATTCAGATTGTACATGCTTAAGATTCAATCTTAAGTGTAATCGTAATAAAATTAAGATCCCCTCACGGATTGTCACAAGACGAGCTAATGAGTTACTGTGCGCAAGTGCCAACGGGTTAGAGTGGCTAGATTAGAACGAAGTTGAAGGAGCAAATCATTTTACTGAAAATCATATGAACATGTTGGTTCCAATAGTCTCTTGAGACCGCGCATGATTCTCCATGGCTTGAATTAGAGTAGATATTCTATTTTTAATTGCAGTAGATACGATTTAAGTATTCTATTGTTAAATTTTTATTACACTTTTAACTCTCAGCAATATTGATTACTAGTCTTAACTAGACGTAAATAAAAGCACAAACCAAATTTTTTTTCATTTTACAATAACAATCTAACACGTTTACGTATTTAAGAAACCCACATTTTGAAAAATCTCATGTGAGATTGGGGGATGGGGGAGAGGATGGTTGAATAAAATCTCAGGACATCTCACCAGGGGAGGAGGGAAAGACAGAAAAATTAAGAAAACACCTCACGTAATTTATGGACGCCCCCTTAGACATTCATGTTTTACTTTATATTTGTAATAGTTTAAACAATATACCCGTTCCCTTCTGGACTAGGCAGAAAGAACTGAATGCCATACATCAGAGTTCAGACACATTTACTTTGTTAGACTAATGTAGAATTTGATCATGGTACATTAGTCATTGCTTCTCCCATAACCTACATACATCCTCATTTGTGTTGTATATAGTAGAAGTGAAGTTTAAAGTTGTTTCAAATATCGTAAATATTTGGATTAGATAATGCAGCCAGTTTGTAAATAACAACTAATTATATAATGCCATATAAAACTTGTCTTATATGCTTTTATTCTACTTCCATCACACATGCAGTGATCTAATCATATTTTGCAAAAAAAAAACCTGCTACAAGGAGAGAGCTTTTTAATTTAATACCAATCCATTAGGCACAATACACATTTCAACGAATGCTGTGACTACAACATGTACCATATACATGCTACTTTTGATTTTAAAAAAGTAGTCACAAAACCATTTTTGACATTTTCAATAAAAACATATTTCTACTAAAATTAAACCTATAAAAAATAATTAATTTATATTTTTTACTATATATTAACATAACCAATAAAAAATATATAATTTCTCTTCATATGAAAATTGAATTCCTAGTATTTCATCATTTGTAATACAGTAAAACTGCAGCAACCAACTTCCCATTTCCTGCACCTCTGAAACCCAGCGTCAGATTTTCACCAAATTAAAATGGAATCACACGGGCAGTATACCCCCCCAAACAAAAAAAAAGAATATTAAAAATTGGCTCATAAATGACCAAGTTCTAAAGTAACAAACAGAAAAAAAACACACATCCAAATCGAAAACCTCCTTTTTGAGAAATCAATTGAAGAGTACATTACATACCCTAATCTTCGTTTACTCTCTTCAGGTGGAAGTTGGTCAAAAGTCTTTGCCTGGTCTTCACCCAAAAAAGCATCATGATCAAACTGTTTATTGTGGTGTTCATTCCTGTAATGTTCTGCATCAGAGAGATGATCCATCATTCTTTTTGTGTCTTCAGGATTGGGAACACCAGCAAAAGCTGCCGATATAGTTAGAACAACAAATAATGTTGTCAACATTTTGTCTGAAAAAAAAATATTGGTAAAAATAGAATTATTTTACAATGTCATTTAGTTATTTCAAAAACAGTTACTAAAAGATTTTGTTAACTAGTCGTTAGAACTGATTTTTGTATAATTAACTATCACTTTATATACTAATTAAATCTTATTACTCATAAAAATCACACAAAGAGAATCGGCAAACTCTCATACATCGCAATATCTGACTAGCCTATTTAAATGAAAAATATCTAGTAAAATACAGCATCTATTTCTAAACATTAATAAACAAAGGCTTTCTTCCTTGATTCCCGGAACTTAGAGAATTTTGATTTTATATATCCTAGAGGTTGCCTTGTGTGACGGTAGTGGGTAATATGACAATTTAAATACTAATTTTCAAAACAGAGTACCTGTCTGTGAATAATATTGACAAAAATATTGCAGTTTACCAACGAAACCTGCGTGGGTTTTACATTCACTGCAATTGAAATTGTACATAAATACAAAAAGTAGCGAAATTAAGCAAATTAGTAACAATTTTAAACAATGTCTACGCTGCGTGTCCACAAAATACTTTTTAATATTATTATCTATACGAGTGTCTTAACTCTTACCGTATTACGATGCAAATCAGTGTTGTCAGCATGGATTTTTTAAAATACTAAGTCAGACTAATTTTTTTTTTTTTTTAATAATACCGATTCTCTAAATAATAAATATTATTTAGAGAATCGGTAGAAAATTCAGGGGATGTTAAAAAATATGTATTAATTTAGTCTCCTTAACTATTCATTTAATCTATTTAACAGTGGGTAAACACCAGTGGGATAAAGTACGAATGTTCTGTACCTAATGCTAATTTTACTCTTTATTGTAAGAAATATTCCTAGTACATTTTTAAAAAGCATACTCCTATTAAAATAATTTTATTTAGAATAATAAATACCTAGAGTACAAAAATATTCTACTAATCTTAGCGAAAACTAGCTGTTGCCTGCAACTTCACCCACGCGGATTTCGTTTACTCCGCACTGCTCCTCCCCTGTAAGTGATAGCGTGATAATATGTAGCCTATATGTTGACCCGACCTATTAGTAATATTCATACAAAATTTGAAGTAAATCCATGCAGTACTTTTTGAGTTTACCCCAGACATACATACAGACAAACAGATAAATAGACAAACAGATAAACAGACAAATAGACAAAAATTCTAAAAAAAATATATTTTTGGCTTCAGTATCGATTGTAGATCACGTCTCAAGTATTCTTTTAAAAAAATAATCAATGTACAGTTTTGACTTTTCTACGATTTTATTATATGTATAGATATAGAATGGCAACATTTAGTTTACTGCATAAAACAAAATATTGTTTGATTGTAGTCAGTTTACTTCCCTTTAAAATGAATATTTTAATCTGGGAAATAAGGCTATAGTTTTTAATTTTAAAATGTGAAACATAAAAAAATAATTGCATAAATACAATTGACATTTGAAGATGATACAGGAAACAAAGATACATTTTTATGTAAGATAGACAGGTACTGGTAAAGATAAAGGTAGACTCGAGTATTACATCCTCGGCAACATTAAGTTATATCATTTTAAAATTGTACACAGTTGTGAAAAAAAAATTAATATTTCATTGTAATAACAGATATTTTCATCATAACAAACATTTATCTTCCTGCCAAACAGTTCATTAAAGGCAAACAATCGGCAAAATATATCACTACTATTGTCCATAGGTCTACAGGTTACCACTTTATTGAGAGAGACTGCTAATCTATCTCTTTTATTCTATTGAAAAAAGCTTTGATGTATAGTGCGCGCGGAACTAGTTGGCCGCGCCATACGTAATACGTAATACGTAAGGCGCGGCCAACTAGTTCCGTGCGCACTATACACAATAAGTATCTAATATTTTGAAAACAATACTGATTTGATTTCTATAGATCAGGGCTGTCCAATCCAGATACCATCCTGAGCTAATATGAATTACCAGAGACTTGGGGCCACAAAGTCAACTCACTTTTCAAATAGGAAAATGCAAATTCATTGAAGGAAAATTATTAAACAAACATAAAACCGTAGAAGGTGAGCTTATCTGGTATTGAAAATTCCTACATCTTACATGCACGAAGAAGACAGTTCACTTTTAAGCATGGTGCGATGGATTAAAAACACTTTGCAGGCCACACAATTACAAGCAGTGGTCTGCATGCGGCTTGCGCGTTGGACAGCTCTGCTCTAGATTAAATTTAAAAAATATTTATCTTAAATAATATTAAACTTAACATTTGCATAATAAATTGAATTAATATTACCTACTGAAAAAAAAATTTCTTGGAGATTTTTTTTGTCTGTATGCTCACATTTATCCTATTTTTTAAATTCCTACTAAGAATTCTCATAAAAGCTTAGCTAAAAAATATGCCTACAAGTCACATTGAATGTTTTAGCAATAAGTTGTTAGGGTTGTATTGTATTCAAGGTGTACACACCCTGAAAACAACTTATTGCTATTCTGCAAACACGAAAACCCTAAATTCATAATTGCACTATGGACATGGAAGCCACTCACAAACAAATATAGCAATATATGAAGGGTTTGGGTTATACAAACAGGATTCTGCCTACATGAATCTAGGCAAATGGTTTGGATTATTCTAACAGGTTTCTGCCTACATAACGACAAGTTAGAAAACAATTTCGACTTAATAAATAAGATTACCTATCGTGTTAAGTCGTGTGAAGTGTTTAATAAAGTTCTAAACCTACTCGCAGTAGTGATGTAGCATCAAATATACTTTGATAAACCGGCTGACAAAGATGATATCAAATTATCGCTTGCTTTACATAAATAAGATTCGACTTACCAACATTAAGCAACCAAATAACAAGTATATTGAACAACCTACACACAGGAAAATATAATAAAGTAAGTTATTAGATAAAACACACCGAGAAATAAAATTAGATTGCCACGTCAACAAATCCAACGCTAACTTCCTAGTTCCGTTCGTATTAAAATGTCACAGATTCCAACATTGAACATTTCACTCCTGAGTCCCTTGTCAAAGCTGAGTCCTGACTTCTCCCTCTAAGTTCTAACCTCTTTAGATACGTTACATCAGCGTCGCGAACGTTGCCTACATATGATTTTGACTTTGCACACATTTATAATTTTTGTATGGGTGTATCGTTCATCAATACCAACCATAAATATTCTAGGACAATTAAAATGACCTGACCACACTGCTTATCCGAAATCCGCCAATCACCGCTCACGACCAGTCGGAGTCGACACCAGTCGGCCGCCATTGGCTAAACGTTTGCTATAGATTAATGGATGTATTCCAAGGAACTTATATACTATAACTGGAATTGTTACGAAGCAATATTTGAAAAATAAAAATGTACTTTATTTCGTAACAAATAAAGTTGACATTTGTTTCTTACATAACAGAGGGGAAAAACGTTCTGAGCAAGACAACGACAAGAGTGGATGTTGTCCCTTTCTTGCAATTGCCAGTGTAAATAAAACTATCTAGATGGTAGATTTTTACACATTCGGTAATCGTTAAATCCTTTTTACTCATACACTTCGATAAATAAATTAGCATAAAATGTATTGTAATTAACATAGTGAGTTCTAAAATGTGCTTATTTTAATTATTACGTAATTAATTATGCAACGCAAAAACTGTTTCTCAAATTAGTAGAATTACTTAGTAGTAATTTGCAAACTACGCATAACCACACTTATATATGGCGATTGGCGCTTTATTTAGTAGAAAGAGACACACTCCACTCATGTCGTGGTACTCTTCGGAACGATTTTGAAGCGCGTGTAAGCATTCCGGGTAGAATGTAACTTCCTTGATGTATTCTGAACAACAGCTAACATAAGACATCTTACTCAGACCTGATAAAGTAAACAAAATTATATTCTGAGCTTCATTGAAATGAAATAAAAAATATTTACTTGCAAGAATATGAGTTTTACAAGTTATTAAAATAATCAAAAGTTACCAGCGTATTCTACCATAGTATGGCGTGCAAATATTTAAAACTTGTCACATTCTATGTGATTCAATAATGTATGTACTACTTATTTACATATTTCTTAATATTATTTACATTAATAATTTTATGTATTGAATTTAAATTTTATCAAATCAATTTTATTTACATTATACATTAAACAAATTCAAGGAATATTTTAATTTTTACTAGCTCTTGCCAGCGACTCCGTCCGCGCGGACTTCGTTTACTCCGCACAGCACCTCCCCGCTAGGTGATAGCGGGATAATATGTAGCCTATATGTTGACCCGACCTGTTAGTAATATTCATGCAAAATTTGAGGTAAATCCATGCAGTACTTTTTGATTTTACCCTGGACATACATACAAACAGACAAACAGACAAAAATTCTAAAAACTATATTTTTGGCTTCGATATCGATTGTAGATCACGCCCCAAGTATTCTTTTAAAAAATATTCAATGTACAGTTTTGACTTTCCTACGATTTTATTATATGTATAGATAGCCAATTTTGACTAGTCGATATTTTAGATTTAGATCCGGTAGAGGAAACTCAGCGGGTTGTTTCGGTTTTCTTATGATTTACGAATTGTATATGTTTAATTACAATATAATAAGAGGTTTTTTAGTAAACATTTTAACCTAGTAAAAAAAATCACTCAAATTATATAATACTGTCGTCGCTGCTCCTGACAAGTTCCATTATACGATATTTGTATGGTTTTGGAAACAACAAAAAACGTATTATTAAATTAACAAATAGTCTGTTTGTTATTTAATAACAAATAATAAATTATAAAATTACTAGTCTATGTGTTAATTTAAAAACAAACATTAAGTAAACTAATAGTCTTTTTAGTTAATTTAATAACACGTTTTTTGTTGTTTACCAAAATCTTAAAATATCACAAAAAATTGAACTTTGCAGGTGCAATATGTTTTTTCTATTAGTAAATCAAATAACTTTTTGCGAAATTTATTTAAAGATATTGATTTAAAACTATAAGGAATATGACTGAATATATTAATTGCCATACAAAATTGTATTTTTCTATAAACATTGAGTTTTTTGCAAGGCACATTTAACTTTCTTCTATTTCTAAAGCATATGTTTTTACTGTCTCTAATAATTGTCAAAACCTATAGAAAAGGTATTAGAATCATACAATGGCGCCTTGTCTTATATATTATAATATGTCTTGGATCTATAGAGGGCCCTGTCTTCTTCAGAATTCTGTTAGTCTGACTTAGATTTCTAAGGTAAGCAGTTGTACTGAATACACCCATTGTCTACAGCTGTGGTCTACAGGTAGCCATTTTTAATAATTGTTCTTGTTAAGTTCTTTATGTTACGGTAATTATTTGCTTAAAAGGTATTTAAGCGGTCATAATTGCAATTTAAAGATTATAAAGCTGCAGTAAAGTTTTGAATTACCATTTGACTATATTATACATAGTTTTCACATGTTACGTAAGGACATATATAGTGTCGTGAAGCCAGGACGTTTTCTATCTTAAAGTGAGGCGTAAAAGTTAAAAAGACATATTATCCTAGAATTCCAACGTTAAATAAGTTTTGAACTTTTACTCAAGTGCATATAATTTCCAAATTTTGTACGAAAGGACATTTTAAGTACACCACGACATTTTGTGTGTTTAGTATTCAGAGACATTCTATCAAATTAGCAAAAAGCGAACAAGTAAAGAAAATGTGCAAAGTGTGGTAAAACATGCGCTGAAGACTTTACCGTGGCGTATCACAAGTTTCATTAATCAGGAATTAATAATATTATAAAGTGAGTAAACAATAACAGCAACGTTTGAGTGCTTTTTATACGTATAAAAAGATACATAATAAAATGAAGGATGAAGAAAGATGAAAGGTTTTTATAAGAAAACTAAAAGATAATAAATAAACATATGAACACAAAATATTTTCTGTTTTACTTGTTGCTTTTTTAACTAATGTGGTTTCCTTATTCAATATTGATGAGAAGTTGCTTTGCCCCTAAAATACACAAGTATTTTAGGGGCAAAGCAACTCCTTATCAATAAAAAGATGTTTTATCTAAGTTTCAAAAATTCCCGCCCATATTCGTCCCCCTCGCTGTAAGTAGCCCACCCCCTGTGAGTAGCACCCCCTCCCCTCTGTGAGCAGCCCTCCCCCTATAAGTTTCTACTGCTAATCCGCCATGGCACTACTGCCGTGTAGGTGTGTAAGGTTGTGTTTGCATTTTCGATCTATGAAGGTTCACTTCTTCTCTGTTAGGAGTATATTGTTCTGTGCATTACATACTCTTTGCTCTTTAGTTTGAGGAATCCGGATTTTGCCATTTACGTGACAACTGACAAGTGACAAGCATAGATCAGATATATTATGTACCTACCAAGGAACTTATTTAAGATAACTGGAATTGTTACGAAGCAATATTTGAAAAATAAAAATGTACTTTATTTCTTACTTAACAGAGGGGAAATACGTTCTGAGCAAGAAAACGACAAGAGTGGATGTTATCCCTTTCTTGTGATTGCCAGTGTAAATAAAACTATCTGATGGTAGATTTTTATATATTTGGTAATCGTTAAATCCATTTTGTTCATACACGTCGATAAATACATTAGCATAAAATGTATTGTAATTAACACAGTGAGTTCTAAAATGTGTTTATTTTAATTATTACATAATTACTTATGCAATGCAAAAACTGTTTCTCAAATTAGTAGAATTACTTAGTAGTAATTTGCAAACTACGCATGGCCGCACTTATATATGGCGATTGGTG
This sequence comes from Apodemia mormo, assembly GCA_036924255.1. Lineage (NCBI taxonomy): Eukaryota > Metazoa > Arthropoda > Insecta > Lepidoptera > Riodinidae > Apodemia > Apodemia mormo. Next base: position 43,015,995 of record JAUPFN010000006.1, read on the forward strand.
CTTTATTTAGTAGAAAGAAACACAATCCACTCATGTCGTGGTACTTTTCGGAACGATTTTGAAGCGCGTGTGAACATTCCTGTGAATGTAACTTCATTGGTACCTACTACTTACGTGACAAGTGACAACTGACTCTAGCACAGAAGTCAGAACAATATACCAAACAGAATATACTCCTAACATTTTTAATACTTCTTTTTTTACGTATTTTTCAGCATTCTTAAAACAGAAATTTAAAATTGATCGAAACCTATTGCTACACTGAAAAATAAACTATCTTTCTTTCTTTCATTAAATTTACAAGATACGACGATTGTAACAAGAGTATAGTGTTTATAACTTGAACTTGTAATATTAAGTGTAAAATATTTATAGACAAAAATACTATTACATATATCATCATTAATGGAGTTCCTGTACATATCGGACTACGGCAAAGATTCGTGCTATCACGATGTGTTCGGGCTATCTCGAACGGCTTCGCGAAGGGGCTTGACGCGTCACTGCAGTGGGCGTCAAACTGCGGTCAGCAGGTGATATTCGTGCGACTCATGACAAGAAAACTATAATATAATTACGATAAACAATAACAATAATAGCAAACTATAATTTATCCGCATACATATGTTTAGGTAATTTCGTGTAGAAGCCGTATTTTGATATTGACCTAGTGTACTGACGTATGCTATTTTATTTTGTTCCAAGGTAGAAAAAAAAATAACATACGACGATTTGACTTTTCATGTTTATGTAGCTGTATTATAAGTTCGTAATCGTTGGGCGAATGAAATACAGTACACAGTAGCATAATATTAAAGCGTTTAAGGAACGAATGTTCATGAATAACAATTAAGAATTTAAGAATAATAGAATTTAATGAATGTTACAATATTCTTGTTTGCATTGTCGTGGGCACGAGCACAGCTAGTAACATGTATAACACTAAAATAACAATCATATTTTATTTTTTTTAAATACTTAGTGTTTTACATACTTTTCCGCTAAAGAAACTTCCATTTTTGAAAATTGAATTTCCATTAGATCCCCAGGGTTTGAGTTCGTAGAAAGCTTTCCTGCAGCGATGATGTCAGTATTTTTTATGTATATGTATTTAATTTGTGTGTGTAAGTAAGTGTGGCTTAAACAATTAAAACATGGTTGACGGCATTCAGTTCATTTATGTCAAAATTAGACCTGAAAATTTTATCTATTCAACGCAGTAGATTTAGAAAAAATTAGAAAACCTAAAAAAAATGACGAAATAATGTTGATTGCTGCAAATCGGATCAAACTTGGTTGATTCGTTCGGAAGTCACCTAGTAATTGCAAGTACTTCTGGTGACAAAAGTAGTATGGAGATTAAATAAAAGAATGTCAAATCTTATTATAATATTTGTACATTTTTTATTAACTAGAATATTTTGTTCGATATACATCAAATTTAATTTAATAATTTTTGCAAATAAATTATCTTTCCCTCATTTTCAAACATTCATTTGACTACGAGTATTAACAGTGTACTCGTTGAAATTCCCAAGACACTTCTAGCAAAAACATCGAAAAATGTTATCGGCCGACCCTTCACTATTTTTACGCAAAAATTTTTATTTATTTTTCCTTGACCCGAAAAACCCCTAATTTGTGACTTTCATGAAAATCGTTGAAGCCGATTCCGAGATTCCAATTATATATATATATATATATATATATATATATATATATATATAATGTGCGGCTCCAGCATTAGAGATGGCCGTAAAGCATGTCTGTGGATGGCCGTATATCAAGGAATTTATATACGAGAACTGGAATTATTACGAAGCTATATTTAAAAAAATCAAAATGTACTTTATTTCGTTACTAATAAATTTGATATTTGTTTCTTACTTAACAGAAGGAAAAATGTTCTGAGCAAGACAACGACAACGTTGGATGTTGTCTCTTTCTTGCAATTACAAGTGTAAATAAAACTATAGATTGGTAGATTTTTATATATTCGGTAACCGTTAAATCTTTTTTATTCATACACGTTGATAGATACATTAGCATAAAATGTATTGTAATTAACATATTGAGTTCTAAAATATGCTTATTTTAAATATTACGTACATTGATATAAAATACCCAAGATTCACAGTTCCGAACAAAACTGACCCTCAAAACTGTCGCTTATTAAGACTAAAAAGTGTATAGTTATGGCACAAATGTGTTTTTGCATATTCAACCTTAAGCGCAAGATTTAAAGTTATTTTTAAAAAGCAATGTACAAAAAGCAATAAAATGTTTGACTTAAGTTAGCCGGTAGGACAAGGCATAAGTGGAGTCAAATATAAATATTTTTATGCATTGACTTAGATAGTATTTTAAGGGTTTTTTAAACTTAACCGTACCTACCGTAAAGGGCAGTATTATGTAAACGAACATTTGTTTAGTTATAGTATCTACAGGCGTACGAGTGATTATTGCCCATAGATATTTGCAACACAAAAGGTTAGTTGCTAATGCGATGCCAGCTTCTGAAAATTTTATGGTCTCGTCGGAAAAACTGAGTGAGGTAAGCTGATCCAGAGTTTGTCTGCTTGTATAAATAAGGTACAAGCAAATTAAACTGGATGTAATCTCTCACTACGTTGTTAGCCAAATTCGGCAAAAGAGTACCTCAAAAATAATGACTTACCTACGTATTTCCGCGTTTTACAAAATTCAACCCCTTAGAGGGTAAAATAGGCGAAGAATGTTTTATATAATTTCACAAATAAAACGCTTAGGGCTAGAAACTTGAAATTTCGCAAACGTAGGGATCCACTAACAAAGACCTACAAAAAATATAGAAGTAGCCATTGTAAACAATTAGAAACAAATCAGTGAAGATATCTTTTTGTACATATGTGCGTAAGCCAAAGCCAACACTTGCAAGCATCGTAAAACATTACGTACGCGTGCTAGAGAATAGTGTTGCAAGCATTCACTTTCAAATTTCCATTTACTGGTTTAATATTTTACTACTATAGTCTAAGATCCCGATAGAGATTGACCTTCACCGAGCTGGTTAATGGATCAAACATATTTTTTATGTTATTTAATATATCAAAAAATATGTTACATATGGGTTGCCTAGCAAATTTATGTCCAGGATATTTTAATTAGTTATAAAATATTTTTTATTAATTATAAAATATATTTTTTTAAGAGAAATTTCATGCAAATGCATGAAATTTCTCTTATACTCTTGCTAAAAATAAATTTCTCTTATACTGCTCTTATACTTACTGAATATACAATATCTTATATTTTTTTAACGTTCATGATGTTGTATTTTACAATTTATCAGAGAACAGTTCTGTATTTTTGACGTGCGGGCAGTGACGTGAGCGACGGGATTCTATTTAAAGTAAGCGCACAATTTCAAATTGTGCGTCCATTTTTAGAGGACCTTTTTGAGATACTGATTGCGGATCTTGGGTTTTTTTACATCAATGATTACGTAATTATTTATACAATGCAAAAACTGTTTCTCAAATTAGCAGTAATTTGCAAACTACGCACGGCCGCACTCCACCAATGTCGTTGTACTCTTCGGAACGATTTTGAAGCCATGTGAACATTCCAGGTATATAGTACCCATGAAATAAAGAAAACAAGTGGAAGTGAAAAGTGGGCGTGCCGCGTGCTCGTACATCACTATTATGCCCTGTTACCCTAAATTGCCTTAGTGATATTTACCATTGCTAGGAAATAGTCATCTTGCGAAAATCTATACACTGAATTATGCCGTATTGTGCCATCCTTGAATGCAGAAATGATAGTAGAATACAGATGATTAAAAATGGAAATATTTCATATCATCCGAAAGTACAATTTTCATTTTATTTTAATAAAAATCCTGATTTAGTATAATCTCTAATGATATAATAGAAAGTCAAGCTAAAATCAGCCGTACATCTTACATATAAAGTTCATTTTAGGTTGACCAATTTTTTCTAGAAAGATTACGTATATCGTTCTAGAAAGTTCTCTACTCAAATATGACCAACTGAAAACTACGGAAAAACCAATACTACCATCTATTGTAGAATAGCGAAACTATGAAGATTACAGTTTCACTATTGTACAAATAGATTTGTCTATTTTGAATAGACTACAAAAGGACGTAAAAACTCTTTTCTTTTGTAGCAAAATAAAATTTATTATAACGCATTTTGGTACATTTTTAAATGTTCTGTTTGTGTGTTTCGGATTATTGTTGTTTAAAATGAAAACGACCAATGAAACAATCTTTGCATTAGTAGTTTATATGCAATAATGCTTATTTAATGTGTGAGTTGGCGATCGCGGTCCTGATACAAATGTTTGTACTTGCCAATTCCGCTTGTTTTCTATGTTCCATGGTAGTACCTATGTAGTTTCCTTGCCGTATATACCTATTAATTTACTTTCCAAAACTGACAGTTACAATGGGTGTGTTCGGAACAACTGCTAATTAACCCATCGTATTAAGGTAGATGTCAATAATTCTTCTAATAGGTATTGTAACATAAAGAGGATTGACTTATTCTAAGATTAGTAGTTGTCCTGAACACTCCCAATGTCAAAAAAAAAACTAAACGTCAAACATTAATTTCCAGTTGTCAATTAATGTGACGTATTGTCTAATGTCTATAAAATTGTTGATTTGATTGAATATCCACAAATTTAGAGAAATTATTATATATTTACAGTATTGGCAAAATAATACAATGATTACACATAAAACCAACAACATACTGTGGATGTGAACTAACTAAGCTTGTTTCCAAGTCGCGTGGTACGCCTAGACGTAATTGAAACCAGATTGCAAATGTCAATATGTCAGGATCTCGGCCTTAACTTCCAACAGAGAATGGTAAATAAAATTAGCGATTTATGTAAACAAAACAAACTTGCTAACTTTTTCATATACGTTAAAATCAAAGACGCAAATAACATATTTTTGTAGGGTTCCAATTACAAAGTGACAGGTTAAGTTTTTTTTCAGGGCGCAAATATATCACAACTAGAGCGAGATATTGGGTCCGAACAGTTCCCACCGAATGAGCATTACTTTGGTTTAGTTAATGTGAGTATATATTTTCACAATGTTAATTGTATGGTATGCTATAATCTATAAGATTTGCGAAATAAATTGATTAATTTTTAACTGTAATTGATCCAATTTCACTTAAATTAGGCGATAAATATATTAATAAATTTAATGTGTACTATGTAAGCCAACTAAGAGAATAGGATCAAAGTTGTTTCCAACCTCATATACCAATATCCAAAAAAAATTAATTAGTAATGTCAGCAAATAAATATTTGTTAAAAAGATGGGACTGATTAATTGAAGAACTAGTAATGTTTATATAATTCTATAATAATAATATTACCTATCTAAATGTATCTATTAAAATAATGTGATTATAAGCAGAATATGAAATATGTAACTAATTTTAGATTTACTCAATATTATATGTGTCAAAGCTGACTTGTACACAGATGATGTTGGTGATGACATAGTTTAAGCCATGTAGAGGATTTAGAATGAAATCAACACATTTGATTAAGTAGTTTTGTAAATTAAATCTATTTGTATTTTCTTATTTGTTTTTTCTACACCTTAATTTAACACATTGTAACATGAATGAAAGGGAATCTGAATAGAAAATAGAATGAAAAAGTCATCCATTGTATTGTAAATGTGCATAAATTTAAATAAATAAATGCAAATATACAAATTAGAATGTAAATAATTTTTAAAATGTATATCTGTGTTAATTATTGTTTGTTAGTTTTTTTTGTACTTCTTATCATTAATGAAAATTTTGCAAAATGCAAATCAATATGGTGTCTTGGCAGTCCTATTCTCAATTGGCTCACATGATACTGTTATAATTAATTCATTAATGATCAAACATGGCATTACTTCAGAAGGTACAAGTAAATATGTTAATGGTAAACATATTCTGTCATCAATCAGCTATTCATAAGAGGAAAAAATAATGAAAAATATATAGATTAGTAATGAATAAAAATTATGTAAAAGAATGTTTTTTTTTTTCAGTTTGGAAACACATGTTACAGTAATTCTGTATTACAAGCATTGTACTTCTGTCGTCCATTTAGAGAAAAAGTTTTAGAGTACAAAGCTAAAAATAAAAGAACTAAAGAAACTTTACTGACATGTCTAGCTGATTTATTTTATAGTATAGCAACACAAAAAAAGAAAGTAGGATCAATTGCACCTAAAAAATTTATTGCTAGATTAAGAAAAGAGAAAGGTAAATATAAACATAATAATATTAATAATCAAATACCTATTTAAAATAATTTTTGTACTTGCCTAACATTTAATTGGTTTTTTCAGAAGAATTTGATAATTACATGCAGCAAGATGCACATGAGTTTCTTAATTTCCTTATCAATCATATTAATGAAATAATTCTAGGTGAGTTTTTTATGTATTTTTAATAATTTAGAAACCATCATAGTACAAATTAGTTGAACTTGTCATATTATAATAGAACTGGAAGAATAAAACATAATAACAATAATGAATAGAGTTAAATGAAAGACAATCTTGGTCTATATATTTTTAATAAGTGCTGCTTTAACTTATTCTGTCGAAATGTGAAGTCACCTTAAAGAGTTTGTCTAATAAGATAACCTGTTCTTTTCTTTGTCAACCCATTAATTGAGTAGTAGATGTATGTGTGTATATGTAATATCAGTTAACTTGATCAGTGTGGATTATAACGAGTAAGTAACAATAACATACCAACTGCTTTCTGAACAAATAGCTCATAATAGTTGAGAGAAATCTAACATGTCATAAATAGTATGACACTAGTATGTTTAATGCGTGAGAGCTGTTATACACGAGTGGAATGTTGCCAATGACAGAGACAACTGCAACTGCCAACAGGTGTAGATGTGTCAACTACTAAGATCAGCAGCAAGCATCAACAAATCTCTTAGTATATGAGCCAGTTGCAAAATGCACCTGGAATGGGAAAATAAAAAACAAGAAATATTAATCAATAGGTTTATTACCTGGGGTACCAATATCACAACATCATCTTTATTGTAGTTATATAGTGTGCACCGCAATACGTATGTTTCTTGTATTACAGCTGAAAGGAACCAAAGTACTCTAAAAGTCCAAAAAACAACAGGGTCTGGAGAGAGTGTCACATGTAATGGAACTCTTCCACAGAACACTGAACCAACATGGGTGCACGAAATTTTCCAGGGTACGCTTACTAGTGAAACTAGATGTCTCAACTGTGAGACTGTCAGTAGTAAGGATGAACATTTCTTTGATTTACAGGTATTTATTATATTTACATGTATTTATATTATTATTTAGTATTTCTCAATTCAATTCACTTTTTTCTATACAATACCTACTATACATATATTGAGCTCTAGTTTCAGTTGTACTAATGTTTTGTTTAAAAATAAGGTGCAGGATTTAAGTCCCAGAGCAATATTTTTAGATAAAATAAATGTTAAAGTTTTTCTGAATACCATTTATAGGCCTAGGCCAAAAACCCCTAGGGGGAATTTTGTGAGTCACTTTCTATGAGAATCAAATTTTTAAGCATACTAGGTGTATACTTTGTCAATTTTATTAATGGTTTTTTGACATCCATTAAGTTTACTATTATTTAAGTAATTTTTTTTTATAGTTTTGATTATTACGTTCTTTAGGACATCGCAAACTTTTCAGTCACCGCGTTGTCAAAAAACCATTAACGAAATGGACATAGTATAGAGTTCTACAACAGCCTAGATTTGTACCGCTGCCTTACCTATTCCTGCCATTATGGGCGATAGTCATCTCCATCAGGAAAACCGTCTGCTTGTTTAATATCCTAAGGCATTAAAAATAAAGTACATTTTTGATTATGTTCCAAATTTCTATTCATCATAAAGTAATGAAATGAAATTGAATTGAAATGATGAAATAGATAGCTTTATAATTTTTAATGACTTGTAATACCCATATTCTTGTAAATAAATATTTTCAGTTCAATAATCAATGAAATGCAAATTCACTAAAGTTTTATAAATGAGCCCCTTAGAGTTGGATATCTTTGTTTAATTGTTATTTGTTTTCATATTTAAGGTGGATGTTGATCAAAATACGAGTATAACTCATTGTCTCAAATGCTTTAGTGATACAGAAACTTTATGTAATGATAATAAGTTCAAATGTGACAACTGTAGCAGTTATCAAGAAGCTCAAAAACGAATGAGAGTAAAAAAGCTACCGTTAATCCTGGCCTTGCATTTAAAACGATTTAAATATATGGAACAATACAATAGGCATATCAAAGTATCCCACCGAGTCGTATTTCCATTGGAATTGAGATTATTTAATACGGTAAGTTTATGCAAGTACCCACTTTCACATCTTGTTGTGATCACTTTTACTGTAATAGGGAACATGCAAGTAATTTAAATTGATTTGTTTTTATTTATCTCGTGATATTTTTTGGTCATGAAATTACAACTTGTTGCGGGTTCTTTATATATACAAAAATACAACACTGCATTTAGGTAAAAGATTTATGTAAAATCGTCATTCATCTGACTAGAAATTTAGTATGGTAGTTAGTGGCAGTTTGAAGAACTTGAGAAGTTTAAAGAACTCAAGGTGCATTTGGGAGTCCGGCGATGCAATGAGCTAATGGGTCTTCGACTGAGCTGGGTGGCTGACTGGGTGACTTAGAAAAAGTAACAGGCGGCCGGTCTGGTTGTAGAAATATTCGAGACCCCGGCACCCTCTCCGTGGTTTCCACTGCTATGTAGAATAGTAGAAAGTACCACTACCAATTCCTGGAAATACAGGGGTAAAAATGTCCTCCTGCTGTACCCGGAAACATCCCACTGAACTATGTAGCTAATGGTGATGAATTGGGTTAACTAAAGGAAAAAATTATGGGATACGTTGATACTTTTTAAATAATAATAAACACATTTTTAAAATATTGAATCAATTCAATCATAAAATTATAGAAAAATAATGTGCTTCTGGCTCCAGATTCTGATTTTATAGATAAAATTATAAGAAAATTTACATCTGGAGTTGTATCTGTTAAAGGCTATTAAATTAAAGTGTATCCTCACCCGACCCAACACAACTATTCAACTCGCACCGCAGTTTGATCGTACGCTAAGGTCGTACCCTGTACGCGCAAGGCAGGATAAACCAGCCCATTATGTGGTCCTATACGGCCCAATCGCAGGGCTGTTACTTTCTGTGACGTCTTTAAAACAACCTATAATCCTTTTTTTATTTACTTACTAGCTGACCCGGCAAATGTTGCTCGGCCTTTTTAACTACTTTTATTTTTTCTATATTTCCTCACCTTTTAAACCTTCCCTGAACTTCAATAATTAATTCAAAACCAAAATTAGTCAAATCGGTTCAGCCATTCTCGAGTTTTAGCGAGACTAATGAACAGCAATTAATTTTTATATATATACTAGCTGACCCGCCAAACGTTGTTTTGCCATTCATATTAGGAATCCATATCGGACACGTAATTTATATAAGTCTACGCCCTACGGGATTGTCCTTCCACGCAGCCATAATGGCATTAAACTTTGTATGGTGGTTAAGTATTCTTAAATTTTCTATTTTTTCGCGCAATTTTCTTAATATTTTCTTTTATAAGAACCTTCTCCTTACAATTGCAAACACAACAAAAAAAAATTACCAAAATTGGTCCAGCCATTCAGTCGTGATGTCGTGACCAAGGAAAATGGGGATTGATTTTTATATATATATATATATATATATATATATATATATATATATATATATATATATATATATATAAGATTTTCTATTTTTCCGCGCAATTTCCTTAATATTTTCTTTTATAAGAAACTTCTCCTTACAATTACAAACACAACAAAAAAAAATTACCGAAATTAGTCCAGCCATTCATTTGACATTCAGGATGACCAAGGAAAATAGGGATTGATTTTTATAAATATAGGTATAGATTGTATTTAACAACATAAAAAACTTTAGTTGAAATATGTGTAAATTATGCGAGCGAAATTTGCAAATCGGATCACTATTAGTCAATAGAAAAAAGACGTTACAGAGCTTAATATATGGAATTTCCCGGCGTCGATAACCATGCAGTGGTAGTGGTGTTTGGAGCTCTGTGACGCACAATACTTGCGACAAAAAAGGGGCGTTAAAGCGTGTCAATTTTAATGGATTATTTATTTATTATTTTAAAAATAAATTCAAACAGTTCCTACAAATATAGTAATTATATTTTTTATTATGTTAAAATGAAGTCAAAAATGGATTAAACAAATAAAAAAAATTAATGGATATTCCCTATTCTTCTACTGACATAGAAAAAACGCATATAAGGCCCAAAAACTCTACCTACACTTGAATTAGTTTGACATTGTTTTGCTTATATATTAACAAACAAGGTGGAGCACTAAGATCTGTAATAGGATATTTAGTACTATGTAACGTTAATCAAACCACCATACAATTAATAAAGAAGCTTGCGTATAGGTATAAAATATATTATTATTAAGGATTTTCAAAAGTAAACCACAATTTGTCTCCACAATCGGTTCCTCAATTATATCCTTTTATTTATCTCTATACAAATCACAAATTTACAAAATAATCTGAACCTTATCTGCCATTGAATCACACGTCATTTCGACCGATGCGCCCTCTACCGACTTCCACAGACATTTTAGACACGTGCAAAGCATGGTAAATTTTAATTAATGAAATATCACTTAAGTACATAGGTATTAGTTATGTCATCTGACTATAGGCAGTTCGTAAGCGGTGAACGATAGACAGACTCATAAAAGGGAAGCTAAAGTTTGATGTCACTAACATTAAATGTCAGGTGATAGGATTCTGCAACATCTTGCCTGACATTGGTACCACTTCTTTTCCTGCTATGGGTGAGGAGTTACGAAACTACCATTTAGTCATGTTGGCAGTGGCATATTTGCTCAAATATTCGCCTTTTACAAACTGTCGGACATTTATGCACAGAAAGAGGTCTCCCAACATGTTAGACGTATCATTATGCCCATTTCCCTTGCGGGGTAGGCAGAGTAAACTGAACGTCTATAGAGTTTCTAGTTCACCGTGATTCATCGCTTAATCGATTGGTGAGATAAGTGGTGATCCCCATCTCCGCAATTTAACGACCTAATAACGGTTATCGACTATTTCTAACGATAACCAGAACCGAAGGTTCTACTGCATATTAGAGGCACGGCAGTGATAACACACTGCCCGCCAGACTCCAAGCTACTATTGACATTTCAGATTTCCGAAAAAAAAACAATAAAACTTGGTCGACCCGAGGATCGAACCCGGAACCTCATGATCTGAGCCGAATAAGCTATCCCCTATAGCACGAGGCAGTCACGATAGATGACGATAGATGTATAAATAAGAGTATTGTCTGCAAGCAAATTTTTTTAAAGCATACACCTTTCCTGATGCAAACAGAACCGTCGCCCGTAGACATCAAAGACATGAATGGCGCGTAGTTATCTGTGTGAAATACATACCCAAGGAACTTATATACGATAACTGGAATTATTATGAAGCAATATTTGAAAAATAAAAATGTATTTTATTTCATTACAAATAAAGTTGACACTTGTTTCTTACTTAACAGAGGGGAAAAACGTTCTGAGCAAGACAACAAGAGTGGATATTGTCCCTTCTTGCAATTGCCAGTGTAAATAAAACTCTGATGGTAGATTTTATATATTCGGTAATCGTTAAATCCCTTTTATTCACACACGTCGACAAATACAGTAGCATAAAATGTATTGTAATTAACATAGTGAGTTCTAAAATGTGCTTATTTCAATTATTACGTAATTAATTATGCAATGCAAAATTTTTTTCTCAAATTAGTAGAATTACTTAGTAGTAATTTGCAAACTACGCATGGCCGCACTTATATATCGTAGAAAGAGACAGACTCCACCCATGTCGTGGTATTCTTCGGAACGATTTTGAAGCGCGTGTGAACATTCCGAGTAGAATGTAACTTCCTTGTACATACCTCAAACAAAAAGTACGCCCTGACACTGCGACTGGAATAGTAAAGGTGGTGACACAAAAATGAGACAAGACTTTACAGAATTCTACTACCTACAAGTCGAGACATGCTTGGCTAACAGTTCACCTCTTATAAATGACCTGGCAGGAAAGTAAATGGTCTGTTTAAAAACGGGCTGGCAATCATTAGATGTGCACCAATTACAACATATTTATTTATTCTACATAAACAAAAAATCCACAGTATCATTTACAGAAAATACTTACAATACTATATACATTGAACATTAGCCAGTTACGGAGTTTTTTCTTTGTTTTTTTAATCATAATTAGTGACCATGGAACATAGAACAAGGGAATTGGCAAGTACAAACATTTATATCAGGACCGTGATCGCCATACTCACACATAAAATAAGCATTATTGCATATAAACTACTAATGCAAACATTGTTTCATTGGTCGTTTTCATTTTAAACAACAATAATCCGAAACACACAAACAGAACATTTGAAAATATACCAAACTGCGTTACAATAAATTTTATATTGCTACAAAAAAAAGAGTATTTACGTCCTTTTGTAGTCTATTCAAAATAGACTCATCTATTTGTACAATAGTGAAACTTAAGATCGTAATAGTTTCGCTATTCTACAATAGATGGCAGCATTGATTTTTCCGTAGTTTTCAGTTGATCATATTTGAGTAGAGAACTTTCTAGAACGATATACGTAATGACTGTCATTACGTATATCTTTCTAGAAAAATTAAGTCAATCTAAAATGAACTTTATATGTAAGGTGTACGGCTGATTTTAGCTTGACTTTCTATTATATCATTAGAGATTATATTAAATCAGGAATTTAATTAAAATAAAATGAAAATTGTACTTTCGGATGATATGAAATATCTCCATTCTTAATTATCTGTATTCTACTATCATTTCTGCATTCAAGGATGGCACAATACGGCATAATTCAGTGTATAATAGATTTTCGCACGACGACTATCTCCTAATGATATGGTAGGTATCACTAAGGCAATTTAGAGTAAAAGCGCATAATAGTGACGCACGCGGCACGTCCACTCTTCACTTCCCTTGTTCTATGTTCCATGTTAGTGACAGAATCGGAAAGCCACAAAATCGGGAGTTTAAAATTAAACTAATAATAATAAAAATGATAAAAAATAACTATTATAAGAATGTAGTAACGTAGTATAGTATGGATTGTATGTAATATTTAAATGAATGTTCTTATAATTCTTACATACATTGTTTTAAAATATTCTTAATAATTAATAAGTTAGTTATGATAATTCACTATGTAGTGTTTAATTTTATTGACAGCTCGTAATTAATTTATTATGCACAACCCTTAGTAGCATTAAGTTACGCCTTTGTACTCATTTGTGCAATAAAGAATTTAAATAAACAAAAAATAACGTAGCAAAAAAGTGTGTGTACTTATGTACGCACGTAAGAAGTTATATTCTTTGGCGTAACAATATAAAAATCTTTCAAAAATGTATCCTTCGCATTATCCTATATTTGTAGAGAATAGATACTAATAATAAAAAAAAAGATATTTAACACATTAAAAGAAAGTTTTATTATAACGCATTATCTAGTTAAATAATTTTATTTAATATCATAAAATAATTATTTGAACATAATTAAAAAATGGACAGTTTTTTTTAATATGACTAAAAATTTGAAAAACTATAATGTAAATAGGTAATTTCACGATGTCGGTTTTTCTTGACAGTGTGCGCGCGCATCGTAAAAATTTATTCTCATTATTTTTCCCCAACGCGCCAAAAGAAGTACAACTTCAAAAAACAACTACACTATCATAAATACGTTAGCGTATGTATAATGTGTACATGTGTAATTGTTTTGTTCGTGTGTGTGTTTGGTGTGAAAGAGTGAGAGTTACATATATAAAGCCTTAATTAAAAGTAGACAGAAAAACATGTAGTTATATTGAGAGTAAGAGGTATTCATATATCTATATCCATACTAATATTATAAATGGAAAGTGTATGTGTGTGTTCGTTTGTCCGTCTTTTACGGCAAAACGGGGCGACTAATGGACGCGATTTTTTTAAGTGGAGGTAGTTGAAGGGATGAAGAGTGACATAGGTTTTACCGTATTTATCATGGGGAGTGTTCCGACGAGTTGTTCGGACTAATGCCTGCCGCTAAATTCCACCATCGGACATCGCGTCAAAATTTAAAGTTCCATCCTCACCACCTCGATGTCTGGAAATCCACAACCGTGCGCTTTTGTCGACACCTTTTGCCTCGCATTACTCCTTTGTGGAATCTATTACCCTCGGGGGTGTTTCCGAATGGATACGACTTAGGGACCTTCAAGAAACGAGCTTATTCATTCTTAAAAGGCCGGCAACGCAGCTGCAATACCCCCGGTATTGCGGATGTCCATGGGCGACGGTGATCACTTACCATCAGGTGCACCATCTGCTCGTTTGCCCCCTCTACTATAAAAAAAAAAAAAAAAGGTTACTTTTTGTCTTTTCCTAACACCCTACTTCCCTAAAATGGGGGGTGGAAATTTGTATGAATCATTCCGCAATTTTCAAATTTCAAGGTAGAAAGCTAAGAATTGGTATGCACTATTTGTGACTAACAAAAAATTCGTGTGTAAATTTTTTTTGGAAATCATGTCCCAATCTAACCTATCATATACCTATTATTTTTACATGCACCAATAATTTTCAGTCGGATGATGCAGTGAATCCTGACAGACTGTACGATCTGGTGGCGGTGGTGGTACACTGCGGGTCTGGACCCAACCGGGGACATTATATCAGTATCGTCAAGAGCCACGGCTTCTGGTTGCTCTTCGACGACGATATGGTCGATGTGAGTAACATTATACAAATTCAATATAAAAAGTAGTACCTTCACGCACGTATCCCCAGAGAGGTAGACAGAGGTGCAACCAGTGCACCCACGATTAGCTGAAGATACTTAGTCTTACAATGTGATGACATTAATCCAATCCCGGGTAAAGTGGTTTATATCAGAAAACTCAAAAAACACATTCCTGAATTGTCCGACCTGGGAATGGAAGACGGGATCTCATGTGCACATCAATACTGGAACACTAGACCACAGAGGTGATTTAAATATGATTGTCAAAAATTGAAAATACCTATTATAAACTATACAGCTTTTTGCTTAATAGTTTAAATCATAAAGCCAGTTGCTTTGTGGGATAGGCAGAGTGCACTGAACATGTGCAGCGGTTCCATGTCACATTTTTTATATATATATCATTAGATAGCAAACAGCAGATGGTTCTCGTGATGGAAAGAGAAACCATCGCCTGTAGACACCAAAGATGTTAATGGTGCGTTGCTGTCCATGTGGCGGGATGGCAATTCCCTGCATAAGTCTACCAGCTACTTTACCCTCCATACCAGTACACGACAATGACAAGCATTGAGGTTATTCAGGTAGGAAAAGGTAAGGCGGTGGTGCCAAATACCCGGGTGAGACGTTGCAGAACTCTACAACCTGGTAGTGACACGTATATTCAATCCAAATACTAAAATGAGTACTAAAATTGAACATCTTTCAACCCGGGAATCGAACCCGGGACATCAAGTAATCAACACCGACACCAGACCACTAAACCACGGTATGGTTAATAATTATATGGTTCAATTTCATTCGCTTTATGATTACTAGTGACTTATAATATTTTCTTTGCAGAAAATCGATGCGTCCGCTATAGAAGACTTCTATGGCCTAACTTCAGACATACAGAAATCTTCAGAAACAGGATATATATTGTTTTATCAGTCCAGAGACGCTAGCTTCTGAGTTCCGTCGGCTGTAGTCAGTAAGATAGTGACTGTATCTATGTTAAAATGCCTTGTTGTTAACGTTGGAACGGCATAAATTATTGAATCGTTTGGTTTTTGATCACTGGTTTATTTTATTTCAACTTATACAGAAATCTGTAAATATAAATTTTAAAATAAAAAATTGTGATCTAATTAATCTGGATTTTTTATTCCTTAAAACAACAATACTAATAAAAAAGTATCTTCACGCCCATATCCCCGAAGGGGTAGGCAGAGGTACAAGTCACCCACGATTAGCCGAAGATACTTGGTCCCACAAATGTGATAGGTGGCAAGCCTATCGCCAAACGGGCACCTTCCAATCCCGGGCAACTGTGTTTTTCAGAAAACTGAAAAACACTTTTTTATGTGCCTGACCCGGGAATCGTACCCGGAACCTCATGTGGTCAACACCAACACTGGACCACTAGACCACAGAGCGACAATATTAACACTCCTGTAAAATAAAGTTTTTAATCAAAATTGACACTGTTTTTTGCATTTTGGATATAATGTAGTCTTAATGATATATGTAAAGGTTCTTTTTTGGTCATGGTATTTTTACTTTCTCATAGAATGTGCAAAAACTAATTGTTTATCATTTGATAGCAAACAAGCAGATGGCTTTTCTAATGGAAACAAAAACCATCACCTATATACACCAAAGATGTTAATGAATGTTGCTATCCTTGTGGCGGGGTCTTTATCCACCAAACTGGAACACTGGAACACGAGAATGACAAGCAGTGACGATAAGAACTTTATCACGTTTAATGCTACGACAAACGTTTTCTCGTTGTGTCTCATCCAATAAACGAGTTCTTATTGCTCAAACTAGTATTGTATACTCTTTGGCTCAAACCTCTCTTTTATCGCGGGTGATTATATCACACATTTTTAATCTTAAGCTGGCTGTTAAAATATTTTATTCATGAAAGAATACCAATACGGGAATATTTTTAATTTTTGCGACCCGCCATGCGTCTCACTAAGTGATTATGTGATATTACTTTTTTATACTTTGAACACTGAATATCGTCAGCACTTAGTAAAACTCCATGTTAATTTGCATTGATGTTATGTTATAAACATTTGTACTGTTTTATTTCGTTTTTATTAATTAACACCAACCGGTTTCGCGTTTTTAACGCATCATTATGTTGCGTTAAATCATTGAGTGCCTTAAAAAACGCGAAACCGGTTGGTTTATTATTTAAAATTAATAAAAACGAAGTAAAACAGTACGAGAGTTTATCACGTGATATCAATGCAAATTACTTTTTTTTGTCATTAGATAGCAAACAATCAGATGGCTCTCCTGATGGTAGTGACCATATAGACACACATGTTAATTGTTCCTTTATATCCGTGTGGCGGTTTGGCAATGCCACATGCATAAGTTTACCGGCTACCTTACTCTCCAAACCGGAACACAATGACAAGCATTGTCGCTATTGCGGCAGGAAGAAGTAAGCCGGTAGCACCAAAACTCGGGTGAAACATTGCCGAACTCTACCACCTTGTAGTCACGATGGCAGTGACTCGTATAGCCTCTTACGAACTGACTGGGCGGAATGGCAGATGGTCTATTTTTCAACGGGGGCTTGTGCCAACACGGCATGTGTATATTCAATGGATTTCGATCTGATATATAGCTAGTCTAAATCCCGAAAGAAACATAAGCCACTTGACGGTTAACTACATTATTCAAACAAGAAAGTAATCACATAGCGAGTTGGGAGCGCGAATAAATGCAAAAAATATTCCCGTATTGGTTTGCCCCGTTTGAAGAAAAGATCACCAGCCCGCTTAGGATAAACCGCTTGTGATAGAAGACAGGTTTGACCAAAAGAACATACCTATCTCGTTTATTGGACGCGACGAAATAAGGAAACATTGTTCGCTATTTATCCTAAGAGGGCTGATTTTTGTCAGACGCTGTGTGATTTTTGTAAGCGGGGCATAGTCTTAAATATGAAAGTACCGAATGACTATTATTAGCCTGAGATCTGCGAAGATTCGGCCGGTTTGATATAGGTAACTGTTTTTTTTTAATTTATTTATAGCATAAAATAGTAAACAAACAGATGGATCTCCTGATGGAAAGAGTTACGTTACCCTCCAAACAGGAACACGACAGTGACAAGCACTGACGCTATTGCGGCACGAATAGGTAAGGCGGTGGTACTAGACCCGGGCGAGACAATACAGAACTCTACCACCTAGTAGTCACGATGGCAGTGACTTGCATAGCCAATCGGTCGCCTTTTACGACCTGCCTTACAGAACGGCAGTTGGTCTATTCTTCAAAGGAGCCCGGAACCAACACGGGGGAAAAGTATGAAAGGGTTGGAACACATCTGTCAGCACCGTATAGCAGTTGTTCTGCTTGTGCTACCGCGGGCTGCGGCATGCGGACGCGCGCTGTAGCATTCCGCAGCACACAAATGTACGTACAGGCACGCGTCTCAACTCTCAGTAGACTGAATCAGCGGCGAAATGCTGCTATAGCATGCTGACTCGCGCTATTCGCTGCTTCAGTGGTAGTGCCTCCCTGTGGACCATCTTGTTAGTGTTGCCGAAGACGAGGCGATACTCGAGCATTCTCCCGCATTCTGGCTAGCTTTCTCGCTCTAGCAATTGGAGGTTTTGAGTGTCAGAAAAGGATAGAGCGATGGATAAAAAAGCGATATTGGTCTAACCACGGATTATATGAACTTTCAAGACAATTTCTTAGTGTCAGTGTAACTTACAAAAATATACAGAAATACAGTTATACTACTTACCAATGAAATAAAATCATTTTAATGGTAATTTTTAAACCTTGTCATCTCATTTGGTAAGATAAAACAGTACAACATGGTTAATTTCTATTTTTTTCACAATATAACCTACAAATGTTTGAAATCTGACAGTAATAGGAGCGTTTGCTCATATGCGCGGCGACACGTTTCCTTCCCAATGGCGTGTCTATTAGTACTCACATGGTGTGTGGGTCTCACTGATGTTTTCAAACTAGGGTGTAATGGAGGGTAAGGTAGTTGATAAGCTTAAGCACATAGCATAACATCCCTGCCCAGAGAGTCTGGCAAGAGCCATAATCACTTGTGGAATAGAAAGATAAATATATGGATTTGATATAAGCACAATTAAACCTTATGTCAAACCCATACATTCATCTTTCTATGCTACTAGTGTTAACACCACTCGCCTAGACCCGCAGGGCAGCAATGTTATGCTATTGATTATATTACCCTCCAAATTGGAACACAATACTTGCAAAGCACTGACACTATTGTGGCAGAAACAGATAAGGTGGTTGTACTGAAACCTGTATAAGACCAGTAATAATGTAGCATTGTATTTGTCTGAATAAAAAACTTAAATGACTTAAAAATATTTATTTCTGTTTAAGCTACAAACTCATATGGAATAGGAGCAAGTAGAACTGGTTTCTCTGCGCCTTTAACAATATGTGCAGCTCTTGGAGGCTGTGGCTGTCTCTTGAGGTTTACAGTCTTTCCTGCTGCTTTTGCTTCCTTAAGCAACCTCTCGTTCTCTTTTACACGCTTGAGGAAGTCCTCTCGGCACTTTGAGTGTTTCACATGCTCAATGCGGATGTTGATTCTTTTAGGGATGATTCTTCCTCGTACCCTCTTGTTTACAATAACTCCTAGAGCATGCGCTGTCACATTGTAGACTCGACCGGTTTTGCCATGATATACCTTGTGTGGCATACCTTTTTGTACAGCACCATTACCCTGTAAAGATTAGAAATTAAGACTATCAAAATCAAAGTCAATAAATGTAGAACCTGTTTCATGTAGGTCAGTGCCAGCAGATGTACAATAATTATTGTACGCGTACCATAATCTTGACAAAAAGTACAATAATTTCAAATTATAGCAATTTTCTATATAAAAAATATTATAAAACTATTTGTTTAAACATAATATATTATCCCGCCATGAATGCTAGGTAATTGTTTCCTGGTGTCCTGTTACCAATCGCTCTCTGATTCTTGCAAACATACCTCTCCCCCTTCCCCCTGTTAAAACTTCATCATTTGCTGACATTCACACATACATTTTCAATAAATAATGTCATAAAATAGAAATTAAATATAACTTTAATAGTGTACAATAATTTTGTTAAAAGTACAATAAAATTACGGCTCTGGTTCAATAATAATTTATCGCAGATCTGCTAACACTGATGTAGGTATACTATATTTTTTTTTAACAGATTTTCTTCTTTAATATTTTAAAAAAATAGAAATACAAGCAAAACTTAATTGAAAAGCAATAACAAAATGGATGAACAATCAACAAAAGATCATAGACATCAACAGAAGATAGATTTACAATATGAATGTGGATGGATTAGGCATGGAAATTATTGTTACTTTTAATTCATTTTAATTTGAAATAGAACAATAAATCACAATGATTTCACATGTGAAATTTCACTTGCGATGATTTTCTCTCATAAAGCTACCCAAATATTAAAGATTAAGTATGAATTATAACTACTTCCTCTCCTATATGAATTGGGATAATTCAATGAATGTGAAATTTCACAAATCAAATGAAGAGAGATAGCAAATTTGATGTATGAAAATGTATTTCATATGATTATTTCACAAATATGATGTGAAATCATACTGTTTGTGAAATGTGTCATGCCTAGGATGGATGTAGGTACTAGGCGAGAGCAAGACTGACACATGCCACGATCAATTTGATCGAGTGCTGTCCAACAGTAGTGTCAAGTCAGAAAACTAGTGTTAGTATAAATGTGGAGGAAGCAAGGTGTCAGTCTATCATATTGTATCTCTCAATTTGCTCTGCCTACCCTGAAAGGAGTTAGGCATAAAGATATGTATGTATAAAAAATTGGCACAAGAGTACACATATAATTACTGCATTTTAGTCTTTTTTTCAACTATTAGCTTGTTATTAGTTTTCACTTGTTACTCCACAGGGCATAGTGGCATATTTGCTTGCAAAACTTATGTTTTAATTTTAATTTATACTTTCTTAGCTTTAAAAAAATTATACATGAAAATCCTAATATTTATTTTTATGAATGCTAATAGAATCAGAATGGAAATACAATTCAGATAGATACTTTTATAAAAGAATTAAGAATTAACAGAAAAGTATAGAGCATTAAACACATTTAAAATTGGGATCATGTATTGCATACATAACAAAAATATAATATTATATATGATATAAAGTCACATTTCTTACATGAATATTTTCAATTTTTTTATACAGCTTTTTTATTATTTTTACAGACAATATTAAATGTTTGATAAACTAAAATCATACAATAACCTATCAAAATAATTGTGGCAGCTAGTTCTGGCAGCTTCACTATATGAATAACCGGTTTGTGGTTTCAAAGGGGTAATTAGGATATTTTGCTTAAGTTTAAAGTATAAAATAGTTTTCTGAACAATTATAAACGATTACATTAAGTAAAGCTTTAGCATTTGTGTAAACTAGTTGTATGATCTATAATGAAGTGACACTGTAACAGCCAGTAAGTTTAATTTATACAAGTTACCCTTATGCCTCAGCCACACTTGCATCTATGGTCCCAAAAATATTAGCATGCTAAGGCACATGCAGTCCGGAATGTATGCGATAATATCCGGTCACATCTGCATTTATTGTGTTTACTGCACAAAGCTTTGTGACAATAGATGCTGTGCAAGTGCTGCTGAGGCATTACACACATTTTATTATAAACAACATAAAAATTTTAAATCTATATATTTACCCTTGGTCGAGTTAGAAGATAATATAATTATAATAACAATACCTAATCACAAATTGATGGGGCTCAGGTTCAATTCCCAACAGGAACAAACATTTGAGTGATAAGCAAAGATATAACAGATATATTTCTGGGTTTGTGTGTTTATTATGTATATTACAGTATTTATATAGATAGGTATTTCTATTTATTAGTGTCATTGAGTAACACCCATAACACAAATTAATAATTTGCTTAATGTGGTGTTGGATTATAGGTAAAACAAATTAATCACCCAGGGTGATGTATAAATTCCAATCATGTTATGTGTATCATATTAGCTACACTAGACAAATAGAGGTAATGTCTTGAATAACGAGAAAACTTGTCAACAAAGTTATCTGACATTGCATATACTATGCAGGCAAACGAGATGTTAAAAACTTTGTTATCATTATTGATATAAAAACGGAAGATACATTACCTAGTCACAGCTCCTGGTCCTACAAAACTAGGTTCATGGACACAGTGACAATTGGTGACAATCAATTATGTACAGAACCTCTATAAGGGAAAAATACCTTCTTGTATATTCAGCCAATGTTATAATCACTCAAGGAAAAAAAATAAGACACACGGGATTACTTTCCATTTGTAAGTAGGGCTAAAACAATTTGTTTGAAAATAAGATTAAATTATTGTTTAGTTCGCCATGTTTGTGAGAGTGAGATAGTACAATACCAAAGTAAGCGAGAGAAACGTAGTCTGCTACGTTCGTCGCATTACTTTACATTCAACTGACCGAGCTTAGGTTTAGCAATTGCGATGTTAGAGTGTAACATATCTTCCCTTTTTAAATCAATGATTACCATAGTGAGGCTATACTGTACGAACCTAAATAAAAAGTGGGACTGAGGAAACAGCTTTAATGATATGTTGACTAATAACTATCTCTGAAATAATAAAATGCTGAAATAATAAAATGCAGAAATAAAACTTATATTTTTATGGCTAATATTATTTCTACATGAAAACTTAGTTTTATGTACCTAGAAATTCAGTGTCTTAAAACTTTTTAATTAATTAAAGCTACCCTTAAATACGTGATTTAATTGTAAATATTGTACTCACTCTTATGTCAACGATATCGCCGACTTTGTACACTTTCATGTACGTTGATAATGGGATAGTTCCATGAGTGCGGAACTTGCGGGCGAACAAATCTCTTGTACCACGTCGATAACCTTTAGAGTTCGTCATTTTTGCTTCTGAAAGATGAAATAATTAAACTAAAAACTATGAGGGAACTACACGTGGTGATCGAGAAATACGAAACTTTTCACAATATACGAAAACAATACACATAAAACATTTTTGCTCCAAAATATACGACCCTGAATAATATAATCAAGTTTTATATACAAAGATTAGTGATATTTATTATATTAAAATAACATTTTCTTTCAATATTCACCTTAGCTTGACAGAACCTGGCTTTACAAAAGAAAAAGGTTATGTTTCCACAGTATTACCATACTTAAAAATTTGAGCCATAAATAAATATAAAGAGATTATTAGTTATTACGTGGTTATTACATTGCGATTACAATCACAACAATTATTACATTTATTGTAATCTATTTTACGTTAACTACTAAATACATTCACGGCACATTTGCGGTATTTTATCCTTTATAATAATTCCGTGATTTTATCCCTTAGATAAAGGAAACTAGGTACTAACTACTAGATATGAAATAACCAAGATAGTTACATTCTACCCGGAATGTTTACACGTTCGATATATCAAAACGAAACTTATATCGGATATGTGTTTATTATCATACCATATTGATATCTAAACATACATAACCGTTTTCACAAAAACTTCATCAAGTTATGGTTTATCCAAAGCGCAACGCAGCAACACGAGAACAAAGTACGAATAACGAACAAAACGCAAACTTCACATCACGAGCGATATGACATCGACAGTTTTTATTCGGTTCTGGGAGTTTGCGCTTGTCCCTAGCTTGCGTTTCACAGCTACTTGTGCATATCGTACTACTGATATCGATATCTGAAAACGGTTTTCGATATGAAAACTGAATATCGATTACATATCAGTTCGCAACTAAATACGAGAACGCACATGTCTATCACACGCGCTTCAAAATCGTTCCAAAGAGTACCACGACATGGGTGGATTCTGTCTCTTTCTACTAAATAAAGCGCCAATCGCCATATATAAGTGCGGCCAAGCGTAGTTTGCGAATTACTACTAAGTAATTCTACTAATTTGAGAAACAATTTTTGCATTGCATAAGTAATTACGTAATAATTGAAATAAGCACATTTTAGAACTCACGATGTTAATTACAATTCATTTTATACTACTGTATTTATCGACGTCTATGAATAAAAAGGATTTAATGATTACCGCATATATAAAAATCTACCATCAGATGTCTTGGACATTCAGAAGTCGAGTGGGCCGGATAGCATCCCTCCGATTGTGCTAAAAGTGTGTGCTCCAGAGTTGGCGCCAGTATTAACACGCCTATTCCGGCTCTCCTACTCACTCGGCGTGGTACCGAATTCGTGGAAGACAGCTTCGGTGCATCACATTCCTAAAAAAGACACGCGCTTCTGGCAAGCTGCCTCTTCCTATGGGCTTCCCGAGAAATTATGCAAGTGGATCACCAGTTTTTTGGCTGACCGGAGCATCAAGGTCGTTGTCGACGGTGTGTGCTCCGACCTTAAATCTGTCAATGGTGGTGTTCCCCAAGGTTGGGTGCTATCACCAACTCTGTTTCTTCTGCATATCAATGACATGATGCGAATTCGCAACATACATTGCTATGCGGATGATAGTACTGGTGATGCTACATACTCCGGCCAAAGCGGTATTTCTCGGGAACACGTCGAAGAGTGCCGAAACAAGCTTGCGTCTGAAGTCGAGAATCGACTTACCGATGTATCTGAACGGGGTCGTCAAAACCTGGTCACTTTTAACCCCAAGAAGACATCGCTTTGCGTGTTCACCGCAAAAAAGACACCCTTTGTCGTATCACCTCGACTTGGGGATACTCTCCTGACAGCCTCAACTGGTGTCGAAATCCTGGGAGTCGACATATCGAATTATGTTCAGTTTCGCGGTCATTTGGAAGACAAGGCTAAATTAGGCTCTAAAAAGCTCGGTGTGCTCAGCAGAGCGAGAGCGAGAGCTCCTCAGTACCAGCTTCTTCCTCTTGATCGCATTCAGCCTAGAGCGGTTCGAATCGTTGACGACCAGGCTTCTTCGAAACAGTTTGACTCTTTGGCATTACGCAGAGATGTAGTTTCACTCTGCGTCTTCTATCGTATTTATCATGTGGAGTGTTCGAACGAGTTGTTTGGATTAATTCCTGCCGCCGAATTCCACCATCGGACATCGCGTCAAAATTTGAAGTTCCATCCTCACAATCTCGATGTGTGGAAATCCACAACTGTGCAATTCTCTCGACACTTTTTGTCTCGCACTATTCTGTTGTGAAATCAATTACCGGCAGGGGTATTTCTGAACGGATACGACATAGCAACCTTCAAGAAAAGAGCTTACTCATTCTTAAAAGGCCGGCAACGTAACTGCAAGACCTCTGGTATATCTGGGCGGCGGTGATCACTTACTATCAGGTGCACCTCTAGCTCGTTCGCCCCCTCTTCTATAAAGAAAAACAACAAAATATTTAGCTTTCAACAAAGTTATTTGATAAAGTGGGAAAATAGTCCTGAATTTTAATTGTGGCTTTCACGTTTTAAAGTTTCAAGTCCACTGACCTTTTGTAAATTATGAAGTATAAAACTCCAAAGTACACAAACACGTATTTTATACTTTTCATCGTCAAAACTTGGTTAATCTCCATTTGTAATAACGTTAATACACTTACCACTTTTACGGTTAACGACATTTTACAATATCTTCAGGGCTGAAGATTCCGTAAAAGGTGAAGGGGTTAGCAATATAAATAAACATAAATATGGTTTGTGAAACAGTACAAGTGTGTTAACATAATTACATAAACATCTATATAATAACAGAAAAGCATAAATCGACATGGCAATACATAAAGGACAATCTAGGTTAGGGATAGTAAATCATCCCTGATAGTTTTTAGATGATAGTTTATAATTGGGATATCAAAGTCAAAATATTCGGAAATAGTTTTTTAAAGAAATGATCCCAGGTTTATTTTTTTCGCAAGCCATTTAGACCCTATTTCAAATGTAAATTACAGTACCCGGCGATAAATATTGCACATCGACCTTTGGAAAGAGACAATCGGCTAATTTCAGCTTCGTAGAGCGTTATCTCTGTCGCACAAAATACAAACAGTCCGGTACCTATTAGGAGCTGTTAAAACAAGTATGATTTGCTTCTTTAATATTTTTATTCTTTGTATAAAATACACTAATTTTTCTATAAGTGATGGCTTTAGGTTGGGGTAAAATAAATTAAAAAAACATGTTCACATTATATTTACGTATTTAATTATTTTGGAACATTACAGCTTTAGTGTACATAATAAACACCATTATACCTATTGCTAAAATGAGACATTGCAATAAAAATAATAATAATTCTAATTCTCAATTACTTCCATTTCACTATCTGTGCTCTCAAAGAGGTCAATATCACTGCCACTATCAGCCGTATTTATCACTAATCTATCAGTGTAATTGTCTAAACTGTGTTGAATGCTTCTATATTCATTCTCACATTTGATTGCATGATCGCAAACCTTTTTCCACTCTTCAGCGCCGATCATGTTTACTTTTTCAGTCAATAATGTTTTTACTGTAGTTAAGTTCATACCCACATTTCTAGAGGCTACATAGCCTTTCAGTTGAGACCATATATTTTCAATTGGATTAAAATCCGGATGATATGGTGGCAATCGCAACACAGTGTGCCCATGTTCGGCAAGTATTTTGTCCACAGAAAACTCTGTATACCTCTCCTTGTGCTGACATATAATAGCGTAAATCTGGGTTTTTGTTAATTTTGGATCAACTGGAATTTCGTGTCTGTTTAACCAGTTGATCATTTCCCGTTTAATGGTGTTTGAGTTGGGGGGTTTCTCAATATATTTGTTGTGATAGGGTGCGTTGTCGATAACTAGAACAGAATCACTGGGTATATTTGGGATTAATTGGTTAACCAGCCATTTCTCATAGTTATCGTTATTCATTTCATTGTGATAGTCACCTGTAGTGTCCGTGGATTTATACGTTAAAAAAGCACCGGGTACAAAGCCTTTTCATTTCCCGCATGAACTATTATCAAACGTTGACCTTTTGAAATTGGCTTTTTTACTCCTTTTTTCTTATCGTCACTCCAAGATTTCCCTTTAGTGTGGGATGCATGTATATATGACTCATCCATGTAGACGATATTTTTTCCTGTTTCGCGAAATTTGCGTATTTTATCAAGGTATTCCATTCGTTTGAGACTAACGTCGTGCTTTTCCATTAGAATTTTTCGATTATCTTCCATTTTAGTGAACTGAAATCACATGTCATGAAGTATTTTTCTCAACGTTTTTTGAGACCCATTGTAATTAATAGCTTCAGATAATTTAGCTTTTATTGATTTTATTGTTGGCAGTTCATTAAATCGTAAGTGAAAATCATACACCATTCTTCGAACAACATCGTAATCAAAATCGTCCATATCCAAACGAAATTGCTTTTTTGGTCTCCCTTTTTTTGGAGTGCTGAACTTAATTCCAGTCGAATGTGTTTCAGTACTGACTTCGTTTAATATATTGTTCAAAGTTCTTCTTGAAATTCCAGCGGCATTTGCAACTCGCTCTTGAATCTTCTTAAAATCACAACTTACATTTTCATCTACTTTTTTTTTAAATCTATCAGCTTCGGTTACAAAGTATTTATAAACATTGTAGATAATTTCACGTGACTGATCTCGTAAAGGTTTCCCTCTTTTTCCGAAAGATGCCATATTACAACTTTAAATTATTTAAATTTGTGGGTGTTATCAACTCTAAATATATATTTTTGATCGGGACGCGACCGCACTCTATCGTACTTGAACAAAGACTGACTAAACGTCACATAGGTAGTGTGGGACTGAGATAACGCTCTACGCAGCCGAAATTATCCGACTGTCTCTTTCCAAAGTTCGATGTGCAATATTTATCGCCGGGTACTGTATTTGCTATTAGAATATTTATACTAAGGTATCTAAGTGGGCCAAGAATTAATCAAATACAGGGTAAATTTAGACATAGCAATGCTTGGTTTTTCAGAAGATTTCAATAAGTTTTAATTGAGTTAATTAAATTGTGAAATCAAAAAAAGTATGGTGTAATTTTAACGAACAAAGCAAGATGTTAAGTTTAAAAGAAGTTGGGTTGATTTTAATCCTTCGAAAACAATGTTACAATAAAAATTAAATAATTATCGTTATTTTTTGTTGATTGATTGATTAGTAAATAAAATACGTTAAGAAAATCTATTATCGTTCTCTGACGGAATTTAAATTCCTACAGTCTTCCGTACGTAAAGCACTTTTTTCGTTGGACGTCTATAAGTCGAGTGGACCGGATGGCATCCCTCCGATTGTACTTAAATCGTGTGCTCCAGAGCTGACGTCGGTACTAACACGCCTATTCCGGCTCTCCTACTCACTTGGCGTAGTACCGATTTCATGGAAGACAGCTTTAGTGCATCCCATCCCTAAAAAATGACATCGCTCTATTCCGTCTAACTATCAGCCAATAGCCATAACCTCCTTGTTCTCCAAAATTATGGAGACAATCATCAACTCGCAGCTCCTCAGGTATTTAGAAGAGCACCAGCTAATTAACGACCGCCAGTACGGTTGCCGTCGCGGTCGCTCAGCTGGTGATCTTCTAGTATACTTAACACATCGGTGGGCGGAAGCAGATGAGTCCAAGGGGGAGGCATTGGCAGTTAGTTTAGACATAGTGAAGGCCTTTGATAGGGTATGGCACAAAGCGCTTCTGGCGAAGCTGCCTTCCTATGGGCTTCCCGAGAAATTATGCAAGTGGATCACCAGTTTTTTGGCTGACCGGAGCATCAAAGTCGTAACTGACGGTGCGTGCTCTGACCTTAAATCTATCAATGCTGGTGTTCCACAAGGCTACGTGCTATCACCGACACTGTTCCTTCTGCCATGACATGATGCGAATTCGCGACATACATTGCTATGCAGATGACAGTACTGGTGATGCTATATACTTCGGCCGAAGCGGTATTTCTCAGGAACTCGTCAAAGAGAGACGAAATAAGCTTGTGTTCGAAGTTGAAAATCGACTAACCGATGTCTCGGAATTGGGTCGTCAAAACCTGTTCACTTTTAAACCCAAAAAGACACAGCTTTGCGTGTTTTCCGCTAAAAAGACACCCTTTGTCGTGTCACCTTGATTTGGGGATACTCTCCTGGCAGCCTCAGCTAGTATCGGGATTCTGGGAGTCGACATATCCAATTACGTTCAGTTTCGTGGTCATTTGGAAGGCAAGGTTAAACTAGCCTCCAAAAAGCTCGGTGTGCTCAGCAAAGCGAGACGGTACTTCTTGCCGGCCCATCGCCTTCAACTTTAGAAGGCTCAAATTCGGCCCCACATGGAGTACCTGTATCATCTCTGGGCCGGAGCTCCTCAGTACCAGCTCTTTCGTCTTGATCGCATTCAGCGTTGAGCGATTCGAATCGTTGACGACCTGTTCCGACGAGTTATTTGGATTAATTCCTGCCGCCGAATTCCATAATCGGACATCGCGTCAAAATTTGAAATTCCATCCTCACCATCTCGATGTCTGGAAATCCACAACTGTGCGTTTCTCTCGGCACTTTTTGCCTCGCACTACTTTGTTGTGGCACCAATTACCGGCAGGGGTATTTCCAAACGGATACGACTTGGGGGCCTTCAAGAAAAAAACTTACTCATTCTTAAAAGGCCGGCAACGCAACTGCAAGACCTCTAGTATTGTGGACGTCCTCCTGCTCGTTTGCCCCCTCTTCTATAAAAAACAGTAGCAGTCGTGGGACTGCCGATAGAAGTGAAAACGGAACTATTAAGTTGAGAGTAATTAAAACTATATGCAAAACATAGCTATAGATATACTATTATCATTAGCATGTCGGTGACGCGAACCGAGGATTTTACCCTCTACCAAAACGCTCAACGCGCCTAAAGAAGTTTTCACTTCAAAAATCAGTATTTTTTGATGTGCCTCGGTATTTTCCAGCGTTGCCAATTGGCGCATTGCGGGTAATTTGACGATGAACTGAGAAGGCGGGTAATTTTGCGGGTATCTGTTGTCTTGAGGGTAAAAGCGGGTATTTTTTATTGTACATAATTTTAGTTTGGATGCCTATATTTTTACAATGTAAAAACGTAAAAACGATGCATATTGTCTATAGTGAGAGAGTCACCAAGGATTGGAACTATTTTAATTATTTCATATTGGGAGAAAATAATGCTACTATGAATGTGTTCGTAAATCTGAAGAAAGCAATAGTCATATTACTTACTTGTTCTACTTTTTTCTAATGCATCAGTCGAAAAACTATTCCGTAATTTAAAAAATATCAAAATAGACAACAGAAATTTTATAAATACCGACAGTATTGTTGGTTTATGAGCTAAACGAGAAGGTATTCGAAAATCTGGTGACATCGTAGCATGTCAACCTAATGCTGACATTTAAAACAAAACTGTGGTACATAAATAAGTTTAGGCCAAATGTTTCATTAAGTTTCAAAATTATATGCAATGACGACAAAAAAATCGTTTCGTTAAAAGCCCTAAAAATGGCCTCTTTACGGGTATTTTAAGTTTGATGGCGGGTAAAAGCGGGTATTTTTATGACTGGTTGCGAGTAATCTCATGATTCATGTCTGGCAGCTAGACATGCGCAAAACGGTACTTTGAAGTGTAATGCAACATCACACATCACCTTTGAAAAGGTAATATCACCCGCAAACATCACTCATCACTCATTACTCATCACATCACCTTAAGGAAATATCACCTCGAGTAGCGTTTAGTGTCTTGCGTTGCATGTGATGTATGCATCGCTTTTTTGTGCGAACTACGAGTCATTACACTGAGTATATATTTCTTTCCAAACCAGAGTACCATAATAATTGATGATTAAACTGATTACTAATTTTAGTCTAATTGAAAGTTTTATTATAACATTACAATTATATTAATCGTAATTTTATTTTCAATTCATTATGTAGGTACCTGATTTAAAAGTATCATCACGCCGGCACCTATGTGGGGTAAGTAGAATAAACCAAACGTCTATAGACTTTCAGTTTTCCACAATTCACCAGTTTCTTGGTTGGCACACCATTCCGCCAGACTCCGACCTGCTACTGAGATTTTAGATTTCGAGTAAAGTATCTTCACGCCTGTATCCCCGAAGAGGTACGCAGAAGTACAACAAGTGCACCCACGATTAGCCGAAGATATTGGTCCCACAAATGTGATAGGTGGCAAGCCTATCGCCAACCGGGCACTTTCCAATCCCGGGCAACTTTGTGTTTATCAGAAAACTGAAAAAAAAACACTTTTTTATGTGCCCGACTCGGGAATCGAACCCGGGACTTCATATAGTCAACGCCAATGCTGGACCACTAGACCACATAGGCGATTTTCGAGTAAATCCTCAGTAATACTTTTGCCCGATCGGGATTTCATGGTCGAAGTATGGCTGAGTAGTCTAACCGCTAGACCACGATGCACAAAACAAACGTCGCGACGTGCGGCACACAGAAAAATTAAAATGTCTTAAACAGTTATTGCATAATATAAGGGTACTCATTTTTATTATAAGTTTTTATTATAAGATTGCACATCTTATTTATAACAAATATGAACCGAATTGTTATCACCAAACGTTTCCAATTCTAACATACTTAACGTACTCATATACCCGTTCTCCCAGCTCGAACCAACGATCTCGGTATTATTCGATTTATTTGAGTTATACTGCCAGTTGCATATCTCCCGCACGTTGCGCACCACACTCTTCTCTTGGTAGTATAATATGTGATACGGCCAGAAACGACACTAACCGAACTGTACCGAGTGATGAATGAAGTAATGTGTGATGGTTGAAACGTTAGTGTGATGTGTGATGTTGCATCACCTTTCCGAGTGATATTACTTTTGTGATATTACACGCATCACCTACCCATGTCTACTGGCAGCCCTGGTGTTTTCATAAAATTTAATCTGGTCACACTTATCAGAAGTCAGAAATCAGAAATCACAATAAAATATAAATTTAATTAAAAGACATTTTTATTCACTTTTTTTCAAATAATGGATAAAATTTGAATTGAACTACTATTTATTTTTTATCAGCTTTTATTGAAGTTAAAATGGAAACGCCTAGTAGCAGTATAATTGCAGATTCATGTCAATACACTCCAATTTACTTTGTTGAAGATCCAAACATAGCCCAGGTAGTTTATTTACAATTTGTCATAAATAAATGTAATTATTTGATAAAACTTACATAAATTGTGTTTTCAGGCGAGGTCATATGTTATCACACAAAATGATACTAATGTACAGAAGCCAGTTAGTGATACTCTGAAGAAGTTTTACGAAAATAGCGGCAAACTAGAGAATAACCTTATAAATTGCATAGAAAATGATTTTAAGCCCAGAATACTTAAAAAGCAAGAAAATAAGATTGCTAATAATTTGAAATTGGTAAGTTTTTTATTACCTAAAAGGGAAATAAAAACTGTACCATGTAAACAAGTGGTGTCTCAAACAAACAATGTTTTGTTAAAACCAGTTTATATTGCTAATACTCCAAATATAACACTGCCTGTAGGCAGCACTATTCCGAAGATGGATGTAAATAGCAAGATTGTTAAATTGAAAGATGTACCAAATGGAAATAAGACTCCAAGCAATGGAAAAACATTGCCAAAGAAGAAACCAAATGAAAAGTGAGTATCTACCACTTGTTAGACATTCTGATTTTTGTTTTCATAAAAATTACAATACAATATCAAAATCATCAGATTGACTGACTGGTAAGGGCAACTGGCAATTGCAAACAACTGACTGAGACAACTGGACTGCTTACTGTCATTATTTATATTGAAAACTTTAATTATGCACTTGTACTGTTTCTCAAAGCACTTTTTATTTTGTTTATGTCGCCAGTCTGTTTCACTTTTACGATTTCTTTGCAGTCCTGTACATATTTTGGTTAGTGACTTCTACTGGGATTTGCACAGTAACTCCATTAGTGGCAGGATTTTTAAAAAATTAGAATGAGTTTTTAGAAATGTGACTAAACTAAATTGGAATTCGCTACACTGTCCACAAACACACACTGGCCACAAAAAGTATATAATGTATATCGAAGTATATAAGTATATATCGATCTTACTGAGCTCATTCTTGTT
This sequence comes from Apodemia mormo, assembly GCA_036924255.1. Classification (NCBI taxonomy): domain Eukaryota; kingdom Metazoa; phylum Arthropoda; class Insecta; order Lepidoptera; family Riodinidae; genus Apodemia; species Apodemia mormo. Next base: position 43,049,209 of record JAUPFN010000006.1, read on the forward strand.
GCTTTACGACTTGTTATATAGACTTGCCGATCTTTCGAGAACATTGTCATATGTTTGCCTGGGATGTATTGGGATTCAAAGTGGTAACTTGAGCCATAAAGCACAGTGGGATAAAAGTGATAGGGCGATTTAGTCTGCATACGGAAAGTATTTTGGTTTAGTGATTTGGATTAGTTGGTTAATTCCATACATGAGCAAAATTGTTACTATTCATTCGCCGTGACTGTCGTTCCAGTGACAGGAAAGTAACATTAAAAAATAATCATGACTGTCACGTCGGTCAAGCTCAGCACAATACATATTACCTAGGTTAAAAAATCCTTTCATTAGGTAAGGTTGTTATCGATATTGTCACGATTAGGCATACGATTCAGGAGTCACGCTTGTCTTCCAAGTTACGAAATTCCATTTAGTCGTATTTTTAACTGACTAAAAAAAGTAGGAGGTTCTCATTTTCTCAAATCGTCTGATTCTTTTTTTTATTTTAAGTATTTTTCAATTATACAAGAGAGAGTGTTAATTCGAAATAACCTTCACACTTTTACAGGCTTAGGACTGTCACATTTAAATCATTGTTAATATTAATATTTTAAAATACATACCTACCTCCCTACTGTAGCGAGTGAGCGAGTGACGTCAAACGTGACACGTCGCAATCACTGCGACTAGCCAGCGCTAGGCAGGAGCGCTGCGCGACGCACTACCCTGGGCTTGTGTGAGTGACATAGAACGCTGAATGTTCTGGAACGGCATACCTACCTACGTTACTGTTGGAACGTAGTTCCTTGTTGACAGATTACAGCGGTCACTTTAATCAGCAGATGACAGTGACTTATTCACTATGAAGTTATATATCACTCATCTCTAGTTAATTCTAGTGTGAATATAGTGACAGTTTGTGTGTATTATATGTGGTGTATAGTATAGTATAGTCTTCGCAAATGGCGTGTGTGTGTATGAAGAGAGTGATGAATGTGGAGGAAGCGAGACAAGCCTGCAAGGATCTTGATGTTCTCTCTGCTTACCCTGCTTACTGATCTGGCGTGAAGATATGTATATATGTATGTATTGTGGTGTGTGTGGTGTTTTTATTACAAAATAATGAATCTTGTTACAATATCTTTAAGCATCTATAGACACAGATAATCTCTATCCATCAAGGTCATTTGCTTGTTTGTTGTGTGCTATACATACTTAAAACCGTCCAGTGAAGCTGTCTGCAATTTTTAATTTTATTGTATTTTAAAATTTATTGAAAATAATTCTGATTTCAGCCAATTAAATAAAAAACACACTTCAGTACAATTATTAAAGCTAGGAGAGACGTACCACAGGTAAATATTTAATTTTAATTTTTAACTACTTTCTAACAATAGGAGCATAATTAAAATGTATCATATCATTATATTTTTCAGTCTCAATCAACTTAGTGAACAGCAAATGAAGATTGTAAACCATGCCTTAAAAATTTTTAGTAACCCACAAAATACTGCACAAAAACCTGCCTATGATCCTGTTACCAACACAAAGTATATTTACAAGTAAGACTAATTAATTAATCATTCTATCCATCTAAATATTTATTCTAAGGAAGGGCATTAAAGCAAATGGTTCTCTTAATTTCACAAGACTTACACACACACACACACACACACACACACACACACACACACACACACACACACACACACACACACACACATTAGAAAATAATAGAGACAAGAAAGGGATTCTTACATCATGGCATGTAGTTAGTTAATTGCTATGCTATGAAAAAATCCATTTACATCACATAAAAACCTGCTCTAATAATACTATTTTGCTATAAAATATCCTTCATAAATTGAACTAGATTTATTATAAACAATGCTATGAAAAAATTAAAGATTATAAATGTATATATATTTGATGTTTAAAATCATATTGTTTAATTGTATTTGAATCTGAGGTACTTTAATATAATTTTTACCACACTAAAACAACTACTGACTGTATTCTAGTCTTGTTACTCTCTCTTTTGAATGCTCACTCATCTTAGTTATTGCATTGAACTTCTTGATAACAAGAAGTTCAATGCAATAATTATTATATAAATAATGAAATAAAATATGTATAACTCCCCTTCTTTTTTAAAGAACAGATTATCTACTAGGCAGTTTGTAAAATATGAAGTATTGGCTATATGAGTCACTACTAATGGTGGTTAGTATAACACATAGCATTATATTATAGCACGCTATGTATACCCAACATAAAGCGAATACTATTTTGATTTGCATTCGGCGCTGTAACATAACGCCACTCTATATAACTAGCGGCTAGCGTAGGCCGTAGTTATAACTACATCACAAAGTTACACACTACGCGATCTAATGAGTAACGTGTTAGACTAGACGCTAGATGTTATAACATAGTTTATAGCTTTGTACGCTCAGTCACCGCATGCTAGAACTCGCTGTATGACGTGATGTGTCACACGCTATCTCTGGCGGCTCATGCAATCAGTGCTCAGTTACATGTTATAGTCTATAACATAATATTCTATAATGCAATATCATAAAATAGTTTGAACATTATGAGTCACTGCCATTGTAACTACTAGGTCGCAACGCCTGGCCTGGATCTGGTACCACAGCCTTACCTATTCCTGCAATAATAGCATCAATGCTTGTCATTATTTTGTTTTGGTTTGGAGGATAAGGTGGCTGATAAACTTTTGCATGTGACACTAACACCCCACCACAAAAATATCAATGCACCATTAATATTTTTCATTAACAAACTATTCTGGGTGTGATGAAATTTTAACTTGATGTAGCATTAATCAGTAGAGAGAATTGTTGCACACAATAGTTATTACGACAACTAACACATATTTCACTTTTATAATATTATTTAACAATATTTCTTTATATATTTTCAGGGTGGTGTCACCAAAGGATCTAACTGTAGTGGGTAAAAATAATGTGATATTCAAACCGAAAAAAACTGAGATCAAAAAAACACCTATCAAAAAATTGGAAAAAAAAGAAATCATTGCAAAAGAGGAATCTGATGAAGAAGTTGATATACCAGTTTTTCTTGAGGTATAACATTAATAAATAAATACATATTGTTGGATAAATTACACCAATCAATTTAACCCCAAAGTACACAAATTATTTGCTTATGTTACTAGTGCCAGTCAATGATACGTGACACGACACGCGTTTACCAATTTATTTACATTATTTATTCGCATTTGTTGCTTTTTCGCTCATTTGAAGCATGGAGGTGGTAATGCATTACCACTAGAGCTGTTTTTTTATCTCAATAATCTATGTACACATCAATATGTAAGGGGAAAAGTTGGTACCCTTTTAAGACAATTGCATGAATGGTGGAGTAAGAAATTTGGTACAGTTAAAGTTTACATTAAGGAGGAATGCCGAAACTTAATATTTTGAAATAAAAGGCATTAGAAATATATTAGATTAATAAAAATAAATAATACACTTCATTCATGTGACATACTTGATATTATACACATTACTCACATGTAAACTTTACTATTTTCTTCACCGCTAAAATCAGTTGTCAAAGTCAAAAGAGATGTTATTGTAGTCTATCGTCTGCTATGTAGCGCATGTCTCAACCATGAGGAAACTCCTCACCAGGGCCCAGTTCTTCAAAGAGAATATAATGTATAAGGAGCTATTTAAGAATCCTATGGTACTAAGTTGGATCAAACAGTAGGTAGGGTAATTTTGTTACAAAAATTATTCCACCGGTGCGATGGTGGTCTAACACAATTGGTAACTTCGCTTATGCGTGTTCCAGATGTGGATGATCATACGCCTTCACTGTTGGACCTTTTGGTGAACTCTCATCAGATACCTGGTAATCGGTATCTGTGGACGTTCTACTTGGTACGTCAGACTACCACCTGATCTGGAGCAAAGTGCAAGCGCCTATCATGGGTTCCCTTAGTAGGCTGTCACGTTTGGCCCTACATGGGGCACACTAAAAGTTTTGCACTTCTAGCTAATCGGAACTATTTGAATTTCGAATGTTGTATTTTTAAAACGTTGCAACCTTCTTAGTAATAAAAAAACAATTGGCGGGAAATGATTTGTCAAATGTTTTTTTATCACACAAAGTTCTACGTACGCATCGGAAATGGAATTAAGACGAAAAGATTTTAGAGCGATGATTTTTTATGATTTTAAAAGTTCTCTTTTTCCGCAAGACTGTGCCGCTCGTCATCAAAATGCTTTTGGGAGAGAAGCACCTTGTTTGAGCACCATGAGGCGACCTAAATAGCTGGACGGATTTTGATAATTTTTTGTGTGTTTTGTAGTGAATTCGAGAATGGTTTAGATACATAACTTCATCTTATATAATACTTTGTATAACAACTATATCTTATATAACGCTTTCACGTCCAAATCGCTGAACAGATTTTGATAAAATTTATAATAAGATAGTTGAAGAAGACCCAAGAAAATTTGTATGAAACTACTCGCCGACGAAGCTGCGCACATCAGCTAATCTTTTATAAAGCCAAATTAAAATGCAATGGAATGATATGTTTCCTACTCTGTCAAGAAAATCCCGAAAAAAGAACGATCAATAATACACAAAATGTTAGTTATTCATCCATATTTAGGTATTTCATCGCCTTCAAAATATGCTCCTTCAGAAACGAAACACTTACCTACGCCTAGGAATAATCCAATCATAAAACAATTTTTTTATAAGCACTTTTTCCGAAATTAAGTCCAGTTCTCGCCGCAAATTCTCCTTTATGTCTTCTATCAAATGAAAACAGGTGCCACAAAGTGGTAATTTGAGTTTAGGAAAAAGAAATGTCGACCGGAGCTGTATCTGGTGAATAAGGTGTATGCTTCATAATTTTTGAGTTTTTGTTCAAAAATTCGGTTACCGTGATGGTTTTGTGTGAAGGCGCATTTTTGTGGTGCATTTTTTTTCCCATAAATCTGGGCTTTTTCGTCGAATGTGCTCTCTTAAACGACGCATAATGTTCTATATTTATAATTCTTTATTTACCTTTTGACCTTTTGGCAAGAATTCCGAGTGCACAACATCGCAATAGTCAAATAAAAAAGACATGACTTTGACTTTTGATCGACTTTGGCGTGGTTTTTCCGGTTTCAGTTTTGTGTCAAACTCTTACGTCTCGACACCAGTAAAAAATAAAATCGTTTTGTAGATGTCTTTATATAATGTGTATGGTAAAACATGTTCAGGAGAGATTTTTTTACAGAATGCAGTTACAAGGAGTGGCAGAAAAGTAAAAATATCAAAGAACATTCTACCAGAGGCCACACCGGATAAGCCTAAGAAAAAAAACGAAACTATTGCGTGTTGTCAGTGTTCATCGGTAAGTTTAAATTTTTTTTATTGGATTAAATATAAAAGAATGAACGAAAACTTACAAGTAAAAAATACATGCTAAGCATGGGCGCACCGAGGGGGGGGGGTGAGGGGGGGGGGGGCAGCTGCCCCCCTCCCCAAAATTTGTTTACCGCTCTACTATCTAACTGTTGTAGATAAAAATATAATATGATAAAAATATAGTCTTAAAATGTTAAGGTTGTCCCTCCCTGCGCCAGAACCTGGGTACACCCATAATGCTAAGTACAATCAATCACAAAACTCGTAGTACACAAGGCGATCCCAAGAAAGTGTTCTCTACCAGACAACCTTAGCTGGCAAGGATAAGATTTTAAGGTAGAGGAAGATATCTGTAACATATATTTGCAAAATTAACATTTCAAAAGTAAAAAGTGTTGTTTGTCTCATATAATATTCAAGACAGAAATAACAAGAACATTTTCTTGTCTGTATATCAGATTAAACAATATCAAAAATTCTGATTGGGAAAGTGCACAACGGTGTCAACACTTAGCATTATAATATATTACTAATTAATACACTTAGCAAATTTATAAAAATAAACATTACACACACAGCTACATTCATGCAACATACATGATAACATACACACATGCATACTATTTTCTTTACGACTAAAGACTGTTGTTAAACTTAAGAGTTTTTATTGGTTAGTTTATGTTCGACTTTCGACCATACGGCGACCGCTTGTATTCTAAACTCTGATCTATTTATTCTTTAGCCGCAGTTCTTTATTCTTCCGCCGGATCTTCTCGGTTTAGGTTAATTGAAAAAAAAATTACTTCGACTTCTAATTTTTTTATTTTGTTTGTAATATTAAAATAACCGATTTTTACTAAATGCATATGGATGAATGCACTAAATGAAATGTATACACGGTACATATAACAAAATATATTTTTTTTTACAATTTTTGTCTGTCTGTCTGTTTGTTCTGGCTTATCTCTGGAACGGCTGGACCGATTTTGACGGGACTTTCACTGGCAAATAGCTGTGACAGGGAGTAACTTAGGCTACTTTTTTTTCGGAATTTTTCCACGCTGACGAAGTAGCGGGCGCAGCTAGTTTATAATATAGTAGTTCATATAAATCCTTGTTTTCAGAAATTCAGCACCCAGTATCGCCTGCAAAGACATTATAATCATCATCCGACACATGCACCTGAGTATCATTCAAACCTATTCAACTGCTTCATGGCTATCATTAAATCTGGTTCAGAAGAAGATCGTGCTAATATATTTTTACAGCAATTAGAACAGTTAATAACGAAAATAAAATCATGTTTACCGTGTTTAACAAAAACTGATGATGTAGAACGAAAAAGTTACAATGTGACTGATGAAGTTAGCAGGTAAAATATTTTACAACTTTACTTTATAACTAACAAGCTGTTACACAGGACTTATTTCACATGACCCAAAATCATTACTTCTTTTAACTTAGTCTAGTTTATAGTTTTCTAATTGAGCGGCCCATTGGTCGAGTGGTAAGTGAACCTAACTACGAATCATTGGGCCTTGGGTTCGATTCCCAACGGACAAACATTCTATGATGAGCATAGATGTTTGTATTTCTAGGTCTGGGTGTGTATTATTTATGTAACAGTATTTATATATGTATTTTCTATGTATTAGTATCATCGATTAACACCCTTAACGCAAGCAAATACTTTGCTTACTTTGGGGTTAGATCAATTTGTGTAATTTGTCGAGCGATATTATATTATTACTAGATGAAAACCCGGCTTCGCTCGAAAGTCTCATAATATGCAATCTTATATACTAACTCAAATAGTAGACATTAAAAAGTAGCAACACTGTAGTGACGTCTTCTTTCAACTATTACGTTGGTTTAATAAAGACAACACTATAGTGTTGTTATTTTTTAATTTCTACTCTTTTATGAACGAAGAGAAAATAAGGTTCACGATAATCTGCGCTCTGTTCTACGATACATTAATAAATGCTCACGCCATCTACACCACATATTTGTAACCTTTAAAGAAATATGGCCAATTTGTCTGTCAGCACCGTTAGAATTTTTATTACTATTTTAACAAAATACTCGACAATCCGAATTTTGCGGATATATGTTGCCGACTCAAAATTATTATTTTTTTACGCTTTATATTTTAGGTAAGGTTCCGATTGAGTCTAGCGTAACCCTTGACGAAATTATTAATATAGATTATATTATAATGGTAAAAGGATTTTCAAGATGGTGCCAGTAGGTTTTGAGTTTATTTGTTACAAACATAAAAATATTTTACCCTCCAAACTGGAACACAACAGTAACAAGCATTAATGCTACTGCAGCAGGAATGGGTAAGGCGGTAGTACTTAATATGTTTACATGTGACAAAGAATTAGGCCTTCCACCCTATTAAAGAAGGCATCACCTTAAGGTCAAAACTCAGCTCAATACTATGCTTTGTTTAAAATGGCTTTTAAGTTTTAGATCAATATATAAAAGTTACAGAATTATTTGCAACCCTGAAGCTGCGCCTTCGCCCGTGGGTAAAGTAACATGTCATCTATAAAATCTTTTATAGAAACTTTCATCTCTGTTTCAGCTCTTTCACTGTTGATTTTTTTTAAATAATTAGCTTCTGTTTGACTGCAGGTCTCATACAAATACACCAATTTCGGAGACTCATTTATATTTTTTTATTTTTAGGGTCTTGGGAATAACATCAGGTAACTATAAATTAAATATGGATGCACTAAATTGCATTAAAGATAAAAATGGTCATTGTTCACATAATCCGGCACCATTCCCAGAAGACCATGATAGCGAATTACAAGATTTGCTTAATGGTAGCAATGCTAGACGTAATGAAATGGAATCGGATTATGTACAGATAAATCCGGCAGCAAATTGGTCAACTATAACCAAAAACATTGAGACCAGAAAACATAAGTCAGAATTAACTCCAAATGGAAAGAAATTAAAACTGGATCCAAATATAGTGACCAATATGGTTACAGATAATATTGTAGCTTTAGACAATGTTCCATGTGTCACAATGGAATCAGATCGTGCACGAATCGGTTCAACAGTAAAATGGCCAAATGTAGGTAAAAGAATTGAGATTAGAAAACAGAAACCAGAATTAAGTCCAAATGCTAAGAAATTGAAATTAGATACGAAAATAGAGACTGATGTAACTAATAAAATTGTAGGGATAAATCATATTGTTTGTGACAATATGAAATCAGACTGTGCACAGATAAATTCAGCAGTTAAATGGTCACCAGTAAGTAATACAATCGAGAATAGGAAACAAGATTTAGAGTTAGGACATAATGCAAATGAATTGAAACTGGATACAAAAATAGAGACTGATATTGTAACAGATGATATTGTAGCCTTATTAAATGAAAATATAGATGCCGCTGATGCAATTGAAACAAAGACTGCAGAAACAGAAATTGCTATAGAACATGAAAAAGTACCTAATTTTGTAGAAAAAGAAAAAACAAAGCCATCTCATATACAATTTCATAGCACACACTTTGATATACGTTCATCACCAATAAAACCATCATCTACTAATTTTAGAACATTTCAAATCAATACAGAAAATATGCCCAAATTTAAAGAACAAATTATTCAACCACTTCAACTTAACGAATTTGCCGGTGAAGCTAACCAAGATATAAATACACCTGATATATTCAAAGATGATAGTAAAAAAGAAACTGACCAATTAACTTTTGAACTTGCCAAAGATTGGAACTGCGATGAACCAAAATCTTTAATGAAACCTGATAGTTTAATAAATGAAGATACAACTGATAGTTATATGAAATCTGATTCAATTCAACCAGCCTTACTGCATGTTAAAGATAATATTAAACCAACAAACAAAGAAACTATAAACGATTCGAGCATGGATATGCATTTGATGTCTGACCCTGGACATTCTATGGATACCTTAAATTTCTTAGAAACTCTAGGTAATGAATGTATATCTTATTCGGAGACTGATATTAGAAATAATTCTGTTGACTTTCATCTAGATTTATTTTCATTTAATAGTACTTAATTAATTAGATAAAATAAAATAATATTTTAGTGTAAGCCTAAAATTTACAATTTTTTTTATAAATACATTTTATTTTTATTTTATACTGCTACATAACTTGTTTTATTTATTTTAATGGACCAACTTTATACCATGTTTGTCTAATCAGAGCTGGGCACAAAACCGTTAATCCATTAATTGAGAATTAACATTCAATTTTAAGTTAACTTTAAACATTGTTAACAGACTGATTAACATCCGTTAACTTTTTTCCGCCGTGTTGGTCCCGGCCTCCTTTGTAGAATAGGCCAACTGCCGTTCTGCCAGGCAGGTCGTAAAAGGCGATCGATTGGCTATTGAGTCACTACCATCGTGGCTACTAGGTGGTAGAGTTCTGCATTGTCTCGCCCGGGTCTGGTACCACCGCCTAACCTGTTCCTGCCGCAATAGCGTCAGTGCTTGTCGCTGTCGTGTTCCGGTTTGGAGGGTAAGGTAGCCGGTAAACTTATGCCTGTGGCATTAGACCTCGCCACAAGATAGCAACGCACCATTAACATCTTTGGTGTCTATAGGCGATGGTTGACTCTTTCCATCAGGAGACCCATCTGCTTGTTTGCTATCTTATGACATAAAAAAAAAAACTTTTAGTAACTTGGTTAATTCCTAATCAAGTGCCTACTATATGCCAAAAGGCCATCGTGCGAACCGCAATGTATCGCAAAAAATATATATATTGTCAAGAATTGTTAAATTCAGGCTAATCGGCGGCGGTCACGCGCATGTGCGAGCGAAGCGCTAATACAAAATGTCACGAGTGAAAGTAAACTGTGCTTTCGGCGTGAAAAACTGCGAAGAAGTTCGTTTTTATAAAGTTATTTATTTCGATACTAGCTGTTGCCCGCGACTTCGTCCGCGCGGACTTCGTTTACTCCACACAGCTCCTCCCCCGTAGGTGATAGCGTGATAATGAGTAGCCTATATGTTGACCCGACCTATTAGTAATATTCATGCAAAATTTGAAGTAAATCCATGCAGTACTTTTTGAGTTTACCCCGGACATAATTGACTTTCCTACGACTTTATTATATGTATATAGATTTTTATATACACCTGTATATAAAATCTATACACCTGTATATAAAAATATCAAAATGTTCTGAAGTCAACAAGGAACCCTTATAATTTCGCCATGTCCGTCCGTCCGCAGCCTAGCTCAGAGATTACTCGTACTAGAAAGCCGTAATATATTTGGAACATATACTCCAACAAAGTGGTACAATAAAATCTTGAAAAGTAATTTTCTAGGGTAACTCCTGTACACGTTAAGTGAGGATTTTTTTTTTCTCATATCTATTCTCTAAAGTGTGGGGTATCGTTGACTAGGTATTTACAAAATATTGTGGGTTTGTGAATACAGTTTTTCGATTACGTTCGTCAAATATTAAACTTTAAACTATTCTTCTTAATTCTTGTTAAGAGGCAAGTGTATCCCCTCTACCAGCTAAATAGTTGGTTTTGGATGTTTGAAAACATTCACGGTAGAAGTTTATATAATAAATTTAAAAGAAAAGCTATCACTAATCATGTTTTGTGCATAAGCCAAAGTGACAACCCTAACGCGACCGCCGAGTTTAGGAATAAAAAGTGAAATATATACACGAGTTTGTCTTCTGTAGTATCCAGTATTCTGTGGTAATAGGTAGATGTTTCCAATCTCGATGTCTCATACAGATGACAACATATTTAAACATTATGATGGATGATATCTTTACACTAAATATCTGCAAATTAGTTTTGCAAGCCAACACAAATGTTGTTAAGATTTATAGCAAAAAAACATTACATAACACTGGTCAGTGGTCTGCAATAAAATCCTCCTTTAGATAAAAAATAGATTTCTATGAAGAGTTAAATGCGCTGAATTCAAATCTGCTTTCCTTTTTTTCTGTCACATACAGTTTTTTTTAATGTAAATTTTAAGATTTCTTAAAATTCCTGATTATTTTCTTATCTTTTTTGTATTAACTCTGCTTCAATCAGCTTATATAGCATTTGTATATGCAAAACTGATACAGAGTGTTAGAGGGAGATAGAATGATATTGTCTGACATTTTTTTTGAACCATTGCAAGGCGCAAGCGCCTGCGCAGTCCTGAATGTGACTCCGTGGCGTTCAGTTCGTTAAAAAGTTGTTAAGTGATTGTTTTTGTCTCATACGAGTTATTTGGTAAGTATAAAATTATACTGATGGGTTTAGTGAAAATGAATGTATATTCTGCAACACAAAGTTAAATAAAATCACATGATTAAAAATACTTAAAACATTATTCTCATTTTAAAACAAATTTAATTTTGTTGTAGGTACAAAATGCCAAGAACTTGCAAAAATTCTTCAAACGCATTTTGCTATATATGTGGTGAATTTGTTGCCAAATCCCAACAGAACGCATTGTCAAGCCTAGTTAAAACTGCCTAGTTAAATCAAAATCCCTCGAATCAGTGACCAAAATTAAAAGAAGGCGTCTTTGTGTCAATATTTTCTGGGTAGCAAAAAAGATGAAAATTACAAAAATATTGTCCAAGAGCTTCTTGCGTTGTATAAAGCGTTAAAATGCAACATGTCCTTTAAAATTAATTTTCTGGACTCTCATCTAATGGATCTATTGCCCGCAAATCTTGGTGCAGTATCAGATGAGCATGGTGAAAGATTTCGATGATGATGATGAAAGATTATAATATCTATGTGTAATATACACATAGATATTATAATGGTAAATGGTCTGAAGCAATGATTGCTGGTCAATTCGCAGCGAAACTCCTATGGAAAAATATGAAAACAAAAAAAAAAACTACGAAGTAAGATGTAGTATTTTTCATAGTAGTTTTTGTATTTCAGAATTAGATATTGTTACGTACTCGGGTTCGTACTTGTAAGAAAACACCACTTATATTAAATCCGTGTATTTACACAACACAAAACAATACTAAAATAGACTTTACACCCTAGTCACTCGCTATACTATCACTGAACTTAGAACACTACACAATAAAACACTTCTCGCTTCGCACTTGGTCACTTGATGTATCGCTCTCGATCGCTTGATAAAAACTGCCTTGTGTTTGTCAACAATTCTCTATTTATAGGCAGGGGAAAGTCCTAGCTGGATCCAGAAAAATCTAAATGTATCTGGAAACAATGAATCACTTCTTATCGTAAACATGTTATGAGTCATAAATCCTAGTACACGCTACTTTCAACCTTATGCCATATCCCACAAAGTCCATTATGGCATAGCCCAGGTCAACTATTTGTTTGTCAATAGGAGTAGCTATCTCTTTCTTTTATTTCTAGATAGTTAGCGCGCGCGCGCTCCAACTCTACACGCTTCTAGATTATTCGTAACAATATTATAATTAGATATAAGATAGTTTTTTATTGATGTTTTGATACGAGTTATATGTAATATTTTAACAATTATTAAAGTCACTATTTGAATTTTAAGCAAAAAAAGGGCTTTCTTTATAAATTCCTTCTTAAAAAAACTGTGCGTGATACATAATTTTAAAACTATTTCCCTTTCCAGGAATATCAAACCTATAATAATCCATCACAATAATCAGAAGGAGGGTAATTTTTATTTTTTTTCTGCAGACCAGTGTAATTTTATATTTTATAGATTCAGGCGTTACTTTGTGGAAATCCATTGTTCAGACGAAGAAAACTAGTTATTTTGCAATTTTACCTACCTAACCCTACCTGTACCTTGTACCTTTGCGATGTCACTGAAAAGGAAAACATATAAAAGCGGTGTAAGAAATGGAACAAACTTACAGTAGGTCTGAAAATAATGAAGACCCCAGCGGTACAGTTATTCACCCTCATCCACCACACTTTATAACACGACAGCACCAAGCACACAATTGACGCACTCAATGCACGTTTCACTTCGCAACCGAAGCATCTTCAGGAGATACGAGCACTACTGCACTCAACGAGAGCCGCGGTAGTACAGTGCTACGAGACGAGTTGTTACTAACTCTATATATATATATATATATATATTTTATATCATAAGATAGCAAACAAGCAGATGGGTCTCCTGATGGAAAGAGTCAACCATCGCCTATAGACACCAAAGATGTTAATGGTGCGTTGCTATCTTGTGGCGAGGTCTAATGCCACATGCATAAGTTTACCGGCTACCTTACCCTCCAAACCGGAACACCACAGCGACAAGCACTGACGCTATTGCGGCAGGAATAGGTTAGGCGGTGGTACCAGACCCGGGCGAGACAATGCAGAACTCCACCAACTAATAGCCACGATGGTAGTGACTCGATAGCCATTCGGTCGCCTTTTACGACCTGCCTGGCAGAACGGCAGTTGGCCTATTCTACAAAGGAGGCCGGGACCAACACGGCGAACTAGTTTTCTTCGTCTCATTACATAATTGTTATTTTATCACAAAGATTAATATAGTACATGCTCCAATGTGAAATTAATTCATGACCATGAATAGCATCCTATTTTTGAGACATTGAGACATTGAATTTCTTATGAGGCTGATAATATGCTTTGTAAAAAACCGAGCTTAATTAAGTGAAAAAAAAACAGCTTACATATGCAATGTATTTATTTACTTCAATATTTGCAACACATCATATACCTTTAGTTTTACCATTATTACAGCTATGCAACTATTAATTTGTTTGAATATAAGCTAAAATCCTAGTCTCAAACTGTAATAACATCAGGTAGGTATATGCCACGGAAAGTATATAAGGAGCACACGACGGAGCATCGACTCAATAGCTGTGAAACCACCACCAGACGAAGAACAGCCAAGCGGAAGTCGAGGACTGGTGTTTCCAGGATATAAATACGCGGGACCTGGAAATTCGTTAAGCCGAGGAGTACCAGTGAACAAGTTGGACGCAGCAGCAAAAAAGCACGACGAAAAGTACCACAAATGTCACCAAGTACTACAAAAAGACGAAAAACAGAAACCAATTCGAAGAGAGCATTCAAGCAGCGGACATTGAATTTGTAAACGAAGTCGCTACATTCGCACCAGAGAGCACATACGACCAAGTTGTAAAGTAGATAGCATTGGGAGGCATCGAAGCTAAACACGTTCTCGAAAAATGCACAGGAATAATATATCCACGAGTGTCGGAACAAGACAAGGAAGGAAGGCAACATGGAATTACCGGACAATGTAAGTTCAATCGTGGGAACCGGTGTACAGAGCCACAACAACGTACACACATTTCAATTCAAGAAAAAATTTACATTTGCCATAGAATCGACAAAAGCGACATTCACGAAAAGCTCGACAGACATGGCATATAAAACTTATATACACAGTCTTCCGTGGCAATACGTGTACTTTTATATGACGGAAAAATTACGACGACATGACCAAGGTATTTCATACCGCAAAGATAAAACAACGTGAAATTAAAATTACAAATCTCGGCAACAGAACCCCATTCCTTACTTATATAATCATATACCACTTCAAACTAAACAGTTCCAACAAGAAAGTTTTGCTGCCACCATTAATAATGGAATCGACGATACTGTACAACGCCATAAACTCGATCGGACCGATATACGAGAAAAGCTATACGCCAAAAGACGGAACGTTCCACGTCTCAAACGAAGGATTCCAAGACGACAACAACATTATAAGAAACGAAGCACCGTCAAACATCATAAACGTCTCTAGTGCAAGTGTAAAAAGTATATCATACATTAAAAATAAAACAAAAGACTACAACAACGCAACAATATACAATATTACCATTGGAGGACTATATACAAACGCATAAAAACATTTTATGGGAAGTATCGGAGTGGGAATAATACCATTGCTGAACAAGGACGGAAGAGGTAGACGGTAGAGACGTTTATAGAAGTGGAATGTATATCGTACGGCACCAATCTACTGGGAAACTGGGAAAATACAGCGGAGCTCAACCAAATACACTATTCTATGGATTAGCTATAGACAAAAAGTGGAGCTATAAATACACAGCCGCAGGCGTACCGGCAGTAGAGTAGGTAGTGAAAGTTGTTTATTAAATAGTTAAATTTAGAATAAATTTACAATATACTAACGTCACAATTATTTACAGTGCAGATGCTGGTAATTCCGCAGTAGACGAAAATCCAATAGTAGAACAACCACCGGACACATCAGTGAAGGATATACAAAGACCAACAGCAGTATCAAAAAGAAAACAAACAGACGATCAAACAGGTACATCTAAAAAATCAAAAACATGGTACAGAGACAACACAGAACAAATAGTGGTAGACGGTGAAGTATATGTGGTGGTACGCGTAGAAAAAAATACCAGGACAGAAAAAATTATCAAAAATATGACCAACGAAGAAAAATTACAAACGGCTAAAAGGTACGAAGAAATTAGAAGAGCAGCGGTAGAATTGGCGGAAAACGACTTACAAAAAAAGATCATATTGACTGAAAAAATCCTAAATTTGGGGATACCAGACGGAGGACACTACGACGAAAACAGAGAGGATCATAGAAAATTAATAATGGACATTGCAACACTAAAACCCAGTACGACATCGACGACACAAACCCAAATCGAAAGACTCGCAGTACAACCCGTCGAACAACACGTCGATCCGCAACCGGTACAGTCCGTCGAACCAACACAGATACCAGCACCAAAAACAGTAACGATATCAAAAAGCTTGACAAGATTACAAGTACTCTGCGAAAACATCACAACACACACACACACAAGTCACAACAATATACCTATATGAAAATGACCAATAAATGATTGATCAATTCAAAAATATAGACAACGGAATAAAAGTATAACGATAACCTGCGGAAGAAGAAATAAAAATATCAGTAGCACGAGATCGCAACAACCTGTGGCCAACTGTCAACTTTGAACTACGCAATCTGAAAGAAGAAGAAAGAGGTGCGATATACTAAAAAGTTTTAAAACATGTAGAAAATGTAAATGGATAATAAAAAACATTTTTTTAAAATGGCATTTTATTTAATTACAACATATTACACAATCGCATTGCACCACATTATTTCACATTACACACATTATACAGCAGACAAAGTAAACAATCTAGCATTACATATATAACAATAATGTTTATATCTAAAAGAATTTACTGTCTGAGGGGAATATATAATCTTCAATTTCAAAATGCGAATAATTGATAGAAAAACTGGACACACATCGTAGACACATGACGATTAGAGGTATTTGATAAAGGGGATAATAATAGAGCACTTTCAATTGCACCACACCAGGAAACTGGTCCAAATATGGATAACTAGCTGTTGCCCGCAACTTCGTCCGCGCGGACTTTGTTCACTCCGCACAGCCTCCCCCGTAGGTGCAAATTTTAAGCGTCAGGATTCATCACTTGCTGTTTGGCGGGAATGGCGTCTCAGGCGACTCGTTGGAAAAAATTTTTTTTTTTCTACTTCTAATCCATATTTTATCACCACTATTCTGTAAACCACTGTCTATCAATTGATATATTTTCTGTCTATTAGGGATCAAAATGAAGTAATAGACAAAGTAGTGTTTATATTTACAAACAAATATAACAAAAATCACTTGAAAAATAATGAATTTCCAAATGACTTTATTTTTTTGCTATCACGATATATTTCTTACAACAAATTATCCAAATAGAACAATTAAAAGGCCTTTCTAATAAAAACAGTACTTAAATGAGAGAAATGCACCGTAAAACAAAAAAAAAACAATTTTATACCACTAAAAAACCCCAAACACACACGCGGTCCGGTCGAACAAACTATAGTGACTGGTACAAAATAAATGACAATAGTAGACTTCAATTTACAGGTCACAATGGCATTCTCGGGAATGAGACTGCCGATTCCCTCGCCAAAGAAACTTCCCTCTATGGAACCTTTACTTACACCAAATGTTTTTACTGATTTATTTCCCCTTGCAGCAATGGTCTCCAGTCCTCTTGGGAAAGGTTATGGAAGCAATCTAAGATAGTGAAAAGCAAATATTATGCTGACATTCAAGAATCAATTCCCTCAAAACCTTGGTTCTTCAAATATCGTTCAGCCACAAAGCATGCTACATCTGTTTCTTGCAGAATAAGACTTGAACATGTCTGTTCTCCTGTTTTTTTACACAAACTTAGGATTAAGGACACTTCTATCTGTAAATGTGGGTTAGATGAAGGATCAGTTGATCATATATTTTTCAGTTGCTCTAATACAACTTCTTCACTTCATGATTCTCTTCCGGATGACCTTGACCGTCCTGTCGACCTAAATATTTATTGTCACTTGTATTTAGTCCTATTGCTAAATTGTTACTTAATTTTATTGATTCTAACATTAGGTTGTAGTATGTAGATTTTTTGTTGTTTTTGTTTTACCGTATACCTATTTTTGTGTTGTTTTTGTTAAACTTACTTAGAAGAAGCCGACAATCCAAAAAGAAGCCTCCTTTATTCCATTCCAAGAAATGGTTAACACGTGTGACTTCCTAAGTTTACTCGACACTGGCAGAATTCATTTTTTTTTTTTTTTATATCATAAGATAGCAAACAAGCAGATAGGTCTCCTGATGGAAAGAGTCAACCATCGCCTATAGACACCAAAGATGTTAATGGTGCGTTGCTATCTTGTGGCGAGGTCTAATGCCACATGCATAAGTTTACCGGCTACCTTACCCTCCAAACCGGAACACGACAGCGACAAGCACTGACGCTATTGCGGCAGGAATAGGTAAGGCGGTGGTACCAGACCCGGGCGAGACAATGCAGAACTCTACCACCTAGTAGCCACGATGGTAGTGACTCAATAGCCAATCGGTCGCCTTTTACGACCTGCCTGGCAGAACGGCAGTTGGCCTATTCTACAAAGGAGGCCGGGACCAACACGGCGGAAATAATTGCCATTTGTATAATGAAAAAGAAGAATTTGATGACAGATATTTATTATATCATAGATTAAACGTCAAAGGCTTTTTCATACAACATTAGTTTTATAAATAGAAATTTAATGTTTAAATTCAAATGCAAGCGGGGTAAAATTTTGCTTTGAGAGTGAATGGGCAACCAAATTATCATACATAATATCTAATATTTGCCTCTTTGAGAGTCGAGAGGTTAACTGAATTTTGGTAATTTATGCTTGTAACACGGGCCTTTCATTTTTTCCTTCCAAATTTTGATTTGTAAGGGCATAACCAGTGCCTCCTCTCTGTAGTGGTATGATGTCCTTCTCTTTTAATTTATCTCCAGTAAGTGGATGGAGCCAATCCTTTTTAATTATTTTCTCTACACATTCCATAGTAACAACATGCCCTGTGGTTCTGTAAGACACAATCATAATCCTATTAATAATATACAATAGTTTGTGAGGATATGAAATATAAGTTACTCGATTATGCCTTAATGAAAAAGCAATATAGGTAGAAAATATAGCAAATCTGATATAGATGGTTCATCACAAAAAAAAAATTCAACTTGTTTTTGTTGTATTTTGCATTCCAATTTGTTGTGCAGGCTGAATGCTTTAGTTTTTTCCACAGAAAATGCATTATTCCCATTGGATATACAAAACTTACAGAAAATTAAAACTTTTTTTTTAATTAAAATAAATGGTACAAAAATTATTCAATCTATCAGAATTAAAAGTACTGGCCGCTTTGTTATGCAGAAAATCAGTTTGTGGTTTTGAATGGTTAAAATAAAAATGAAATTGATATACCCCACATTTTAACTCCAACTCATTAAAATCCCAAGATACAACTGTTGCTAAAGTTGGCAGTTCCGATCACTGTCTGGTGAAATCTGTATCTGTCTACTCGCTGCCCGATCCCAGTCCCAGGGGCCCTTGGCGCGTATGGCGATACAAGTTAGCAGATTGGGATGAGATGCATTCCTTCTTTGCGTCTTATCCCTGGCAGACTGTCTGCTTTTCTTCTAAAGACTCCTCGACTTGCGCGGATGCTGTGACAAATGTGCTGCGACAGGGAATGGAGTACTTCATTCCTTTCTCGGACTTTTCTTGTCCAGCAAAGCTAAGCCCTATTTCAGAGCCAATTGTAGATGCGCTGAGGCGCCAAAGAGTGAGGCATATCTGGCTTGGGCTGATGCTCGACACCGCAAGGCACAGGACATATCAGAGAAGAGGAAAGCCTTCAACCGGGCCATCAATTCCTGCAAAAAGGCTCTACTAAAAGCTCGATTCAACCATGTCAGCCATATTGGGAACAAACTGGCTTCGTACCCCTCAGGTAGTTAAGTGTTTTGGTCCCTGGCAAAGTCGGTTGAATGGCGTTCCATCTTAGGCCTCGTCTTAGCTTACCATCAGGTGAGATCGAGGTCTAGCACTTACCTATCGATAATTAAAAATAAAAATAACTAATTTCTGCTGCCCCTCACAGCAGTGGAGGAACACTGCTGAAACCGGATGGGACGCTGGCTCACACCGCTGTAGAGCAGGCGAACTTATTCACTACTCTATTAGTGGAAAATTCATGTCTAGATCTCACTAACTTGAAACCTCCAAGGTGAGGTGATAATGCCCGAAATTCGCATCCGTCGGACTGAGGTTCTTAAAACGCTGCGGAATCTGGATGTGAACAAAGCCAGTGGCCCTAATGGGATTCCAGCCATAGTACTTAAAACCTGTGCGCCTGAACTCACTCCTGTTTTGACACGTCTCTTTCGCCTTTCGATGACGACTGGGAAAGTACCAAAATCATGGAAGCTTGCTAACATGTAGCCTGTGCCCAAAAAAGCCAGTCGTGCCGATCCCTCCAACAATAGGCCAATTTCAGTTATGTCCATACTCTGCAAGACTATGGAGCATGTACTGAACAGGAGGCTAATGGCACACTTAGAAGCAAACAATCTACTCAGTGACCACCAATATGGGTTTCGCCAAAATAGGTCCACTGGGGATCTTCTAGCATATGCCACATACATCTTTAGTGCGGCTATCGAGAATCATGGTGAGGCACTAGCTGTCTCTCTTGATATCTCGAAGGCCTTTGACAGGGTATGGCACGATAGTCTTATTGGCAAGCTTCCTTTGTATGGTCTACCTACTGGTCTCAACGCCTGGATTTCAGATTTTCTGAGTGGCCGGTCAATTAGTTGTCAAAGGCTGCTTGTTTGACCACATGGCTATAAATGCTGGAGTCCCTCACAGATCAGTTCTCTC
The DNA here is from genome assembly GCA_036924255.1 of Apodemia mormo. Classification (NCBI taxonomy): domain Eukaryota; kingdom Metazoa; phylum Arthropoda; class Insecta; order Lepidoptera; family Riodinidae; genus Apodemia; species Apodemia mormo. Next base: position 43,069,890 of record JAUPFN010000006.1, read on the forward strand.
CGCAACTCTATTCCTGCTATATATTAATGGTCTGCTGAAGTCCAGTATCTATGGGTATGCAGACGATAGCACTGTTGTGAAGAGTTACGCATCCAGCACGTGAGCCAGTACAGCACAGATTCGGTCTCTCAGAGAGGTGATGGTCGATCGTATGAACTTGTCCTTACAGGCAGTCTCCGATTAGGGCAATGCCAATCTGTTCAAGTTTAATGCAGCTAAGACCCAGGCGTGTCTATTCTTCGCTAAACGGAGTCCATTCCACCTATCTCCGTCTTTTCAGAGTGTGTCCATTGACCACCTCGAGCTCCCTGGTTATCACCCAAATCCCAAGTTGCCTCAAAAAGCTTGGGATTCTGGCCAAGGTGACAGTATTTCAGTCCAGGACAGTTGTTCAATCTTTATCAAGCACAAGTCCGTTCGTGCATGGAATACTGCTCTCACCTCGGGGATGAATCCCCCAAATACCAGCTGGAGATGCTTGAGGTGATAAAAGGGCATGTCAAGAGGCTCATAAACGACAGTAATCTGCCTCAAAAAAAAACGCCAGAGCCTAGCTCATCGCCGTAGTGTGGCTAGTCTATCTGTGTTTTATCCGATACACTTTGGAGAGTGTACTGCGGAATGGCACAGCTTAACCGCCATACCCGTTTTTCTGTCGATCGTCTAGGCGCACAGATACTACGCATTGCTATATAGTGGACGTTCCACGTACTCAGACAGAGCGGTTCGACTTGACATTCTTGATCCGAACTGCAAGGGACTGGAACAAACTTCCTGAGTTTGTGTTCCCCGATGAGTACAACTAGAGGATCTTCAAGAGAAGAGTGAACAGGTACCTTCTAGGGAAGCACATTTCATCTTAGACCGCATCTAAGCTTACCATCTAGGGAGATCGTGATCAAGCGCTTCCCTACCGATAATTAAAAAAAACTTTAGTCTGAGGTAGGGATATGTTAAACAGTAAAATATATATAAATAAAAAAATAGAAGCTCTCCAGTATATGTCATGAGACACTTAAGTACTGACTGACAGTTTACCATAGAAAGTTCAACATTTCATATTTAACTAGACCATCTCAAATATTAATTATTTTCATTTGGAAAATGTATTTACATTAATCAAATGGGATCCACTAGCCTCCAACTGACATCATTTTTTAACACTGAATAATTAAAGCCCTGTCTGAACAATAAAATATTTTAACTTATTTCTGATAATGTTTATTGACCAACCTATACCTAACAAGCTCATGATTATACTAGTGGAAAGAGAACGCCATCACTTATAGACACCATTTGTATAAACAATTACCTGATAATTGCACAAGGCACTGCATTACTCAGTATATCATGGGTTACAGGACACATATATCTGTTTTCCTTAGCTATTAGAGACTTTTTGTCATCAGGATCATTCACCGGTGTCCATTTTACTTCTATTAAGTCTTTCATCTTTAATGGCTTATTGCTTATTGGACAATATACAGTCTGATCTGGTTTTTCTAACTTAGACACTTTAGCATCAGGGAGTTGTGATGGAATCCAGAAACTTGGTAGCTCCTTATCTTTGCCATTAGCAAGGTTTGACACTGAATTTGATGTTGATGCAGTACTTTTTCCACTATTAGATATATTATTTTCTCTATTCATAAACTTAAATAAATTTGCTTCTTTTTCTGCAGCTGCAAGTTCCTTTTTTTCGTTTTCCTCTTTTTTTAATTGCTTCTCATACTGTTTTAGTTTACGAGTATATTCATTTTTTTTAGTTATTATGTATTCTAAAATTGCTTCTTTATCAAATAAATAACCCTCCTTAGTAACAACAGGGTTTCTACATGGTTGCAGTGTTAGACTACAACAGTCAAAGTTTTTAACAGAATCCTTTCCGACTCGTTCGCTTTGGGTCCCGTAACCAGAAGCAGCAGCGTCCTTTTTCTTTTCATGGTACGTATAAACAGCACCTGCAGTGCAATTTCTGGCATGGCGAGTCATTTTGTACTAAATACAAATTTAAACAAATCTTGATGCTTTTGTAAATTATAACAGTTAAATTAATATGTTGAACTTTTTGTAGGTCAGAGTATGTGACGTAGGTAATAGGTATTCATAATTCATTTGATATTCATTTTACTGGCAAAGAGTATACAAACAATAACAATACTTCGTAAGATACTGGCAAAGACTAAAGAGTATACATAATACAATACTACGTAAGAGATACTGGTACGTCAACTCGAGTTAACTCGAGTTGTGCTTAAATCGAGTTGACTCGAGTTAGATTCGCCTGCCCTGAACTCGAGTTAAGAGTTTACAACCTATGAATTTTGGCTCTGCGCGAATGAACAAGGAAGGCAAGCGATTTTAGGTTGGCGCGATTTCTTGATTATTTAAAGCCGGCTGTACACATTGGGCCAAGTATTGGGCCAAGCATTGGGCCAACTATTGGCCCAACGTGTAGAAGCCTACTTGGCGCTATGTTGGCAGTTGGCGCCAACATTGGCCGGCCAAGCGAATGTTGTCGGTTTTTCGTGCGCACATCAAAGGATCTTGGCGCACTCCGCCAACGGTGTTCACACGTTGGCCTCTTATTCAGTTCATTGTCATACGTCAGTAAAGGCGGTTGTGTTGCGCGTGAGTTAAATTGTTGTTCCCGAGTTACGATGGCGTAGACAAACACTGAGTTTTACAATTCATAGAAATATAATCGAAATGAACCAATGAATGAATGACTGATGATGATGAATGTCCTTTATGAATTGAAACTTTCTCATTATTAGACCACAATAATTATTAAATATGATCATCTTTGTCGAGAAATTCTGTAACATATTGAAAATAATAATTACTTATCGATTTGGACTGATTTTAAAGTACAAAGTAATTATTATTTTCAGTATCTTATACGGAATCATTATATGAAAATCCGAATTCCGAATACATGTTGTTCGTATTGAATTCAAGTCAATACTAGTTATTTTTTAAACTTTTCTCGTCTTGTCTCATTTCGCATTGTTTTGCCTCATTGGTGAGAGGAGGTTCAGAGCAGTGCACTGTTTCAGATGACATTAGGTATTAGGTTAGGTTATTAAAAATACCATTTTTTAATACTTTTATTTCAGGTTAATGATGCTTAGAAACGTATAGCAGATTGCTGCTGCAATAGCGTCAGTGCTAGTCACTGTCGTGTTCCGGTTTGGAGGTTAAGGTAGCCGGTAAACTTATACATGTGGCATTAAACCTCGCCACAAGATAGCAACGCACCATTAACATCTTTGGTGTCTATTGGCGATGGTTGACTCTTTCCATCAGGAGACCCATATGCTTGTTTGCTATCTTATGACATAAAAAAAAGGATAAGTATTCCTGTTATTGAACTAAAAAAGAAAAAGGAATCTTTAATGACAAATCTTACGGCTGTAAGAGATTCTACGTCCATCTTTGTTAAAGAGCCAATGCAGAATGGTCAATACACCAATGTGTAAACAGAAACATTTAATGTTGGCCCAACAGTTGGCCCAATGCTTGGCCCAATGTGTACAGCCGCTATAAGACTGTATTCATTTATTTACTATTCACATGCGTCATGACAATACGTAGCAAAATTGAGATAGAATTTAAATAAAGCTATAATTTAAGTTAGAAAACAAAAACCCTGGGACCTTAAAAGAAATCACGTTTACGAGTTTCAGTAGCCAGAGAGTGGACATGTAAATTGTAAAAACTGCTAAAATTCGTTCGAATATATGGAAAATACGATCACTTTACTTGATCACATTAAAAAGAAGCATCCAAAGTTGACAAAAATAATTCTTTAAGTTGGCCGTCATTAGCGAATGGAAATGATATCTCCATTGAAATATCTACATCAGAGGAGCCTTTCCAAGAAATAAATTGGTAAAGTGTGTGTCGGGCCACGCGCAATGTAGGGGTTTGAATTTACTTATCACAATCATGTGGACTAAGAAGAGGGCTTTTATAGTTTCAAACTATGAACATTCAAGTTATTAAACGTCAATGACAAATATATATTCACATCATAGATTCACCTTCTATAAAACTTCTCTAATTACATTTTATAATATGTATATTATCATAATAGTTGGCCGACTATTACTCAAAAACTTGTAAAGCCTTATAAGCTGTGATAGTTTTGCTTTTAACTTCATTATATTTAATACTACCATGATTTTTTTTCCTATCCCAAAATCAAACGTTTAGCCTGCAGAGGGGGGGACACTTGACTCTAACAAAATTTAGCACTTAAAAGCTTAATATTTTACAAACGAGTGCCTTGAACGAAAACTTGTTTCCACAAATCTGCAATATTTGTTTAAAACCTATCCAACAATATCCAATACAATGAGGTACGTGAGAAAAAAAATTAACATCCCCACTTAAGATGTAGGGGGCTACCCTGAAAAAATGTTTTTCGAAATTTTATGTTACCACTTAGTTGACGTGACTAATATGTATGTATATTCGTGCCAAATTATTGCTTTCTAGTAATAAGGATCTCTGAATAATCGTACGGACGTAGGGACGGACGGATATAGGAAACTATAAGGGTCCTAGTTTACTTCAGAACCCAAAAAAATGAGGCAAACAAACATAAGCACTTATTCTGAAAAGCTATAAGACATAAACATAAATCGAAAAGTTTATAACGTTTAGGTTTTTTACCACCTACTTAGTGTAACAATATAATTGTTACAAAATAATTAAATGAATTAACAATAATTGTTATGATGATGGTGATGATGATGATGATGGTATGAAAGACAAGAAGAAAGATATCGTTGTTGTAAGAATGCCACTAAAACCTTAGTGAAAGAAAAGCGTGAAAGAGGCAAACACCAAACTTTTTTGGAGGGAGGTGAAGAAGTCTAGGAGTTGTTCGGCAGCCTCCAGAATGAATAGGATTAAATCTAAGGATGGTGACATGATGCTGTTCGGGACGCTGCCTCCGTTTCTGACTCAGTTAGTGATTCAGAGACGGTGGAAGCATGCCAGGACATTACTATGCAAGAGATCGTATGGGCGATAAGAAGTATGAAAAATGGAAAGGCTGCGGGAATAGATAAGGTGACTGCTGAGATGATCAAATACGGTGGTCCTGCCGTCTGGGACTCTTTTTGGGTCCTCTGCAATATATGTTGGAGGACCGGTAGAGTACCCGAAGACTGGCGGCGCGCGGTCATCGTGCGCTTGCATAAAGGCAAGGGCTCACGTATAGACTGCAACAGCTATAGGGCCATCAGTTGGCACATCAGAGTATACGTAGTACTATGCGTTCCAAATAAGAATAGGATCGCGTTTGTTATCAACTTCATACTACAAGTGTGAAATTAGTAATGTCAGCATAAAAATATTTGTTCAAAAAGTATTGCTGATTTATTTAAAAACAAATAACGCTTTAATAATGTTATTTTCCTCAATAAACAATTATTAAATAACATCAGTCTAGCTGTTCATCTATATGTATGTAAAAAAGTCGTGTTAGTTACACCACCTATAAGTCAAAAACGACGTGGGCAATTTTGTTGCGATTTTTGTGGGTTTGGGTTGTATTTGTCCAGAATAGGCTAAAAAGCATTGATATAAAAAGGGGAAGATACGTTGCGCTCATACGTCATAGCATTCGATAAAATTAGGCTCGGCATAATACATATACACTGACACTTACACACATACAACTGTAATCACATCATAAGACAAAGACAGAGATAGGGCGGATACACTCGTACGAGCAAAATGGCACTAGCCACTTCGCCCGCCATCGCCTTTTAAGTTTTAACAATTATGAATGACAGTATATGGATGTACCGTTAGCAAATAAATATTAGAAAAAACTATATTTTGGTTTTTAATTATTTATTAAAAAGAAATGTGTTGTGATGGGTTGTTGTAAACTCGCCACAATTGTAAATTCGCCGCAACAAAATGACATAAAAAATATGGAAATTCGCCGCAATCGTAATTTCGTATTGTAAACTCGCCACACATCTTTTTTAACTATTGTAAATTCACCAGACTGTTTTTTTAGTACAGATCGCAGGAAAACTCATATACCAAATAGAATAACATACTTATAATAGGTGGGGTCAAAAGTATTTTAGTATCGCGAAATGCGAATGTATTATTAGTAATCAAACCTCTTTGGCTATACTGAATGTAACTGGCTGGTTTTAATAACATTAAATGTGACTTTCTGAAAATGTTATAAATAAAAAAATAAAAAAACCAGTTCCCGCCATTTTTCAATTGTTTTTCAAGCAAGCAAAATGAACGTATGTGACTAAGAAATACGGCACATTTTAAAGTTTTATTATAAAAAAAGGTAAAAATGCGACGAACTCCGCGAATAAAATGTTTGGAGTTTATGGACCTAACGCGACCGATAAATAAGAATAGCACAAATGTGGTAAGCGTTTCAAGTCTGGAAATTTTAGTGTGAAAGATGAGCTTCGCTCTCGACAATAATGGAAATTCTAACATTAAATTAGTCATGAATAGATATATAAAAAGTTTTTATGATTCTTTAACTGAGATTTAAAAAAAAATCATGATTTCGAGATTAAATTTTTTAATCAGTATTAATTATACGTAGGTGACACTATAAGTTTCGCGTAGCTTAAAAAAACAATATGTTATAGCCAAAATATTATGTTTATTGCTTTTCAAAATAATCTCTTTTACATTTTAAACATGTTTTCGTGCGATCGAACCATTTTTTAAAACAGGAGGACCACAGATCTGAAGGCATGTTTTCTACATGCTGATAGAACGCTATCACTGCTACTTCGGAGTTGGCAAAAGTAAAACCTCTCATCAAATCTTTGATTTTGGGGAAAATACAGAAATCACAGGGTGCAGGTCAGGGCTATGTACTTTTTCGGAAGCTAAAAATGACTTTGTTTTGTTGGCCGTGTGTGAAGAAGCGTTATCATGGTGTAGGAGAATGCGGCTTTTGAGTCGTCTTTCGCCTGGGTAAACAAATGGTAGAATACTATTCGGCAATAACACTCTTTTGATCTTCAAGTGGAATTGTACAGATGGGACCCGTAGCTGAGAAAAAAAACGCGATCATTTTTTTACTAACGTTTCTCACCTGTCTCACGTTTGTTGGCCTGTTCTCATTTTCAAACACCTATTCACAAGATTGCTGTTTTTTTTTCGGGTTTAAAACAATAAATCCACGTTTCGTCTCCTGTGACAATGTCATAAACAGCATTAGAATGTCCGTGGTCTCACTTCAGTAGCATCTGTGAGCACAATTCCACGCGAGCCCGCTTCTGCTCCGCTGTCAGTTCATGAGGGATCCAACGACAACAAAGTTTCCGAAATTTCAATTGTTCGTGTAAAATTTTCTGAATTTGGCTCATACCAATCCCCAATAGTCCTCGAATTGTCCCATAGGTAATCCGGGGGTTTTCTTCAATTAACCGCTTAACATTAGCCACATTATTTTCGTTGACGGCAGTTGAAGGCCGCCCTTCACGAAATTCGTCATGTAAAGAAACTCGACCTCTCTCAAATTCAGCAAACCATCGCCTCACGGTGCTCAGACAAGGTCCTTCTCTCCTAAAAGCATTTTGAAGACGAGCGGCACAGTCTTGCGGAAAAGGAGAACTTTTAAAATCATAAAAAATCATCGCTCTAAAATCTTTTCGACTTAATTCCGTTTTCAATTCAATGCTTTTAAATGGCAATGCCCATCTTTTAATTCCGTTTTCGTTGCGTACGTAGAACTTTGATGTGTGGTAAAAAACAATTGACAAATCATTTCCCGCCAATTGTTTTTTTTTTATTACTAAGAACGTTTCAACGTTTTAAAAATATAACTTTCGAAATTCAAATAGTTCCGATTAGCTAGAAGTGCAAAATTTTAGTGTGCTCCATGTAATTGATTTATTTAATCTAAGTCGTCAATTATCAAACTTTTGTCCAAACACTGGTAATGATTATAAAAATGTTCTAATAAAAATTAAAAATAAATATCCTCGTTGCAAATACGAATGTTTTAAACAGTGTTATGTTTAATTCACACAGTCATTAATTAATATAAAATAAATTATGTAGATATTATTTATGTGATGAAATATGAAATAAATTGTGCATCTAAAAAATTGTGCTGCTGACGTTAAGCAAACTTAGTGGATAGTACGCGTCGCATGAACTCGTACTTCGTACGTCGTTTGTCGCGGCCCTTTTGTATTATACTATCTCACTCTCACAAACATGGCGAACCAAACAATAATTTATCTTATTTTTAAACAAATTTAATGTTTTAGATGTACTTACGAATGGAAAGTAATCCCATGTGTCTTATTTTTTCCCCTTAGTGATTATAACACTGGTTAAATACACAAGAAGGCATTTTGATGCGTGTTTAATGGCAAAAACAATCGGAAAGTATTAGCGTTCGATGTTGTGATGTCCCGCGTGTGACTGAGTGGCATACTACAATCACTGTGTACACGGACCTAGTTTTGTAGGACCAGGCGCTGTGACTAGGTAACATATCTTCCTCTTTTTATATCAATGCTAAAAAGTATTAAAATATTACATTCATCAATAAAAAAAAAAATAGTAAAATATATCAGTCTAGCCGTTCATCTATGTATATGTATAAATAAAAGTCGTGTTAGTTATTTTACACCTTATTTTAATACGCGGTAACGTGATCTGATGGGAATCTCAATAAAAAGTATACCAATTAGATTTTAATTATAAAACACTTGTACTGGTTTCACTACATATATATTCTTACAAATTATTTAAAGTATACCGGTTTCGCATATTAACGCATCTTCAGGACTATATAGCTAAATGCAGTTTCACCAAGTGCCGACGATTAGTATTATAGAACATATACCAATTAGAATGAAAATATATTTTTTTAAAGTATTTCTTTGTTAGATTTTTTTTGAACACCTTACTCATCACTTATGAAGTGAACTTTTGCAAAATGCGGAGCAATATGTCATTCTGACAGTCCTATTCTTAGTTCGGACGCATAGTACGTAAGCCTTAAAGATGGGCGATTGTGAATGACATTCGAATAATTCGATTGTAGCAGTCATTCAAATTATTCGAATAACCTTATGAATCATTCGAATTTGAAAAGAAGCGGGAAATAAATACGTATGTATGGCGTCGTCTCATTCCTTCCGTAACAAATTTCATTACTACTAGTTTATATATTCGAATATCCGTAACCTGATCTAAAAGTAAACTCTATGTACTGAGAAAAAGGACTTATTTTCGTGTGGCAAATTTAATCAAATTCAAAATGTCTTTAATTCGTAGGTAAAATTTTTACACTTGAAATATGTCAGTAATTCGAAATGAATTTTAACACTTGAAATATGTCAGTAATCATCGAACTTAACGTTAATTACTAGTTTGTATTCGGATATCGTAGTTTTAATTGCATCCATATAAATATATTTTAATTGTAAAACCTAACTTAACTAATTATTATTATTAAATAAAACTTAAAAGTAATCTATATAATACGAAAAACGGTCAATTTTGTATTGCAAACTGAATGAATAAACTAGCGGTTCGCAAATCAGATACATACTATTTAATTATTACTAGTACGAATATCAATTAAAAGTAGACTGTAACGCATGAGAATACAGACTAATTTTGAATGGAACAGCGAATGAATGAACTAGCGGTTTTATTCGAATTTGCAAACTAGCGATCGATTGTTTTTAACATTCGAATATTAAGATTAGTAGGATCAAACTATTCGGTTACTGGAATCAGTAACAATCGCCCATGTTTAGTAAGCTTACCTACCTTAATGCGACTTGGATCTGTGAACTTGAAAAACTTTTTTGGTTTTGTTTCTATTCACCCCATTTTACGGTACCTATATAGGTATTTTCTTATTTTTCATCACAGAACAACATACTCCTAAAGGAGTGATTTTAATAATTCATTCTCCAATGTCCATTCATGAATCATGGGTGATGACCATGTACCCTATACCTATATAAAGTACTTTGTGTTGATGACTGATGGTCAATGACATGTACCTATAATATTACCAGTTACCACTGGACAGTAATAATTACAAACCACAGCTAATTTTTTGTGTCCATTCGAAACGCTACCCACGAGTGTCTCGAGAACTAATTTTGACGTATGCTGTACATGACTACCGTGGTAGTTTGAATATTATGAAGCGCAGTTACGCATTTTATTTAATTCATTGTTTACATTTTTTTAGTTTATATAAGTTTTAGTGAATTCCTAAGTTTATATTTTGTGTACTCTGAAGTTTTGAGACACTAGGAAATACGTATATTGCAAACTTCCCTACCTAAAGCAGAGTAAAAGTTAAAACTTGGTTTCAAAGGTACGTGTATGTAGTTACTGTTTTCAATAACAATTAAGTTATATTGTATTTAAAGCATCTAAATTTTATCAGAAACTTTTAATACAATATTGTATTAGCAACAGAGATATTTATTTTCGACAGAATTGATAATATTTATTTAATTTTGTTTTGCTTAGAATTAATTAGCGATATCAACAGGTCATGTCGATAATTTTTATACAAAAATCTTTATTTATCAAATCTTTACGCAAAATTTCAATTTGCGAAAACACGTATTTTTTTGAAAAAAAAATTATAAAAATTTTGATTTTTCGGAAAATCACGAAACATGTACAAATAGCTTTTCTGGATTTTGTTTTTAGAACTAGTAAATTTCTTAAATTGATGGCAGATCCGAATTAGAGCACCCCAACTTGCACGTGGGCTTATTTGCTCTACCCCTAGAGTGTTTTTAGAAATCGCGAAGGCGCGGAGGGAGGCAGCCTCTGCCCGCTGTAACAAAGCATGAAGCGTCAATATATTTTTTAAAAAAGATCCGGTGGAAGAAACTCAGCGGGCTTGTCTTTTTTTTCATATCATTGATTTTTTTTACATTATCACAATATTACAAAAAATATATATGAGATCGGCATGAGGAGCAATTAATCCCAGGCTTTTTTGTCTTCGAAATAATCTGAGATTTTATAATATACTTTTTTACACAGTTTTGTTTTAACACATTTTTTTAATTTTTTTTCGGGATTTTATTTAGTTTCGGGAAGTTTATTGTAAAAGCGTATACATTGCCCCATAAAAGAATTACTTATTCTGTGGAGACGAGAGGCATACACAACAAGATTGTTTTTGTTCCTTGTATTAAGTGAGCGTACGTCACCATTTTTTTAAAAAAGCAAATATTTTTACGAACGTACATCAAGTTCTCAAATATATATTGGGATATAACAGTTAGATTATTGATTTCTTTGAATTTTTCTCTCAGGGAAACCCTCGGGCTAAGATTGTAAATTGGCCTAATAGCTCTTTTCTGCAATACAAATATAGTATTTATTTCAGCAAAATTTCCCCAGAGAAGAATTCCATATGACATAATGCTGTGGAAGTAACTAAAGTATACAATTCTTGCTGTGTCGACATCAGTTAATTGTCTCATTTTTTTAACTGCATAAGCTGCTGAACTAAGTCTATTTGCTAAATTATTAATGTGCGGTCCCCATTGTAATTTCTTATCTAAAGTAATACCTAAAAACACAGTGGAATCCACCAGATCCAGGTTGTTTTCATCCAGTTGTATGCTGGTATCTACATGCCTTACATTAGGCAATGAAAATTTAACACACTTAGTTTTGTTACCATTTAATAAAAGATTGTTCGTACTGAACCAGTGTACAACTTTTGAAATCGCATTATTTACTTCGTCATACTTACCAATTCGTCTTTTCACTTTGAATAAAAGTGAAGTGTCATCCGCAAACAGTACGATTCCATGCTTATCCCCTACATAGTAAGGCAAGTCATTTAGATTTTTAGAATTTATTTTACTCTGACAGGTCTAAGCACAGACTACTTATGCTGGAGCCGCACTTGCGTCCATCGTGAGATAAGGGCATGGTTTAGTACGTTTAGTAGACATATGGTAGACAGTTAGACAGACTTTAACTCCGTCAGGAGTATAGTATTCTCTGACCTAAGTCAGACAATTACTAGGAACACGCCCAATGATGATATTATCATTATGTGACAGATGCCGTCAACTGTCATAACAATCATTATTATTATAGTTTATTTATACAGATAACAGATTTTATTTTGCGCCGTAAACGTCAGACGTGTGTTTATATTGCGGAATTGTGGGTATAACTATTAATATTAGTCATTAAATAATAAATACCTAACTTGCTCTTATTTTGTTTGCGTATCGTAAACAACGGTCTTTCATTTGTTACTGAGAACAAATTTAGTATTTCATTAAATTAAAGCGGTTTGTGATATATTGTATCTTACATGAAATTGTGTATAGTTGGAACATTATGCAGTGTTAATTTTATAACTAATAGTGTTGTGAAAAAGTTTCTATTTTCAATTTGTTACGGTGTTTTTTACGTTATTTCTATAAAAATGAACTTATCTTTTGCTGGTTGTGGTTTTCTTGGTATTTACCATGTTGGTGCTGCAGTGTGTCTTAAAAAATATGCGCCGCATTTGCTTATTGGAAAGATATCTGGAGCCTCTTTTGGGGCCTTGTCAGCCTGCTGCTTACTCTGCGATTTACCTATAGGTGAGAAGAACTGTTATAATTTTCTTTCATATTTAGCACATTTTGTATATTCCATTGTATCCAATTAATATAAAACAAAAATAAATGTTACTATTTTATTGTACAATGTTACTTCATTTTGAAACAAACCTTGTTTTGTAGGCCATTTACAACTTACTACCATAAAATGAGCATACAATTTTAAAACTAAATTGCAAAATTGATGTTGAAATGAATAGTCCATATTTTATGTAATATTAAATGAATCCATCATTTTGTATATATTTTTACATAATAAGCATGACACAACAATTATTAGCATAGAAATAACAGTAATTACCTATGTAAGTTTGTGTAAAGCCATACATTCTATTTAATCATGAATGGTCTTTAAATCTATGGATTATAAATGCATTACATAGGTATGAAGTAACAAAATCTCTAAGGAAAAGAATTTCCTTAATATTTGTAATAAAGCTCCACCAGATATAGTTAGTTGACTTTATTAACGAAACATTACTCTATTTGAAAATGGAGTACATTAGCCTAGATTGCATTTGAAATTCGCATGTTGATTTAAGGGTTGAAAGGGAGGAGGGGGGGAAGATGGGAGGTTTACTACTCCACATGTATCATTCCCCTCCCCCCCCACCTGCGGAAACCCATGGTTGCTGAGATATGCATGATCAAAGTTTTGAGGTTATGTCACCTCTGGGATCGCATGAGAAACGGGTCGCACGAATTTGCAGTTGTCAATGTAACCTTTCCCCCTTTCAACCCTTAAATCAACATGCAAACTTTAAATGCCAACCCCATTAGCCCTTTCCTGCTGAGACTATTTATTTGACACAAATTATTCTGTGTGCAACTAATAAATGGGATGAGCTGTGCCATGCTCCAGGCTGCATGGGTACCACCACCTTGCTTGAATCTCCCGTGAAGTAGCTTTGCTGTATTTCGGAGAGAAGGACAAAACAGGCTGTTTAAACATCTTATGTCTCAGGATAGGCAACATTTAAATTGCTACTTCCAGGTGAACTAGTTTATGTTCATTGGTGACATCAACCACTTACCATCAGGTGGCACATCTGCCAGTATGCCTATCATGCCTATATGCCTAGAAAAAGAGCGGGCAACACTCAACCTGTCAAAAGTGAATTAGATCAGCTGTTTTAATTTTTACATAATTTATAAATTTAAAGCGTATTTAAGTAATAAAAGTACACTAAACTAAATAAAAATCGAAAAATAAAGTTGTGAGATAATAGATTTTATTAATAATTATAAAAAATTGAAGAAACAAAGTTTGTATTATTGATCGACAGTAACGGTAACCTCTTTTGAACAAAGAAGAAAGTTTCAAATTCTTGAACGGAAAACTGGGGAAATTTTAGTTTTATTTTTTTCTCTTTATTACACTTTCATAGTATTAATAACTTTAATATATTTCTTTTAGTACCAATAACATTAAAATGGATTTTAACTTTGAGAAAGAAAAATGTATCGATGCAGAATGTGTCAATCAAATCTTTTTTGAAACAACCACCTCAGATTACTTAGCCAGAAGTTTGCCAGATTTATCAGCTGTAAGCAACAGTGTCAATAAGGAATTACAGGAAGAAATAAATTCTCTTAGGTGTCAATTAGAAAGTTTGCATAATGAAATCCAGAACTTAATATTAGAAAATAATACTCTGCGAAAAATAAATGAAGAACAATCTATAAATATTGCAGTATTAAAACAAGTAGCTAAAACCACACCGTGTAAGAGTTCTAGTAAAAAAAAAAACCTCAAATGTTCTACACCAAAAAATAGGAAATTAAATAACAATGAAGATAATGTCAGTGAGACTAAAATACTAAATTTAAATTATGAAGAAAATTTGAAGAATACTTCAAGGATTAATATTGGTCTGTCTCCAAATCTAGAAAATGTATGTGCGACAACAAAACATTCTTCTTCAAATTGTACTAAAGATCCCGTCTATAACCAGAAAAATAAAATCATAGTATTAGGAGACCAAAAACTACATGGCCTATCTACCAAATTGCTGGAAGTTGGATCAAATAAATACAACATTGTGTCTATAGTCAAGCCTAATGCAACTTCAATAGAAATATTTCATAGTTATAGTGCCTTTTCTCGTTTAGGTAACAAAGACTATGTTATTCTTGGAATCGGTACACATGATCGTAATCCTTATTCTGTTTTTACCAATTTAAGTAATACTTTAGACAAACTAAGGCAATGCAAACAAGTGTTCTTGTTAAAAATTCAGTCTAACAGGTATTTAAATATAGGACTACTTAATTATAAAATGAACTTATTTATAGATCAATACAATAATTGTACTCTTATTGACTTGGATACCTATTTAACTAAATATAATTGTTACACACAAAAATTATATTAACTGCTTGTATAGAAAATTAAAAATTGAGATAAATTATCAGGAATATAAAAATAAATTTTTGTCATTTTCAAAATTAAAAATTAATCAACAAAATAAAAATGAGACTAAGTGACATAAAAAAATGATATACAGTGAATATAAAGAAAATTTGGAAAAGTTGGTGTCTAATCACTACATAGTATAAAACAAAGTCACTTTTTCTGTCTGTCCCTATATATGCTTAAATCTTTAAAACTGCGCAACAGATTTTGATGCAGTTTTTTTAATAGACAGATTGATTCTTGGGCAAGGTTTTAGTATATAAACATTTCCGATATTCCCACAAAAACAAAACCACGGGCAGGTCGCTAGTAGGGTTAATATAAAAAATATTGATAAATCTATACAAAAGCCGGAAAAAGGTACTGTACCATATTTTTTTAGTATTAAACCAAGAATTAAACCAGAAAACAAGTCAAATAATCTTTTGTGTAATAAAAATGTCAGAAAGGGTACAATACCATACTATTTTACTTTGAAAAATAAAAGTCTAGAAAGTATGAACAACAAAAACCAGCTTTTTCATCAATAATCACCAATTTAAGCTACTTCACCAAAACAGTAGGTGCATTAAAAATACGAGATTATTTGCAAGTAGCTATTAGTGGGCTTAGCTAGGCACTAGGTAAAATTGATGTAATATATCTTTCTGAAACTTTTCTTAAGCAAGGTTCTGAAACAATCTTTAAACTTGATGGTTACACTATGGCATCTCATTTTTCTTGTGATAATCAACGTAGGGGTGGAACTTGTATTTTAGTGAAAAATGAACTTGATTTTAAGATGCCAGATTTACAAATACGCTTACCATTTTTCTTTGAATGTTGCGCTGTTGAAATTGTTAATTATAAATTAATAGTAATTTGTATTTATCATACTCCCAGCTCTAATGTTGATATATTCCTAAATAAATTATAATTATTATTAGAAAATATTGTGAAAGATTCAAAAAAGAAAATTATTTTAGGAGATTGGAATATAGACCTGATGCAGGACACCTGGACACATAAAAATGTAACAAGCATTCTTTTAAATAACAACATAAATCAACATATTTTAAAACCTACTAGAAAGCATGCGTGTCTGGATGTAATAGCAAGTAACTTAAATAATGTTCAATCTGACACTCATACACTTGCTTTGTCTGATCATGAAACTGCTCAGAGTATACAAGCCAATATAGAGTCAGTTTTAGAATGTAAGCAAAAAAGATCTTTTTGGTTTGAAACAAAGCGGATATATGGGCAGGATAATATAAAAAGTTTCAGGAATGTTTATCGAGTTTAAGTTTTAACGAAGTTTTTACAAAGTCAAACTGTGAAGAAGCATTTAATGAATTTCATGATATTTTACTGTTATTTTTTGAGTTATGTTTTCCTAAGATCCGTGTTAAAGTTTCAAATAAACCTATAAAAAAATAAATGGTCTTTGAAATATATTGAAATTTCCTCTAATAAATGTAAAGCTTCATGGAATCTGATTAAAAGTACATTTCAGAACTAAATAAATGTTAGAGAAATAGAAAAAATCAAAGTAAACAATTTAAAGTACATAAATACTCTAAACAATCTGTAATCTATTTAATAATTTTTTTATAAACCAAACACAATCAAGTAGTATAAAAGTCAAATCCACAAATACTTCAAAATCATATTCTTTACCAAATTCTTCTTCTTTTTTGGGTTAATGGCAACTTTCAGTGAACTCTGCTAGTGTCCAGTATCTTATTGAGAGTGTACGGTGCCAGTTAACAGGACTGGGGTCAAGTTTTCATGGAAGTGACATGTTACCAGTAATGGTACCACGGTTAACGTCTTCTGTTTCACTTAGGTTGTCTAAAACAGAGGACATCACAAACATATTGTGTTATTGCCATCACCAATCATATAGTACTACAGATGTTATAATCTAATGTTATTATCCTTAATGTAGTTGAGAATAATTTCTACATTAGGTGTAAATACTTGTGTTAGGAGATATTTTAAGTTAACAGGACGAGGGATGTTTTGAAGTAGATAATCATAAAGGGAAGGGTGTTTAGTACAATTAAAGAATATATGATCCACAGATCCTTCCTCCATGCCACACTCACAAATTGAAGTGTCCCTAATCCATACTAATATTATAAATGTGAAAGTAACTCTGTCTGTCTGTCTGTCTGTCTGTTACGCTTTCACGGCCAAACCACTGAACCGATTTGAATAAAATTTGGTACAAATATAGTTTGAGACCCAAGAAAGGACATAGGATAGTTCTTATCCCGGAAATCCCACGGGAACGTGAACTATACGGGTTTTTATTTTAGAATTTTTCCACGTGAACGAAGTCGCGGGCACAGCTAGTCCTAAATATATTTAGAAAGACAGGTGAACAGACATGACCGAATCTAAGCCTACATACAACAGATGTTGCATGTTTTGTGGCTGTGCGATGCTTATAGAACCATGGTTTATTTGGGATACAATCTTGGATGTCAGCAAAATATTTTCCTCTTAACAATCTTGTTTCTTGCCACATTTGATTCCATGAGGTGAGTAAATTCACTCGAGCCAGGGAACATAAGTCATGGTGGTAGCACTTATAATGGGTTCTTATACCCGATGATATAGCCTCTTTTGCTAGTTGATCGGCAACTTCATTACCCTGTATACCACTATGCCCAGGAATCCATACTAATCTTACATCAATGTTTTTCAGGAAACATTCATGTAGTATTTTTTTAATTTCCAGGATAATTGGGAAGTTTATTTTACATTTAACATATTAGAAAGTAGTTCTTGTAAGCAACTTTTGGAATCACTACAAATTAAGGATTTTGTCAGTTTGTGTGACTCTACATACTTGACAGCTTCTAAGAGTGCAACAGCTTCGGCTGTAAAAGTAGAGGTAGGAGGGAGAGAGTAGGAGGGGATTTAAAGCTTAAAATAACTTTAAACTTTGGCATCCACACCGCAGAGCCTGGTCCAGTTTCTGTTGAAGTTTTGGAGGCATCAGTAAATATTAAATTCCACTCTGGCCAATTTTCATTGATTAATTGATTAAATTTATCATTAGCACAGCTGTCTTCTTTTGCAATACCAAAGCTTAAAGCTACTTCAGGCCTGTACAATAAAGAATCAAAAGTGTTAAGGTATATTGGATTAATATCTATTTTGAATATGCGGCAATTAATAGCATTGAGATTTAAGGAGCTTTTTATAATACAGGGTAAATCTTTGTGGCGCCAATAATCAACAGATCTATCCACTGTATAATGTTAGATCCCAGATCTTAGTGACAAGGCTCTAAGATCTGGGAGTAAGGGGTGTTCAGATAGACGTACCATTTTATATATAAATCTATCAGCAAGGTACTGTCTTCTTAAATTAAGTGGGGCCTCTCCACATTCTACTTGTAATGCATTGGTTGGTGAAGATTTCATTCCTCCAGAGATAATACTTAGGCACTTGTATTGAATTTTGTCCCATGTCCCTAAAAGTCTCTTGTTGCAAGGTTCCAAGAGGAATGAGCCGTAATCTAAATGGCTTCTAATCAATGCATTGTATAATAATTTTTGGGTGTAGGGATGGGCTCCCCACCAAACCCCCTTTACCAAATTGTAGTAAAGCTATGTATTTGACACCGGTAGATGAGCATGATGTGAAAAAGATTATTTGTTCATTGAAAAATACTTATGCTACTGGCTATGATAATATTAGCACAGAGTTATTTGAAAAATGTTGCTAGTGTAATATTAGATAGACCTCTTAGCCATATAATTAATTTGTCATTTTTGGAAGGTAAATTTCCGGAATTATTAAAAAAGTGTATTGTCAGACCATTGTTTAAAAAAGAAGATATGTGCGATATGAACAATTATAGACCTATTACTTTAATTCCAGTCATTTCAAAAATTTTTGAAAAACTTATGTATGAAAAGCTCTATAATTATTTACTTGATTTTGACCTACTAAAAAATAATCAATATGGATTTAGGAAAGGTAGATCTACTACATTAGCATGTTTTGATTTAGTAAAGAACATAACTGAATGTCTCAATAAGTAAAAGTATCCACTTTGTGTATTTTTGGATATGAGTAAGGCATTAGATTTTGTTTCACACAATATTTTATTATCAAAACTTGAAAAATATGGTACTTGAGGGAAGTCATTAGATTGGATAAAGAGTTATTTTGAGAATAGAAAACAATGCATTGAAATATCTAAAATATGCAGAAACCGTAAAATATATATACTTCAAACTACCTTGTTAACAACTGTGGAGTACCACAAGGCAGTGTTTTAGGCCCCTTGTTATTTTTAATTTATATTAATGATCTTCCTGATAGAATAAAACATGATTGCTTTGTATTAGCTGATGTCCCTAATCTACTTATCAAATGTAAAAATAAAAAATGACTTGGTAAATAAAACAACTGAAATCTTACTTCAAGTTTCAGACTGGTTAATTAATAATAATTTAAAATTTAATGTAACTAAAACAAAATTAGTTGAATTTCAGAACTACCACAGTAATATTACTAAAAACACAAATATATTTGAACTGAAAAATCTGTGCTTATATTTTTTACTCTTTTGAGCTTAAAATACTGTTACATCTGGTTCGTAATTGTAAGAAAACACCACTTATATTAAATCCGTGTGTTTACAATAAAAATACACACAACACAAGACAACACAATGTAATACTAAATACTCTGATTAACACTAGTCACTCACTGTACTATCACTAAACTTAACCGACTACACAATAAAACACTTCTCGCTTCACACGGGTCGCTTTAAGTATCGCTCTCAATCGCTTTATAAAAACTGCCCTGTATTTGTCAACATATCGCTATACCCAGGGTAAAGTTCTAAAACAATCGCGAATGTTCCACTATCAATCGATTGATATGGACAGATATCTGCAGCAGATGCAGATATCTTACCATATATGCATAGTGTGTGACTTACTTTAGATATCAAATATTACACGCTACATATTAAGTAGATAAAAGGACGAGTACAAAATCTAATCAGCTCTATTCTTCAAAAAACTTTCCAATGCATAATTTGCATCAAAATCGGTTTATCCATTCGGGTGAAATTGTTCACAAAAAAATTTTGGAAAATGTTTTTCGACATAACTTCAAGATTTTTTAACCAATTATTTTTCGACCTTTACAATATTTAGTGCTTACAAAACTAAGTGTTAAATTCAGTTTCTAAAATTGAAATTGAATCAAGTTTAAAAAAAATTATGGCTATATTATATTTTTCTTCATATTTTTAAAATAATTTTGAGACTAGTACTGCTGATTAAATAAATATAATAATAATAATAATAATTCATTTATTGCATCAAATATGGTACACGAAGATCTTATCTAATATTAATATTGAAGGCTCGCATATTTGGCCCATTAAGGCATTCAACAGGTAGGTAAGAAATCAATTAAAAAGAAAACTTAATTTTATTTACTTATTACCTTATCTACTATGTACACGTCACTTTAATTTTATTTTTCACAATATTTTGAAAAGAAAACAATAGGTCCATCCGATTTCAAATAAAATTCGAGCTCCTTTTTACAAGTATCTACTAACACTCAAATCATTAGTCTCGAGTTTCGACTGTTTATTCATAACTTCATAACTACCAATGCGTGCAGTGTCGCTTTTTTTGAAGGGCAATTCCGCAACTGTACTGCACTAAAATATTAAGTAATTTAACCACTGTGAACTGTGTGTTTGATTTTTAAATCAGCTATACACCAAGTATTAGTGATTTGAAAATTAAATCAGCTTTTCTTCATAAAAAACTGCATCAAATATGGTAAATTGGATCAAAATCGGTCGATTAAATGAGAAAAAATTAAAAAAAAAAATGTTTTTTGACATTACTTCAACAATTTTCAACCTATACATTATGTAGCTAAGAAAACATTTTACTATGATCAAAACGCAGTTGATGGTATTTGATTGAATTCCACTCAACTTCTGAAAATTTGAACCAATTTGGTCCAGGAGATTTCGAGAGATTTAAAAAAAAAACTTCATAAAATGTTTGTCTAGTCAGTATTTTTAGGGTTCTGTACCTAAAAGCTAAAACCCTATTACTAAGTCTCCGCTGTCTGGCTCTCCATCTGTCTGTCACCAGGCAAAGCTGTAATTTTCACAAATTATGTATTTCTGTTGCCACTATAACAGAAAATACTAAAAATAAAAAGATACAAAAAAAAAACATCGTTTCCAAAACCTTTACAAGCTTTTCGAAAAAGAAATTACTGTCATTTATAAAAAAAAAAAATGATTTTTGAACTCTGTAAATAAATTTATGCTCAGGCGTAGTTTTAGTTCTTTGCGCTTATAAAACACTTCAATTTAGTGGGAAGTTTCAGGGATGGCCTGCAGGGTCAATCATTTTACAGATTTTTTCAAAATGACTAATTTACAATTTATGATGTGGGTTGTTATTATGACACAGTACTTTGGTTGTAATTTGATTTCACACTTGATGACTTAAGTGTTGAGCCTGCTCTTGCTTCTTATTGAATTGAATTTCTTGTTTTTATTGAATGGACAAGTGGGCTCTCAAAATAATATCCAATACTGCTATCAGTGTTGCGCTCATGATTCCGATAATTTCTAAACAGCCTTTCCTAATATACTGTCTGTAAAATTGAATTACCGACACTAGGAACATTAAAGTATAAGTAATAATACATATAAATAACATTATTGCTTTTATCCCTATTGCTGACTAATAACATAAATGCTATTGTGTTGTAGTGTGTTGAAAGCTGTAAATTTGGAATTTAAAACTTGTATATGTAATGCTATTATTAATTTTATGTCAATGTGAGCAGTGGTCTATGTTTTTATGTATAACACTTTGTTCTCAACCAGGAAATCTAATCTGAAAACTTATAATTAAAGTTGAAAAGACTGCTAGACCAACAATGCAGAGGATATGATGTATATAAATAAAAACATTTATTTTCTAAATACAAAATTGGTCATGAATTTTACTTTTTATTGGTCTTTGCAATTTTTAATGAACAAATGTCAAAACAATTCTCCTGCACTTGTTACAAATAATTATTTATTTATTTTAGGAGAACTCACAAGTGAACTATTACGAGTTTTTGGAGAGGCTAGAGCAGGATCCCTAGGACCATTCAGTCCGTCATTTAGTATACAAAATTTGCTCTTTGAGGGCATGCAAAAGTACTTACCACTAGATGTTCATAAAATTGTTAGTGGCAAACTGCATATATCATTAACAAGGGTATATGATGGAAAAAATGTTATTGTGTCAGAATTCCCAACTAGAGAAGATCTCTTACAGGTAAGTTTTATAAGATTTTTCTCATCTAAATGTTAACAAATAATAGAGACAAGAAATAGATACTAAATTTTATTGTACTTTGTTATATATTTTGTTGTTAATTAGATATGTGACTGCAATGGAACATTGCTTAATGTTATGACATACATATTTTACAATAGCTAAGCTAAGATATTGATAAAATCAATTTAAATGGTCTATAATTATTTCTTGAAATATTATTTTAAAGACAAGTAAAAAAGGGAATAAGGTTTTGGTAATTAATAATAATAAACCCCTGTGCTGGTCCGAGCCCCTATGAAAAATAGACTGTTTTCGATTCTGCCAGTCAATTTATAAAAGGCACATGATTGGCTATATATTTATCACTACCATTGTGACTACTAGATGGTCTTCTTCTTCTTCTCGTGTCAGGAAAGTCAGCCTTTATATTTTATTAGACCAAAACCGCGCCACAGCTATGGCAGCGTCATTGACTAGATGGTAGAGTTATGTAACGCCTCGCCCAACTTGGTACCACGTCCTTGCTTATTCCCGCCGCAAAAGCGTCAATGATTTTTACTGTCATATTACAGTTAAGGAGTCAACCATAAATTACGTGACACGAATTTTATGATTTTTTGACCCCTCCCCTGTCCTTGTCACAGCTGGTCACATTTGTGAGACCCCCCTCCTACCTTGTGTGATGTCACATATTTTACAATTTTACATTACTAAAATTAATTCCTTACCTCCCCCTTAACGTGTGACGTAATTTATAGATGGCCCCTAAGAGGGTAAGGTATCAGGTAAAATTATGCATATAAACTTATGCCCGTCACACGGAGAGCACACACCTATTTAAATTCTATTGTTTGCTATTTACTGATATAAAAAAGAGAAAAGAAAGGTATGTTGGTCCTTCAAGCCGGATACTTGTTTTCAGGCACTGCTAGCATCGTGTTTTGTCCCAGTATTCTCCGGAATGTTGCCACCACGGTTTCACGGTATCAGATATATGGATGGCGGATTTAGTGACAATTTACCAGTGCTAGACGAGAATACAATAACTGTGAGCCCATTTTGTGGTGAAAGTGATATTTGTCCACGTGATCTTAGCTCGCAACTGTTTCATGTAAGATTCTATTACTTTAACATAATTTTTAATTATATTATTCTTACTAATGACAAATATAGTTAAGGATGTACATTATTGATTGAGGCATAACAGTGATATTAGTTAGACAGAATTTATTAGTGGTGAATTCCCAATGAAGCTCATACATCTCGTATTTATTTTTCGATAATCAAGATGGTGGTATAAGTTTCTGGGATTAAATTGCATGCAACGATTTTGAGGGTGGTTCATTAATCATCGAAGCGTGATCTTACACTTTTTATCGAAAATATTTTTTGACCAGTTTCATTGACGGTTATGTATCAAAACATTTTTAGATGCATTTCCCGTATTCCATAATGGCATAGTATGATTTGTTTGTTTGAAATGGTTAAACTCAAAAACTACTGACTGATTATGAAATTCTTTCTGCAATCAAAGTCATGTTATTACTGACTACTATACATACGAGGGTGACCAGGGTACCAAGAAAATAAACACATACTAAATCAGTTATATTTTTATTTTTCTACATAATCACCATCAAGTTCGATGCACTTTTGTCATCTCCCATTCAAAGCATTTAGACCGTTGAAAAAAACGATTCTTCCTTAGAATCAAAATATGCGTCTACTGCTGTTTTGACTTCGTCATTTGTCAAAAATCTTTGACCTCCCAAATGTTTTTTTAGGTTAGGGATCAGAAAGAAGTCTGACGGTGTCAGATCAGGTGAATAAGCCGATTGCGGTAATAATTCAAAGCCATAATTGTGGATTTCAGCTATCGATTGCTCAGACGTGTGAACACGGTCGTTATCTTGATGAAACAGGACTTTTCTTCTGAGCATTCCTGAACGTTTTTCTTTATTACCTCTCGTAAACGACGTAGTAAGACACAGTGGTAATCAGAGTTTATAGTCTGACCCCTTTCAAGATAATCAATCATAATCACACCCTTCGAGAAAGTCCCAGAAAACTGAAGCCATTACCTTATTTGCCAACAAAAATGCCTTAGCCTTTTTGGGGGGTGGTGAACCAGGTCTTCTCCACTGTTTTGATTGTTGTTTTGTTTCTGGCTTACAGTAATGAACCCATGTTTCGTCCATTGTAACAAAACGATTAAAAAAATCATCTGCATCGGCTTCAAATAACTCTAAATAGTCACGTGAAATTGTCAATCGCGTCCTTTTTTGTTCAACTGAAAGCAGTCGCGGAACCCACCTCGCAGACACTTTATGGAAACCTAATTCGTTGACTACGATATTTTGAGTTCATTCATAAGAGATGCTTATAATCTCGGCTATCTCTCTAATTTTTATCTGCGGTCTCCCATAATTAAATCAAGTACTTTTTTTAATATATTCGTCAGTAGTGGACGTCGAAGGCCTTCCAGATCGGGGTTCATCTTTCACACTCTCTCTGCCACGTTTGAATTCTGCTATCCATTTTTTGACGGATGAATAAGGCAGAGCAGAATCCTCTAATACACTAACCATATCATCAGCCATATGGATGGCTTTCGGTTTGTGCACGCTGCTCGATTTGCTTGATTTGCAGAAAGTATGTCCGATTGCTCTGTTAAAAAAAAATTATAAAATCACAACAAATTATTGCACATGTTTCGAACATGACACAATTAACTACTCTGAACTGAACTAAGTTATGTAGGTAAATTTGATTTTTAGAATTGAATGGATCTGTGTCAGGCCGAGTATTTTTCAATCCACCCTCGTATAAAAATACTTGACGTTAATCAACTACCTACTAATTTAATGAGGGGAATATCATCCTTATCAACCTCTACTGTGTTAACTGGGTAAGGAATGTGTGTATCTCAAGAGTCGAAGTTGATGAGTTGGCAAATATTTTTGATTATACTTTTCAAACACTAGTGCCGCTAATCTGCCCAAGATTTGATTTTTAGAATTGAATGGATCTGTGTTAGGCCGAGTACTTTTCAATCCACCCTCGTATATACTTATCTTTTGTATCTCACTGAGTAAAAGGAATTAGGTATATGGATGGGTCGCGCGTACAAAGTCGTGGAGAACGGTTATAGTAAATAAATAAACTAATATTATAAAGAGAATAGATTTGATTTTTTGTTTGTTTGTTACGATTTATCTGAAAAACTACTCAAACGATTTTAAAATTTTTTCACCTTCAGAAAGCTGCTTTTCTATTCAACGGAGCAAAGGAAGGATTGATTTGGCTCAAAAATTTATAGACGCCTTTTAATTCACTATATTTTCTACCTTCTCAGTCGCCTCTGTGGTCTAGTGGTCCAGCGTTGGCGTTGACCACATGAGGTCCCGGGTTCGATTCCCGGGTCGGGCAATTCAAAAAAATGTGTTTTTTCAGTTTCTGTTAAACATAAAGTTGCCCAGGATTGGAAAGTGCTCAGTTGGCGATAGGCTTGCCGCCTATCACTTTTGTGGAACCAAGTATATTCGGCTAATCGTGGGTGCACTTGTTATACCTCTGCCTACCCCTTCGGGGATACGGGCGTGAAGATACTTACTTACTTATATTTTCTACCGCAACCGTATGTCTTTTAAAAATAATATTATTAATATCTAGTAGTTTACAATAATAATACTTTTACATTTAATTGCACAGGTTAATCTAGCAAACACAAGCATAGAGCTTTCGAAGCAAAACATGAATAGATTCGCGCGCATTCTGTTCCCGCCAAATCCTGAAGTACTCAGCAACATGTGTAAGCAGGGCTTTGATGACGCTCTTCGGTTTTTGCACAGAAACAATATGATATCTTGTACAAGGTATGTCAACTTTTATATATTTCCTTATACTCTGTCCGATCGTCAAAGGCATTACTTTTTTGCTTAGTAGGACCATATATATGTGACATTTTTGAAATATTTATAGATAATTTTTTACGATCAATACAATTAAATGATAATATTTTTAAATATTAACGATAGCGACACAAAATGATGCCACATTTTGTGTCGCCATGGTTGTGTAAGTCTAGTAAAAAGCGTCGCTTTGGAGTCCGAGCCGCCTCAATGTCAACACGGCTTCAGCATCAAAGGCGTGTCGCCGCTGACAGGACTCGGTGTTGTCCAGTTTAAAATATTTGCTAAATAATAAGGAAATTTAAGGATTGTAGCGATTCAAGTAGTACAAACGCTACCAGAAAAAATAATAAAAAATGGAAAAAATGAAATTGAAAAATAAATCCTGAATCGCGATATCACAATTATTTATCTTGTACACACTATATACAAGTTTCAACGCTCTTATCTAATGACCTGGCCGTATTTACGGTCAGCGCCTACTTCCATGGCAAGGGGGCAAATCGGCCCGAAGCGATCTCCCCATCCCCCGGCACGGGATGTGAGAAGACTACGAGTGTCAAATGGACTTCGGTCCCCAGGCAGTGCACCTTGCCTGGCTGGGAAGATCTTCCTTTTCCCCTTTGTTGTCCTTGTGTGACGTCATCAACCTCCACAGTTATGACGTCACCCTGACAAGAAGCTGGCCCGCTGGTTCCATCACTGAACCTTCAGCGGTACGGACCAGCAGCGGCGCCACAGGATAAATACGAACAATTTGAGATATAACAATATTTTTATTTTCATGAATACAATCAAAATCAATTTTTTTGTATAATGTCGGTGACCCATTATATTATGCCGTTTTTGGGTCAGACAGAGTTTTTATTGCTTACTGTATATAAATTTGCTATAATCAAAGTAATTGTAGCGGCTCAAACAATCACAAACGCTACAAGAAAAAATAATAAAAAATGGACAAAAATCAATAACAAATGGAAAAATGAAATTCAAAATAAAAGTCCTGATTCGCGGTATCACAATTATTTATCTTGTAACACTATATACAAGTTTCAACGATTCTCAAATGGACTTCGGTCCCCAGGCAGTACACGTTGCCTGGCTGGGAAGATCTTCCGTCTCCCCATTCCTTTTCTTTGTGTGACGTCATCGACCTCCACAGTTATGACGTCACCTGACAATAAGCTGGCCCGCTGGTTCCATCACTATGACCCCTTAGCGGTACGGATCAGCGGCGCCACATAATCAATCTTATGTGATATTACTATGACAACATAAAATGTGGACCAAAAAATCGTTAAAAACGTTAAAAACGTTACTGCGATATCTAGGAGACCGCGGTCTCTAACCAGACGTGGTGTTGTCCAATTTAAAATATTTGCAAAACTAGTGAAATTAAAGGGTAAATAGTAAATAAGAGCACTTTTTGTAGATGCGTTGAGTGGGTACATCTTTTGAGTGTTACAGACTTTGCTACTGACGTGAAAGAAAGTGTGGTGGAAGTGGGTAGGTAATAAGACCTGAGATAAATTTGCTTCATTCCTTAAACTATCCATTCCTTAACTTCCTCATCGACTTACTGATGTCTCGGAATGGGGTCGTCAAAATTTGGTCACATTTAACCCCAAAAAGACACAGCTTTGCGCGTTCACCGCAAAAAAGACACCCCTTGTCATATCACCTCGATTTGAGGATACTCTCTTGACAGCCTCAGCCAGTGTCGGAATCCTGGGAGTCGACATATCGAATACCGTTCAATTTCGCGGTCATCTGGAAGGCCAGGCGAAACTAGCCTCCAAAAAGCTCGGTGTGCTCAGCAGAGCGAAGCAGTATTTCTTGCCGGCCCATCGTCTCCAAATTTATAAGGCGCAAATTCGGCCTCAAATGGAGTACTGCTCTCATCTCTGGGCCGGAGCTCCCCAGTACCAGCTTCTTCCACTTTACCGCATTCAACGTAGAGCGGTTCGAATCGTTGACGATCAGGCTATTTCGAAACGGCTTGACTCTTTGGCATTACGCAGAGATGTAAGCTCACTCTGCGTTTTTTATCGTATTTATCATGGAGAGTGTTCCGACGAGTTGTTTGGATTAATTCCTGCTGCTAACTTCCATCATAGGACATCGCGTCAAAATTTGAAGTTCCATCCACACCACCTTGATGTCTGGAAATCCACAACCGTGCGGTTCGCCCGGCACTTTTTGCCTCGCACTACTCTTTTGTGGAATCAATTACAGGCAAGGGTTTTTCCGAACAAATACGACATGGGGACCTTCAAGAAAAGGGCGTACTCATTTTTGAAAGGGCGGCAACGCAACTGCAAGGCCTCTGGTATTGCAGATGTCCATGGACGGCGGTGATTAGTCAACATCAGGTGCACCTCCTGCTCGTTTGCCCCCTCTTCCATAAAAAAACTACCCTTTGTTTCAGTTCTATCATATAAGATTAGTATCATATAAGATTTTGCGGAAATTTTATAAATGAAATGCCTTAGTTTCGATTCTTTTTTATGTAATTTTTTTTCTGTTTAATAAATAGTTTTTATAACAAGTCGATAGTTCTTTTAATCGAAATAGATAATCGTCACCCAAGATATTAATAATGCTTTTCCATTTGCGTGGTATATAATGCCACGCGCATAAGTTTGTTAACTACTCTTCTCCCCAAAGGAACACGACGGATTTGATCCCCGACAGAGACAGGCATTTGTGTTATGAGT
Organism: Apodemia mormo; assembly: GCA_036924255.1. Taxonomy (NCBI): domain Eukaryota; kingdom Metazoa; phylum Arthropoda; class Insecta; order Lepidoptera; family Riodinidae; genus Apodemia; species Apodemia mormo. The sequence continues at coordinate 43,098,915 of JAUPFN010000006.1, forward strand.
AAAGATGTTTTTATTTCTAATTTGCGGGCAAAATCAAGTTAATAAACAAAACTAATAAATAAGAATGAGTGTGTAAATAAAACCATAACGAGCTGCAAAAATTACATTTAAGGCCACAAAATGTTTATAATTGAACTAGAGCCATGTGAATGTTATGATCTATTAAATACCTAAAATATCCCTTTTACTCGTGTTAAGTCTGGAAGAATAGAACATTTACTGGGTAGTTTGTAAATTGGTTAAAAGTTTGTCGGTGTCTTTGTGAACCTCTTGTTGGTTCGGACTCCTTTGAAGGATAGACTATCTGCCACTATACCAGGCAATTCGTAAAACACAAACGATTGGCTATACGTGTCACTACTTGGTGGTAGATTTTGCAATGTCTCGCCTGAACTTTTGCTACCACCGCCTTACCTATTCCTGCCTCAATAACGTCAAAGTTTGTCAGTCATGTTCCGGTTTTCAGGTAAAGAAGCCTGTAAACTTATGTATTCATACGTTAACATCTTCGTGTTTTTATGGGCGATGGTGGTCTCTTTCCATCATAAAGGCCATCAGCTTGTTTGCTATCTTATGATATAAAAAAACGATAAATGTGTGCATGTGCAATAGTAATAAGTAACTAATTATATCCCTGCCACACAGATCAATGCATCATTAACATCTTTGTTGTAACTTACAAGCCTATTGGTATGCAATGGCATAAACAAATACTTAAGTATAAAGGGCCATTAGACGTGTTTATAATTTAGCTGTTTAATTTAATAAACACTTAAAATATATCAGCAATAGAGATGATATCATATGTGTACAATTTTGTAAAAGCTATAAGGGCAAAGAGCATCGGATAGTGTAGTACAATGTTTACATGGTCTTGTATTTATTATTGGAGGCCGTGTGAATCGGTATCATTATGCAATTATGACTTGTATGCAATTAAAAGCTACAGTTTAATTACAATTTCTTCGGGGTAATTAGTGTTGGGTCGATAAAGGTAACAAAATATTTGCGCGTTTGTGTAGTGTTACAAATAGATATAATTGGTCTGATAGCTGCAGTTTATAGATATGACATTGTATGCCAATTATAATGAGCATTTTGAACAGTAATTGGATTTATTAGATACGGTTGGTAGCTAATGATAAAAAGATTTGATGATTTGTATATTATATAACTTTAAACCAAGTTATTTATAGAGTAGGATCCACATTGAATTATATTTTTTATATATAATTTCATAGAAAAGCAAGCAGATGGTTCCCTTGATGGAAAGAGGCAAATATCGTCTGTATATATATCTCGCCGCGAAATTGTCGATACTGTTAGATTATAATCTACCTAGAGAGCGATTCCGTTACGTTATAATCTAGCTAAGTTATTTAATAATTTAACTGCTAACCTAACCTAACCAAATTATAAACTGCCTAAGTAGATTATAATCTAACGGTATTGACAATTTCACGGCGACATATACACTAGGTGTTAAATAAGCCTTTTCATCGTGTAAGGTAGATGTAATTAAACTAATGGATACGTGAAACTTTTGCATATGTTATGCTTAAATTTCAGGGTTACATATGTATGTGTATGTACACTATCTGAATCGCGCAGCTTCACCCACGAGTAGACTATACTAATATTATAAAGAGAAAACATTAGTATTTTTGTATGTCCGTAACAAATAATCTCTACTACTAACTACTGGACCAACGTTAACATTTCACATTTTTAAACATGCACCCAACCATCACCCAACTATTTCACGTACTATAAGGTCCGAAAGGTTATAACTTGCTCGAACACTAAATAAAAAATCTGTAAACGGTTGACCCTGCAGGCCATCACTGTAACTTCCCGCTAAATTAAGGTATTCTAAGCTTAAAAGATTAAAAACTATAAGCATAGATTTTTTCAGTTTAGACATCTATTTTGTTAAAAATTGCAGTAAATATAATAATTTTTAAATGATATTTTGTGGAAACGATGATCGATTTTGATCTTCCAAATGGCATTCAACTCAATTTTTGAGATCTAAAGTATTGTTTTAGTTAAATAATAAATAGGTTGAAATATTTCGAAGCAGTGTTAAATGTGTTTTACAAAAATGTTCGTCATTGATAAATCCCAAACAAATTGACTGATTTTGATGTAATTAACGGTATTTGGCGCAGTTTTTAAAGGAGAAAAACTGATAAGATTTTTAAGTCAATCGGTGTATTAACCTGAAATTTGTTCCAAAAATATTAAGTAAGTTTGCTATAAACAACGTAATTTTAATATTTGAAAAGATGCAACTTTTGAAAATAAGATGCGATTTTTATTTTTGAAACGACATTCGACGTACCCAGTTTTTTTAATACTTATCATAGAATACCAAAAAAATTATTGGTTGAAAAATTTCGAAGTTATGTCGAAAAAACACAGAGGCGATGACCAAATAGAGGAGAATTAAAGATGATTTAATTTGCAACACTCCGCAAAATCTTACACATGACTTCCGAAGTACCAATAAGACAAAAAAAGAGGTGTAATAAAAAAATCACCGAAGGTTAAAAAAAAGATTCTAGCGGTACAGTTCTGACACATCTAAAACACTTTTTATCGCGTCAGCAGCGTAAATAAAATCATACGATAGCTATACGCACTCAAAGCACGTTTCACTTCTTTACCGAAGTAGCCCCGTAAGAATCTAACATCACTTTGATCAACAAGAGTTAGAATTAGTAATGGTTCGCGGTGCAATTTAATTCTCTTTTATATAGCAACTTGTCTGTCTGTCGTGAACAATTTCCGTATTGTGTAACTTTTTTTAAAGTATTTTTTTATTTTATTTTTTAATAAAGATAAACTTACGCCTTCCCATAAAAATGACGGCGTAAATCTGTATTTCTAGATAAATGTTTCCAGTATTTTATTTGTATTATATTCGCAGGCAAAGTCGTTAAACTGTATTTTATTTTTTAATTTAGATGTCTAGCCGTCCAAACAACATATCAGCTGCAAGACGTTCTTGACGACAAAGCTTTCGAATACGACGCAGACTGCGAAGAATGCAAGACGCACAGACAGGTGAGTGTTAAATAAACGAATTTTTGCTCTAATTCGGTAAGCGATAGAGGTCGTTTCCGTCTGCTACTACGTGATTTTAGAGTTACTTGCATCAACAATACGAGATTAATATTTATTTGCGAAAGAATAACGACCGTGTTTTATGACAAAATCTTTAATTTTTAATTAGTATTCAAATTGAATAGTTTTCATCCAACGAAAGAAAGGGGGCCTATTAATTTGACATGCATGTATGTAATATTGTTGGAATTGGATAATGTTTGAGTATGATGATCTATTTAAGCATTCAAGCAGCTATACTAACTTTCATAAGTGTATGTATGTTTGTCCATGAATTTCTCGGGAACTAATAGCCATATCGAGATAACTCGTTTTGATTTAAATCAGGTATATTCCAACTTGGGTAAAAGTCTCAAGTTTCATCTAATTTACTATATGGAATTCCTATTTGGGGAAATTCAGTTGAATTAGTACGAACTTTTAAGAGTCAAAAAGAAATGTATTCGACATTCGACAATATTTGGTGTTAATCAGTTACATTCCTGTAAACCAATTTCAAGTCTCTTAAGGTACTTCTCTTACCATGTGTTTTGATTACACAAAAAATTAAACTTGTAATTATAAAAATATTTTTTGTGATATGAAATAATTATTCTTGTAAATCCATACTAATATTATAAATGCGAAAGTAACTGTCTGTCTGTTACGCTTTCACGGCCAAACCACTGAACCGATTTGGATAAAATTTGGTACAAATATAGTTTGAGACCCAAGAAAGGACATAGGATAGTTCTTATCCCGAAAATCCCACGGGAACGAGAACTATGCGGGTTTTTATTTTAGACTTTTTTCCACGCGAACGAAGTCGCGGGCACAGCTAGTTAGTAATAAGCACATACAATAGAGGAAAAAGACAAGCCCGCTAAGTATCTTCCGCCAGATCTCAGCGTGTGGCCGCGTTCCAATCCGTTAGTGATTCTAAAAAATCGATACAAAGTTTTATATATAATATTATACAATAATAAATGTATTATGTATGTATGTAGTATGTATATATGTGACACTTGATGTATATATATGTTGTATGTGTAATTCTTTAAATTTTTAAGTTAGTTTATTATTTTGTTCTTTTTTGATTTGTCTTTAGAAATTAGGATTACTCTGTTTTTTAAGTAAATTAAGATGCACCAGCTCCATTTGTCATGTTTTTGTTTTGCACGAGGTTAGCTAGGATAGAATGCCCTTAAGCGTTAAGTTTAACCTATGTACGTTTTTGTTTGTGCATGAATATAAATAAATAAAAAAATAAATCCATATTCTTGCAAATAAATATTTTCTTTCTTTTTTCTTTCTTGTCAAAATCGGTTCAGTAGTTTTTGATATATGGGAGTTGACTTATATTTGAAGTCAGTTTAATTTTTAAAATTTCCTGCGACTTCGTCCGCGCGGACTTCGTTTACTCCGCACTGTTCCTCCCCTGTAGGTGATAGCGTGATAGTATGTAGCCTATATGTTGACCCGACCTGTTAGTAATATTCATGCAAAGTTTGAAGTAAATCCATGCAGTACTTTTTGAGTTTACCCCGGACATACATACATACAGACAAACAGACAAACATTCTAAAAACTATGTTTTTGGCTTTGATATCGATTGTAGATCACGCCCCAAGTATTCTTTTAAAAAAATATTCAATGTACAGTTTTGACTTTCCTACGATTTTATTATATGTATAGATATTATTATGTATTTTCCTTTTCGTGGCATCGTAGAAGGCAAACGAGTATGTGGAGGTTTGGAAATGGAATTGTTTTGTTGTGTTTTCGTAGGACGCTCTGGTGGACGACCTGCCGGACACGGTGATGACGATATTCCAGAACGCCATCGAGTCGGCCAACACGGGCGTCGTGAACTGGGTGATGCGGCAGCGCGGCATGCGCGCCGTGTCGCTGCTGGCGCTGCCCTACCGCGTGCCCGCCGACATACTCTACGCCACCTTCACCAAGTCAGTGCTGCTCTTGTGTACCACACTGTATACCACTCGACTACACTCAACATTTACACTTTTATTTCATTTTTTTTTCGATAGGGAAGCGCTTGACCACACTCTCGCCTGGTGGTTAAGCTAAGATGCGGCTTAACATAGAACGCGCTTGCTTAGAAGGTACCTCTTCACTCTTCTCTTGAAGATCCCCAGATTGTACTCATCGGGGAACACAGACTTAGGAACATGTTCCAGCCCCTTGCGGTTCGAATGAAGAATGTAAAGTTGAACTCTTTGTCCGGGTACATGAAACTTCCACCATATGGTGATATACAAATATCTCTGTTATATATTATACAATGTGTAAAAAAACCTATTCGATCCGAAAGAAGTATATAGGTCAATGACGTTATTAAAAAAAATAATAAAGTAATTATTTTTATTAAAATAAAAAATATATCGTATTTTAAAATACCTCACTTTAGGACTAAACTTGAGATATTTCCCCCTAAATCAAGCAAATATTTTGAAAATGTGCCTATCTATTAGTATCCATAAAATAATGACACATATATGATTGTGTTAAGCTAACAAATAATGCATTTGACTTTCGGACAGAGTTATTTACACACTGTGTTTTGTGTCTATATGTTGCAAAACCGCATTATTTTTTGTTACGTTTTAATTTGGGCGAAAAATAATATTAATTATTTACCACCCTATGGTCGAAATTCGACTATAGGCTAAATAATAAAATCTATTTTAAATTTGACAACAGACTTTATCCAAAGCGAAAATAATATAAGTACAATTGTGTACATAATCATGTAAGAATGTCCCGTGAATGTAGTGTGTTTAATGTTTATTTTTATTAATTTAATCTACATATTCGTATTGCATTTAAAAAAATATCTTCACGCCCGTATCCCCGAAGAAGTAGACAGAGGTACAAGTGCACCCACGATTTGTCAAATATACTTAGTCCCACAACTTGATAAGTGGCCAGCTTATCGCCAATCGGTCACCTTTTCATACCGGGCAACGTTGTTTTTATCAGTAAACTAAAAAAACACATTTTTGAATTGCCTGTCCCGGGAATTGAACCCGGAACCTCATGTGGTCAACTCCGACACCGGACCAATAGACCATAGAGGTGATTAATAAATAAAAAAAATATATTCACGGAACAAATTACACTTCCTTATCTAACCCAAAACTAAGCAAATTATTTGCTTGTTTTGTGGGTGTTAGTCAACGATGCTAATACATAGAAATACATATATAAATACTGGAATATATATTTAATAAACACCCAAACCCGGAAATACAAACATTTATGCTCATCACACAAATGCTTGTCCCCGTCCCCATTGTGCTTGGGATCGAACCCGAGCCCCGGCGATTGCGTACTCAGGGTCGCTAACCATTCGACCAACGGGGCGATTAATGCATTTTATTCAAAAATACTGGGTTGTTGCAGTCCTCCGCAATGTAAACTTTAACAATTCGCATTCGCGCAATTGTCTTAAAAAGGGGTCCAAAGCTTTTCCTTTATGCATCAATGTAATGGTGTTTTATTTAATTCAGATTGCAAACGTGCACTCCATCCTAAATAATGTTCTCATTTGATTAAGGTTGACTGATAGAGAATAACATTTAGCATGCAGTCATCTCTTTCTGTACATGTTTGCACATACATTTTTAAATAAATAAACTTCTGAGATAGTGACGTGAGGAGTAAAAAATTATTATCACGCCGGATCGCTACTATGTGAATAACGAAGTAGTTTTTTTCTCATGTCGATCTAGGGCTCGTCTCGCCAGGATTCTGGTACCACCGCCTTACCCAGTCCTGCCGCAATAGCGTCATTGTTGTGTTTCGGTTTGGAGGGTAAGGTAGCCGATGAATTTGTGTATGTATCATCACCATCCTACCACAAGGATAGCAACGCACAGTTAACATGTTTGGTGTCTATAGGCGACGCTATCACTTTCTCCAGAGAGCTGTCTACTTATTTATTATATAAAAAATCAGTTTTTGAATTATTTTTGTGTTATAGCACTCACCCCGTGCTTGGGAATCTGGAAAAACTTTAAAAACAACAAAGAAAAATATCGACACGCGGGATTTGAACCTGCCACCATCCCGGCTTTAGGTAAATGGTCGCAGGTTCAAATCCCGCGTGTCGATATTTTTCTTTGTTGTTTTTAAGGTTTTTTCAGTTTTTGAAGTACAAAAACTACGTTAACATATTATAAAAGTTATTTACTTCCGAATAAAAATGAGCTACCTCCTTTCAAGTCGCGCCTAAAATAGCTTTTCTTCAAAAATGTAACTATTTTATATGTTAATATTATCACACTGCCACAATCCTCATATAAATAAATACATGTTATCCATATGATAATGTTGTTTCGATAGTTTTTATCGTATACATTTGAATGACCTATAAAGATGAATTTCGGTTCGCACTATCTATAGCACCCTCGAAATCATGTCACGGCCCTTTGCTTACAACACGCCTAACAATACTTTGCCTTATTGTCGCGAAAGGGCTTTCTTTTATATGCAACATTTTAGATTTTGTTTTTTACTATCGGATATTGTTCACGTTCTATTTTGTTACACGCATCATCTGTAATCCATACTATATTATAAATGCGAATGTAACTCTGTCTGTCTGTCTGTCTGTCTGTTACGCTTTCACGGCCAAACCACTGAACCGATTTGGATAAAATTTGGTACAAATATAGTTTGAGATCCAAGAAAGGACATAGGATAGTTCTTATCCCGGAAATCCCACGGGAACGGGAATTATGCGCGTTTTTATTTTAGAATTTTTTTCACGCGAACGAAGTCGCGGGCACAGCTAGTTACGAAATAATTGGATTTGTATTTTTTTTTAAACCGTAACATACAAGTAGCAATAGCTCTCTTGATAGAAACAATGACAATTGTCAAGTAACAGTGACCCGTACTGACGCTATTGCGACAGGAATATGTAAATTAGACCCAGGTGAGAAGTTGCGGAATTTTATCATCTACGATGGCAGTCAATTCAAATCATTTTTTTAATTTAAATTAATCTTCACGGATACTTTTGATGGGTAGACCATTTTATAGATACCTACCCATTGATATAAAAGAGAAAGATACGTTACGTTCTTATATCACATTCACTAAATTAGGCTCGGCATAATACATATACACCGACACTCACACACATCTGTTATCACAATCATAAACATGGAAACAAAGACAGAGATAGGGCGGATACATTCGTACGAGCGAAATGGCATTAGTCACCTACCGCCTCATCGCCATGGTTACCGATAAACAAAGAAAATCTTATTTTTAAACAAATTTAGTGTTTTAGCTGTACTTACGAATAGAAAGTAATCCCATGTGTCTTATTTTTTCCCTTGAGTGATTAAAACACTGGGTAAATACACAAGAAGGCATTTTGATGCGTGTTTAATGGCAAAAACAATCGGAAAGTAGAAACGTTTCATGTTACGATGTCCCGCGTGTGACTGAGTGGCATATATCACTGTGTACACGGACCTAGTTTTGTAGGACCAGGCGCTGTGACTAGGTAACATATCTTCCTCTTTTTATATTAATTTAACTTCCTCTGGATCGAAACGCGGGCTCACACACTGAAAATCCGCAAAAGAAACTCAGTGGGCTTGTGTTTGATTGGTATGATAAGCAATTAATCCGGTTATTATTATGTCTTCCCCGTGACAGTGGTAGGCAATTGTTTTACGACCTGCCTGGAAGAGTGACAGATGGTCTATCTTTAAAAAGAGGCCCGGAAGAACACGGGAAAACAAAAGTTGGCAGTCGATTTTAATTTCTAGTTGGATCGATTTGAAACTTTGCAAACGTACCTATGTAATATCGATGACAATACCATAATTAGGTTTCATCTGATGGTGGAACCAGGAAATTAATAGTAGAGCTTTATATGGTCTTCTAGTAAGCTCTTGGAGTTACCGCTGTCGAAATCGTAGGGCTATCGTATCTAAAAACTGTCATAGCAACTTTAACTTTGATAACATGAATTATTTATATTTAAAATATTGCGTAGTTTTCTTATTTTTAACATACACAAAATGCTAAATTTGATAATTCCTGCTTTAAAATTATTCAAAACTTCGTTCACTGCTCGCTAAAGTAGATAAGAATCTAAAAAATGCTACCTATAGCGTTATTAATTCAGTAATTACACACTTAATGTTTTTATGATGAGGATTTCAAGCAATTAAAACAGGCAGGTGATTTAAAATTAAAATCCTTTGCAGACATTTTGCATCATCACTTAGTATGTATATTAGTATGTATTGTTAAAAATACTGTTCAAAATGCCTCTTTGATGAACCCATCATTGTTTATAAATCTTAGTTCACACACACGTCAGCACTGCCCAATATTTCTGCCCACAAACACCGGAGACCCTGGTCATGATTAATGAGCCGTAATCTTGATACCAACGTTATTGAATAAAGTTGAAAAAATTCAAACCTTTATCGAACAAAGTACTTCTGATTTCTGATCTCATTTCCTCTCTCCCTTATCGTCAAGATATTGCCCAACCACGTTCGGTCTCACAGGAGTCACCTTTTGTTGTGAGCTCTAAGCCCACTTAATAGACGACCAAATTCATTTCGAAAAAAACTTTTAAAAGCTGGAAGTTAATATTTAATAAGCAAATCATATTAGATTTGCTTATTAAATATTAACTTCCAGCTACGTATGTAGATAAGGAAGTTACTGATTTTGTCCCAATTTTCGAAAGTCGAGTTTTCACCAAGGTCCATCGTCAGGAGCCAACAAATCGTCAATCTAGTCGATGCGTTTAGGGCTCTCTTACATATTATGTCACGTCGTAGCAAGACGCGACATTGTATCGTGTTTTTGTGTAAGAGTCTAAGCGCTTCGACTTGATTGATGTTTTGTTACGTTAATTGAAGACCAGATCCCAATGTTTTGAGATCCTAGGATCCTTTTCCGATTATTTTCACGATGACGTCAGTATGTCTGTATGTATGTATGAGCGCGTGTGTGTGTATGTAAAAATCTCATAACTTTTGAACGGTTTGACCAATTGAAATGCGGTTGATGGCATTGGATTGGATTCTGCTCAACTTACGATTTTCTAAAAATTTGAACTAATTCGGTTCCGGAGATTTTTAGAAATTTTTATGTGCCCGACCCGGGTTCGATTCTCGGGTCGGGCACATAAAAAAAGTGTTTTTTTCAGTTTTCTGAGAATCACAAAAGTTGCCCGGGATTGAAAAGTGCCCGGTTGGCGATAGGCTTGCCACCTATCACATTTGTGGGACCCAGTATCTTCGGCTAATCGTGGGTGCACTTGTGCCTACCCTTTCGCGAAGAATATACTTTTTTGAAGAAAAATGTTAGCCGAACAAAAAGTTCTGTACTTATATTAAATTTTTTTAATATACAGAACTTCCATATTTATGTACCGATTGAGTACACAATCTAATCAGCTCTTTTCCTTTAAGTCATAAATTGCATCAAAATGGGTTTATTTCTTCGGGAGTTTAAGTAAGGAAAAAAAATTAAAAAAACGTTTTTTCGATATAACTTCGAAATTTTTCAACTAATCATTTGTTGATCAAAGACCGAAAGAAAGATCAGAAGATTGTAAAAACAATATTTTAGTACTTCAAAAACTCGTCAAATACCGTTTAAAAAATTAAAATCGAATGAAATTCTCAAAAGCTACAGCTTATCGAATATTAAAATTATGTTGTTTACTGCAAAAGTGACTTCATATTTTAAAATAAGTTTCAGGCTATATATAACGATTACTTTAAAATTTTAGACAGTTCATCAATTTAAAAAAAAACTGCATTATATACCTACCGTAAATCGGTTGATTCGTTTAGGATTTATCAATGACAAAGTTTTTTTTTTACATTTCCTTGACATTTTTTAACCTATCGATTTTGTAGGTAATAAAAAATTAAGAGCTCAAAAATGGCGTTGAATGCCATTCAAAAGATCGAAATTGGTCAACATTTTGAAAATATACGTCTTATTCTATAAAAACTGACAATTTTACAAACTTTAGGTTATGGAACTCTTGGAGCTCAACCTAAGAAGAGATACCTAAGTATAGTTTTTACTCCTTTGAGCTTAAAACACTTAAATATAGCGGGAAGTTTCAGGGATGGCCTACACAGGGTTACAAATTTTAGATCTCAAAAATTGCACTGAATGACCATTCGAAAGATCAAAATTCCATTGTTCACGAAATATACAGCTTTTCGAAAGTTAATATATTATCATTTCTAACAAACTAGATGTTTGAACTGAAAAAATCTAAGCCTATATTTTTTACTTCTTTGAGCTTAAAATACCTCAATATAGCGAGAAATTCCAGCGATGGTCTGCAGGATCAACCGACTTTTTAAAATATTTTTTAAGGATTTTATCCGTTCAAATATGTGTCTACTCCATCGTATCTAACCTTCGATAACACAACAGGCTATGACTGATTAGCGATTACTATTAACTAGATCTAGTTCGTACAGACCCTTGTCTGTATTTATATAGGTTTCGATTAAGTCTAAACGCGTTGTAATCGAACCTTGCTTTGGCTTCTAATAAACCCCTAGTATTTGAGCTCTTTAGTTTGTCTAACCGTGTCAAGTGTATTACATTTGATGTTGTAGCTTAAAGGTTGGTAGCGGAACGATTCAATGGCTTCTAGTAAAACCCTGCACTTTTTTACTAATTTTTGTTTTGTTTTACTTTACACTTAATGACAAGAACCTTATAATGCACCCTGAAGGTTATTAGTTTTTTTAACTATTACATATACTTCGACATCGATATATCGGTATTATGCATATATTTAGTACTAGCTGTAGCGTGCAGCCCGCTTCATTTTAAAAGTTTTTGGCGAATCCCGCGAGATCACCTGATTTTTCCTGTATAAAAATAACCTATGTGCTATTCCAAGTCATCATCTACTTGTGTGCCAAACTTCATTCAAATCCGTTGAGTAGAGTAACAAACATCCATCCAAACATCCAAACTTTTGCATTTATAATATTACTAGCTGCGCCCGCGACTTCGTCCGCGTGGAAAAACTTCGAATAAAATAGCTTAAGTTACTCCATGTCACACCAGCTATCTGCCAATGAAAGTCCCCTCAAAATCGGTCCAGCCGTTTCAGAGGTTAGCCGGAACAAACAGACAGACCGGCAGACAGACTGACCGACAGACAGACAAAATTTGTAAAAAATGTTATTTTGGTATATGTACCGTGTATACATCCATATGCATTTAGTAAAAAGCGGTTATTTTAATGTTACAGACACTCCAATTTTATTTATTTGTATAGATTACGAGTAACTAGCTGCAGCGTGAAGCCTGCTGCATTAAGGGTTTTTAGCGAATCCCGCGGGATCACCTAATTTTTACGGGATAACAGGTAGCCTATGTGCTATTCTTGGTCATTATCTACCTGTGTGCCAAAATTTTATTCAAATCCATTCTGTAGTTTTTGCGTGATTGAGTAATAAACGTCCATCCAAACAGCCAAACTTTCGCATTTATAATATTAATATAGATTTTTTGTCTTTTTTTTATATCATGAGATAGTAAACAGATGTTCTCCTGATGAAAAGAGACAACCATCGCCTACAGACACCAAAGATGTTATTGGTGTGTTGGTATACATATGGCGCAGCGTTAATGCCGCATGCATAAGTTTATCGGCTACCTCACCCTCCAAACCGGAACTCGATAGTGATAAACACTGATGCTATTGCAGCAGGAATAGGTAAGGCGGTAGTGTTTAATATGCCTGCATGTGGCAAAGAACTAGGCCTTACACCCTATTAAGGTGGGCATCAACTTAAGGTCACTCAGCTCAATACTATGCTTTGTTTAAAATAGCTTTTAAGTTTTAGATCAATATATAAAAACCATAGAATTATTTGTAACCCGCGCATCTTCGCCCGTAACATGTGATCAATAAAATATTTCATACAAATTTTTATACCCGTTTCAGCCCCTTAGAGGTTAATTTTTGAAAAAGGAGCGTTCTTCAACTTCCCAACCCCGAAACTTCAACTATCTCTTTGCCAAATTTCGTCAAAATCAGTTCAACGGTGTAGTCGTAAAAGCGTGCATACTGACAGACAGATAGACTTTCGCATTTATAATATCATTATCGATAAAATAAACTTTTCAAAGCCAAAGTCATCATAAATTTTTAAAAATCATAAAAAATAGTACCTAGCTCTTGTTTTTTATAATTTTCACTAAACAAAATCTTTGGACCTCCATTATTTCTTAATGGTATCATTGCTATAATTGTCTTTGACCTTTTTTTAACATATCCTGCCTTTTTAGTTATGTTGGTGATAAAGTAGAGAGGCACGCGGTTCAGTTCTCTGTGGTGGGGAATGTGCACGTCCTTAGGAAGAAGTGTGTCCGACACAACAACATTATGACTAGGTTAGTGCATGCTAGATTTTGGCCGGGGTGGTGGATATTTGTTTGTGTCTGTGTTTAATGTTTGTATACGTACTTAAGTACATTTCTGTGTAGCTAGTGTAGGCGGAGATCCCTTTGCATTCTTCGCCTTAACGCCTTAAGGTGTAGGCAGTAGGTTTAAATAATTTTTATTAGATCAGATCGAAATATTAGGTCTTTCACGAAACTAGTTTTGGAATAGGTGCTCTAAGTCTTCCTTCAACTGTTACTTGTTAGCATTTATTTAACCAGTAATATCCAATTCGTCTCTTATTGTCGTCTTTTGTTTAAAAATTCTATGTTAGGGTCCGGTGATATTTTGTTAGGGTTATAGAAAAAATAATATTATTTTTAAGCTATAAGAATCATATATATCCTGTAAAGCGATCAATTTTTGACACAGCATTATATGAATGTTATTACAATTTTAAGAAAAGTGTGCCTTCGTGGGAGACCTGCAAATGTGAAACATCTAAACTGTCTATTTTGTGTAAAAATATATGTGAAAGAATATTTTATTACAGCAAATAAATATTATATAATTAAAAATAAAACATTTAAAGTAAGAAGTTCGTCAATATACGGTCTGTCTATTGTTCGGCTATTTTTGCCATGTAAAATAAATAAATAAATAAATATATAAATAAATAAATAAATAAATAAATAAATAACAACATTTTTCCCATATCCTGTAAACGTTATTGTTTACAGGATATGGGAAAAATGTTGTTACTTGTGCGTGTCATTAGACGTTTCATATCAAAAGTTTATTTTTCTATTGCAATAATCTTCACCAATAGTGTATTCTTGTATTTTATGGTCTAGGCCCTAGGTTATAACTGTACTTATGTATTAGGAAGTAGGAACCATCCATAAAGTACGTCACACCAATTTGATTTGACCAATTTGACACTGATGACTCTTTGTCTCCTCCGCCATCAAGGGTCTCGCCGCCTCGTCAAGGGTGATCAAATTTGCGATACCCCTGTGTGACAGTATATTTAAATAGAAGTACCTGAATACTATAATAATTATATATATTTCCATTTACGATATAAAATCAACATCAAATTAAATATTTATTTAGAAAAAATTACACATTATGATTCAATGATTAATTAAACTTGAATACAAATTAATCCAATCCCTTGTGCTATTAGATTTTGAATTCACTTCTAAATTATCATCAACTGAATCTTTAAAACTTTCTCACAAAGTCTACGACTGTCAATCCCTGTTACAAAATGTCACACTTAGACCCCACCCCCCGTGACGTGTGACGTGTAAAAACTAGGTTTTTGATAATGTAAGTAGAATTTTAATAAAGTTCTTGTCTAACTCATATGGTGGTAACTGATACACGTCTGTGCTTATCGAAAACATATTGTTGGGGTTCACTGCTTTTGCTTTTTAATTGTAGTTTGCGTTGTTAATTTGCATGTTAAGCATTAGTTCCGCTTTATTAAAATTGCATGGCTTTCTTCAAAAATTTGTAAATTTATCATGCAGGTATCTAATAAAAAAATGAGACAAAATCTACCATTTATAATACGACCATTTTAAATAACAAGAATTACAACTAAGTAACGCGATCATTCTGTATTTTAATGTATTGAAGATACTCTCACATTAACTCCTTAGATTTCCTGAAAATTTGAACCAATTCGGTCAAGGAGATTTTGAAAAATTTTGATAAAACACCAAAAAAAATTTTGACGAAACAGAATTTTTTTCATATAACTTCCAGATTTATGTACCGATTGAGTACAAAAACTAATCTGCTTTATTCCTCAAAAAACTACGTCCAATACATAAATTGTATTAAAATCAATATATCCGTTTGGGAGTAATCGTTGACGAAAAATTTTTGAAAAAAGTGTTTTTCCGACATAGTTTCGAAATTTTTCAACCAATCATTTTTTGGTGTTCTACGATATTTTAGTACTATAAAACTACACCAAATGCCGTTTCAAAAATCAAAATCGAATCTAGATCTCAAAACGTATATGTTTTCAAATACATGGGCCACACTAAAAGTTTTGTACTTGTAGCTAATCGGAATTATTTGAATCTCGAATGTTATATTTTTAAAACGTTGCAACCTTCTTAGTAATAAAAAAACAATAGGCGGGAAATGATTTGTCAATTGTTTTTTTTATCACACATCAAATTTCTACGTACGCAATGAAAATGGAATTAAGTCGAAAAGATTTTAAGTCGAAAAGATTTTAGAGCGATGATAATTTGTGATTTTAAAAGTTCTCTTTTTCCGCAAGAATGTGCCGCTCGTCTTCAAAATGCTTTTGGGAGAGAAGCACCTTGTTTGAGCACCGTGAGGCGATGGTTTGCTGAATTTGAGAGAGGTCGAGTTTCTTTACATGACGAATTTCGTGAAGGGCGGCCTTCAACTGCCGTCAACGAAAATAATGTGGATACTGTAAAGCGGTTAATTGAAGAAAACCCCCGGATTAACTATGAGACAATTCGAGGCCTATTGGGGATTGGTATGAGCCAAATTTTACACGAAGAATTGAAAGTTCGGAAACTTTGTTGTCGTTGGATCCCTCATGAACTGACAGCGGAGCAGAAACGGGCTCGCGTAGAATGGTGCTCACAGATGCTACTGAAGTACGACCACGGACATTCTAATGTCATAAACCATTGTCACAGGAGACGAAACGTGAATTTATTGTTTTGAACCCGAAAAAAACAGCAATTTTGTGAATTGAAAATGAGGTGTTTGAAAATGAGAACAGGCCAACAAAAGTAAGACAGGCGAGAAGCGTTGGTAAAAAAATGATCGCGTTTTTTTCTCAGCTACGGGTCAAATCTATACAATTCCACTTGAAGATCAAAAGAGTGTTTATGCCGAGTGGTATTCTACCATTTGTTTACCCAGGGTGTTAGAAAAAGTTCACGTAAGACGACCCAAAAGCCGCATTTTTCCTACACCATGATAACGCTTCTTTACACACGGCCAACAAAACAAAGTCATTTTTAGCTTCCCAAAAAGTACATCGCAACACTCATCCTGCGCATAGCCCCGACCTAGCTCTGTGATTTCTTTATTTTCCCCAAAATCAAAGATTTGATGAGAGGTTTTACTTTTAGCAACTCCGAAGAGGCAGTGATAGCGGTCAATCAGCACGTAGAAAACATGCCCTCAGATCTGTGGTCCTCCTGTTTTAAAAAATGGTTCGATCGCATGAAAAACTGTTTAAAATATAAAGGAGATTATTTTGAAAAGCAATAAACATATTATTTTGGTTATAACATGTTGTTTTTTAACTTACGCAAAACTTATAGACCTATGTATTAAAATTACGTTGTTTATAGCAAACTTACTTAATTTTTTTAAATAACTTTCAAGTTAATTCACCGATTGACTTAAAAATCTTAACAGCTTTTTTAATCAAAATCGGTCAATTTGTTTGGGATTTATCAAAGAAGAAGATTAAAAATAAAATGTTTTTTGACATAGCATCGAAATTTTTCAACCAATCGATTATTTAGCTAAAGCAATGTTTTAGATCTCAAAAATTGAGTTGAATGCCATCATCGTTTTCAAATATACATCTTTTCAAAAATTAATACAGTGCCATTTTTAATAAAATAGATGTTTGAACTGAAAAATGTATGGTTATATTTTTTACTCTTTTGAGCTTAAAATACCTTTATTTAGTGGGAAGTTTCAGGGATGGCCCATAGGGTCAACCGTTTACACATTTTTTTATTTGTTTAATAAGTCCACTTTTCACATCATATGCTGAGAATTTTGTTTATCTTGATTATAATCTAAGCCCAAGTTATGAGGGTTCAAAAAACGACGAAGCGTTTCGAGGAAAGAAAGGTAGTGCTTCGCTCGCTCGTATTGTGGTACTGCCGTGCTCCAGCCATATAGAAAATAATTACAGTATAATTCTGCTTCTTGTATTACTTTTCACACTTTTATGTATCAAAACATAGAGTGTGTCCATTCCGAACCGGCTGTGCTTAGACACTAGGAAAACATTTATTTATTCTAACATAGATTACTAAGATCTTAGTTTCGCCGAACACGCCCATTGATTGAACTAAATCAACTTTCCCTCCTGTTCGGAACAATGAAATCTTGTAGAAAACGGACGTCGGCACTCTGCGAACGGAAACTTGACCGGTTTTGTAGATTGGTGCTGATATTGCAATGAGTTAAACTTTTGAAATTTCCAATTTCCGCACTTAATATTTTTATTACTTGTTTTCATAGCATATGATAGAAAACAAGCGGTATGTCTCTCTTGTGGTGGAAAAGGATAAACATTGTCTACAGATACTAAAGACAAAAAACATGCAGAAATTAACCAGCATGACATTTCGGCAAATTTTAATAAGATATTGATAACTGGCGGTATGGCGGCAGGAATCGTGGAGGTGGTACTGCAAACAGAAGAAACAGCGAAAAACTAGGAATATTACATATATGTTTTGATATTTACAATAATTTCTTGTGTTCATGTTATAATTTTAAGCTTAAGTATTCGTTTCTCCCCGTTTTGTTCCGTCCTCCTTTTGAATAATTAGTCCTTCTGCTTACCTGCCAGGCACTTGGTAACGGGCGAACGATTGGATGGATGGATGGATGGATGGATGGATTGGATACAAATAATAATAATAATAATTCTTTATTATATTATTATTATAATGCATCTTATATTCTCACCAGAGGAATACTCATCATTAATATATTAATATATTCTATACTTTCCATCGTAGGCACTTGGTGAAATTCCATTGTTACTAGACACTTTTACTATTCCACTTGTACGTAAATTTCACTTTTACACAATTTTTATTATATTTCTCGACCGGTTTCACTTTTTAAAGCATCTTCAGGATGGAGGATAATATACTTAACTGATTATTATTGACTGTTGTGGAATATAAACAAACGTAAATATTGATTTTAAAAGGGTAGATATAACTATAAAACTTATTAACAACAAGCACTCTTTCAAAATATATAGAAAAGAAACGTTCTGTGATAATATAATACCAGCAGAGTCACATCATCCACTAAGCCATAAATATGCCGCCTTTAATTCTATGATACACATTATTGTCAGTCCCTCTAAGCAAGGTGGATTTCCAGGAGGAATTAAATACCATTAAAGCAAAAGGGAAAAATAATGGATACAGACCCAATCTAATTGATTCATTAGTAAAGAAAAGAAGAAGGAAACTAATCGCCAGTTCTCTGTACTCAGGACAACAAAATACAAGAAAAAATCAACAAAGACATATACGATTAACATTTTTAGGACGGATATCATATAGAACCTCACGGTTGCTAAAAGATTGCACACCTACTTTCTATACTACTAAATCACTAAAAACTCTTATATATAATAACAAACAAGAAATATCTAAGGAGTCAAGAAGTGGTGTGTATCAATTAGCATGTGAGAGTTGCAATGCGATATACATTGGCCAAACCGGAAGGTCGTTTTCAACGAGAATTAAAGAACACCTTCGAGGTTGGCGCTCGGGCAAGGGTGATTCTACCTTTGCGCAACACCTTATAAAAGAAGGTCATACTTTTGATAGTACGAAAAATTTAAGAATACTACATTTCTGCAGCAAAGGTAGAAGGCTCAATGCCTTAGAAGCTATTGGAAATAAATTTAAAGGTGTTTTTGTAAACGCACTTTTCATTTGTTTTAGTTAGTTTGTAGGATTACCACTGGTGGCGCTGTGATCGCCCACGCTTGTAACGTTGTAACGTTCTATTGTCTGGAGTTGAAATAAAAGTGATATAAAATAGAAATCTTACTCAGTTTTATTAAGTAAAACACATAATCTAATAGGTTATGGGCCCAGCACGCTTCCACTGCGCAAGAAACATTGATTAGTTGTGAAATTGAGTAAAGAGCAAATTATAGCATTCGCGAGTTTTCGGCACGTGTAAAATATAACCTCCAAAATTAATATGGAGATCACCAATTCCATGAAAGTAGAAAAGTTTGATGGCAGGAATTTTAAACAATGGAAATTCCAAGTTAAGTGTGCTTTGCGAGCAAAAGGCTTAGACATATATACGCCAAAACCTTCAGACACATTGGCTCAAGCGGAATGGAATAAGCAAGATGGAATGGCTATGTTCATATTAACATCATCAATGGATCTTCATCAAATTTCATTGATAGAAACCTGTGAAACAGCTAAGGATGTAATGAGCAAATTGGAAGCAATATATGAACATAAGTCTGAATTCAACAAAATGATAGTGCATGAACAATTCTATCAATATACACATTGTTCAAGTGACTCAATGGCACAGCATGTGTCAAAAGTAGAAGGATTGGCAAAGCAACTCAGAGAATGTGGTGAAAAGTTAAGTGATATGGCAGTAATTACCAAAATATTAAGTACTCTACCACCTGCTTACCGCTCTCTAAGACAAGCATGGCTATCACTGGATCCAGATCATCAGAACATTCAAAACTTAACATCACGTTTAATTGATGAAGAAGCAAGCTTAATGAATGAGAAAAGCAGTGAGTCAGCATTAGTCATATCAAAGAAAAATCCAAGGCCGATCAAACATAGTGCAAAATCAAACACTAACTCCACAGGTGAAACAAATAATAATCCAAGTCACAGATTTGTGTGTTACAACTGTAACAAGAGAGGTCACTTTGCTAGGGAGTGCAGGGCACCCAAGAAATCTGTTTATAAGAAACAAGAGCAACGGAATATGTTAGCATTCAGTGCAGAAAAGTCAGCATTATCTGTAACTGATGATAATGTGTGGATACTGGATAGTGGAGCTTCAATGCACATGACATACAAGCGAGAATATTTTTGTGAATTTAATGAATATCATGCAGATGAGAAAAATAGAACTGTCAAATTAGGAAACAAGCATGATATTGAGGTTTGTGGAGAAGGTTCAATATTGATTGAGAGAAAAGTCAATGGACAGTGGGAGGAGAGCATATTGGAGAATGTTATTTATGTGCCTGAATTAAGAAGAAACTTATTTTCTGAAGGAGCAGCAACCAGAAGAGGTTATATGATTATTAAAAACAATAAGAGGGCTCAATTTGTAAAAACAATATTGTGGTAATGCAGGCACATCTCCAAGAAAATAATCTTTATGAATTAGAGATTAAAACAATGCTGCGAGAAAGCTGTAATATAGTTCAAACAGATATTAAATTGTGGCATGATCGTTTGGGACACATCAATGTCAAAGAAATTCAAAACATGAGCAAAATTGGTGCAATCCCAGTAGCGGTGACAGGTAATGACAATTTCTTTTGTGAAGCATGTCAGTTTGGCAAGCAATCAAGACTGCCATTTCATAAGTCAAGAAGGGGACCAACTAAGCCCGGTGATATAGTCTACAGTGATGTTTGTGGACCTATCGAAGAACCATCGGTGTCTGGAAAACGCTATTTTCTCCTGTTTAAAGATGGTGCTACAAGTTTTCGCCATGTTTATTTTCTAAGATACAAGAGTGAAGTACTAGATTATTTTAAGAAATATAATGCTATAGTAAACAATCAGTTTGAACATAATGTACGCATCCTACATACAGACAATGGTCGGGAATATATAAATAATGATTTCAAGGATTTCTTAGAAAGTAAAGGGATCAGTCATGAGTGTACTGCCCCTTATACTCCCCAGCAAAATGGAAGGGCTGAAAGGGAATTACGCACAATAATGGAAAGTGCAAGGACTATGCTCTATGCTAAAGATACACCCTTTAAATTATGGGCTGAAGCAGTTAACTGTGCTGTATATTTACTAAACAGGAGCTCATCAAGTCAGACTGGTGATGTTTCACCCTATGAGTTATGGTTTAACCAAAGACCGAGCTTAAAGCATATTAGAATATTTGGTTCAGTGGGGTATGTGCATATCCCTAAAGAAAAACGAAAGAAATTAGATAAGAAAAGTTCAAAAATGATACTTGTGGGATATGAACATGAAAACTATCGTATGTATGACCAAGACAGTAATACTATAGTTGTGTCAAGGGATGTGAAATTTGATGAAAATAGCAGTGTTACAGAACAAAGACAAAATTATGTTGAAATTAAAATAAATAATATGAATATAGAAGAACAACCTTCATTAATTCAAGAAGAGAGATCATCAGAAGAACCGGGTAATCCAGACACTTCATCTGATGAAAGCATGAAAAGTACAGAGGATCAGGATGTTTCATATCGTCCACCAAGGCATGTGGTGTTGGAAGAGCGCAGCAATGTGACCACACGATCTCGAAGAAATAGAAATATAGAATTGAATCTAAGTGAAGTAGATATTCCAAATACCTATGAAGAGGCAGTGACAGGTAACAATAGTCAGAATTGGAAGAAAGCCATTGAAGAGGAGTTGAGATCTCATGAAAGAAATAATACTTGGACTTTAACACAGAGAACAGACAAGAAGCCAATCACATGTAAATGGGTATTTTGTATTAAAAGGAATAAAGAAGGAGGAATAGAACGGTACAAAGCTCGCCTCTGTGCCCGTGGTTTTACCCAAGTAAAAGGTTTGGATTACACGGAAACATTCTCACCGACTACCAGGTATGATTCTATAAGCATATTATTGAGTGTTGCAGCGAGCAAAGGTTTGGAGATAGAACAGTTTGATGTCAAGACTGCTTTCCTGTATGGGGAGCTCTTGGAAGAAATCTATATGGAGCCGCCAGAGGGTATTGAAAATGATGCATCTCAAGTATGTAAGTTAAATAAGTCATTATATGGGCTCAAACAAGCTTCTCGCTTTTGGAATAAGAAATTTACCTCATTCCTAACTACCTATGGGTTCAAACCATGTCCTTCTGACAATTGTGTTTTTATAGGATACTTTAATAGTATTAAAGTATTATTAATATTATATGTTGATGATGGATTATTATTAGCCAAAGATAAAGAGATTTTAAACATAATATTGCAAGATTTAAGAGAAAACTTTGAAATTAAAGTATTACAATTTAATTCTTTTGTTGGCATGGAAATAAATAAAACTAAGCATTGTATAACTATAAACCAAAAACATTATATTGAGAACTTGATAAATAATTTTAATATGTATGATGCTAAAGGTTGTAGTACACCAGTAGATGTAAATGTGCAACTATGTAAAAATGAAAAAGAAACTGTTGTAAACTTTCCTTATAGAGAAGCAGTGGGAGTTTTATTATTTTTATCAACTGTATCTAGGCCTGATATAGCTTATGCAGTGAACCTAGTAAGCAGATATGTGAGCAATCCAGGAACTATTCATGTAAATGCTGTTAAGCGCATAATTCGTTACTTAATTTGTACTAGGGATAAGTCAATTGTTTATGATTGTAACTCTGAGTTAGTTGGATATTCAGACTCTGACTTTGCAGGCGATTTAGATTCTAGAAAATCCAATACTGGATATATATTTTTAATGAATGGTGGACCAGTCACCTGGGCTAGTCGGAAACAAAACACAACAGCATTGTCAACGACAGAGTCTGAATATATGGCTGCTAGTGATGCAGCAAAGGAAATATTGTGGCTTAAACAGTTCTTATTAGATATAGGTGAACCACAAAACTATGTGACATTATACATTGATAATCAGAGTGCAATTAAATTAATACATAACCCAGTATTTCATAAGAGAAGTAAGCACATTGATGTACGGTACAATTTTATTCGGGAAAAGGTTGATGAGAAAATAATTATTATCAAATATGTAGAAAGTTTATGTCAATTAGCTGATTTCCTTACAAAAGCTTTACCACCATGTAAGTTCAATTTCATAAGAGACAGTGTTATGAAAATGTAAATTAGTTAATCCTACTGTGTTTATTTATATTTTAATTTAGCACCTTATAAATTTAAGTGGGAGTATTGGAAATAAATTTAAAGGTGTTTTTGTAAACGCACTTTTCATTTGTTTTAGTTAGTTTGTAGGATTACCACTGGTGGCGCTGTGATCGCCCAC
Organism: Apodemia mormo; assembly: GCA_036924255.1. NCBI lineage: Eukaryota > Metazoa > Arthropoda > Insecta > Lepidoptera > Riodinidae > Apodemia > Apodemia mormo. The sequence goes on from JAUPFN010000006.1 coordinate 43,122,468, forward strand.
GCTTGTAACGTTGTAACGTTCTATTGTCTGGAGTTGAAATAAAAGTGATATAAAATAGAAATCTTACTCAGTTTTATTAAGTAAAACACATAATCTAATAGAAGCGCTTGAAATTAATCGACACAAAGGTGAACAAAGACTGTTAAATGACCAAACGGAGCTCAATACTTCTCCTTTGTTAAACCATTTTTAATATTTATATAGGCACAAATATGTACTAAAAGTAAAAATAATTATTAATTGTAATGCAATGTAATGAATTTTTTTAATGCAATTTCAATTTGACATTTTCGATAATTATTATTTTTTATTGTTATTATTTTAGTTTAAATATTTTAATTTATATTATTAATTTGGCATTTAAACATTTTTCATTTTTATTTACTTAGTGATAATTATTTTTACTCATCTTTGACATAAATAACTGTGTAATAGGTAATAGGTGTGTTAATCTATTTTTATTTTATTTTATTTTGTTTTACTTGACATTATTTATATAGCATAATTAATTATTTAATTGACTTTTTTGTATCCATAAGTATAGTTATAAATTAGTGCAATATAATTGTAAATTAAAATTTCCCACATTGTTGAGCAAAATTGATAAGGCTGACAACACCTGTGAGCGATATTTAAGTTTACCCTTTTAAAATCAATATTTACGTTTGTTTATATTCCACAACAGTCAATAATAATCAGTTAAGTATATTACATCCTGAAGATGCTTTAAAAAGTGAAACCGGTCGAGTAATATAATAAAAATTGTGTAAAAGTGAAATTTATGTACAAGTGGAGTAGTAAAAGTGTCTAGTAATATATTAATGTCTATAGGCGATAGTTATCTCTGACCATCCAAGAGAGTCATCTGTATGTTTTCTATTCTATGATACCTATATATATTTTATATCTTCTCATTATGTAATATTAAATAGTATTTTATGTTTACTAAAGGTTGAGAGTTATATTTCGTACAGTTTGACGTAATTTGCTAACGTTGTTAGCTGACCTTCGTGTATATAATTGTATAACAATTAGTTGTTTCCATTAAGATATAATATTTTATTTTATTTAACAAGTTGCGGAAGTTGCAAATATAAATTAAGGCGAAGAAAAACGTCTTGCTTTAAGATAATTTGAAACTTTGAGATGCCTTATTCGAGTATTTACAACATATAGGTCCTTTTACTGCTACTAATGGTCGGTTCCTATACGGTTTTCACGAGGCGCCTTAACCTTAACCGCCCGGCCACGCGAACCGGCGGCGGCGGCGCGGCGAGGCGAGGCGAAAATTCGCGCGCAAGCAAGATAACTTTTTCAACTTTATCTCAATATTGCTTGGAGGGGAGTAATTTTGTACTTCAACACTTACTATTTGGAAGATAATGTGTTGTACATGATTTAAATAAGAATCGGAGTATAGTAAAGATGTTGAATTTCACAAGAAGTGTGATAAATACATATTATATCTAGACAAATTTTTGGAATGAGTGTCGAAACTCGAATCCTTTGATTTATAGTGTTGCCGCTTGATAGTCCATTATCGATTGTGTTTCAGTACCTCAGTAAGTACAATACTATCAATTCACAGCGAAACGATAACATCGATAATGTTCATTATTAAAAATTAAACTATCAAAAGTATCGATACTATCGATAGTATTACTATTTAATATTGCATTAATCACAATTACTATCGATAGTATCGATACTATAAAACCTATCGATAGTAGATTATTCTAACACTGACCGATGCTATCGATTTTACAAAGTATCGATAGTATCGAATACATCGATAAATGCAGTATTGTCTAACAATACTATTGATAGAATCGATACTCTGTTTATGTCCAACGATTGATACTATCGACACAATCGATAGTTTATTTACTTGCAGCGTGCAATACTATCGGTACTATTGACGTTATGGCGTTTCTAGATTAAAACTATCGATTTCACTACTACTATAATTATATTACTACTATATTATATTCTTATGAATACTATAATTATATTCTTATGAATATTTAACATTTCGCCGTGTTGGATCCGGCCTCCTTTGAAGAATAGGCCAACTGCTGTTCTGCCAGGCAGGTCATAAGAGGCGACCGATTGGCTATCGAGTCACTAACATCGTGGCTACTAGGTGGTAGAATTCTGCATTGTTTCGCCCGGGTCTGGTACCACCGCCTTACCTATTCCTGCCGCAATAGCGTCAGTGCTTGTCACTGTCGTGTTCCGGTTTGGAGGGTAAGGTAGCCGGTAACCTTATGCATGTGGCATTAGACCTCGCTACGAGATAGCAACGCACCATTAACATCTTTGGTATCTATAGGCGATGGTTGACTCTTTCCATCAGGAGACCCATCTGCTTGTTTGCTATCTTATGATATAAAAAAAAAAAACATTGTGGGAAGAAAGAAAAATGGTATCTCTGGATTTTGTTTATATTTATGATGTGGTGACCAGATTTACAAATTACTGGCCTTCTAGACCAAAGCCTGACGACGCCTTTGATGCGAATATAATGTTTGGGTAAAAATACGCTGGCTTTTTTTAGGTTAGATAATTATAAATAAAGTCCATACATTAAAAGATGTAATTCTCATAAAAATACTTTTTTATTTTTATATTATAAGATATAGCAAACAAGCAGATGGGTCTCCTGATGGAAAGAGTCAACCATCGCCTATAGACACTAAAGATGTTAATGGTGCGTTACTATCTTGTGGCGAGGTCTAATACCACGTGCATAAGTTTACCGGCTACCTTACCCTCCAAACCGGAACACGACCATGACAAGCACTGACGCTTTTGCGGCAGGGGTAGGTAAGGCGGTGGTACCAGACCCGGGCGAGACAATGCAGAACTCTACCACCTAGTAGCCACGATGGTAGTGACTCGCATAGCCTATCGGTCGCTTTTACGACCTGCTTAACAGAACGGTAGTTGGTCTATTCTTCAAAGGAGCCCGGAACCAACACGGGGAACTTCCTACCAATAGATATTACTAGGTAGTATAACTTTGCGAGTCTTTACAAAAGCTCTGCTTTTTGCTAGTGTTAAAAAAAGTACTTTTTGACGCATATAAGTGTTCGACTCTCTCATTATGATTTAACTAACCTCATTCTAACTGAAGATTTAAATACTAGTCGCAATTGGTTTTAAAAACATCCAATTTTGTAAGCAAATTAATATTTTTTTTTTAAATTAACGCTTAAAACACTTAAAATACGCATTTTAAAAAATTTCACGTACGATTAGAGGCGATGAATTAACGCATAAACACTGAAAAAATACGCATTTTGAAAAATCTTACGTAAGATTAGAGGCGATGAATTAACGCATAGACACTGAAAATACGCATTTTGGAAAATCTCACGTAAGATTAGACGCGATGAATTAACGCATAAACACTGAAAACACACATTTTGAAAAATCTCAAGTAAGATTAGAGGCGGAGGGGAGGGGGTCAGTAAAAATTTCAAAATATCTCATGTACCCTCCCGGTGGGGTAAAAAAACCCTTAAAATTGCCTCACGTAATTTATGGACGCCCCCATCGAAATACAAACAAGATATATATCTACTGATGGAAAGAACTTTCGTCTATAGCCATCACAAACCGAAGTGGTTCGTTGCTATTCGTGTGGCGAGAATGCCACATGCATAGGCTTAATGGGTACATTACCCACCAAGCCAGCTTGACGCTGTCGATTGACGCATCGAACTCGGTCGAGACGTAGAACTCTACTATCGAGTGTTCACGATGGTAGTGACTAGTGACTTGATTGGCCAATAATCTCTTCAAGAGGGGCTCAGAGTGCTAAGTGTGAGTTTTTCTTTTCGCATTCGACCGTGAGCGCGTTTGGAGTTTACTAGGAATTTGTATGTGATTTGTACAACGCCACCTAGTGGTAAACGTGAGAAACCATTTTACCACTAGGTGGCGCTTTACAAATCACATACAAATTCCTAGTAAACTCGAAACGCGCTCACGATCGAATGCGAAAAGAAAAACTCACACTTAGCACTCAGATCAAATTTTTCTGTGTATTTCTTTACGATAAGCTTTATCGATTGTTCGCGTAGGTTAAGTGATATGTTTCTGCTGTGTGTGGTGTAGATTCGTCGCGTGCACGCCGAAGATGAGCAAGAGCCTTTGGCGGCTGAGCTGGAAGGTGCTGCGGCAGCTGCACGAGTTCCTGTACTCGGCGCACGGCGCGGACCACTCGCGGGTCTACTACAAGCTCAGCATGGACAAGGACGACCACCAGTTTGACAGGAGGTACGTACGACGTTAAACACGCTCACGCCGGCTCCCGTGCTCCGGTTCGATAGTAATCTATACAAATAAATAAAATTGGGGTGTCTGTTTGTAATATTAAAATAACCGCTTTTTACTAAATGCACATGGATGCAAAAAATATTATTTTAGTACATGTATTGTGTATACGATACATGTACTAAAATAACATATATTTACAATTTTTGTCTGTGTCTGTCTGTTTGTTCCAGCTAATTTCTGGAACGGCTGGACCGATTTTGACGGGACTTTCACTGGCAGATAGCTGATGTGATAGGGAGTAACTTAGGCTACTTTTTTTTCGAAATATTTCCACGCGGACGAAGTCGTGGGCTCAGCTAGTCGATAATAAAAATCGATAATAATTTGATCGAATCGATAGTAATCGATACTAAATATCTATAAAGAAATCGGTAATTTCTTTCTGTAGATTCCCTGCTAGGCTTGGGCCTAACCGGTCACTACAGAGAGCGCTCAATTTAGTTCATAATCCAAGGATGAACTAGTTCGTTCTATTAGTTCATTAGTTCTTTTTTTGAAATAATTTATTAAGAACAATAAATAAAGAAAAAAAATATAGTTATGATTATTGTAAGTTTTGTTTATTGTTATTTAAAAAATACAAAGTATTACACGAAAATTTTACACGTCCATTTATGTAATATGAGAATTTTTATTTAAATAATGAAAAATAAAATAATTTATATTAATGATTAGTCAACAGCTAGGCTAGTTCCTAGTATAATGTGTAATTATATTAGAATACTTAAAAAGTATGAATTTTTACAATTAAAGTTGACTTTTTTGTTATGGCACATAAAATCTTTTATCGAAATAAAAACGAAAAAATAAAATGGTTTATATTAATAATTAGTCATAATTAACGTGATATATAATAATAATAATCAATTATTTGTAACAATAAATGGGAATAGAAGAGAATTTTTTAAATTTTAATTAAACTTAAAAAAATTCTCTTCGTAAATAAGACATAAATGGTATTAGTATTCTGTTTGATAATTAGCAATACTTCAGTTGACGATTGTTATGATTTCATATGATTTGATAAAATTTCAACCATGGGGATTTGAAGTTGTTTAGTATCGATATCGATTATCGAAATATCAAGGCGCGCACAGTAAAAGTAAATAACTCGGTTGGTCACATAGTGCCACTGTCTAGTAAAGTGAACGCTAACAGAAATATAAAAAGAACTAGGAGCGGGATTTTCAATGAACTAGTTCGCATAGTTCACTTAAAGGAGCGCTCTTCCCACCTAGGTCGCTCGCGAACTACCCAAGACTATTCCCTGCATTCTGTAATAATAATAATATTCACGAGACAAATTACACTTACTGATCTAACCCCAAAGTAAGCAAATTATTCGCTTGTGTTCTGGGTGTTTGTCAACGATACTAATACATAGAATTACATGTGTAAATACTAGAATATATTTAATAAACACTCAAACCCGGAAATACAAACATTTATGCTCATCACACAAATGCTTGTCCCCGTCTGGGATCGAACCCGAGCCCGTCGATTGCATAGTCAGGGTCGCTAACCACTCGACCAACGGGGCGGACAAAATCTATGGAAGTGATTTTCTGAAATTAAACGAAAGTGTGTATCTGAAAACCGAGGAATCGCGCGCTATTTGAAGCGACCAATAAGCGCGTGTTATTTGAATTTTGAAATGAACAATGAGCTCATGCTATTTGAACTTAAAACATAATGATATGACCTTCTTCTGGAAGTCGGGGTCAAAGAAATAAAGCCAAATTAGAATATTAAACATTATAAGTCATAATAATACAGGAAACAACCTTTAAACATTATACGATCTGATAATTCTCTTTGTGTTTTTGATGCGCTAATTAGATTGAGGCACAGATGTTTATATACAAATGGCATTGACGCGTTGACTTTGTGTCATTTGGAACAATGCAATGTGACTTTTCAATCGACTTCAAAGAAGAGGGGGTTTCTTAATTCGGTAATTTTAATGAATCGGAAAGTCCGTTGACGTTCGGTGTATTCAGTTTTCATCGCAAAGGAACCGGCGTGATGAAACCTTTCTCGAATATTTTCGAAAAAAAAGATGTTTTCCTTGCGAATCATTTCAAAAACACACTAGTGGTAAGTGTGAGTTTTTCTTTTCGCATTCGATCTAAAACTGGTTTCTCACGTTTACCACTAGGTGGCGCTGTACAAATCACATACAAATTCCTAGTAAACTCCAAACGCGCTCACGATCGTATGCGAAAAGAAAAACTCACACTTAGCACTCAGCTCAATTCTCACGGAATAAAATTTAAACGCATGCGGAGGCGGATACAACCTAGTAGATGTATAAATAATAATATAGCGATTATGAGTTTGCTAAAATGCGCAGTAATGAGATGGGGCTCCGTAAATTAGTGAAAATTTGACGTAGTTCGTGAGAAAGAAAGAAATTGACGTTGATTGATGGCGTTCTACAGCCTTTTAATGATTACTTTGTTTTATTTTATGTGATGTTGTGATTTAAAACTCGATGAAACAGAAAGGCTTCACGATAAAGAAATAAACATATAAATGTGTAGGATAAAGCCGGCGAAAGAATGAGCTAGAGTAAATTATACAGTGTTTGGTATTTAAATATCATCTATTTAATGGTTTCAAAATCATCCAGAAACAAACAGAATAACCAAGGAGATTTTACTGCAAGTGTTTACTTCTAGATTACGAATAATCTTTTTCCACGATTTCTACAATTTATCTCTCTTATTTCAATAAAAAAATTGTCGCACTATCGGTATCTGTTTTCTGTCCATATTGTCTTACAAATTAACCAGAATACGAAGTCACTACCGCGTGTGAGCACACCCACAATTTTTTTTTAACTTCCCGCTACATTAATAGTATAAGGAAGATACTGACTTAGCTCCGATTTTCGAAAATCGAATTTTCACCAAATTCGAAGGTTTAAGGTCCTAATAACCTTTTCCGACTATTTTTACGTATGTTTGTGTGTATGTGATTTTTTTTAAAATTTTAAGCGATTTCGCCCAGGAGTTTTTGAGGCAAGACGATGCTTTTTAAAATAACTTCCAAATTAGTAACTCGATTGATTACACAATCTAATCGGTTTTTTTTTCTTAAAAAAACTGCGTCTAATGCCGTTCGAGAGTTATTGTTGACGAAATTTTTTGAACAAACTTTAGGTTTTTGGATTCTTAAAAAATGTATGCTTTGGTATAATTTACGCTTTATTAAGCTTAAAGTATCTCAATTTAGCGGGAAGTATCAAGATGACCAGCATGGTCACCTGGTTTACAGATTTTTATCCTGGATACAACTGGATGCATATCTATCCATCCATCTAATTGTTACACCAAATATGTTAATGGTGCGTTGTTACCCGTGTGGTAGACTAGATGTGCCTAAGTTTACCGGCTACTTTATCCTCCAAACTGGAGTGACAAGAATTGACGCTATTACGACAATAATAGGTTGAATGCGAGCGAGTTATTACGAAACTCTATCCTCTAGTAGACATGATGGTAGTGACATTTTTCTAATTTTTCGAATGACTGGCAGAATTGAAGATGGGCTATTATGTTTCTTTTATTATTTACTAGCGACCTGCCCGTGGTTTCACCCGCGCAGCTTTTGTTCCCGTGGGAATATCGGAAAGGTTTATACTCTAAAACCTTCCTCAAGAATCAATCTATCTATTAAAAAAACCCCATCAAAATCCGTTGCGTAGTTTTATAGATTTAAGCATACATAGGGACATAAGGACATAGGACAGAGAAAGCGACTTTGTTTTATTCTATGTAATGATTGTTTATGAGATTTGCTTATTTGCCAAGTGGTCCAAGCATACATTCTCAATTTAAAATTCAATATCTAGAGTGCACCTAAAGTTTATAAACAAAAATTAACATTTCAATGACCATTCATCTTTATAGAAAAGATGAAGTCATCTGGGGTGACGTAATTTTATCTTGTCAAGGATGTTTGGAACTCCTCCACATGAAATATTTTTCATTATTTTCCAATACGGACGGAAAAAATTTGTTCCAGTAGGGTTTAGGGTTTTTATGTTATACTTTTTTTCTTTAGCTTAAGAAATAAAATTATCGGGGTTGGGTATATCGGGGTCCTTGTGTTTAAATTGTAGTTAGAAACATTTGGGTCATTATTCCAATTCAAAAAAAATTTATTTATTTCTAATCTAATCGTATGACCTTCAATAGTAATACACATTTTATATAATGTAATTTTGTTTATCTACAAGAAATATATCATCGTTGATTAGTATGATGCCTTTTGTGTGACGCACATGCAACGAGAGTTTACTTTGTTTTGTGTTTTGCTCTCTGTTTGATATGAATTGTGGTTCAAGGGCATATACGTAATTTTTAATGGAATTTTAATTGGGATTTCTGAACGCAACATTTCAATACAAAGTTTAACAATTAAAATAAATAAAAAGTAGGCAGGATGCATTGTATCGGGTAAAGCGCAGAATCGTTCATCAATGTTCAAAAATCTATTTGACATTATATAAATATAATATACTAGCTACTCTGCGGCAAGCTGCATTATAAACGTTTTTGGTGAATCCCACGGGAACAACATACTTTTCATGTGCGCAAATTTCATCTAAACCGGTTTTATATTATGTACATGCTTTTATAATATCTACATGCTTTTTTAATATAACTAGTAGGATTTATATTTCAAACGATAGCAAACAAGCAGACAGCTCTCTTGTTGGGTCTGAGATGACCATTGCCTATTTAGAAATATGTGTCCCATTTCCCCTTGCGTTGCTGTCTGTGTAAAAGCGATAAAATGCCACAAGCATAAGTTTACCGGCTACCTATTCTCATAACTGGCTCATGACAGTGACAACTTTGACACTATTACGGCAGGAATAAGTTAGGGGATCAAATCTGTGCGAGACGTTGTAAAACTCTACCACCTAGTAGCCACTTTGTTAGTGACAAATTTGGCTAATCCATCTATTTTACGAAATATCTAGCAGAAACGCCTATGGTCCATTTTACAAAATTATAGAAGACATTTAGAAGAATTAAGACCTTATTTTGAGCAATGTTATCTTTTTACAACAAAGAAATTGTTTAGAAGTAATGATAGCCCAACGTATCCGATATCAACATAAAACAGGGCGAAGTCCAACAATGTTTCTAACTTGGCAACAATGGTTGACATACGAAATTAAACCTTATTGCAACGACGCATGGACCTGATAAGGTTATCAGATAATCCAATGGAAGAAGGTGCTAACACCTCGATGACCTTAACAAATGATACGGAATTAAATGTCGAATATAAATCTTATCATCCTTTCCTTGTCTTTAACTTCGTAGTACCCTTGGCCTTTTTAGAATCATTGTTCATAACGTTGTCCAACTGAAGCTAGAATTTGGCCCTTTTAGCCATTAGTCGTAAGGTACATTGTCCAACCTAAGTTTGACCTTTGGCTTTTATGGAGTCATTGCACGTCAATGGAGAAGTCGAAGATTTGTTATGCATCTGCTGTCCATTTATGGACAAAGTTTGATCCATGCTTCAGCAGAAAGTTTAATCGAATACACATACGGTTTTACAAACATTGAAATATCCCTTCACACAATATCTGCCTCTGTCTGTACTGCATTTAGCACTATGTACACTTACAAAGCAGTAACTTACAATTGGACATTTATATTGAAAAATATTCGAAAATACGATTCCTGCTCCAATAGCGTCAATGCTTGTCATTGTTGCGTTCCAGTTTGGAGGATAAAGTAGCCGGTAAACTTAAGTATGTGGTATTAGACCTCGCCACAAGATAACAACGCACCATTAACATCTTTGGTGGCTATAGGCGATGGTTGACTCTTTCCTTATGTCTATAGGTGATGATAAAGTTATGTATTTTGCCACACGAGAGTAACGCACTGTTACGAATAATCTAGAAGCGTGTAGAATTGGAGCGCGCGCGCTAATTATCTAGAAATAAAAGAAAGAGATAGCTACTCCTATTGACAAACAAATAGTTGACCGGGGCTATGCCATAATGGACTTTGTGGGATATGGCATAAGGTTGAAAGTAGCGTGTACTAGGATTTATGACTCATAACATGTTTACGATAAGAAGTGATTCATTGTTTCCCGATACATTTAGATTTTTCTGGATCCAGCTAGGTCTTTCCCCTGCCTATAAATACAGAGATGTTGACAAACACAAGTCAGTTTTTATCAAGCGATCGAGAGCGATACATCAAGTGACTAGTGCGAAGCGAGAAGTGTTTTATTGTGTAGTGTTCTAAGTTCAGTGATAGTACAGCAAGTGACTATTGTGTAAATTGTATTTTAGTATTACGTTGTGTTGTATTGTGTAAATACACGGATTTAATATAAGTGGTGTTTTCCTACAATTGCGAACCCGAGTACGTAACAACTGGTGTCGGAAGTGAAATTGTAAAATGCCACTTATTCCGAAGGAAGGTGTTACCACCAGGTCTCAAGCCGAGACACAGAGGGTGTCAGAGGATACCGAGATGCGGACAAGTGAGGATCCTGCGAGTGTTGCCAGCAAGTCGTTATCATCGGGTACAGCCCCTACTGATATTTCCGTTATACTGGCGGCTATGCAACAACAACAACTTCAGCTACAACAACAGCTACGGGAACAACTTCAGCAACATCAACAGGAACAGCAACAGCAACAACTAAAGCTACAGGAACAGCAACAACAAACGCTACGGGAACAGATCAAGGAACATTTATCTGGTTTTGATGATAAATTGTCAGTTATCTTGGCGCAGCAAGACCAGTTAAAAAGCGACGTGGGCCTCGTCAAGCGTGATGTGAAGGGTGTTGAGAAGAGGGTTGACCACTTGGAGGCCAGCTGCGACAAAATAAGTGAAAACGTGGACCAACTGGAAAGGGAGGTCATGAAAATGAAGATCACGGGAGTTAAGTCGGGTGCTGCCATTACAAGCTGCTCTCACCAGGTGGGTCCTTGGGTAAAGGTACCCACTTATGATGGTCTTACATCATGGAGTGCCTACCGGACCCAGTTTGAAATAGCAGCGAAGGCCAGTGGTTGGACAGATGAACATTGCCATTGAGTACGGCGTTACGGGGACAGGCGCTCTCTGTGTTGGATGCAATGCCTAAAGAGTATCAGTTCGCTGATTTGATGGAGGCATTGGAAGCTCGCTACGGTGAGCGTCACTTGGAGCATGTGTTCCGTGCCCAATTAAAGGACCGTGTACAGAGGAGCGGCGAGGGACTTCAACAATGGGCCGTGGAAATTGAGAAGCTTGTGGGGAAGGCGTATCCTTCAGCCGACGCTCACACAGTGAATAACACCATCGTCCAGGCGTTTATTGATGGAATTAGAGACCTGGAAGTGCGTGCTGCTGTTCGCCTTCAGCACCACGTGACGATGAAGGAGGCTTTGGCTCATGCGTTGGAGGTAGAAGCTGTTCGCCACGAACCTCGAGCACATAAAGTACGTGAGGTTACAGAAGTTGTGGCTCAAACAAAGGCAGCGGAACCTAGGAGACTGGGCCCCATGTGCTACGCCTGCGGTGAATGTGGGCACATTAGACTTAGCTGCCCAGCCAAACCTATGCCTACGGGTTCAATGAATTGGCGACAGCAAGCGGGAGGAATCTCAGCAGCTGAAGAGAGCAGGCACGTCAAACAGCCTGTTGAACCGGCAGGGAAGCGAGTAACAGCCAGGAGCAAACGCCAGGTGCTGGCTGGTCGAGAAACAACCCCAAAAGCTGTCGTACCTCAGGTGAGCGAACGCAACAGTTTATCCATTAAGGGATTGGTTAATGGCAAGAACTGCAGCTCAACGAGAGATACCGGAGCCACACGAACTGTAGTGCGATCAGAAGCGGCTAGCAATGGTAACCTGAGATCGATGGAGTACAGCGTAGTGGAAAGCTTTACCCAAATGCAGATGCATTATCACGAAGACCTTGTACGGAAGATTGTAAACATTGTGTAAGGATGGAGACGAAGGAAAGGGTTCAAGTATTGCGAGCTAAGTCTACGGATGACAGGTGGGAAACTGATGAGATGCGTAAGGCCCAGTACGAAGATAGAGATTTGCGGCCTCTAATAGATTGGAAGAAGCAAGACACGGGAAAGCCCGAATGGCAGGAGCTGGCTCCCTTCAGCGCTATTACGAAAAGTTATTGGGCGCAGTGGGAAAGCCTTGTGTTGCAAAACGGCTTACTGTACCGCAAATGGGAAAAACCTTCAGGAAGAGAACATCATCTACAGTTGGTCGTGCCAAGGAAACTTATCAAGGACGTACTACGTGAGTTGCATGATGGGGTTTCTGGAGGACATCTTGGAGTACGACGAACATTGGTAAAGGTACGAGAGCGTTTTTACTGGTTGAATTGCCGAGAAGATGTCGAGAATTGGTGCCGAAAATGTACGTCATGCTCAGCAGTGAAAGGTCCGCAGGTCAGAAGCCGAGGCAACCTTAGACTATACAACGTGGGAGCCCCCTGGGAAAGGATAGCGATTGACGTGGCCGGGCCATTTCCTAAGACAGATAACGGAAACAAGTATTTTATGGTCGTGATGGATTTCTTCACGAAATGCCCGGAGGTGTTCGCAATCCCTAATCAGGAAGCCACGACGGTTGCTGAGAAATTAGTCAATGAGGTGATATGCAGATTTGGCGTTCCGCTGGAGATTCATTCCGACCAAGGCAGAAACTTTGAATCTAATGTATTCCAGGAAATGTGTAAATTATTAGGAGTGTACAAAACAAGAACTACACCTTATCACCCGCAATCTGATGGAATGGTCGAACAATTTAACCAAACTTTGGAAAGACACTTAGCCAAGCTGGTAGAAGATCACCAAAAGGACTGGGATAAATACATACCTCTGTTCTTACTGGCTTACCGAACAGCGGAACACGAAAGCATAAAAGTGACGCCAGCCTATGCCAACTTCGGCAGACAGTTACGTATACCAGCAGACTTAATGACTGGAGGCCCGCCACCGAATGCAGAGACCCAATTAAGTATACCGGAACATGTTGAAGACATTCGTGAGAGGTTACGCGATATACACTCGTTAATAAGTGAAAACGCATTGGAATCAAGTCAGCGGATGAAGACCAGATACGACCGAAACGCCAATCATCGAGGTTTTCATGAAGGATCTCTTGTTTGGCTACATAATCCGGTTCGACGAAAAGGAAAATCACCTAAGTTACAGCGACGTTGGGATGGGCCATACAAAGTAATCACACGGATCAATGATGTAACCTACCGAGTGCAGAAGCAACCAAGAGGGACCATGAAGATTGTTCATGTTGATCGATTAGCCATCTATAATTGAAGTAATGATGTTCGGGACGAACATAACTAAGAGGGGGGTAGTGTTACGAATAATCTAGAAGCGTGTAGAATTGGAGCGCGCTTGCTAATTATCTAGAAATAAAAGAAAGAGATAGCTACTCCTATTGACAAACAAATAGTTGACCGAGGCTATGCCATAATGGACTTTGTGGGATATGGCATAAGGTTGAAAGTAGCGTGTACTAGGATTTATGACTCATAACATGTTTACGATAAGAAGTGATTCATTGTTTCCCGATACATTTAGATTTTTCTGGATCCAGCTAGGTCAGTTTTTATCAAGCGATCGAGAGCGATACATCAAGTGACTAGTGCGAAGCGAGAAGTGTTTTATTGTGTAGTGTTCTAAGTTCAGTGATAGTACAGCAAGTGACTATTGTGTAAAGTGTATTTTAGTATTACGTTGTGTTGTATTGTGTAAATACACGGATTTAATATAAGTGGTGTTTTCCTACAATTGCGAACCCGAGTACGTAACAGCACTATTAACATATTTGATGTAACAATTAGATGGCTCTCCGATGGATGGATATGTATCCAGGTGGATCCAGGATAAAAATCTGTAAACCAGGTGACCCTGCCGGTCATCCTTGCTACTTCCCGCTAAATTGAGATACTTTAAGCTCAATAGCGCGTAAATTATACAAAAGCATACATTTTTTGAGAGTTCGAAATTTCTCATTTGCTCATTTACTTCCATCAAAAATAAGATGATTCACCACTGCCTACAAACTCAGCACAAGAAGTCTCTTGAGAATTAATAGTAGACATAATTTTATCCTAACAATATAATTAACTTTATTTCTGTGCATTATGGTTTAGTTTCGATTATTATTCCGCTTTAACGACGAGAGCTCTGATTCGTCTGTACGTTGACTCTGATTGGACGAAATAACACACATTTATGTGTGCTCTTATTGCATAAGCCACTTTTAAAGCCGCGATCTTGAATCTTACTTATACCTGTCCAGGACCGTGTCAGAACCCCTCAATTAGTTTCTTTATACGCTGTTATATGTTTAGTACATTGAAGAGGTATATACACTGAATACGGTATTTTCAGCTATTCTGTCAGCTATTCTGGTTTCAAAAAAAACGCATATATGTGAGGACCGGTAGTATCTAGAAGATATTGTTATCCAAATGCCCTATTTCCCTGTGTGATACGAGTTCTAATAAACTATTGTTCGATAACTAATTGATAATATGAAACAATATACTCAGTAGGTACTGTGGCACAATGGCTTAGATTCAATTGTTCGGTTAATGAAAGGGTTGTTGCATTATTAATACCTGAATATTATTGTCTGCTATCTTTTGTAGGTTTTGTATGTACCTAAAGAGTGTCAACAAACCCCTGTTATTTTGAGTGTCCGTCTGTCTATCACTGACATTTTCACTTGTGTATACTACTACGCCCCGTGTGTTAAAAAATGATAAAAATAATAATTTCAAACGTAGAAAAACTGCAACGACCGACGTACAACGTCCTGAGTCAGATTTCCATAAAATTTATATAGACCAAACTGAAAGTATACTCTCCCAAATAATAAAAAAAATGGAAATACCTCCATTATATACGCACTGTTAGTGTAAACACCGTTATCCTTGAAACCAGTGATTTGGTTTCACTTATAGAACGTAAATTCAATGAAAAAAAATTATTTTTAAAGTCTACATTTACCTTAAAATTATTTTACCCTATACAAATGCACGGTAAAGTGGACGTAGCGCGGGAAACAGCGCTTGATATGACACCGCAAGCCGGCCGGACGGCCAGTGTGGCAGGTTAGCGCCCTTTGCGCATAATATCCATGAATTTACGGACGGCATCGGACAGAATCTTTTTTAAATTTTTTTAAAGAAAATAACGTTTTTTTATTTTTAAATTTACATCAACTTATTTATAATTAAGTCAAGTACCTATAGTTTTAGTAATAACGGCGTTTATCCTTACAGCCTGTTTATGATGGAGCTATTCCCGAAAATACATAAAAACATATAAACATTTGAGTTGAAAACCTCTTCACTTTAGGGAATTCGGTTAAAAATAGAATAAGTTAAAATTAAAGCCTACCTGTTTTAAAAAGGAGTTTTTTTTGTTTGTGCTCTTTTCAAGGTTTCGAAGTAAACTAGGAACCCTTATAGTTTCGCTATGTGCGTCCGTCCGTTCGCAGTCTAGCGGCGCAGAGGTCCTTAGTACTAAAAAGCTGTACCTAATTTGGCACGAATATACAATATTTTCAATATTTTATGTTATAATTATTACTTTGTTCAACAAAACAAAGTAATAATTATAACATAAAATATTGAAAATATTTTTTCAGGGTAGCTCCCCTACATGTAAAGTGAGCATGTCTATTTTTACTCGTGTGTAGTACACGAGTGTGGGATATCGTTGGATAGGTTTTTAAAAATATTGTAGGTTTGTGAACGTTGAACGGATTGTTCGCTTGCCGCAAAATGGCAGCGCGCGATCATCCATTAATAAGAAGAAGATGCAATCCCTTATCCGATCCTGATGGCCCCATCGCAATCTACACATTACAATTCACACAAACACAGCCAGCAAACACTCGAGACCTGGTCAAGAGTTAATAACGAGTCGAAATCCTGATGCCACTTACTCTCTAGCTTATCTTCGTGATACTGCCCAATGCCGAGGTTCGGTATCACAGGAGACACCCTAAAACTCAAGCTGTCAATCTCTTTGTTTCTCCAATTGTCTGTCTGGAAGCCTACGACTTAAATTCTGGCTGAAACTCTCCCAAAAAGCCTGGTTTTACAGAACGGTCATACAGACAAACTGTCTAAGTTCATTACGAGAAAAAGCAATGCAGCCATAATCGTTAACCTTGGCAACTGCGGTGCTGGGTACTCATCCCACCAATCGACAAACTGTTGTTTGGAATCTTGGTTAACAAGGAACGTCTTTGTACATCCAGTTTACTCCGCCCAATCGGCTACAAACACAAACCTGCGGAATCGCTACTATTCGTGATAAAAGCCTTAGTCATTTTTTTAGATCCTGGTTCGTTTATCTCGCGTATCTTGATAAGTTCGATAATCGATTAATGATCATTTGTTTATCGGTAATACGTCGGTGGGCTTACCACATTATCGCTTTTTTACGATTCTCAGTTGGCTATTTTATTTCATTTTGTCAACCAACTCAAAAATGAAGAGTTTCTCAAGTCGGTTGTTTTTTGTTCGTTATCTCAAAACTTGGTCATTTGTTAATCGATTTAGAACATTATTTTTTGTTTGAAAGGGACAAGGGTCCTCCCATTTGGTTCCTATATATTTGATAAAAGTCTGATTCAGGTTTCCTAAAATATTGGAGGTTGAAGCCAGGTGCTTGTAGTTTAACCGCATGTGCTGAGTTCCGATCTGGTAGTAATATTTCAAATATCGACTCGTCAATAATGCGTATATAAATTTTAAAAGGCCAGTATTAATAGATAAATTAATAATGTGTGTTATTACCGGAATGATGTATTTTTTACATGTTTTTAGGAAAATGTTAGAAATCCCATCCCATCCAGTAGTGCTATTATTTTTTAAACCCATAGTGCTGATGATGTTAGTTTCCATATTTGCGTTAATAGTTCCATAGAATAAGAATATATTTTTTAGATGATTATTCTTTAGCGTCTTTGGCAGAGTTCTGCAACGTCTCGAAGTGGTGCCACCTTCTGATCTACGAGTATATCTGGCACAATAGCTTCAGTAGTTATTATCGTGTTGCGGTTTAGAGAGTAAAATAGGTAGCCGGTAGACTTATGAATGTGGCATTACTATACTGTCATAATAGCTACGTAGTTTCTCTGTCCATCAGTTACAATTCAATATTTTTTCATACCATAGGAAAGAAAACAAGCTGAAGAATCCCATGTTAAAAAGAGACAATTTTTCCTCGTGTTGGTCTGGGTCCTTTTTGAAAAATAGGTTATTATGTCGGGCAGTTCGTAAAATGCGAACTATTCTCTAAACGCGCTACTAGCATTGTGTGGTGGTAGAAGTCCGCAATGCCTCGCCTGGGTTTGGTGCCATCGCCATATGTATGTCTGCCGCAATAGCGTCAAATTGTCAAACAAGCATTATCTTGTCACAGTCGTATTTCGGTTTAGAGGATAAGGAAGCTGGTAAACTTGTGCAAATGGTTTTACTATCCCGCCACATGGACAGCAATGCATCATTAACATCTTATGTGTCTTTGGCAATGGTTGCCTATTTCAATTAGAGGAGCCATCAGCTTGTTTGCCATTCTGTGATAAAAATAAAAATATATCATCACGTTGTGGCCTTCCGGGGTAGGTAAAGTGTGCCTAACGTTTTTTTTATATCATAAGATAGCAAACAAGCAGGTGGGTCTCCTGATGGAAAGAGTCAACCATCGCCTATAGACACCAAAGGTGTTATTGGTGCAAGGTCAAATGTCACATGCATAAGTTTACCGGCTACCTTACCCTCCAAACCGGAACACGACAGCGACATGCACTGATGCTATTGCGGCAGGAATAAATACGGCAGTGGTACCAGACCCGGGCGAAACAATGCAGAACTCTACCACCTAGTAAGAAGACGCGTCAGGTTCACCAGGCTAGTGAGATTGGTTTATCATCTTATTTGGTAATAAACGCGGCGGAGAGAATAAACATGTTGTTTGTGCGAAAACCGTAACCGACAGCATTACAGCTAACGGCAAGGCCATGTGAACACACCGCTGAAATTTTTATGTATAATATTCATTACATACATTCATTATTTTTATTCGTCCTTCGACTTCGTCCGCGCGGATTTCGTTTACTCCGCACTGCCCCTCCCCCGTAAGTGATAGCGTGATAATATGTAGCCTATATGTTGATCCGACATATTAGTAATATTCATACAAAATTTGAAGTAAGTATTGAAATCCATGCAGTACTTTTTAAGTTTACCCCGGAAACAAATAGATACACAGACAAACAGGCAAAAATTCTAAAAACTATATTTTTGGCCTTGATATCGATTGTAGATCACGCCCCAAGTATTCTTTTAAAAAAATATTCAATGTACAGTTTTGACTTTCCTACGATTTTATTATATATATAGATTCTCGCAAAACGACCGTATAGCCTACATACAGCCTTGCCTCTATGTAGTGTACGATACCACGGAAACATTTAGTACTAGGTAAGGCTACATCTTTAAGGATGAGTTTTTTAACCTGCTCGCTTAGAATAAACAGCGTATGTGTATTAGGTTGGAGCGAATTTTTTTAACTTCCCATTACGTATACCTATAGATAAGGAAGTAACTGGTTATACCCCGATTTTCGTAAATAGAATTTTCACCAGATGTCCTTGTTTTGAGGTCCTAGGAACCTTTTCCGGCTATTTTCACGATGACGTCAGTATGTCTGTATGTATGTGTCTGTGTGTATGTATGTAAACATCTCATTACTTTTGAACGGCTGGACTGATCGAATCGCGGTTGATGGCATTCGATTGGATTCCGCTCAACTGAGACTTCCTAAAAATTTGAACCGATTCAGTCCTGGAAATTTTGAGAAATTTTGGAAAAACACCAAATAAAATTTTGGCGAAACAGTATTTTTTTAACACAACTTCCAGATTTATGTACCGATTGAGTACAAAAACTAATCTGCTTTTTTTTAAAAAAACTACGTCTAATAAATAAATTAACGGTTTATCCGTTTGGGAGTAATGATTACTCCCAAACGGATAATTTTGAAAACGAAAAATTTTGAAAGAAGGGTTTTTTCGACATAGCTTCGAAATTTTAACCAATCGTTTTTTAGTATTCTACGATATTTTAGTACTATAAAACCTACGACAAATGCCGTTTCAAAAATTAAAATCGAATCTAATTCTCAAAACTTATAGCTTTTCAAATATTAAAATTACGTTGTTTTTAACAAACTTCCTTATTTTTTTTTAAATAACTTTCAAGTTAATTCACCGATTGATTTTAAAATCTTATCAGCTTTTCTCCTTTAAAAACTACGTCAAATACCGTTAATTCTATCAAAATCGGTCTATTTATTTGGGATTTGTCAATGAAGAAAATTAAAAATAAAATGTTATTTGACATTGCATCGAAATTTGAACCTATCGATTATAGAGCTAGAGCTAAAGCAATATTTTAGATCTCAAAAATTTAACTGAATGTCATCATCGTTTTCAAAATATACAGCTTTTCAAAAATTAATATACGAGTACTGCCATTTTAAAAAAATATGTTTGAACTGAAAAATCTATGCTTATATTTTTCTCTTTTGAGCTTAAAATACGTTAATACCTAAGGGAAGTTTGAGGTATGGTCAACCGTTTACGCATTTTTCCTTCTAAGCCTAGATATGAAAGGGAATCGACCACTTTGTATGGACTGTTCGGCTACATGTGACCATTAACTCAGCTATTTATTAACTAGTATTTTGTATGCTTGATATCTAAACAAAATTATTTATAATAAAGAAATAACAGGAAAATGTAAAAATATGTCATATTCAGCATGGTAAAAGTTGTAGTCTTGGTGCGGCAGAAGTGTATTTATTTATAATTATCAACATGCTAAAAACAAATTCTTCTATTATGATGTCAATTATTTACATTTATAATATGATACACATGTTTTATTATGTTTATATATTGAAGCATATCATAATATCATGAGATTTTAACACAAAATCAAACAAAGTTATTATGTTCTAAAATAAAACTCACATAAGGAATTGTAATGGTTTTATAAATCATCTTAGATTATTAATATACTTTATAAGAACTAGGCAGGGGGCTGTATATAATTACCATGCCTTGTCCAAACAAAATACCAGATAATGGTCATTACGTGAGCAACCTACGTTCTTCCTACACATGATGATTGCAACAATATTGTAATAAAACATTTCTGTCTAATATATCATTATTATATAAAATACAAATATATATTATAGCTTATGTGGTTGCTTTGTATTCTTCCCCTTGAGAATGTGCAATTGCCTATATGCTTATTTCTTCAAGTAGGTTGCTGGCTCGATCTACATATCTCTCTAATACAGGAACCATAATTCCTGAACCTGTACTGGATTTGCTGGGACTCCAGAAATGGGTATTCTATTTACAGGGAGCCAACATAGATAGCAAATGTGATCTGTTTCATGGATCTGTAACAATTTGAATTTTCATCAGATAAAATTCATTAAAAATATAATTATTAACTTTTAAAATGTGAGACATGTTTGTGTGTAATCAAACTAACTACCTAGATAGTTGGTAATTACTCGGAACTAGCAGTAAGTATTTACTCGGAATATCTTTATTAACAAACCTATACTTTTATAGTCCCCATGCTCTTTATAGTCATTACTAACTGCACATTTATTTCCATTTTATTGGTATTTTTGAAGATGTACAAACAAACAAACTCAAATTATTAATGCTATCTCAATAGTTGATTTCAGCTCCTTTCGATGAAGCTAAGGGTCTTTGTTTAAAATAACAGTTGGATAAAATATATTTGTGTGTGTGAAAGAGTTCTACTAAATATATAATTATCCTATATATTTAGTACACATAGTACAAGGTATGTTTAGATGAATGTGTCAAGATTATTAATTTACCTGACAAGGTGATATCCATTCATTAATCACAATTCTTATGTGTATTGTTCTTGGTGTAGTTGCATTGAGAACATGATTTCTACTGTGTAATATTGACATACAATTCCCACACAACTGTCGAGGATGTTCTTCACTTGTGCTGGATTTTAGAATTGTTGAGTTGTGAAGTACCAACATCCAGTAAAATTGACAGACTGCACTTTGATTTGTCACCTGCAAAGTGAACATATACTGCTTATCACACTTATATTATATATAATCACAATATTACAAAGATCTTGCCCTGTTATACTAAAATAATGTAATCTTAATAAAAATTGCCTTACCACATGGGGAGCAATCCATAGATAATTATCGAACTACGAGAAGCTCCAGATTTCGTCTCCTGCGATGCAAAACATCAATGCCATCAATTGTTAGTCGAATTAACAGAAGGCGCAGACACAGTTGAATCCAAATCCAATAACATGCCCAGGTCCGATTAGTCGGTGGGTTTAGTGTTTAAAATAACGCCGGGGTCAAAATTACAAACAGATTACAAGTCCAAAAGTAAAAACTGCTCCTCATTTGCAGCGGTTGATAACTAACAATTCAAAACGACAAGTAAAAGAACCGGAAAATCATTTACATTAACCGAATACTAGATCGCAAATTGAAAATAAGCTATTGTTATTTGTTATTTCGTGTTTGTTTCGTGTTTACTGTTTATTTATTCCTTTAATGTCAATTTTTGACACATGCTTATTAGTGTAGCGGTGGGTGAATATGACATCTAACGAAATCATTCGATTAATTTTTATAATTTCTCGTCTCGGGATGATTCGATTGGACAAATACGTTCTTAGTTGTTAATTTAATTAAGAATCGTAATTCACGAATGAGATCGATATAAATTGAAACCGGCTAGCAAACTAATAGTGTGAATGATAAGATATTTAAAACAGACATATAAATTAAACAAATCACTAAATTCACAAGATAGTAAGGTTAATGGAGCTTGATTCTTTTTGTTGAAGAAGTAAAAATATAAGAAAAAATATATTTTCATATTATAATCATTTGTTTTTATGTTTTGTATTTGTTTTTCTATGTATTTTTAAGAAACTAAAATATGTAAACTTAATGTTACCACTATATCAATAATGCGTCAAAACTCATACCACTAGAACAAAAAAAGATCTGTTCCATGTAACATCCAAAAAATGACTTGGGCTCCCGATTACCGAATCTGTTAATAGACTATCAATGTTAATATTAGTGAAGTCATTCGATTATACCACCCATCTCAAATTGAATGTCCTAGATTGCAAAAACAATCGATTTGTACAAATAATCCGATACTACTTTTATTTAACTAGGAAATAGTGCTTCAGTCATTTTGTCTAAAACAGATGATAATTAATTACATTAAAAAAGTACTTTTACTGCTTATTCCGTACAAAATGTATCTATTCGCTTATTAAATAAACTCGTTATTTTCACGATTGTATTTTATTAGTTTAGTATTTGTTAGTTATTTATGTTTTATCTATAAACAAAAGTCTGTAAATAAAAGCAGAATATACAAGAAAACAAGAAAAGAAACAAATATGCATGTTTAGGTATGTTATGTACGATATTATAATCGACAACAATGCGAATCGATTATATGTTAAAATCGATTAAATTCTACAATCAACGTGGTACAGACCTATGCCGCAATGGGACTTTAGAATTGAAAAATTAACGTTAATAACTTTTTATTTTATTTTCTAATTAAGTTTAAATTCCAGTTCTTAAAATAGTACCATCGTGTTTTAAAAATAAAATAATGATTTTTGGTAAAAATGGTTTTTAAAAAAACACATGGTCACCATATAGCCTGTAATGGACAATACCCTTTTGTAGTCGAATAAAAAAATTGAGCAAAAAATTTTTTTCTCCCTTATTTTACACTCCAATCGTCAGATTTTGTAAATTTTAAGTTCGTAATTAATCGACCATACCTTACCCTGACGCGCTTCAGTGTTTCCATGTCACTGTTCTTTTTATCTGTAGAAGTTTATTCTCACAATTGAAATAAAAAAAATACATTATATAACATTTTATTTTCTTATCATCTAATATACAAAATCCAATTCGTCCCCACAACGCTCGAGTGAATCCCCATTTAGCTTCTTCGGCTCCGCTACTATTAAACATGTGCCTGCGTCGGGAATCGGGATGTGCGACTTGCCTGAGACTGGACGGTAGGATAGAATAATGGATATGTATGTGTTGCCATGTCTCTATGGACTTAACACTAGTTGCATCCCTGCCATCCCCTTCAATATGAACGTGACGGCATTTGTTTATTTTTCTTTCGATAAAACTAAGAGTTAGTAAATGTAAAGTTAATTAAAGCATCTGTTCTACTTGTGATTTAATGCGTAACGAACACATTTCCATTGCTAAATGTTTCACATTCCTTGATATAAGTTGCGAATGTCTTCTAACTGATTATCCATGTCGGTTCAAATTATTGTTGAGGAATAGACTATTTGCATACCGGCTAAGCAGACGATTAAGCAAACACGTCCCTGTTAGATATCTTTTATTTAAACGATTACACTTGTACTATTTTATAATTCACAAACTATGTATATTGTTTTAATTAGATACCCATCGAAACAAAAAAAATATTTTTTTTAATCGGTTCAGCCGTGGTCGAGTAATCGGTGAACATACATAAAGTGAATTGTAAAGTGCGTGTCGGGCCACACGTAATGCGTGTTCCGAAGTTGCTTATCATAAAAATACGGGCAAAGAAAAAGGCTTTCATTGGTTCATACTACGAACATTTAACCTATTTAACGTCAACGACGAATATGTCTGTGTTTATGGAGTAATGTTCTCACCTCTGGGCCGGAGCTCCTAAGTACCAGCTTCTTCCTCTTGATCGCATTCAACGTAGAGCGGTTCGAATTGTCAACGACCAGGCTATTTCTAATCGGCTTGACTCTTTGGTGTTACGCAGAGATGTACGTTCGCTCTGCATCTTTTACCGTATGTATAATGGGGGTTGTTCCGAAGAGTTATTCGGATTAATTCCTGCCGCTAAATTCCATCATCGAACATCGCATCAATATTTAAAGTTCCATCCTCACCACCTCGATGTCTGGAAATCCAGAACCGTGCGCTTTTGTCGGCATATTTTGCCTCGCACTACTTCTTTGTGGAATCAATTACCCTCGGGGGTATTTCCGAACGGATACGAGTTAGGGACCTTCAAGAAATGAGCTTATTCATTCTTAAAAGGCCGGCAACGCAGCTGCGAGACCCCCGGTATTGCAATTGTCCATGGGCGGCGGTGATCACTTACCACCAGGTGCACCACCTGCTCGTTTTTTGCCCCCTCTGCTATAAAATAAAAAATAAAAATAAATCCGCACCACAGGTTCACTGCCTATAAAAACTTCCCCAAGTACATTTTATAAGTTGGGAGAAGTACACAAAAACTTGTAAAGCCTTCTAAGCCGTGATAGTTTTCCTTTTAATTTAATTATATTTCCTACTGCCGTGATTTCTTTCCCACTCTTACGACCAACCGTTTAGCTGTCAGAGAGGGAGGAGGAACGACACTTGATTATAACAAAAATTAGCACTTTAAAGCTTAATATTTCACAAACGATTCGAAACGATTATTTCACGAACGAAACGAAAAACGATTTTTTGATTAAGGGACCTGCCTTAATCAAAAAATCGTTTTCACAAATTACAATATTTTTTAAAAACCTATCCAGCAATACCCCACACTATAGGGTACATGAAAAAAAATGAGCATCCCCTCTTTTACATCTAGAGGAGCTACTCTAAAAAAATATTTTCAAGATTTTATGTTACCACTTTGTTGCCGTGACTAATATGTAATTCATGCCAAATTACGGCTTTCTATCACTAAGGATATTTCAGCCCATGTAGTTTTGTTTTAATTGTGCGACAGTTGAATGTTTCGGTATTAGTCATTTTAAAATAATCTTAATGCTATAGTCGCAATATCTTAAATGAATCAATTTTTGAATGCAATAAAACAGCAGCTACGGACTGCCCATTTCCTGTATTTCTGGAACTCTGCACCAGATCTTTACCAAATTAAAATGGAACCATACGTGAAGTATACCCTCCCAAACAGAAAAAATAATTTTAAAATCAGTTAGTAAATGAACGAGGTCTGAGGTACCTACACAAAAAATCTGTAACCCGGTTGACCCCGCAGGCCATCCCTGAAATTTCTAGCTAAATTGAGGTATTATAAGCTCAAAGAAGCAAAAACTATACCTAAGCATAGATTTTTGAATTCAAAATTCAAAGAGTTCAAATTTTTAAAAATGATAGTTCGAAAAGATGTATGTATAATTATTCAAAATGATAATCGATTTTGATCTTTAGAATGTCATTTAACGCAATTTTAGAGTTCTAATTTATTTTATTAGCTACAAAATCAATAGGTTAAAAAATGTCGAAGAAATGTAAAAAAAAAACTTTCGAAAATTTTTATCGTTGATTACACGTCATATACCGTAAATTACAACCGATTTTAATATAATGTACGGTACTACGTCAAAGTAGTTTTCTAACTAAAAGAGTTGACTAGATTTTTGATTAAATCGGTATGTTAGCCTAAAAGTTACTTTAAAAATATGAAGTAAATTTGCTGTAAACAACGTAATTTTAATCTAAAACACCCTAAAAAACCCTAACTCTTGAAATTTTAGTTCGATTTTAATTTTTGAAACGTATTCAACGTAGTTTTTTTAGTACTAAAATATCGTAGAAGATCAAAAAATATTTGGTTGAAAATGGTCGGAAAAGGTTCCTAGGACCTCAAAACGTGGTGAAAACTCGATTTTAAAAAATTGGGGCAAATCCGTAACTTCCTTATTTATCTACATATGTAGCGGGAAGTTAAAAAACATACTTTCGAATTGATGACCTCTTTTTGAAAAGTTACTTGAAAACGTGTTTTAGACACTGTTTGTTTTTAATGCTACGGTCAAATTAATGCTTGTAATCAGTTACAACAATTCGAGCCAATTCAATACAAACAATTCAAGCGTTTGAGGGGTCTTAAATACTAAAAGACGCTTTCTTCTCTTAAATGTGTTATTCTCACAGAGTTTACTTCCGACACTCCTTATATATTCCTGTCTTATCTTTAATTTTTATAGTCATTACTAGCTGTTGCCAGCGACTTCGTCCGCGCGGACTTCGTTTACTCCGCGCAGCTCCTACCCCGTAGATGATAGCGTGATAATATGTAGCCTATATGTTAACCCGACCTATTAGTAATATTCATGCAAAATTTGAAGTAAATCCATGCCCATTGATATAAAAGACCCTAGATGCACAGTCCCGAACAAAACTGACACTCAAAAGTGTCCCTAATTTCTTTTAAGTAGTTATAGATATGGCAAAAACATATGTCTTTGCATATCCAACCTTAAGTGCAAGACTTATAGTAGTTATTACAAAGCAATGTACAAAATAAATAAAATTGACAGTGTCGCGATCGACGCGATTCTATTTGAAATGAGTGCACAATTTAAAATTATGCGCTCATTTTTGGAGGACGTTTTTGACACACTGATTGTGTATCTTGGGTTTTTTATATCAATGTCCATGCCGTACTTTTTGAGTTTACCCCGGACATACATACAGACAAACAGACAAAAGTTCTAATAACTATATTTTTGGCTTCGATATCGATTGTAGATCACGCCCAAAGTATTTTTTAAAAAAAATACAATGTACAGTTTTGACTTTCCTACGATTTTATTATATGTATAGATGATATTTCAGATGTCCGTAGACAGTGATGATCACTTACAATCAGGCGATGCTCTCAGCTCTTCCAATCTAGCTCTTCTTCTATGAAAAGTACCTCTTAAAGGATGCGACTAAATTAGCGCTAATTTACATGCTAAATATTTTTTTATTAATAAGCCTGGACCAATTAGGACGGTGATTTGTTTAAGTACTATGTTATGCTTAAAAAATATTGTTTTGCGTAGGTAATTATTTGCCGTAAGCGGTAACTATCAATATTTTTTATTTGATAAACTGGGTCATTGGGTAAGTTTGCGTAATTTTTCACGATACGAAAATGTTTTCTGTCCTTCAGATTACGTTATCTATCGGCAACAAAGAGTTTTATCGCGCATTCTTCCTACCACCCAGGGTTTCATGCGTATGTTGTTGAAAAATATAAGCCTATTTGTTGCGCATTTATATTGCGTTTCTCTGTTAACTATATGACTAATGTATCCATGTTGAAAACATGTTTAATATCATATTTATTAAATAACACATTAATTATAAATTACTACCGACCTGCCCGCGGTTTCACCCGCGTAGCTTTTGTTCCCGTGGGAATACCGGAATAGTTTATATACTAAAACTTTCCTCAAGAATCAATCTATCTATTAAAAAAAACGCATCAAAATCCGTTGCGTAGTTTTAAAGATTTAAGCATGCATATGAACAGACAGAGAAAGCGACTTTGTTTTATACTATGTAATGACTAGCTAACCCGCGCAGCTTCGCCAGCGTGTCGATATAGTTTTTCATACTTATCTCTTACATAACTTTTATCTCCTATTACAGCCTCTTAGGGGAATGATTTTTGAAAAAAAGTTTAGTTATATATATAGTATACTAGCTAACCCGCGCATTTTTTCCCGCGCGTATATTAATAAGTCAATAGTCCAAATAGCTTTTAATAAAAATTTCATCCCCTATTTCAGCCCTCCAGGGACTGATTTTTGAAAAAAAAATTAGCCTATGTTTGTGACCCCGGATCTTTAACTATATCCATTCCAAATTTCATAAAAATCGGTCCAGTGGTTTAGCCGTGAAAGCGTAACAGACAGACAGATTTTCGCATTTATAATATTAGTATGGATATTGATGACCGCTCCGTTGGTCGAGTGGATAGCGAACCTAGCTACTGATCGTTGGGGCCTGGGTTTAATTCCGGCAGAGACAAATATTCATGTAATGGGCATTGATGTTTGTATTTCTGGGTTTGAATGTTTATTATGTATGTAATAGTATTTATGTGTATTGCTATACATTAGTATCATTGACCCATAACACAAGCAAATAATTTGGTTACTTTGGGGTTAGATCGATTTGTGTAATTTGTTCAGCGATTATTATTATTATATTCTCACGCTAAACTCCTATTAGGGTACGCAGAGAGAACGAAATGTAAACAACACATGACATTACGCCGACTTACCTTGCTTTCTCCACATTCATTAGTCACCCTCTTATACTTATGCAGAAGTTATTCCAACCCCGCCATATAGCAAGTAGCCAAGCATTATTAATATCTTTACTGTTTATAGGCAATGGTCATCTTTTTCCATAAAAAGATTCATCATGTTTAAGCTACGATTGCTCTCTAATATATTTAGAAGGCAGGGTCATCATCTTGTTTTTTAGAATTTAATTAAATGTAATAAAAATGAGTATTGAGATGCAAAACTCGTGTTGCAACGAAAGCGTTATCGCGGCCGCGACTTCCAGCTGTTGATATTCGATTGTCATAACTGTGTCATGGTATCTTGATTGCGAGCCCGAACTGGAAGACACCAGCCATTATTATATTTGGGGTTAGGGGTTATGTTGGGGGTTCTAGCTAGATATAGGTCAGAGGTGGGTGAAACGTGCTTAGATAAAAGAACACGCCACATTTGTTTGTTTATGTACGTATGTATGTAATTTCCTAGAAACTCGATAAAACGATATCACATACGCAGATAACCCTGTGATATCCCTGAGCAATGGCATCTACTTATTAATGGAGCAAACATACATATTCCCCTTGTTAATATGGATCTCTTTTGAAGTATAGATCTGCCTTTTTTATATTATAAGATAGCAAACAAGCAGATGCGTCTCCTGATGGAAAGAGTCAACCATCGCCTGTAGACACCATAGATGTTAATGGTGCGTTGCTATCTTGTGGCGAAGTCTAATGCCACATGCATAAGTTAATCGGCTACTTTGCTGCCCAAAGCGGAACACGACAACGACAAGCAATGACGTTATTGCGGCAGGAATAGGTAAGGCGGTGGTATCAGACCCGGGTGAGACAATGCAGAACTCTACCATCTAAATGTTTCACTATAGAGTTCTGTGACGTCTCAACCGGATTTTGTCTATTGCAATAGCGTCCGTGTTTGTCGATGTCGTGTTCCAGTTTTGAGGGTAAGGTTGCCGCGATCGACGGGACTCAAGTTCGCCTTCAGACAGGGGAAAACATATATGTGAAGAGCACAGACCGTTTCGCCAGCGGCCAGGTAGTTCGTAAGATAAGAACGATTGGCTGTGCGAGTCACTATCATTAAGGCTACTAGATGGTAGAGTTCCACATTGTTTCGCCCAAACCTGGTACCACAGCCTTACTTGTTCCTAAAGCAATAGCGTTAGTGCTTGTCACTGTCGCGTTCCGGTTTGAGGGTAAGGTTAAGACCCTAACCACAAGCATAGCAACACACTATTAATATCTTTGCTGTTTAAAGGCGATGGTAATATCTTTCCATCAGCAAAGCCATCTGCTTGTTTGCTATCTTATTTGCTAGACTAACTAGGAGTAACAAACACTAATTATCTAACTGAACAAAAGCACTCAGCAAGCAGGCGAACAAAATCACGAGTAAAAGTTAGTGACTGATAATAGCGTATTGTCAACAGGCGTGCCAGCGAGATGCGCGTGTCGTACGGCGAGGTGACCGCGGACACAGACACGTTCGAGCACATCTTGAACGTGACCACCAACAACGACGCTCTGCTCGCCTACTACTACTTGGACAGCGATAACAAGGTGTGTCCCAACACGTGTGTACTTGAGGAACAGGTGTGAAAGCGTTGATAACTGTCGACCCACTTAATGAGAACTGCAATGTTGTCTTTTTAACGAATTTTGGTTACTATAGTATTTTTTTACGGGTTTTATATTTTGAACCGAATTCCCAATAATTTAAGCAAAGTAAAACTGCAAAAACCCTCTTTCGATTTCCTGTATTTCAGAAACTTTGGAACAGATATTTGTGAAATTGAAATGGGAGCAAACGGGAGTGGGAAAATGAGAATTTTTAAAATCGTCTCATTAATGACTGAGAATTTAGGTAACAAAGATAAAAAAATGTTATATGTACATCCGAATTAGTGATGTGCCAGATATCCGTATCCGGGGGCCAGGCAGAACTAAAAAAAGTCTAAAAGGCCTAAATCGTCATTATTAAATTGGAGCTTAATTTTTAGAGATACTACCTATATTCTTTAATATTTTTAACTGCAGCCTATAAATTTGCTTAAAATAGGAGGCCATAGCTGCTGAGCCCATATCGAATACAACATTCAGCTAAAGAAACTTTCTTAGTTTTATTATAACTAATATGCTTGGGACACAAGAAAACTTAGAAAAAGCCTTAAAAATATTTAGTGAAATGCTTTTTATTTAAAAGTAACGAATTGCTTTAAGCTTTAAAAAAATGTTTATGTTAATAAGTTGAAAGAAATAATTTTATAAATTTAAATTTGTGAAATTTGTACAATGTTATTTATATGTTAAGTATCGTTTAGACTTTCAAATAATCTTATGTTTTGGTACCTGAAGTACTATTTAGGAAAGTCTATGGTATATTGTCAACTGGTTGCCTTAATTGGACCAATGACAGATTTTTTTGGGCTCAGTTCGCGGACCTAAACAACAGTGATCCGTATTCGTATCCGTATCGATATCCGCGGACCTAGTTTTTAATGATCCGGCACATCTCTAAATTTCTAATTGAGAACTTCCTCCTTTTTGAAAAGTTCATCTGAAAATATAAAAGAGGATTCTCAATTCGGTTATAAAATAACAATAATAATATGTTAAACAATGTCCGATACCTATTCTACGACTACTTTTATTAAGGTTAATAACCTTAGCAAATAGACCACGATACATATTATTGGTGCATCGCTATTCATAAGCTTCCCAGTTCCCTTACCCTTCAAATCACAACCCGACGACGGCGGTAAATTTCGCCGTTTTTGCAGCAGGAATACGAAGGCGGTGATACTAAACCCCGGCGAGAAGTTGCAAAACTCTACCGCCTAATTATAGATCACGATGTTGTTGAAACCTTTTCTTGCCTTTTACGAGATGCCTAGCAGTAAGGCAGTATCAGTTTGAAATTGGGGCTCAGATCAACACAACATCAATTTAACATTTTCTTCAAAATATTTTTTACGCATATTGTTGTGCAATTCTAAGAAACTTCGAGGCTGGCAGCCATCAGTTAGAAGGGAGTAAGTGAGCTGAACTTGTCTATTGATTTTTAACTCTTCTTCTAATGGGAGAGAGTACTAATTTGTCTGCAAATCGGCGTGACATACTGCTTCCTGCGGGTGTGTAAATAACTTAGCTCCGAACGTAATGACGTATAATCGTTCGAGTATTCGCACGCCGCGCCCTCTGACACCTCTATCTAATCTTTGTGTTGCGTTTTTAAACACAGACGTCATTCTCGTATCCCTATTTGTAAATATAATTAAATAATTGATAGCATTTTTTGTTAACTCGGCATCGTGAATTAGTACATTCATATATATTGTTTTCTTATGACATTTTCGCCTATCATGTAAATTGTAGAGTCTTTCTTTTGGAAGCAGAAAAAATCGTGTACAACCACTTGCGTGTCAACAGACAGGTTAATCCGCTGTAATTGATGTTTTTCAAATTACAATAATAGTTTTTATTTCATTTTGACATTTTTTTAAAACAAATATTTTCGTAATTTTTTAACATTATATTTTTTTTCAATACTATTTATTAATTTATGAATTTTAAATTTATTACTGTCTACTTTTTAATAATTTATTTAGGTATAAATGTAAAAACGAGTTTAAATAAAAATTGAGTAAACATATATTGTTAAATAGTATATAGCAGTAATCTGTAGCCATAAATTTGCATGCCATTTATCTGGCAAAATAGGCTTAAGTACATCGATACATGTTAAATCTTTTCCAACCCTATTTTGTGCAAATAAAGTGTTTGTATATATGTTGTTGTGTATAAGTGTTTGTATATACGGCTTGTTGGATAGAAGGTTAAACGGAACATCATTCCTCCGTGACATAGGTTTTGCCGGCTGGTGAACTAGGTGGTGATTTACAGATTAAAAGATATACTGAATCATATCGTGTCGGAATAGTCCATGTTCTTAACACTATCACAATATCTATATATTATTGTGTTAAGGAAAAATTTTGTACCCTTTTTCTGACTTGCGCGAAAAATTTTCCTTCCTTTTTACCAAATTTCATGTATCTGAATCTACGGGAAGAACGTACGATATTTTAAACGTGTTTGAATTTTTTGATTATGTATGAAAAAATATGAGACGAAAAATCTTTTTTATAATTTTATTTCAATTATATAATTATATTTCGAAAGAAGACTGTTCTTTTTCGATTTGTAAATATTCGATGAAAAGTTCAATCGAAGTAACGTTTGGCGACAAAAATTTGTTTCGAAATAAATTCCATTCGAACAATCGTTCAGTCGAGTTAAAGTTTATATTGCATAGGACTGCAGACACTTGATTTTTTTAAATAAAATTCATTACAAATACATTAAATTAATAAAAATAAACAATACAGACATTATAAAAATGTGATATACATGATAATATAGACATGTATTTCATTATTTTCTTGAAGTCTGTTGTCAAATTTTAAAGAAATTTTATTGCTTAGTCTTTGATCGAATTTCTGTCACAGGCGATCGCTAGTATTATTTATTCCTGCCGTTAAAGCGTCAGTGTTTGTCACTATAGTGTTCCGATTCGGATGTTAAGGCAACCCGTTAACTTATGAACGTGGCATTGCCATAGTGTCGCACGGATAGTAATGCACTATTAACATCCTTGCATTAGGAGAACCATCTGCTTGTTTACTTTTTTAGATATATGAAAAAATGAATGTTTGAAATCCTCTTTTAATGTGTTGCAGATGAAAATGACTGAAATCTACGACGTGACGGAGGCGGACACGGACGCGGTGCAGTCCCCCGCGGAGCGCGACCTCAACAAACAACTCGAGTTCGACAACGACTGGGCCGGCGACCTCGTCGCGGATGACGGAGGTACGGCCACTCACACTTGCTCATGTCTGACGCACACACGCACTCACACACACTTGCCATCTGCAACGAACACGAACGCATTAAACACGGTCCCTTGTGCACATACGAATATCTGACATTTTATCTACTTCCACGGAACAAAGTTAGGCGGAAGTGAGACATGAGCATTATGATTGTTTTATACTTGCGTAGTCCCAGTTATGTTGTACATGAGTAGTTCCAGTTATGTTGTACATGAGTAGTCCCAGTTACGTTATACATGAGTAGTCCCAGTAATATTATACATGAGTAGTCCCAGTTACGCTATGCATGAGTAGTCCCAGTAATATTATACATTAGTAGTCCCAGTAATATTATACATGAGTAGTCCCAGTAATATTATACATGAGTAGTCCCAGTTATATTATACATTGGTAGTCCCAGTTACGTTATACATGAGTAGTCCCAGTTATACATTAGTAGTCTCAGTTACGCTATACATGAGTAGTCCCAGTAATATTATACATTAGTAGTCCCAGTTACGCTTTACATGAATAGTCCCAGTTATATTATACATTAGTAGTCCCAGTTACGCTATACATGAGTAGTCCCAGTTACGTTATACATGAGTAAGAAGGGAAATCGAAAAGACGCCG
Organism: Apodemia mormo; assembly: GCA_036924255.1. Lineage (NCBI taxonomy): Eukaryota > Metazoa > Arthropoda > Insecta > Lepidoptera > Riodinidae > Apodemia > Apodemia mormo. Next base: position 43,156,593 of record JAUPFN010000006.1, read on the forward strand.
CCGCCGCCGAAGGCGCAAATTTAACCTTACAGAAAACCAAATTACATCCGCGTCATACAATCGTCACACATCAATCATTACAGAAAAATAAGTTCTAAGATTGTGTTTTAAAATATGTACTTGAATATACGAGTGTGTTATTTAAACTAACTTTTATATCATAGAATAGCCAATAAGCAGACTTTCCTGATAGAGACAACCTACGCATACAGGTACCAATGGTGTTAAGGCGCGGTATGACTACGATTTAAAATCGCGGATTTTTTTCACACAACTGTATATTACCGCGTAATCTAATTTTATATTTACGAGACGTTAAATAAGGTTGTTAATTGCAAAGCAAAGCAAACAAAAATATTTTATTAAAGCTATAACTAGACTGCAAATAAACATTTAATTTGCGGAATTTCCTTAGATAACTCAGAATACACGCATTGAATTAATCAATATTTGCTTGAAAATACAGAGAATATCGACGCCAAAGTTTATTTTTGTAAAGCAAACTACGATTTTTTTATTGAAAATAAAAAACAAATATTTAATATTCTATTCGGTTAACATTTTTAAGCTATTGCATAGCTTCTATCGCGGTCCTTGAGCGTGGAGACCGAATCCAGAAATTCCGCAACGAAAAAACCTAACACCCCCCACTCCGACCGGCACAGCGGTGATACTTTTTAGTTTTTCCATCTATCGATAAATACCAGAACTTTTAATGACTTTTTGAAATATCACGCTTGTCTCTTTAGTTCAGCAACCCGCCTTTAGATGGCATTTGTTGTATTGGAAAACTACCGTAATCAGCTGTTTGTGAGAAAGTATATAGGTGTATAGGTATTTATCATCTATGTACAACAGTGAATATTTGGACTCGTATAATTTGTGTACATAGTGTTTTAAATATGAATAAACAAAGTGCATTTATTAAATATTTCTGAAGAACCGACATGTATTGAAAGATAATAAAAATATTTTGAACAATATTAACATCTCATTTATTTAATAAAAGAAAAAAAATGTTTTTTTATCGGTCACCACGCTCAAAGTGTAACTTGAATTAATATCAAAGAAAAAAGCAAAGAAAAAAAATACTGCATAAATAAAATAAATATATAATTGTAATTGCATAAGTTGATAAAAAACGCTATGCAATAGCTTTACCGCAGCAGTCTCTGAGTGCATTTTTTGCGTGAGATATTTTACTTAGGTTTCCTCATACTCGAGCGTTAAAGAAACCCAGTTTTGTGAATGTTGTGGTATCTGTGTGGTGGTATGGTAACGTCTTAGGCATAAATTTACCAGCTACCCAACCGTCCAAATCGGATAAAGTAAGTGACAAAAACTGACGCTATTGCGGTAGCCGGTGGTACCAAACCCGGGCGAGACGTTATTGAACTCTACCACCTAGCAGTCATGACGGTATTGACACCATTCGCATCGCAATTTGCGCAATCGCAAACCGCAAACTGCCTAGATTGCTGATGATTTATATTTCACATAAACGCACTCATAAAACGTAGGGTTTAGAACGACTCGCGCAACTTTGCCTGCGAGTAGAGTCATTATATATTTAAAGACACGTTTCATTCTAAAAATTCTAATAGCTTACTCCAAACTGTTGAAATTAAATTAATAAAAATAACATAAATTAACATAACTGCGTTTCTCTAGGCATTTTTTGCCTCGCACTGCTGTGTTGTGGAATCAATTACCGGCAGGGGTGTTTCCAAACGGATACGATTTGGGGGCCTTCAAGAAAAGAGCTTACTCATTCTTAAAAGGCCGGCAACACAACTGCAAGACCTCTGGTATTGTGGATGTCCATGGGCGACGGTGATCACTTACCATCAGGTGCACCTCCTGCTCGTTTGCCCAATCATCTATAAAAAAATTAAATTATTTAAATTTATTTATTTGCAAGAATTTGGGTACATAAGATGTTACATTTTTGAACATTGTTTCCATTCACATTTCGTCAAAAGTGGCAAACTTTTTAAATGAATTTAAGTCATAGTTAAATTAATTTTAAAAGTATTTGAATAGTTTCAACAATAACCGGCAACAAAATATAACATACGTAGATGGTAAAATATGCTGGTATCTATTTATTTTTAATAAATTGTAGCATCCATATTCTTGCAAATATTTAATTTCATCACATAAAATTTTCGAGGCCCACACGTGAAACTCAAGCAGAATCAAGATCTAGACAGAAAAAACCTAATAAAACTTTGACCGACTAAGAATCAAACCCAATCAAACTAGGCACCTTATGATAAACAAGGCAGTCTAAATAATAAGCTTACTTGGATTGTTAAAAGTGGTATATTCACTTTCAGATGAAATAGACATTGACGACATTGAGGATGAATTAGAACGTAACATATTCTCGGACCCCGAGAGCGAGTGGGTGAGGAGGAACTCCTCGTACTCCACCTCCACCAGCGACGGTGACCAGCCAGAGGCAGACCGACAACCTCTCACCTACGGCTCTTACTCAGATTAGCCATTTTATAAAAAATCGGATGGTATTAATGGAATATGGTTTTGACTCTTTTCATAAAAGAGAGTTCTCTCATTCCAAACATGCTTAAGCAACTAAGAACCAACCAACAATCTTTGAGTAATCGAAGAGGAGGATACACAAAAAAACCGACAAACTGATACTTTTTTGGAGTCAGTTAAAAATGTATTGTTACCTTAAAAAATAAAAAATAAAACGTAAAATCAAAAAAAAAGAAAATATAAAGTAACTTTTGTCGCTTTACAATCGTTAAAATGTAAATATTAGAAGTAAATATTAGAATACAGAACGCTACAATTAAAAATAATTCTTGAAGGTCATGGCAGCATTGACAAAGCTTTTCAATCAAACTTGAGCATTGAATCATACATATGGTACAGGAAAAAAGAGCTGATCATCCATTTAACAATTTTTTTGATAACAATATTTAATGCTATAAGCTACATTTTTATGGCCAATCCAACCGTATTTACAACATAACATAAAAAGAAAAAACTTTTATTATCACGTACAGTCACTTGTAAAAAAATGGCGTCTGAAATAAAACGAGCTGACAGCATTTCAAACTAGCATAAAATATGCCCATTACCTGCCTAACCAAGCTAAAATGGGTAGATTGCAGTATTTGTCTCAAAGACCACGCCTATCACCGGCTATCATGAATTTATTGTCTATAAATTTTACTTTGTTTAAAATTTGATTTGTTGATTACTCAAAACAATAAAAGCCCGTAATATCTCATTGGCAGTGTAAAAACGCGTCAGTCAAAATACCATCAGTGCGTTTACCTCTGACAATGATGGTATTTTACAATACATGATTTAACACTCAAATATCAGTGACAAGTTATTTGTTTGGTGCTCCGTACAATGTGCCATGACCCTTACATACCGCCCTTAAAAATATTATTTGCGTAATTAAGAGGAAGACCTATAGACGGTAATCTTTGTATAAGACAAAGCTTCCAACGACGAAACAGAAATGCGACAATAAATGAATGTATGCGTAGCACGTATGTACCTCGAGTTTAATATTTAAAAAAAATAAGTTATATAAATTGCATACATTAAACCGTTGTTTTAAGGATTCTATATTTTATGTCTTTTGACAAATTTGTGTTTGCTTTTCTATACATTTGTTGTTCCGTTTGTAAAACAGGGTTTTTTAATACCACACGAGAAAGAGAGATGGGAGTTAATATTTTCTCTTTAAAATATAAAAAGTTGTATGTTTTTTATTTAAATGTTTGATATAATGCTAATAAGGTTCTTAAGAAAAAAAGCGGCATGTTAGCCCAAAATTTTTCGAAATCCAGGAAATCTTAAAGTGCTTTTTTTGTGGAATAACAATGTGTGATTTATTGACATTGAAAAAATGTGGGATTTATTGAAATGTCGACAGGTCTGTTGGTTTGTATATAAGACAAATGGATATTATGTCAACGGATTATTTGTTTGCTGTTGTTTTGTATTCATGCTTTGTTCTGACAATAATTTTAAGTACATTTTTATCCGTATATTATTGTACAGATAAAAAATACATAAATTATTTGTTCGAAAAACTTTAAATTGCAAAGCAATAATTTTTAAGATTACAGTACATATATGTGTAATTTATATCTCTTTTTTATGTAAACGTGAAAAAACCGCATGAGGAGATGAAAATAAGTATTTTAGATTTTAAAACGAGATAGATAGCTGTTAAAACGAAATAGAAAAAGGGTGTTAAGATTAATATATTTAAAAGGCTGTGAAAGGATATGTTATCACATTGTTTTCTTTTTAAAAGAGTTTTTGTGTACAGTCCACGTCACGAGAAGTTCGAAATTGACTAAATACAGGTTGTTCTTAAAATTTTATGTGCAAACATTTTTGAACCTACTTCTAACCATTGTTAATGCGATTTCCTGATTGATAAAGCATTATTTAAAATATTGATAGTGTTATGTTACAATATACAATATAAACCATAAAGCTTGGTATTAGAAGCGTTAGATTGATTTCTTACATTATTCAGACTTTTCGTGATGTAGACTTTAGTCTGAATGTATTTACCGTTGTACCTGAATGATTAGAGGGATTGATATACAGGATGGTATAATACTGGCCATAACATCTCGCCTAATTTGATTCGTAAGGTCGGAGAATATGTTAAATTTAAACTAAGTTTTAGATATAATGCAAGTTAAACAATTCGTTTGGATGTATTGGCGTCTGTCATGGAATTATTGCGTTGTAAATTTAAAATGATGATTATTTATTTAATATTAGTAAAATATATATTTAAACTCGTATTAATTCTAAACCAAATAGAAACAATACAATATTCAACGCAATTGCTGTCTGCGATAAATATCGATATGTCTATTGAAAAGTAGATTTTTGTGCAAAACATACCGCTTCCTTGTCTGCTTGGTTAGCGGCCCTGACTTCACTGTTGACGGGGCTCGGGTTCGATTGCCAACGGGGACAAGCATTTGCGTAACGAACATTAATGTTTGTGTACTATGTTTCTATTGCGTTTGTAAATATTGATATATTTTTCAGTATTGTACATTGTAGTACATATAATGTATTTATATAGTTGACTAACACTCATATCACAAGCAAATAATTAGTTTACCCTAGAGTCAGATCAATTCATGTAATTTTTGCAGCGATATAGTTATATTTATTATTATGCATTTATTTCAGTGTTACAGAATAATGCAAGTGCATGTACATATGTTTAATCTTATGGGCCAGTAATTATAACATCCTGTATATTCTAAGTTACCTGTATAGTACGTCATATAGAGCTACAATATAATAATAAGTTGAATCTATCATGGGTGTGGTAGTTTTATATTTGTATAACCAAAACTATACGAATTTACTCTTTTATAGTATGTACGTTATATAGTTGTTTTGTAATTTTAATAAACTTTATATAAAATACTGTCCTTTTATTTTATGTTTGCTAACTGACGCAGCTCGCCCGAGGATTAACAGGTCAACAGGAAATTTCATACAATCTTTTATTCCCTATATCAACTTCTTTTTGATTTGAAAAAAAAGCCAATTTTTAAATTCCGAACGAATCAACCGATTTTAATCCAATTTACGATGATTTGACGCAGTTTTAGAAGAAAAAAGCTGACTACATTTTTAAATAATCGGTATATTATATCGGTGTATATATTATAATTTCGAAATATCAAAAAACAATTCAAAATAAACATAATATTTTGGTTATAACATGTGTTGTTTTTTTAAGTTACGCAAATAGTGTGACCTACGTACAACGTCTCGCCCGGATATAATATATTGAACGCTCCACTTGGTAAAAGGTATAAGATTTAATAATTTAAACAACAACTGACGGAATATCGAATTGATTACACTTATTGTATACGTAGTATTGTATACTCTTTGTTGTATATTATAACCACATTATGACACTTCACAATTTGACAAACACGAATGCCTCGAAAACATATCTGTCAGGCCTTTTATATTATTTTTTTCTAGTAGATTATTGACTTAATTATTACCTTGATGAAATAGATGACTTTATTTCAGCCAAAAAATAATATTAATTTAAAATATATTAAGTAATCAACTATTCTAAATATTCCATAAGATATTATACAAGTTATATACCTATTTTAATAATAAGTAAAGAATTAACACTTCATCTTTATTTCGACACAATCATTTAGAAATTGATGGCCGCATTACGCATATACTCATTTTAAATGTTTGTGTAAAATATTGACAACATCACCGTCTTACCTATTCCTACCGCAATAGCGTCAATGCTTGTCACTGTCGTGTTCCAGGTTGGAGGGTAAAGAAACCGGCAGACCTATGCGTATGGGTATGGCATAGTCATCCTGCCACATGGATAACAAAATCTTTGATATATATAAAAAAGATGATTTCGAGGGTCTTCAGTCTCTAAGACCCTTGCCCCCTGAGTCAGCTTTTACCTCTGCTCAGTCTAGCCAGTAGATATCACCACATGTTTTTCATAAACTCTCGCTTCCACACATCTCTCCGATATGCGAATCTTTTCTCTCGCTCCACATTCGTGAAGTCCGTGCCTTACAGATGTCTTAAAAAAGGTCGGCAACAAATTACATTAAATCCTCATTTTGAATTTCTGTTAATAAAGTTGAAAACTAAAAGATAAACCTATGTCACTGTCAAAATATTCGGATTTCAAATAAGTGTCACCGCAATTTTCGAGTGTTTTTACCCATATTTGTGAACGTTAAAAATTTATCCGCGACGCGCGATAAACCCCTTGTTTTTGTAGTTTACCGTGTGGCCGGATGGTTTTTTAATGATTTATTTATATTATTTAAACAATGGTTGGCAAAGGTGACGTCAAGGGTAGTCGCATCTTTCACCAATGTTATTTGAAATGTTGCAAGTTACAAAACCTGACTCCTCTAAACAACGTGCTGCCATCAGCCAACGGCAAGGTCTTGGACTTCTGCGTAGATAGGATAAAATATGCAGACTGGCCACCTATCTTAAATGCTTTGAGTTGTGACTTAAGTTTGCATAGCGTATCTATCAAATGCCGTCAACATGTAAAGACGGGTAAGTATCCTGTAACCGCTTTGGTAGGTACTTACTAGTTTTTCCATTGGCTATGATTTTACGAATAAGCGAATAAATAGGTAGGTACCTATTTGAAAAAAATATTTACTTAAAGCCGAGCGAGCAAATATTTAATTTCATCACATAAAATTTTCGAGGCCCACACGTGAAACTCAAGCAGAATCAAGATCTAGACAGAAAAAACCTAATAAAACTTTGACCGACTAAGAATCAAACCCAATCAAACTAGGCACCTTATGATAAACAAGGCAGTCTAAATAATAAGCTTACTTGGATTGTTAAAAGTGGTATATTAACTTTCAGATGAAATAGACATTGACGACATTGAGGATGAATTAGAACGTAACATATTCTCGGACCCCGAGAACGAGTGGGTGAGGAGGAACTCCTCGTACTCCACCTCCACCAGCGACGGTGACCAGCCAGAGGCAGACCGACAACCTCTCACCTACGGCTCTTACTCAGATTAGCCATTTTATAAAAAATCGGATGGTATTAATGGAATATGGTTTTGACTCTTTTCATAAAAGAGAGTTCTCTCATTCCAAACATGCTTAAGCAACTAAGAACCAACCAACAATCTTTGAGTAATCGAAGAGGAGGATACACAAAAAAACCGACAAACTGATACTTTTTTGGAGTCAGTTAAAAATGTATTGTTACCTTAAAAAATAAAAAATAAAACGTAAAATCAAAAAAAAAGAAAATATAAAGTAACTTTTGTCGCTTTACAATCGTTAAAATGTAAATATTAGAAGTAAATATTAGAATACAGAACGCTACAATTAAAAATAATTCTTGAAGGTCATGGCAGCATTGACAAAGCTTTTCAATCAAACTTGAGCATTGAATCATACATATGGTACAGGAAAAAAGAGCTGATCATCCATTTAACAATTTTTTTGATAACAATATTTAATGCTATAAGCTACATTTTTATGGCCAATCCAACCGTATTTACAACATAACATAAAAAGAAAAAACTTTTATTATCACGTACAGTCACTTGTAAAAAAATGGCGTCTGAAATAAAACGAGCTGACAGCATTTCAAACTAGCATAAAATATGCCCATTACCTGCCTAACCAAGCTAAAATGGGTAGATTGCAGTATTTGTCTCAAAGACCACGCCTATCACCGGCTATCATGAATTTATTGTCTATAAATTTTACTTTGTTTAAAATTTGATTTGTTGATTACTCAAAACAATAAAAGCCCGTAATATCTCATTGGCAGTGTAAAAACGCGTCAGTCAAAATACCATCAGTGCGTTTACCTCTGACAATGATGGTATTTTACAATACATGATTTAACACTCAAATATCAGTGACAAGTTATTTGTTTGGTGCTCCGTACAATGTGCCATGACCCTTACATACCGCCCTTAAAAATATTATTTGCGTAATTAAGAGGAAGACCTATAGACGGTAATCTTTGTATAAGACAAAGCTTCCAACGACGAAACAGAAATGCGACAATAAATGAATGTATGCGTAGCACGTATGTACCTCGAGTTTAATATTTAAAAAAAATAAGTTATATAAATTGCATACATTAAACCGTTGTTTTAAGGATTCTATATTTTATGTCTTTTGACAAATTTGTGTTTGCTTTTCTATACATTTGTTGTTCCGTTTGTAAAACAGGGTTTTTTAATACCACACGAGAAAGAGAGATGGGAGTTAATATTTTCTCTTTAAAATATAAAAAGTTGTATGTTTTTTATTTAAATGTTTGATATAATGCTAATAAGGTTCTTAAGAAAAAAAGCGGCATGTTAGCCCAAAATTTTTCGAAATCCAGGAAATCTTAAAGTGCTTTTTTTGTGGAATAACAATGTGTGATTTATTGACATTGAAAAAATGTGGGATTTATTGAAATGTCGACAGGTCTGTTGGTTTGTATATAAGACAAATGGATATTATGTCAACGGATTATTTGTTTGCTGTTGTTTTGTATTCATGCTTTGTTCTGACAATAATTTTAAGTACATTTTTATCCGTATATTATTGTACAGATAAAAAATACATAAATTATTTGTTCGAAAAACTTTAAATTGCAAAGCAATAATTTTTAAGATTACAGTACATATATGTGTAATTTATATCTCTTTTTTATGTAAACGTGAAAAAACCGCATGAGGAGATGAAAATAAGTATTTTAGATTTTAAAACGAGATAGATAGCTGTTAAAACGAAATAGAAAAAGGGTGTTAAGATTAATATATTTAAAAGGCTGTGAAAGGATATGTTATCACATTGTTTTCTTTTTAAAAGAGTTTTTGTGTACAGTCCACGTCACGAGAAGTTCGAAATTGACTAAATACAGGTTGTTCTTAAAATTTTATGTGCAAACATTTTTGAACCTACTTCTAACCATTGTTAATGCGATTTCCTGATTGATAAAGCATTATTTAAAATATTGATAGTGTTATGTTACAATATACAATATAAACCATAAAGCTTGGTATTAGAAGCGTTAGATTGATTTCTTACATTATTCAGACTTTTCGTGATGTAGACTTTAGTCTGAATGTATTTACCGTTGTACCTGAATGATTAGAGGGATTGATATACAGGATGGTATAATACTGGCCATAACATCTCGCCTAATTTGATTCGTAAGGTCGGAGAATATGTTAAATTTAAACTAAGTTTTAGATATAATGCAAGTTAAACAATTCGTTTGGATGTATTGGCGTCTGTCATGGAATTATTGCGTTGTAAATTTAAAATGATGATTATTTATTTAATATTAGTAAAATATATATTTAAACTCGTATTAATTCTAAACCAAATAGAAACAATACAATATTCAACGCAATTGCTGTCTGCGATAAATATCGATATGTCTATTGAAAAGTAGATTTTTGTGCAAAACATACCGCTTCCTTGTCTGCTTGGTTAGCGGCCCTGACTTCACTGTTGACGGGGCTCGGGTTCGATTGCCAACGGGGACAAGCATTTGCGTAACGAACATTAATGTTTGTGTACTATGTTTCTATTGCGTTTGTAAATATTGATATATTTTTCAGTATTGTACATTGTAGTACATATAATGTATTTATATAGTTGACTAACACTCATATCACAAGCAAATAATTAGTTTACCCTAGAGTCAGATCAATTCATGTAATTTTTGCAGCGATATAGTTATATTTATTATTATGCATTTATTTCAGTGTTACAGAATAATGCAAGTGCATGTACATATGTTTAATCTTATGGGCCAGTAATTATAACATCCTGTATATTCTAAGTTACCTGTATAGTACGTCATATAGAGCTACAATATAATAATAAGTTGAATCTATCATGGGTGTGGTAGTTTTATATTTGTATAACCAAAACTATACGAATTTACTCTTTTATAGTATGTACGTTATATAGTTGTTTTGTAATTTTAATAAACTTTATATAAAATACTGTCCTTTTATTTTATGTTTGCTAACTGACGCAGCTCGCCCGAGGATTAACAGGTCAACAGGAAATTTCATACAATCTTTTATTCCCTATATCAACTTCTTTTTGATTTGAAAAAAAAAGCCAATTTTTAAATTCCGAACGAATCAACCGATTTTAATCCAATTTACGATGATTTGACGCAGTTTTAGAAGAAAAAAGCTGACTACATTTTTAAATAATCGGTATATTATATCGGTGTATATATTATAATTTCGAAATATCAAAAAACAATTCAAAATAAACATAATATTTTGGTTATAACATGTGTTGTTTTTTTAAGTTACGCAAATAGTGTGACCTACGTACAACGTCTCGCCCGGATATAATATATTGAACGCTCCACTTGGTAAAAGGTATAAGATTTAATAATTTAAACAACAACTGACGGAATATCGAATTGATTACACTTATTGTATACGTAGTATTGTATACTCTTTGTTGTATATTATAACCACATTATGACACTTCACAATTTGACAAACACGAATGCCTCGAAAACATATCTGTCAGGCCTTTTATATTATTTTTTTCTAGTAGATTATTGACTTAATTATTACCTTGATGAAATAGATGACTTTATTTCAGCCAAAAAATAATATTAATTTAAAATATATTAAGTAATCAACTATTCTAAATATTCCATAAGATATTATACAAGTTATATACCTATTTTAATAATAAGTAAAGAATTAACACTTCATCTTTATTTCGACACAATCATTTAGAAATTGATGGCCGCATTACGCATATACTCATTTTAAATGTTTGTGTAAAATATTGACAACATCACCGTCTTACCTATTCCTACCGCAATAGCGTCAATGCTTGTCACTGTCGTGTTCCAGGTTGGAGGGTAAAGAAACCGGCAGACCTATGCGTATGGGTATGGCATAGTCATCCTGCCACATGGATAACAAAATCTTTGATATATATAAAAAAGATGATTTCGAGGGTCTTCAGTCTCTAAGACCCTTGCCCCCTGAGTCAGCTTTTACCTCTGCTCAGTCTAGCCAGTAGATATCACCACATGTTTTTCATAAACTCTCGCTTCCACACATCTCTCCGATATGCGAATCTTTTCTCTCGCTCCACATTCGTGAAGTCCGTGCCTTACAGATGTCTTAAAAAAGGTCGGCAACAAATTACATTAAATCCTCATTTTGAATTTCTGTTAATAAAGTTGAAAACTAAAAGATAAACCTATGTCACTGTCAAAATATTCGGATTTCAAATAAGTGTCACCGCAATTTTCGAGTGTTTTTACCCATATTTGTGAACGTTAAAAATTTATCCGCGACGCGCGATAAACCCCTTGTTTTTGTAGTTTACCGTGTGGCCGGATGGTTTTTTAATGATTTATTTATATTATTTAAACAATGGTTGGCAAAGGTGACGTCAAGGGTAGTCGCATCTTTCACCAATGTTATTTGAAATGTTGCAAGTTACAAAACCTGACTCCTCTAAACAACGTGCTGCCATCAGCCAACGGCAAGGTCTTGGACTTCTGCGTAGATAGGATAAAATATGCAGACTGGCCACCTATCTTAAATGCTTTGAGTTGTGACTTAAGTTTGCATAGCGTATCTATCAAATGCCGTCAACATGTAAAGACGGGTAAGTATCCTGTAACCGCTTTGGTAGGTACTTACTAGTTTTTCCATTGGCTATGATTTTACGAATAAGCGAATAAATAGGTAGGTACCTATTTGAAAAAAATATTTACTTAAAGCCGAGCGAGCAAATATTTAATTTCATCACATAAAATTTTCGAGGCCCACACGTGAAACTCAAGCAGAATCAAGATCTAGACAGAAAAAACCTAATAAAACTTTGACCGACTAAGAATCAAACCCAATCAAACTAGGCACCTTATGATAAACAAGGCAGTCTAAATAATAAGCTTACTTGGATTGTTAAAAGTGGTATATTAACTTTCAGATGAAATAGACATTGACGACATTGAGGATGAATTAGAACGTAACATATTCTCGGACCCCGAGAGCGAGTGGGTGAGGAGGAACTCCTCGTACTCCACCTCCACCAGCGACGGTGACCAGCCAGAGGCAGACCGACAACCTCTCACCTACGGCTCTTACTCAGATTAGCCATTTTATAAAAAATCGGATGGTATTAATGGAATATGGTTTTGACTCTTTTCATAAAAGAGAGTTCTCTCATTCCAAACATGCTTAAGCAACTAAGAACCAACCAACAATCTTTGAGTAATCGAAGAGGAGGATACACAAAAAAACCGACAAACTGATACTTTTTTGGAGTCAGTTAAAAATGTATTGTTACCTTAAAAAATAAAAAATAAAACGTAAAATCAAAAAAAAAGAAAATATAAAGTAACTTTTGTCGCTTTACAATCGTTAAAATGTAAATATTAGAAGTAAATATTAGAATACAGAACGCTACAATTAAAAATAATTCTTGAAGGTCATGGCAGCATTGACAAAGCTTTTCAATCAAACTTGAGCATTGAATCATACATAGAATAATAACGCATAGAAACCGAGTCGACCCGCGCAATATTAAGCCATTTCAAAGAAGCCTGAAAAGGCTTCTTACGTTCGCCGGCCCCTCAGGCATGCGACACGTGCCACGCGGAGTACAGCTCCCGCAATTTCAAAAAATGTGAGTTACTGTGTGGTGAAATGCTGTCACCGTGCTTCACAAAAGCGTATTTAGGACTCGAAGATAACATTTCACCGATAAAAACTACTTGGCATCGGATATTTTTGTATAAAATCCAAACAAATAAATCATAAATATCTAAGTAGAACGATATTCAAAATGTTGCCAGCCAAAGGGAAAAATATTCTACCACGTATTTGTTTTTACCTATTTTCATTATAATTAATAATATGTGTATTCCTATTTTATGTGCGATATTACATAGCCTGGACTTTGCTTTTGCATAAAAAATAGTTTTTAAGTGTTGAGACTCACCCATTATACTGGCACAAATATTACAAATCCGTTTGTCAGACCAATATTATGAAGCATTTATTCGTATATAATGAGGACTTGTAAAAGACAAAAAAGATGTTCCAACTAGCATTCTAGATGCCACAGTGACCATCAGAAAAAAACTCTGTCACTACCAAAGTCATTTTTTTTTAATTTTCTTATTAAATAATATGCCATCGTACTGCATTATTTCGTATTGCTTAGTGTCAAGTAGTTTTATTAGCGATATTTTCGACTTTTACTTGTAGGGTAACGTGCCCTAAAATCGGTCTGCGCCTAATGTCGACCTCCTAATATGTTTATACTGACAATTAAGCTAATATTCCACATAACTTTTAAGAACGCGGGCAAGACTTCATACATCGTTTTTTAATTATTATCTTAAAGTTTAATGTGTTTCTTAAGATTCTATATCAACTGCTTAATTTATCCGCATTTAATAAATATCTTTTTAACTTGGGGAATAGTAGTTGGATAATAAATTTAGAATTTAGGTAAGGTTAACGTAAGCAATCAGTTCTCTCCTTAGTAGTCTGTGGTTAGATATTTATCTTGTCATTGGGTGTCTTCAGTACAACAGCTGTTAATCTCAGAAATCTAAGTTAGGTTGACAGAATGCTGAGCTAAGTTTTTGCGAAGACACTTTATAGGTACTTAAAAGAACAAAAAATAAATTAGCTTTAACTATTCTTTAATACAAAAACAGGGAGAATTTTTATTTGATACTTATAATGAAAATTATAATATATAAACTTATTGCTGTTTTAATGAAAATGTAAATTAAGTTTTATACAATGATAACACTTAAATTTGATGATAGAATTCAATCAAATTAAAGTCTCAATATTTTTATATAATTGTTCCTAGCGATATATTTTATTTAATTGATTTAACAATCGTAGAAAATTATTCTAGTTTTATTCTAATAGTGAAAAATAAAACTTTGAATATCAAGTGCCTTTAAATTGTTTCCTTTCTTTGACTACAACTTAATAAAAATAAGTACCCTAAAATAGTTATATTGAAGATTATTTGATATAGACAAAAAATAATTTATATAAATCGGTTTATTTAAAGAAATATCACAATATTGAATATTTAATGCTCATTTCTCTTAATTTTAGGACCAGCAAGTAACGATCTAATGTAATTTTTAATATCAAATTTTTTCTGCGTAGTTTTAAAGAGACTAAAATATCAATTTATTTCATTTATTTTATGTCTCAAAGAAAGAGACTCAATCATTAAAATTGGTGACCATTTAGATTTTTTCTTTTACAGTTTTTATCAAATTACAAAGATCATTTAAATACATAAAAAATAAATATATAAATAATTGAGGGCATATTATGTTTACAAAAGTTATTTAATAAAATCAAAGTAAATTTTAATGCAAAGTCAATACCTTATTTCAATTTCAAACATCCTTTACTGGCTAACATTAGAGAAAAATGGGGCTGAAATTAGGGAAACATTGACCGACAATAGAAAAGAAACCAGGATAGAGAGGGTCAATCATTTAAAACTTAACAC
Organism: Apodemia mormo; assembly: GCA_036924255.1. Taxonomy (NCBI): domain Eukaryota; kingdom Metazoa; phylum Arthropoda; class Insecta; order Lepidoptera; family Riodinidae; genus Apodemia; species Apodemia mormo. Next base: position 43,171,697 of record JAUPFN010000006.1, read on the forward strand.
GTTTACATATTTTTATTTCGTTGTTGAAATCAATTCGAAACATCAATAGTGTAAAATTTAAATATTGATTAACACGAAATAGAAAATTAATATTTTCTTCCCGATAATGGTTTAAGCCTAATAGGGTCCGAAAGTTATGTATTTGGTTAGGCGGCCGAAATTTGGCTATTTTACCCTATAAATTTCTACATCACTGAGATTAATTTTAATTTTTAAAATTTTAAATAAATAATTTGATTTTTAAGTATACATATTTTCGTGTCACAATTTGCACAAAAACGAAAAAATCCAAGGTGAAATTGCTTTGGAACGTAGAATTATAACACGTAGAAACCGAGTGGGCCGCGATGTTTTAAGCCATTTCAAAGTAGCCTTAAAAGGCTGCGCATGCGCTTGCCGTCCGCTCAGAATCGCGATACATGTCATACGGAGTGCAGGTCTCGCAATTCGAAAAAAATATGACTTACTGTGTTGTTAAAGGCAAAAAAAAGACAAATAAAATAAATGCTGAATTATCAAAAAGTACCCTCGAGCTAAATTATTTTCATAAGACTTAGTATAAATAATAGTTAAAGCAAATACTAATAATTAATTTTCTTAACATTAAGGTCTAACTAAAAACATTGTGCGCAATTTTTTTTCCACAACTAGCAACTGTATAGTGATAAGTTATGTGTTTCAAATTATCTATTTTTAGTCGATTTACATAACAGAAAAATTATAAATTGTAAGTACTTACCTGTGAAATGTTCACTTTTTTGTTTTTCTAAGGTGTTAAAACACTTCTTTATAATGCAATAAGTCATTTTGAATTATTTTTCGTGAACTGTGTCCGATATAACCTGATCTTATTAAGCATTGACAACTCGCAAAACAAAATTGAGCCGTTTCTGGTTCAGTTTTATTTACTCGTTTTTTGTGGTTTCTAGGCGTTATTATTCTAAGATCAGAACCAAAACAGTTGCGGAAGCTAGGTGGTGCTCAAGTCGTGCACAGAGCCAATAGTAGCCAATATAGTACGTTTAGCTTAAAACATTTAAATTTTTTAAGTTGATTTAAATAAATACTTGATTAATAAGTATTAATTTTTACCTTAAAACGTTCGTCTATAACGTAAGTATTGTTTCTGCTAGCCCACCCATTTGCTAATTTTCAAGCTAGTTTAAGGTTTAGAACCATGGCAAGATTTGTATGAAAGTTAAAATAAAAAAGGTTCCAAGGTAATAGCTTTGAACAAACATACATACACATACACGCACACAGACATACACATAATAACACACAAGTATTTGTCAAGCAATGTATTTCAAACATTTGTATGATATAGGATAATATATTAGTAGATACATATCAATAAGGTTTTTTTTTGTAAGAATTACTTCAATCACTGTTTTTATAACTCAAATAACGTAAATTCGTATTGACCATATTTTTTATTTACGCTCGGTGCCGGTCGGTTACCGCTGTTTAATTACTGAAATTTAAAAAAATATCTTGAGAACCTCTAAAACATTTTCCTGTAATTCTACTCATTTTACCTCACCAGAATAAAAATTGTAAGTTCTAAATTTTCTATATGACTAATAATACTATTGGAAAGACAGACAATCTTTATTTCAGTGAGGTAAAAATATTTTAAATCACAAATAAAAGCACAAAAACTAAAAAAATATAAGGTTAAATAGCTTTGGAATCATCTTGAGAACATCTAGAATATTTCCCGGCATTTAACATATTTTACCTAACCGAATAAAAAGTGTAAGTTTCAAGTTTATACTAAATGATTAATAATGTTATAGTATGAAAGATTATTTGTATACCGGTCAGGTAGATATATTTTAAATACCGTCTTGGGAAAATATTTATTTACTTGCAACACTATTCGAGTCTTTGGAGTCTTTGTGTGCGTGACGACGCAAGTGATTACACGAAGCTTACACGGACATTGACACGGTTTTGGCCTAAAATATGAACGAAGCGTTGAATGCAATTATCACTCTAAGCGTTATTACTCTATGGAATCATACATATGGTACAGGAAAAAAGAGCTGATCATCCATTTAACAATTTTTTTGATAACAATATTTAATGCTATAAGCTACATTTTTATGGCCAATCCAACCGTATTTACAACATAACATAAAAAGAAAAAACTTTTATTATCACGTACAGTCACTTATAAAAAAATGGCGTCTGAAATAAAACGAGCTGACAGCATTTCAAACTAGCATAAAATATGCCCATTACCTGCCTAACCAAGCTAAAATGGGTAGATTGCAGTATTTGTCTCAAAGACCACGCCTATCACCGGCTATCATGAATTTATTGTCTATAAATTTTACTTTGTTTAAAATTTGATTTGTTGATTACTCAAAACAATAAAAGCCCGTAATATCTCATTGGCAGTGTAAAAACGCGTCAGTCAAAATACCATCAGTGCGTTTACCTCTGACAATGATGGTATTTTACAATACATGATTTAACACTCAAATATCAGTGACAAGTTATTTGTTTGGTGCTCCGTACAATGTGCCATGACCCTTACATACCGCCCTTAAAAATATTATTTGCGTAATTAAGAGGAAGACCTATAGACGGTAATCTTTGTATAAGACAAAGCTTCCAACGACGAAACAGAAATGCGACAATAAATGAATGTATGCGTAGCACGTGTGTACCTCGAGTTTAATATTTAAAAAAAATCCATACTAATATTATAAATGCGAAAGTAACTCTGTCTGTCTGTCTGTCTGTCTGTCTGTCTGTCTGTCTGTTACGCTTTCACGCTTAAACCACTGAACCGATTTTGATGAAATTTGGCATAAACATAGTTTAGACGTCGAGAAAGGACATAGGCTACTTTTTACCGCGGGAAAATATTTCGTTCCCACGGGAAATAAAATTAATCGAAAGAAAGCGTAACGTAAGTGCACATTAACTAGGTGTCGCTGCACGAAAATACATCGCGCTAACGTATTGAAACACATATAGATGTAATTAAATCGTTGAGTTTAAACTTATGTATCTTATGATTGTGATACGAGTATTTTTAATGTTTGTTTGTTCATTGAATGCGCTAGCCGCTAATTCAAGTCGGATTGAAAAAATTTTTTGTGTGCATGATTAATGATAGCTAGGAAAGTTATAGGCTATCAAGCATTACGTTACAGTTATTCTTAGCGTAAAATATTGATATTTGTAAACTAAGTCGGAAGAAAAAGCGGTATCGAACGGCTGTATCCGCGGACCGCGTGTGCTGGCTGGCGTAATGCTTTAGTACACGTAAGTACAATGTACTACAAATATATTGGTTTTTAGTAGATGCACAAAAAAGTCCGCGACACAATATATCTATCTCTTATAACAACAACACAATAAGGAATTTTGAGTCGAAAAATTATAGAAAATTTTCTATAATTTTTAATAAGGTGAATTTTGAGCAGTAGGATTATTATACGCAGGCATATTAATCCTTACTAACGAAAAGTATTTCATCAACACGAAGATCTTAGGAAGACAAACTTTGGCTCTTATACCATGTTATTTGGATGCGTAGTTTAAAAAAAAATGTAAAAGGAAAATAACTCAACAATAGTACCTAGGTATCGCCTCTGTGGTCTAGCGGTCCAGCGTTGGCGTTGACCACATGAGGTCCCGGGTTCGATTCCCGGGTCGGGCACAAAAAAAGTGTTTTTTCAGTTTTCTGAGAAACACAAAGTTGCCCGGGATTGGAAAGCGCCCGGTTGGCGATAGGCTTGCCACCTATCACATTTGTGGTACCAAGTATCTTCGGCTAATCGTGGGTGCACATGTACCTCTGCCTACGCCTTCGGGGATATGAGCGTGAAGATACTTTTTAGTACCTAGGTGTTTATCGAAAGGCTGTGCTAGATGCGGTGCGCTACTCTGACCGCCGAACGAGAACCGAACATTGCCGAAAAGAACCGAACTATGAGAGCGTTGGCTTTACTATACTTTTTAAGGTTCCAAACTCAAAGTTTAAAACGGGACCCCATTACTAAGACACCACTGTCCGTCCGTGCGTTTGTACGTCTATCTATCTGTCCGTCACCAGGCTGTATCTCATGAACCATGATAGTTGAAATTTTTACAGATGATGTAGGTGTTTATGTTGCCGCTATAATAACTAAAACTAAAAAAAAGAATAAAATAAATATTTAAGGGTGACCACAATACAACAAACGTGTTTTTTTGCATAAACTCAGTTTTGCATTTGCATAAAATCACTTTAAAAATAAATAATTAAAATAAAATAAATATTAAGAAGGCTCCCATTCAACAAACGTGATTGTTTGCCGTTTTTTTATCGATTATGGTACGGAACCCTTAATGCGCGAGTTCGACTCGCAATTAGCCGGCTTTTTTAAGGTACATGAGTGGAATCATATACCTTTAACCTCTGCGGCCCGCGCGAAGTAAACGTGTGACCGGCTCCTTTCGTAATTGACTTCTTTGATACAGAACGTTGGATTTTCCTTCTTTGAAAAAAATCACTTTACTTTGTAGTAGTTGAATACTCTTATCTATTTTGTCTATTTTACGGTGTTGTTGAGGGATACATTATCGTTCGCTTTGGCCTGATATGTATCTAATTCGTTAGTAAGTAGGTGTAAGTACTGTATTTGTATAGCTACTTAATAAGGATTTGTAGTTACGATATTATTAAATCTTCCTTTAAATCTTCCCCATTGTGGAAAACTGTTTAATTCTTGAAGCTGTAGGTATACCAACATGAGCAGTCATTTAGGTAGAGGAAGCACAATTTTCCAAACAAGATCATATTGATTGGTTAGTGGTTACTTAGGGAAAGTTCCTGAATTAGGCTACAAAAAAAATTACATAGGTAAAGACCTTCGTGAAATCGTAACCAACATTAAAGACTTGATATTTAAAGTGTACCCGGAATTCGGATATGATAGATTTACCAAAAAAAAAATCAATTGATGCGTGTAAGGGCAATTTTATCTGCGAGAAATGCAAGCGTTGACGCCATCTATATAAATAAATAAAATTGGGTTGTCTGTTTGTAATATTAAAATAACCGCTTTTTACTAAATGCATATGGATGTATACACGGTACGATTACCAAAATAACTTTTTTTACAATTTTTGTCTGTCTGTCTGTCTGTTTCTTCCGGCTAATCTCTGGAATCTGGATCTGGATCGATTTTGACGGGACTTTCACTGGAAGATAGCTGATGTGATACCGAGTAACTAAGGCTATTTTGTTTAAATTTTTCCACGCGGACGAAGTCGCGGGCTCAGCTAGTAAGTTATATAAATTGCATACATTAAACCGTTGTTTTAAGGATTCTATATTTTATGTCTTTTGACAAATTTGTGTTTGCTTTTCTATACATTTGTTGTTCCGTTTGTAAAACAGGGTTTTTTAATACCACACGAGAAAGAGAGATGGGAGTTAATATTTTCTCTTTAAAATATAAAAAGTTGTATGTTTTTTATTTAAATGTTTGATATAATGCTAATAAGGTTCTTAAGAAAAAAAGCGGCATGTTAGCCCAAAATTTTTCGAAATCCAGGAAATCTTAAAGTGCTTTTTTTGTGGAATAACAATGTGTGATTTATTGACATTGAAAAAATGTGGGATTTATTGAAATGTCGACAGGTCTGTTGGTTTGTATATAAGACAAATGGATATTATGTTAACGGATTATTTGTTTGCTGTTGTTTTGTATTCATTCTTTGTTCTAACAATAATTTTAAGTACATTTTTATCCGTATATTATTGTACAGATAAAAAATACATAAATTATTTGTTCGAAAAACTTTAAATTGCAAAGCAATAATTTTCAAGATTACAGTATATGTGTAATTTATATCTCTTTTTTATGTAAACGTGAAAAAACCGCATGAGGAGACGAAAAGAAGTATTTTAGATTTTAAAACGAGATAGATAGCTGTTAAAACGAAATAGAAAAAGGGTGTTAAGATTAATATATTTAAAAGGCTGTGAAAGGATATGTTATCACATTGTTTTCTTTTTAAAAGAGTTTTTGTGTACAGTCCACGTCACGAGAAGTTCGAAATTGACTAAATACAGGTTGTTCTTAAAATTTTACGTGCAAAAATTTTTGAACCTACTTCTAACCATTGTTAATGCGATTTCCTGATTGATAAAGCATTATTTAAAATATTGATAGTGTTATGTTACAATATACAATATAAACCATAAAGCTTGGTATTAGAAGCATTAGATTGATTTCTTACATTATTCAGACTTTTCGTGATGTAGACTTTAGTCTGAATGTATTTACCGTTGTACCTGAATGATTAGAGAGATTGATATACAGGATGGTATAATACTGGCCATAACATCTCGCCTAATTTGATTCGTAAGGTCGGAGAATATGTTAAATTTAAACTAAGTTTTAGATATAATGCAAGTTAAACAATTCGTTTGGATGTATTGGCGTCTGTCATGGAATTATTGCGTTGTAAATTTAAAATGATGATTATTTATTTAATATTAGTAAAATATATATTTAAACTCGTATTAATTCTAAACCAAATAGAAACAATACAATATTCAACGCAATTGCTGTCTGCGATAAATATCGATATGTCTATTGAAAAGTAAATTTTTGTGCAAAACATACCGCTTCCTTGTCTGCTTGGTTAGCGGCCCTGACTTCACTGTTGACGGGGCTCGGGTTCGATTGCCAACGGGGACAAGCATTTGCGTAACGAACATTAATGTTTGTGTACTATGTTTCTATTGCGTTTGTAAATATTGATATATTTTTCAGTATTGTACATTGTAGTATATATAATGTATTTATATAGTTGACTAACACTCATATCACAAGCAAATAATTAGTTTACCCTAGAGTCAGATCAATTCATGTAATTTTTGCAGCGATATAGTTATATTTATTATTATGCATTTATTTCAGTGTTACAGAATAATGCAAGTGCATGTACATATGTTTAATCTTATGGGCCAGTAATTATAACATCCTGTATATTCTAAGTTACCTGTATAGTACGTCATATAGAGCTACAATATAATAATAAGTTGAATCTATCATGGGTGTGGTAGTTTTATATTTGTATAACCAAAACTGTACGAATTTACTCTTTTATAGTATGTACGTTATATAGTTGTTTTGTAATAAGCCTATTTTTAAATTCCGAACGAATCAACCGATTTTAATCCAATTTACGGTGATTTGACGCAGTTTTAGAAGAAAAAAGCTGACTACATTTTTAAATAATCGGTATATTATATCGGTGTATATATTATAATTTCGAAATATCAAAAAAACAATTCAAAATAAACATAATATTTTGGTTATAACATGTGTTGTTTTTTTAAGTTACGCAAATAGTGTGACCTACGTACAACGTCTCGCCCGGATATAATATATTGTACGCTCCACTTGGTAAAAGGTATAAGATTTAATAATTTAAACAACAACTGACGGAATATCGAATTGATTACACTTATTGTATACGTAGTATTGTATACTCTTTGTTGTATATTATAACCACATTATGACACTTCACAATTTGACAAACACGAATGCCTCGAAAACATATCTGTCAGGCCTTTTATATTATTTTTTTCTAGTAGATTATTGACTTAATTATTACCTTGATGAAATAGATGACTTTATTTCAGCCAAAAAATAATATTAATTTAAAATATATTAAGTAATCAACTATTCTAAATATTCCATAAGATATTATACAAGTTATATACCTATTTTAATAATAAGTAAAGAATTAACACTTCATCTTTATTTCGACACAATCATTTAGAAATTGATGGCCGCATTACGCATATACTCATTTTAAATGTTTGTGTAAAATATTGACAACATCACCGTCTTACCTATTCCTACCGCAATAGCGTCAATGCTTGTCACTGTCGTGTTCCAGGTTGGAGGGTAAAGAAACCGGCAGACCTATGCGTATGGGTATGGCATAGTCATCCTGCCACATGGATAACAAAATCTTTGATATATATAAAAAAGATGATTTCGAGGGTCTTCAGTCTCTAAGACCCTTGCCCCCTGAGTCAGCTTTTACCTCTGCTCAGTCTAGCCAGTAGATATCACCACATGTTTTTCATAAACTCTCGCTTCCACACATCTCTCCGATATGCGAATCTTTTCTCTCGCTCCACATTCGTGAAGTCCGTGCCTTACAGATGTCTTAAAAAAGGTCGGCAACAAATTACATTAAATCCTCATTTTGAATTTCTGTTAATAAAGTTGAAAACTAAAAGATAAACCTATGTCACTGTCAAAATATTCGGATTTCAAATAAGTGTCACCGCAATTTTCGAGTGTTTTTACCCATATTTGTGAACGTTAAAAATTTATCCGCGACGCGCGATAAACCCCTTGTTTTTGTAGTTTACCGTGTGGCCGGATGGTTTTTTAATGATTTATTTATATTATTTAAACAATGGTTGGCAAAGGTGACGTCAAGGGTAGTCGCATCTTTCACCAATGTTATTTGAAATGTTGCAAGTTACAAAACCTGACTCCTCTAAACAACGTGCTGCCATCAGCCAACGGCAAGGTCTTGGACTTCTGCGTAGATAGGATAAAATATGCAGACTGGCCACCTATCTTAAATGCTTTGAGTTGTGACTTAAGTTTGCATAGCGTATCTATCAAATGCCGTCAACATGTAAAGACGGGTAAGTATCCTGTAACCGCTTTGGTAGGTACTTACTAGTTTTTCCATTGACTATAGTTTTACGAATAAGCGAATAAATAGGTAGGTACCTATATACCTATTTGAAAAAAATATTTACTTAAAGCCGAGCCACACTTGAAAACAAGCCCAACAACAGCGTAAACGTGTTTGCAACAAAAATTCATCTGAACTCCACAAGCTTTCACTCATGTTGGAAGCTTGTTTCTAACAGTCTGGCTCGGCTATTATTGCTAAATTTGTAAGCAGAGAGCATTGATATTTTAATACATGCACGGAAAAAGAGTGTAAAATATAGACACAGTGAAAGCTATTCAATGTTTACTCGATACACAATTTGATTATATAAGATAGGTATCTCACTATATTACAAACATACGTTTCTTCACGCCAGATCCCTTACGCGGTAGGCATAGATAACCGAGTGCCATACATCACGATCCTTGCAGACTTGTTTCGCTTCCTCCACGTTCACTACTCTCTTCATACAAACACGCTGGTTGTGATAACTCAATAACACCTTCAAATCTGTTTTATTAACCTTACAACTACCATTCTTTCAACGGAGCATGCCCTTTCTTATTTTTACACCGACACTCTTTTAGGCTTAACCTCTTTCTCACTTCGACATTACGTATCCGGTGCGCGAGTGTTAATTAAATAAATTAAATTGGTAGCATGAGAACTGAAACTATCTACAAATATAAAACTTTACAACTTACGGAGTAAGCAGAGAGAATTGAATGCAATATATCGCGATCCAGACTTGACAGGTTTGTTTTGTTTCCTCGACGTTTATTTATTTATTTATTTATTAAACACTTTATTGTACACAAAACATTTACAGTAAACAATAAAATGATGTATATTAAAACAAAAGGCGAGCTTATCTCATATCGAGATCTCTTCCAGCTAACCCATATGTAGAAAACAGTAGACAAACAAGGACACTTGTGCTCATATTATTAACACGGCATAATAATAAAGCATACAATTAATATCAAATGTGGCCTTAAAAGCTATTAACAAAAAAAAACTAAAAAGAAGAGACAAAAAAATAACACACTTTAAAAGACAAGAAAATAAAATAAAAAATAATACAAAAATTACACAATTAACTTGTTAACTACTTTCGCGTCAAATAATAATCATGTAATCGTGTTTTAAAGATGGATAACGATTCACTGGTACGAATATTAGATGGAAGTGAATTCCACAGCCTAACTGCTTGAACAGAAAAGGAATTAGAGAAAAAATTAGATTTGAAGGAAGGGTAACGTAAGAGAGAACTGACATTAGCACGACAATTACTACTCGGGGAATGAAGAAAGTGAAAACGCTCACGAAGATAAATTGTGGACCTAGGGTTATGAAGAATATTATAAAGTAAACAAAGGAGATGAGTATTCCTGCAAAGACGTATGGGTAGCCACTTAAGTTGAGCACGGAATTCCGAATCATGATCATATTTACGGAGACCAAAAATGTAACGGATGCACAAATTTTGCATCCTCTCAAGTTTATCTACTAACCCTTCAGTGGCATCAAGAAAACACGAGTCAGCGTAATCAATTATTGGGAGAATCAGTGTTTGCATTAAAGTTATCTTTGTTTTCAGCGGTAGCAAATGTTGCAATGGCTTCAGAGAATGGAAAGAAAAGTAAACTTTTTTTGAAAATATTGTTGATATGAGCCTCCCATGACCAGTCTTTAGAAAAAATAACACCTAAATTCTTAACGGTAGGCGAGAAAGGAATTCGAGTGCCATTGTAAACAATTGGAAGAATATTAACGTTATATATTTTATTTAAACGCTTCATCGCACAAAATCCGTAACTTAATGCTTACTTACGTAACTTAATGCGTAACTTAATGCTATTGAGCATTTTCTTAATGGTTGTCTTGCCATTTGTAACGTCCAAAACTGCCTTCGTGAAAATATGATCGTTTCGGAAACTTGACATTTCATTCTGATAACAGCGTCCTTACCAATTTGATAATGGACAATGGTAAGTTAGTATTCAGCAGTAGCAGATCCAGGGGGGGAGCCTTGAAAAATTTGATGATATCCTAAAGTCTATCCTCTGTTCTAAGTTCTAAAAGTTCTAGATTTGCCATTTGTCTTCAGGTTACACCTGGTACCAACATCAATCAAAATTCGTATCGTGTAGATATGTCTTTTCAATCTTTATTCCGCAATTCTTTTTCCATGACTAAACCAACGGAGCATACTCTTTTTCATTTTACACCGATACTTTCTTTCAGGCCTAGTATCTCTCGCGCGGTGCGTAAGTGTGACACCACAGTTTACGTAATGCTCTGATTTCCACCGCATTATTGACATACCCAGTTCTCGATTCCATTAAAATAGTGTTCGGATAAACGCAGAATTGTGCAGGGGAAGATTGGTTTGAATACTGTGAATAAGCACGTTGGCCAAATATTCAATGCCTACGACAGTGTTGTACTTAATCTTTTTTTACTTTTTAGTACTAGAGCAAATCGATTGCGAACGCTTGGCGAAAACGGTAAACAAGCGATCAGTCATCTTAACAAACTTTATGCTGAACAACTTGATGGAGGCGATATCTCAGCTGCTGACCAACACGACACTGTTGTCTTCACTCTTACTCGAAGGGCTGCCTCTAAAGATACCTTATTTAAATCCATTATGTAATGTAAGTATATACATAAAATAATACGCCTTTATTTTTACTTTCGACGTATTGTTGCTGGTTTATAATTGATATTTTTTATTAGATAGTAAACAAGTAGATGGCTGTCTTGTCGGAAAGAGACAACCATAGCCTATAAACACTAAAGATGGTAATGGTGCGTTGCTGTCCATGTAGCGGGAGGTAAATGCCATATGCATAAATTTACCGGTTACCTTACCCTTTACGACGCAATACGACAGTGAAAAGCACTGACGCTACTGCGGCAGGAATAGGTAAAGCGATGGTACCCGAGTGAGACGTTGCCGAAATCTAATACTTAGTAGTCACGTTAGTAGTGACTCGCAAATCTTTCGCCTCTTGCCTGGCAAAGCGGTAGATGGTCTATTTTTCAAAGAGAGCCCGAACAAACACGAGGGGTTAATGTTGTAAAATATATATATATATATATATATATATATATATATATATATATATATATATATATATATATATATATATATATATATATATATATACAGGGTGTCCCAGAACTCAACGTCAAGCCGAAACGGGGTGACAGGATAGATCATAACCATCACGAGAAAAATCAGAAAAAAAATCTATCCCATGCAGTTTGAAAATTATGGGCATTTTAAGAAAAACCTAGAAATTTGGTCTAACTGTACCATTTTTCGGTTATTGTGGTTAATTTTTATTATTTTTGTTCATTTAAACTTTGGAATCGTAACCCTAAATAGCATCTCGAGAATCACAGTCTAAAATAATGACACAATTACCCCAAGTTTCCTAGAATTTAGACTATTTGTTAAACTATGAATTTAAAATTTTCAAACTTTGTCGACTTTGAAACACCCTCCTTTAAAAAAAATGTACTAGAGTGCCTTGGCAAGTGCCATTAAGAGTTGGCGCATTTAATCAGGATTGTAAAATGTTACAATACTTGTTAGTTTCATACTAAAAAAAACGAGTAAAAAATAAAAACCTCAAGTAACTCGATTTTTGCTAACCCATTTTACTCAGTTAAAATGTTTTTTATTCGCACAAGCCCTTGGTAGGTTTTTATTTTACGGTAAAATGATGAGAGATATGGATAGTGGACATGTTTGCCATGAGCGAGCGAGACAGATAGTGACGCCACTTTTACCAAAGCAACAAAATACTAATAAAATAATGAAAAATGTTGACCTTGTTTTGTTTAGGTTTATTGGAATAAAAGTCAGATTTGAAAATAATATTTTTTATTATAACAAATGTTCAAATTGTTTACCATCAGCTTCAACACACGCCCTACATCTTCTTAAAAAAGATCTACTTATTAGCCGGGCATATCCTCGAGAGTTGATGTCCTCAGCAGCTTGAGAAATTCGTTCACGCAGCTCGGCTACGCTCTCAATGGGCTTAGAATAAACTTTTTCTTTGAGAACGCCCCAATAAAAAAAAATCCAGGGGATTTAAATCTGGGGAACGGGCTGGCCACGAGATAGTGAACGTCCTGAACGTCCAATCCACCTTCCCGGATAAACTTGGTCAAGGAAATCTCTTACTTGCACTGCGTAATGCGCTGGGCAGCCATCTTGTTGATACCACATGTGGCGACGATCTGTTAGTGGTACGTCCTCTAACAAACTTGGTAAATTTTCTCGTAAAAAATTTAGATAATTCGTGCCATTCAAATTCTCAGGCAGCTCAAAAGGCCCAACAATTTTGCCGTTTAAAATTCCTGTCCACAGGTTAACTTTAAAGCGATATTGGGATCGGTCTTCTCGCATTAAATGTGGATTCTCCACATGCCACTCAAAGTTTATGTAGCCATCTTTTTTAAATGTAGATTCATCTGACCAGAGAATTTTTTGGATGAATTGGGGATTTTCATTATGCCTCTGTAGCATTGTTCTACAAAATGAAATCCTTTCAGGATAATCTCGAGGGAGAAGACTTTGAACTCGTTGTACGTGAAATGGATGCATTTCAGCTCTTTGTAAAATACGATGTGCTGTGCTTTTGGGTATTCCCGTTCTTTCTTCAATTCCACGAACGGAAATACTTGGGTCATCTGCGACCTCTTCCAACACTTCTTCTTCGTAAGGAAAGCGAGGTCTACCTCCAGCCCGTATTTGATTCGGAAAATGGCCGCCCTCTGTGAGTGAACGGTGCACATTAACAAACACGCGGTGATCCGGATAGCGCTCTAAATTTGGATATCTTTCACGATAAAGTCTAGCGGCGGCACTTGCATTGCATCTGCATTCCCCATAAATGAGATGCATGTTCGCATATTCTTGTGAAATGTAGCGCGTAGGCATAGTGATGACAAGGATGTCAACACAAAAGTCCAATTCCAAAAGAGAGAAGCCAAAGTTGCCGGTATGTAATCAACAAGTCCAATTCACAAAAATCCAAGTCCAAAAAGAAAAGCCAAAGTTGTCAGTACTAAACACAAGCGAATACGGAAAGGTGCGCAGTAGACGAATGAGCGAAATGTACTAACTGGTGTCAGACTGGCAGCGTAGCTATTTGCTTGGTATGGCGTCTGTATCTGTTTCATTCGCACTCGTTTAAACGACGCATCTCCGTCTCACTGCGTGGCGTCACTATCTGTCTCGCTCGCTCATGGCAAACATGTCCAGTATCTGTTTCATTCGCACTCGTTTAAACGACGCATCTCCGTCTCACTGCGTGGCGTCACTATCTGTTTCGCTCGCTCATGGCAAACATGTCCACTATCCATCTCTCTCATCATTTTGCTGTAAAATAAAGAATCTACTAAAGGCTTGTGCGAATAAAAAACATTTTAACTGAGTAAAATGGGTTAGCAAAAATCGGGTTACTTGAGGTTTTTATTTTTTACTCGTTTTTTTTTAGTATGAAACTAACAAGTATTGTACCATTTTACAATCCTGATTAAATGCGCCAACTCTTAATGGCACTTGCTAAGGCACTCTAGTACATTTTTTTTAAAGGAGGGTGTTTCAAAGTCGACAAAGTTTGAAAATTTTAAATTCATAGTTTAACAAATAGTCTAAATTCTAGGAAACTTGGGGTAATTGTGTCATTATTTTAGACTGTGATTCTCGAGATGTTATTTAGGGTTACGGTTCCAAAGTTTAAATGAACAAAAATAATAAAAATTAACCACAATAACCGAAAAATGGTACAGTTAGACCAAATTTCTAGGTTTTTCTTAAAATGCCCATAATTTTCAAACTGCATGGGATAGATTTTTTTTCTGATTTTTCTCGTGATGGTTATGATCTATCCTGTCACCCCGTTTCGGCTTGACGTTGAGTTCTGGGACACCCTGTATATATATATGTATGTATATATGTATAAGTCGTTGTCATTTAAAAGTCGATGAAACAAGAATCCGTAAACATAGAAACAAGCACATTCGTTTGTTTTTTTGAGGATTTAGCTGGCGAGAGAATGAGATATAAATCTACAATATTTTATACTAGCTGCAGCGTGCAGCCCGCTGCATTATAAAAGTTATTGGCAAATCCCGCGGGATCACTTAATTTTTCCGGGATAAAAAGTAGCCTATGTGCTATTCCAGCTCACCATCTACCTGTGTGCCAAATTTCATTCAAATCCATTCAGTAGTTTTTGCGTGATTGAGTAACAAACATCCATCCAAACATCCATCCATACATCCAAACTTTCGCATTTATAATATTATTAATTAATAATAATAATATCGATATAGATTAAAAATATCAGAATTTGGTTCCATAGTCAGCCAGATACAAACGGTATAACCAAAGAGAAATTTCATTCCAACTTTTTACTTGAGAAATATGAAAAATATTTTTCCTCCATCTTTCAATTTGTCTTACGCTATTTCGTAAGTCCTACTTGTAACATGTAGGTATAGACCACATAACGTCAGTGAGCGGTCCAAAATGCGTGAGTGCTCGCCTGGCGGGGTACCTTTCCCAGCGACCCCCACCTTTGGCGTATAAAGACGAGTGGAGGAGGTGCAAGCTGGCGGGCGAAAATTAACTCTTGGTGACGGCGGCAGATGACTCGGCGTTGTAGTTTAGGCCGGTAATTTGCACTCAAAGGAGCCCAGGCACTCCTTGCGTGGTCTCAGCTGACACGCAGTTGTTGGAATAGAAAAAGCCACCGATCCCAAGGCCCGCATAGCCAACAGTACAGTAACAGCCAACAGTCATCTCGTTGTAAAAGAAGGAATCGCGGGGGACCACTCGCCTTTATATTACGGTGAGGGGTCGCTGAAGAAGATATCCCAAGCCAAGCGAGCGCTCACGCATTTTGGACTACCCACTAACGTAACGTGGCCTTACACGTTACGATTCGTAGCGTGGCCTACACACGTTACAAACTTTAATCAAAAGTTTTACTTCTGCCGCGTCTAAGCTCACATTCGATTTTGTTCTTCAGGCCTTATCAACAAACACTAGCCTTCAACACCTCTATCTGCCGCGGTGTCTCGTTGGCGACGCTGGTTGTCTTGCCATTTGTAAAGCCGTCCGATCTCTGCCCAACATCCTCACATTGGACCTCGGTGGGTGTGAGTTGACGCCATTAGGTGCTGGATATATAGCGGATTTGGTTAAGGTATGTATAAGACATAAAATACCCTATTTTCAAGTCGATCGATCGATCTAGGAATTTATTTCTTGAATGTCAAATAGAGTGAGTATGAAAACAAAAGACTGGCCAAGTGCATGTCAGGTTACGCGCAATTTAGAGTTTCGCAGTTGTCAATCACGATAGTGCTGACTAAGAAGAGTGTTTTTTTTATTGTTTCATACTATGGCCATTAATTAACCTATTTAACGCCAATGACGAATATATCCGAATCACAGCCCCACGGCCTATGAAAATTTCTCCAAGTACATTTCGCAGCTTGGTCGACTATTACTTGTAAACTTGTAAAGCCTACCTAGCCGCGATAGTTTTTCTTTTAATTTCATTTTCTATACTACTACCGTGAGATTTTTCACACTTGACCATTAACTATCGCGTCCTTCTATTAAATTTACCAGACATCCTATTTTTTTCGTATCGGGTCGCAGTCGATAAAAAATACCTTTTATGCAACAGTATCAAAAAATTCACCGGTACAGCGAGAACTGGATCCATACACTGCGTTACCAGCTGCCAAACCTGGACACCATGGCGGGGTTGAGGAGGATCAGTCTGTGCGGTAACCCGCAGCTGGGAGACGCGGGCGCGGCCAAGCTTCTGGAGGTCTTGGCAGACGACTTGTGGATCAAAGGTTGGAAAATAAAATATTCAGATTCTTTTTTAGTTAATTTGTTAAAAACTTAGTTGACTTAATTATAAATATGTCTATGTGAATTTAAAAATAAAAAAACGTTATTTTCTTTCAAAAATATGACAGTTTCTGTCCGACACCGTCCGTAAATTCATGGTACTATGCGCAAAGGGCGCTGACCTGCTGTACTGGCCGTCTGGCCGGCTTGCGTTGTCTCATCAGGCGCTGTTTCCCGCGCTCCGTCCACTTTGCCGTGCATTTGTATAGGGTGAAATAATTTTGAGGAAAAATGGAGATTTTAAATAAAAATATTTTTTTCATTGTATTTTTTTCATATTTTTTTCATTGTATTTTGTATTCTATAAGTGAAACCAAACCATTGGCTCCAAGGACAACGGTGTATACCTACTAATAATTTGAAAGTTGCAAATCATGTATTTTTAAGTAGGTACCTAATTTTTGCGGAATGTCAATGGAGTGCGTGCAAATCATTCAAAATTAAAAAAATGTTTTTATAAAATTTCGTTATTTTTTGTGCGGGGACACAGTATAGAATACTCTGACGCAACCTTATATGTGAAGGTATTTTGAGAAGTCAGTCGTCCGCACGCCCTCGTGCGATACAACAGTCTATGTAATTTGTAATTTATGTGTGTGACGCAATACAAAATATGCGCTACTTATAAACTCTATTAATTCAGCACTTCCTAACTGCGACACCCAAACCTAGAAGTAAACTGACCACACCGCCTTAAGCCCTAAACCTGACGGCAATATAACCTTTAACGGCAAATTTGTAAAGGTACACACGCATTAGATTTCCCGCTTGGCCGACAGATCCGAAACATTGTTTTTTTTTTTATAGAAAAATTAAGGGGCAAACGAGCAGGAGGCTCACCTGATAGAAAGTGATTACCACCGCCCATAGACAGCCACATCACCAAAGGTCTTGCAGCTGCGTTGCCGGCTTTTTAAGGAGTATGCTCTTTTCTTAAAGGTGCTTAAGTCGTATCCGTTCGGAAACACCCCCGCCGCTAATTGATTCTAAAGAGGAGTAGTGCGTGGTAAGAAGTGCCTAGAGAATCGCACGGTTGTGTATTTCCAAACATCGAGGTGATGAGGATGGAACTTTGAGTTTTGCCGCGATGTCCGATGATGAAATTCAACAGCAGTGATCAATCCAAACAGTTCGTCAGAACACTCTCCATGATAGACACGGTAAAAGATGCTAAGCGAACTTACGTTTCTGCGTAAAGGCAAGGAGTCAAGCCGATTGGAGACAGCTTGGTCGTCGACGATTCGGTTTAGAGGTAAAATGTGACTGATATTTTAATGCACAGTGCATTGCAGTGCAGGAAGAGTGCACACCATGACAGGTAGGTAGATTTGATGTCTGCAAACCCTCTTATCAATTTGACTCATGGACAATTAAAAAAAAATGTTTTTGTTCCATTGATTCGTCAAAAAAAAATTCACGACGTGACCTTTGGATCAACAATACTCAAGTTATCGTCGAAAATTTAATTTATAAAACGCCAAATTCTAGCAGACTCTTAGAACCGCTCTCTTTCACGTTTGCGATAAATTTTGTGTTAACAGTGTATGTCACTTCCTCAAACCTTGTAACTAGTACCTAACCAATTTTTAGTTTAATAAAAGGTGCAAACCAAAACTTTGGCATAACAATAGCTCGTTACGCACACGAGAGAACGCCATCGGGGCTCTTGTACTCTACGTTTTGTTAAAGACGATTGGAACACAATTTTTAAACAATCTGGCAGTTTTCACAACTACAACTAAATCTAGCGAAGTTTTAAATATTTTTTCATTCGATTAACAATGACGTGGCTCCAGCCGTGGACCTGCAGAACTGCGGGGTGTCGGAGGAGGGCGGCGCGGCGGCGCTGCGGGCGCTGCGCTCCAACACCACGCTCGTGGTGCTGGACCTGCGCCACAACCCGCTCGTGCCCAGCGACTGCCTCGCCACCATACGGGCGGCGCTGCGGAGAAACGAGAGAGGACCTGTTGAACAGGTACTTTATGCCTTACACAAGTACATAAACAAGGTAGCACTCGTTGAACAGGTACTTTATGGCTTACACAAGTACATAAACAAGGTAGCACTCGTTGAACAGGTACTTTATGCCTTATACAAGTACATATCCTAGCAAATTTGATATTTAGATAGAGACATCGGAGCGCCCAGTAATCTGTACCCTGTCATTCGAAATCGTAAGTTTTCTTGTGTAAACCACCTCAGATAGATACATTATATGCCTGGTACTTTATCCTTTATGGGATAGACAGAGAATCGAGTATCAAATATCCATACAAACTTGCATTGCTTATTTTACATTCATTATATTGTATGTCATACTTTATATAATACCACTACCATACCATACCATACCATAAATAAAAGTTTTCCGAAATAACAATTTTACGCTATGGAGCTAACTCCATGGGCACAGATTTTACGGCTCATTCCACTTGAATCTACAGCTAGGATCCACATGTGGATCCACAGACACTCTTTTCTGCACTCGAATCCACCGTTGGTTGGATCCAAGTGGAATATTTTATATTCCACTTCGATCCACAATTATGTGGATCCAAAAATACTAATATTTTGCTATTACACTTGGATCCACAATTTGCTAAGGACACGCCATTTCGGGAACTTAATTTTTTTACTCTGAAAATATTATTCACCTTTCTGAAAACCCTTTTTTTCAACTCTTGATATAGGTACTCAGAAGTCCATAAAAATAGGTTCATATAACATTATTAAAAACAAAACCAACAAATTTAATTAATTATATATTATGTTGACAAGGTAATAAATTGGAATCCTCTCTAAGGTCTAGCGGTATTTCAGCCCAAAACAGCTTTATCAGCTTTATCAAGCTCAGATCTGCTCGTGCATGGAGTACTGTTGCTACTTTGGGATGTTCTGTCGCATTATGGACTCTCTCACCTACTTAACCATCTCCAAAAAAACCAACGCATATTTCACCTGTCGTTAACTGAGTCTGACATTCTTTAATGAAGTTGTAGTTTTCAGTGTTTTGAATTTTTCTTTTATTCGTAATATTATGTTTTCCGCGTAATATGTTGTATTTTGCCTCTTGTTTTAACACATATATTTTATAAGGTTGCTGTATTTTCTTCCTAATTTTTTATTAATCTCTATTAAACGCTTCAACAAAATTATTGGTTCGATGCCGTTCCTCAGCAATTGCCCACATCTGCACAAAAAAAAATTTAACCAATATTTATATATATAGCGCTGAAATTCTGTCAGTTTTTTATTTTCACTTTTAGCAATTTCTGTGCATATATATAACCACCCGCCTGATAAATGTGATATTGGAATAAGTGGCAAGGCAGCACAAAGTGCGACTATTATTCGCTTGCCACGTTTTGTTTTATCCAGCCCCATATCCTATCCTTTTTTCCATACATTTTTTTTATAATGGTAGTAACAGCCTTTCAGTTCAGTGTCAGGAAATGTTTCACGTATTGCTGCAATAGCTGCTTGTTCAAAATCTATGGTAAATTTATTGGGATTAAATTGAGGGATTTGGCTCTTGATCATTTCGAACAATACTACATAGGACTCTTTTTTTCTGTCGGTCATTAATACAAATATTAACGGAATAATGTTATTTCGATCATTGGAACTTTGGTGACCTGCACATATGATTATGATATATTATAGCTGCTCGAACGGGGGAGGGCAACTCAAGAATGTACCATCACTTAAAATGTATTTCGCCTTAGAAAGAATAGGTAAGCTTTCCCGCAAACAAAAAATTATTATACGATTATCATCACAACAATAATCAGCCAGCATAAAAGTTGACATAGAGAGCGGTACCTCAACTTCCGAAACATCTTTGAAACATGTTGTAGTAATGCCATTTTTTTAATTCGTGCTTTATATAACCCACTTTTAACAGAACCAAAGTCAGGCAAAGAGCAAACTAGATTTGTTCCTTTATTTTCGCGCGGCATTCTTTGATAATAGAATTTACTTATTTGTAGGTGTTGTCATACTTAATCTATGAAAATACCATTTAAGATTACTTCTTTATTGGGAAAACTAATTAATTAATATACATAAAATAATTACACATATATACCCGTATTACGGTACCAAATAACACCTTTAATTATCCGACAGGGTTTTCTTTACACACTGTATATTTTTTGTAGGACGTAACATGGGGCGAGTAAAGCGGTCGGCCAGAGTTCACAGTTTTGTTTGGCGCTAACACCTGCATTAATGGTTCTTGTTTGTGAGATCTCGTTTCGGATTAGTGCGGCGTTTTGTCGAGGGAAGAATTGTTGCATTGCGCTCCAAGTTAGGGGCGGGGCAAAAAGGGGATATTTGTCGTGGAGACTGAAGATTATGGTGTCGTGAAATATGAGTATTGGGGTCGGTATTGAAAATTGGTATTGTGATCATGGGAGTGACCATATATTATGCTTGTTTGCTATCCTATAAATTGAAAAAAAAAACCTGTTCCACGTAGCGGTCGCGTTCCACATCTTTAACACGTTTGACCTTCTCTTACCTTTTGCGAGATGCCCGACAGTAAGGCAGTCGAACTGTGAACATTACTATTTGTTTTTAATGTCAAAGAAGGTGGTATCTATAGTCTGAAATTAACGTAGGTGCAGTTATAAATAAAGTATTGAATATAGAGAAAGTTCACCTAGATCGTAATTGGTCGCAACCGGTAAAGGATTTCACTTAAAGAAATATTCATAATCCAATTTTTTATTTATATATATTTATTTATATATATAGCGCATACTATATTTATTTATATGTATTTATTTATATATATAGTTACAATATGCGAAAGCAAATAAATGGTGCCTAGTTAATCACATTGTAATATAAATTAAGTATGTACACTGTATGCTTTCCAAATTAAATAAAATAAAAAAATAAAATAAAATTATTTACAGTATTCGTGGCTGGGTAATGTAAGCAGTGGTTCAAGTGATGGCAGACCAGTTAAAACAATTATCACCAAGTAAGTATTTTATTTTTATAAGATAAACAGATGGAAATGATCTCGCGATGGAAAGAGTCACCCATCACCTATAGACACCAAAGATGTTAATGGTGCGTTGCTATCTTGTGGCGAGGTCTTATGCCACATGCATAAGTTTACCGGCTACCTTACCCTCCAAACCGGAACACGACTGTGACAAGCACTGACGCTATTGCAGTAGGAATAGGAAAGGCGGTGGTACCAGACCCGGCGAGACAATGCAGAACTCTACCACCTAGTAGTCACGATGGTAGTGACTTGCATAGCCAATTGGTCGTCTTTTACGACCTACCTGGCAGAACGGCAGTTGGCCTATTCTTCAAAAACGCCCAAGACCAACACAGGGAAAAAGTCTTCCGATATCTAAGTAAGTACAATACATTGATTGTGATAATGACGTCCCTTATGGCGCACTTGGCGGATTTCCAACCGCACAGTGCACGGGAAGGTGTATGATCGACTCGTTGGTATGTTACGTTACAACTTACAGATTCTGGGGCCGCACTTGCGTCTATCGTTCCGAAGTAATATGCGCCGAAGCTTTGTACGATTTGACACTAAAAACTTATCGCAATAAAAGCTATGGTCATATTAGCAGCAACGATATTTCGCACGAACTATCGTGCAAGAATCCAAGATGGCTGAAATCATTTTCAAAGTATGGACGACGACTATCTTTACTTTTAACTATTAATTAATGTATACTAATAAAATGACTCACATTTTTAGGATTCCGTATGATGGGCTCAGCTAAACATTTTATCGTTTCACTCCATTTTACAGAACCACCAAAATACGTCTGAAGTATTCGAAAAAATATTGCTGAAATGAACAACGCTAGTCTGACCACGCAGCGCGATATGTTAGCGCGCTAAAACCCTTCGACGTACGGACACCCACGCAATAACGAACATACAGTTCAAATGTTTGCAACGATAGCCGATAATAGCCGGTCACATCGCATGTATCGCGTCATTGCACGAAGCTTAGTGACGATAGAAGGAAGTGCGGCTGCAGCATTAGAAATAGACGATATAATCGTACGGCGCAAATCCGACACTGGTGATTGCCGCTCATTTCACCATACGATAAATCGGTGAATCGCGGTGAACCGGAAAATCTATAGATATTCAGCCCACTCTGCCTACATCTCTGAAGTGGAACCGACGTGATGATACTTTATCCTTTGATTAGAAAATCATGTGTAACCGACGTGTTTAACAAATTGTGCGCATCACTGTGCAATTTATTACCATCCCTTAATTTTTTCTTGTTATTTTAGGATACACAATATATTATAGCGAAAGAAATTTCGTTTCTAGCGAGTGTCCCGCGACTCCTCTCTTCTTTTTTAATATTGTTTTGATAGATTTAGTTGTAGCGATGCTGATGCTATCGTATAAAGTTTTAGGATTGTTTCCCAGAACAGATAGCTAAATATATTTTTCAACAATAATGTCTCGCACAGAAATCATGTCAATTTGTTGATATACTGACCACCAGTCTATGGTAATTGGTATAGGTACATCTGATAAGATGGTACACCAATTAGGAACATATAAAAGTTGATTTTGTATTGAAAACTACATTGAAATACTCGTACTTTTGAGAGTTAGGTATACAAATCGATATTAGATATAAAAATTTATCTATTTCAATCTGTAAACTTCATGTTATACTAGCTAATTTCCGTCCGCTTCGCTCAACATAAATTAATTGACGACTTATATTAGATACAAAGAGAAAACATTTGTATTTTTATATGTTTGTAACGAATCAACTCAAAAACTACTGGACTGATTTTAAAAATTCTTTTACCATTAAAAAACTACACTACCCAGGAGTAACATTTGCAACTTTCTTCTTGATTAAGCCAAAAGAAGTAATGGGTTTGGGTCACGCTAACGAAGTCGCGAGTAAAAGCTAGTTGACGATAAAGAAAAATGTTTGCCACTATCGATTTTATTCTCACTTTAAAGTGTATATCAATTTTTATGAAGACTGGTCAACCATTCTTCAATTAAAACGGAACATAGGTACAAATAGACAGATGGGCAGTCTTTCAAAATGCTATAGGTAATAATTACTGGCCATAAAAATGTACAAACATTACAAATTTATATGGTAGTAGGTATAATGTAATAGTCATTAACGCCCTTGGTACACCGACGCGTTCGTATCGTATGCGAAAGCGATTTTCTGTGTAATCACTACGGAATGCGAAAAACTGCAAATATTATGCAGCCTTTGTGAAGTTTGCACAGGGTACCTATTCACCCCAGCGTACATCGTAAAGTATTTGTCGTGAATACTTATGAAGGTTAATCGTGTCTTCAGATGAAGCTTATTGTCATCCAGAGTCCAGACTATTGACTAGGTGTAGAGATGTAGGCAGAGTTCTGCTGCTTGTAACGTCTCGCTCGGGTTTGATATATTGTCTCGAATAAATAGATTGCGTAGGGTGTCAATAGTGTCGTCGTTCGTTGCTGTCTAATTTTATTTTTATTTTTAGGAATGGCATAATCAAAGACAGAGTAGCTTCTAGTGTGAGGAATGCTCCAAATAAATATACCATGAAATCGAACATTGTCAAGAAAGAAAAGTATGTATTAAGATTTTTACTATCGGGCTATGTACAGCACGGTCACACTATGTCTAGACCTCACGGATTACGTCATATCGACGTTTCGGTACGGTATGCAAAACGAACAGAAACGAACCAGCACAGAGAAAATTTGACTGTATTCTAATAATCTATATTAATATAAATGCGAAAGTTTGGATGTTTGGATGGATGGATGTTTGTTACTCAATCACACAAAAAATACTGAACGGATTTGAACGAAATTTGTTAGTCAGGTAGATAATGACCTGGAATAGCACATAGGCTACTTTTTATCCCGGAAAAATTAAGTGATCCTGCGCGATTCGCCAAAAAGTTTTATAATGCAGTGGGCTGCACGCTGCAGCTAGTTCAATGTCATTAAAAACTATTTTCAAGCATTTCATGACAATGTTATATACGAGCTAAGTTCAGGTACTACAACACGCCAGCCATACCCATTACACAAACATGTATTAAATACTACTGCAAACGCACGGTTTCGCTTGCGGGTGTATTATGTTACACGTCTTAATTTTTTTAATATTGATAATTGAAGTCGTACAAATCACAAAAAAAATTGTATCTCTGTAAATAAGTAGGTAAATGGCGAGACTTAAAAAAAGGCTGGACATCCGAAAAAACGGACGAAGATTATGTGATAGTGAAAAACGGTGTGAACTTCAGCAGAATCAAAAGCTCCAAGCATGCTTAGTTAACTAACTTAACCTCACATAAATTGCGACAACAAACAAAATTATTTCGAAAATCTAAAAGTGCATGCCTCATAACGCTCGTTTAATTTATACAATAATTTAATAATTTACTGACGAATTCACTGCTATTTCTAATCAAATATTGTTGTGATATTAGATAATAATTTTCAATTGGAAACATTACCGTGACATGCTGAAGCTGTTAAAAAATAGTACCGCTACGTTAAGTATGAAAAAATATTGTTTTTCAGTTTAAAGCACCTACGCCTTTCTATCATGGTCACTTTATAAATGTGTGGTGCGCTTGAGACGTACCTAACTAAATTATCTACGTAAAAATCTCAATTATAACATTTTAACAGTTAATAATTTAGTAATCGTGATTAAGAACGAATCGACGCATAGCCGACCCGAGTTTCGTCCTTTAGAAATTAACAGGAAACTAAAATAAGTAAACTTACTATTAAGACTCCACCATAAAAGCATCACAACTTACATCGCTGGATCAAAACAAACACCCAAATTACATATATAAAAATTCTATATAACAGCCAAAAAGCGACTCTCGATTCTCGAATCTCTCGGCTTTAACAGTATTAGAAGCAAACTTGAAATGTTTAAAACAAATTAGATCATTCGAAAATTAGTAACATCATTCGATTATAAAAATAAATTCGTTACTAATCTCGTAATAGTTTATAAATATTGGTAAGCTAATTCGATTATGCCAATCATTCATAATCGACCATCGCTAATAAAAAGAGAATATTGTTTAACTAAATAAACCTCAATGAAATTATTGTTGTAATGTACAAAAAATATGGTCACTCTGCGGGAGATAGCGACACGGTAGCGAGCCTAGTCATGAGTTCGGCAAATCGCTGTTTTTAAACAATGAACTTCGATATTTATGCACGTGTGTCCGTACATAAATATTTTCATTGGATTATTAGGTCAAAGTTTAAGATCCTATTTCTTGACACATTCGGTATAGAGAGATTAATGTACTACGTACCAACTAGAGAAACTATGCTAAGTAGAACTCGTGAACAGTGTAAACCAATTTACGTGAACTAAATTTGTAATATACAATTAGAAAACATAGGCATACATGTAAAACTATGCTGTAAAACAATTCTAGTCTCACTTTAGTTTAGTTTTTAAGTGTTTGGGACACCCATCGAGTCTCACCGCGGCCCACTACGGAACGAAGTAGAAGCATAACATGGACTGCACTTTAGTGGCCCACAAGTGGCGTGGCGCGTCTAAAATACAATAGTTTATACGATGTCTTTGATTCGATATTAGAATCGAGTACCTAATGAACACACACCTATCAGTACCTATGTAGTATCTTAAACCAATATAATATCTTGCTTGTCTTTGGTAGTATATGGTATGTAGTCAATATGTAAATAATTCTACATTTAAACGCATTGGATTGATCCAGGGATTACGCAGAAGTTTTAGAAGAGCAGCTAAGAGAGGAGATCTCGCATCGCCAACAATTAGAAGAGCTAAACTTACAGCTCGTGGAACAGATGAAGGGTCTTAAGCGGCAGCAAACGCAACTCTGGGCTAATAATGCTGCTGATTATTCTGGTATTATCCACCCATATTTATTGAATTCAAGTTAGACGTATAAAATAACAGGTTATTACCATTATATTTTAACTTTGAGGCCAGAGTAGTCGGTAATCTTGCACATGTGAATAAATCATTGATATCTAGCTATAAGTGATTATCTCAATGTTGGAATATATAGGTTTACATGTTTTGCAAAGACTTAATGGAACATAAAAATATGTACATTTATTTGAGACTGTACAAGATGTTTACAACGTAGTCACATTATCTCTGAACCTGACGTTGATAACGTCATACCTACGCCGTTTTGGTACGGTATGAAAAACAAACACCAGTAGAACTACAATATGTTGGATAGTTATATGATGATACAATATACAATATATTGTATCATCAAATATTTGGCATATCAACAAAGAATTTATTACTTTTGACAAAGGATTCTACAAATGTAGTATGCCGTTTGAGTATTTTGTAATTTTATTACAATGACAGTCATCGGAATAACATTGAAATGACCGTAGATTATATCGATAATAATACCTGCTCCAGGCGCAGCCAAATTGTATTGGCCGTCTGACTTTTTTTTTAAAGGATAACTTATGGTATTTAATTTGCAAATTTTTCGTGAAATGTTATATGGAACTGCTGTGATGCAACAGAAAGGAATAGGGCAAACTTATCCCAGAGTCTGAAATTAAAGAAGCATTAATGCCTTCACCCTTCATAGAGTGAAGTGCTATTCCACTCTCCTGAAGATGCTTCGGTTGCGAAGTGAAACGTGCGTTGAGTACATAACTTGTGTGCCTTTGCTTCTGACGTGGAAGAAAGTGTCGTGGAAGTGGGTGGAATATTGTGCCACTGTGGTCTTCTTTAATTTCAGACTCTGGATAAGTTTGTCCTATTCCTTACACTACCTTTCATTTCTGTTGCATCACAGCAGTTCCATATAACATTTCGCGGAAAATGTGCAAATTAAATACCATAATTTCTCCTTTAAATTATAGATTTCCGCAAAGTAACGCCTGAATCTATTAAATGACTTATTTCTTCATCGTACATTGTCCTGAGATGAAAATGAAAATGAAAAATATATTTATTTCCACCACTACAATTTGAATACATCAATACCTAACAAAATATGGTTTATAATTTCATTTCGTTAGTGCAGAGTGGACTGGAGCTTAAACTAGGAAAAATCTGTATTTCAGGACTCCAAGTCTCTCACCTTCGGCACTGTACATGTAGGTAAAAAAGTGAGATGTATTGAGACTACTTCGTGCTCTATTGGTTAGTCTATTCGGCTAAGATAATTAGATCCCAAATATGATCTTCGGCGAGACAGCGATATTATTTGGGAATTTCCGGAGATCTCCTCCAAAATCAAAATCTCAGCAGAAGATCGAAAACCAGTATCCCTATTCACCTAACAAAACTTCAATCGAATCCAAGCTTTTAGGGTTTCTACACTTAGGTATAATCAGGATATAATGTCGCGTCGTGCTACGACGCGGCATAACGTGTAAGAGCCCTGAACGCTTTGATTCGATTGAAGTTTTATTACGCAAAATTGGCCCCAGACTCCTACCTGCTGATGATTCCGATTTCGTGTGGCCTGTTAATACCCTGATGTCTCGGATGAGCATGCACATAAAGTTGTGAGTCGGTCATCGTAAAAATTAAAACACTATCGTTACCAGGTCACTAAAATGTAGCAATCCAGGGGGCTTAGATAAAGTAACATCGCTTCGTAGAGAAACGATATCTAAATTCGTCTTCGTCTCTGACACCAAGGACGTCGATGACGATTAACCACGTGATGTAGCGCGGTTCATGTCAATCCCATATATTTTATTACTTTCTAATTCCGTTATCGTTTTTGTTACTTTGGCTCCGTCTGATCACTCATCTCGTCATCCAAAAAATAGCTTTCTGGATGACAAGATGAGTGAAAGAATTTTTATAATTGGTCGCATAGTTTTTGAGTTATGTCGTAACAAACAAAGTGTGTACTATGTGGTAGAGTTCTACATTGTTTCGCCCGGGTCTGGTCCCACCGCCGTATTTATTCGTGCCGCAATAGCGTCAGTGCTTGTCATTGTCGTGTTCCGGTTTGGAGGGTAAGTTATCCGGTAAACTTATGCATGTGGCATTAGACCTCGCCACAAGGTAGCAATGCACCATTAACACCTTTGCTGTCTATAGGCGATGGTTGGCTCCATCAGGAGACCTATCTGCTTGTTTGCTATTTTATAATATAAAAAAACAACGTCAAAGATGTCCTCTTTATAATATTATAACAACCTAAATGTAAACAAGTCATAGACACGTTATTTTCAACTTTATGCCCTATGCGAGAAGGTCAAATATGGCACAGCTGTTTGGATAACGACGGGTATTGTTTATCGATAGAAGCAGCTACTTCTTTCTTTTATTTCTAGATTTTCCAATGTTCTCACTCTTCACTTTTCTAGATTATTTGCAATAATATTAGTTTAGATTAACAGATAGCAAGTAAGCAGACGGCTGGCCTGGCCTGAAAAAAGACAACCATCGCCTAAGACACAAAAGATATTAATGGTGCGTTACTATCCGTGTGGCGGAGTGTTGATGCAACTTGCATAAGTTTACCGTGTACCTGATCTGCAAATTAGAATACGATAATAGCAAGCTTTGGCGGTATTGCGGCAGGAATAGGTAAGGCGGTGGTGCCAAATACCCGGGCGAAACGTTGCGGAACTCTACTACCTGGTAGTCACGATGGTGGTGACACGTATAGATATTTTTTCGCCTTGTACGAACTGCCTGGCAGATAGTCCATTCTTTAAAGAAGGCCCGGCCAACACGGGGTAAAAATGTAGCGTTACGCGGCAGGGTCGGAGCAGTCGCTGGCGGACAGCTCGGTGTCGGGCGGGCGCGCCAGCAGCGCGGGCTCGGCCAGCTCCGTGCCCATCGACCACACCACGCTCGCCTACATACAGCAGGCCTTCCGCGACATATACGCCTTCATCAAGAACAACCAGTGCCAGGGGTGAGACACGCACACAAAAAAACATTAATACTTACGTTTAAGGTGGATATACAAATGCTCTTTTAGATGAGGGACGGTATCGAACCCGTAAAAATTCACGCTTATATATAGCGAATAAAAATGTTTAAAAAAAATAAAGTAATAAATAACTGAGAAAACAGTAATTAAAATGTTGTCAAAAATCTCGAAAGTATGGTCACCGCCGATACGATTCATCATATAATCATCAGCGCGCTTGATGTTTTTCATTCGTGCGTTTTATGGGATAATTAGGTCAACATTTTTGACAAATTGCCAATATTATCTATGGTGATCTGGCAAGCGATTTTTGTATATTGTAATTGTATATTAGTGTAGAAGTAGGTATCAGCGTTGGTCTGGTCATATAGTCAAAGTGACGTTTACCAGCTGCGCCTCAGTCAAAACGAACGGCAGATTCACCTAATATTAAGTGACCACCGCCGCCCATAAACATATGATATGCTCAACTGAAAACCCAGAAGTCAAGAAGTAGCGCGAATACAGACTAGATCCCTGCTCTTGCGTAAACTAGATTTGAGAGACGAAGAGTCTTTAAAGAAAAACTGGTAGATGTAATATTATTCAGTCTTTGTCAAAAACTGCATAATAGTATCACATCTACCCGTATCCTAGTCTCGAGCTCCGGGTTGGTATTACCCAATTCAGTACCATGCCTAGGCCTAAGTCTAGAACTTAATCCATATTAATATTAAAAATGCGAAACTTTTAATGTTTGGATGTATGGATGGGTTTGTTACTTAATCAAGCAAAACGGCTGAACCGATTTAGGTGAAATTTGGCAAATGATGACCTGTAATAGCACATAGGCTACTTTCTATCCCGAAAAATTTTGATGATCTCGCGGGCGATGAAGTGGGCTACACGGTGCAGCTAAAAATTCAATGCTTTGCCGACAGAATTATCATACTTAATACAATGATATTAAACAGGCAATGTGGTCATGAAAATAAAAAAGAAGCCGATTACGAGGAACCGCACGAGCCGGCCAAAATGGTGGCGTTCGAAACTACGGAAGTCAATGAGATGCGGGTCAATATCACACCCAAACGAGTACAAAGCTCGCACGTCAAATTGACAGAAAACGTCAAGAAAAATAAAACGACAAAGTCCGCGCATCTGCTGGGAGACATGCATGTTAGAGAGGACACGGTAATGCCGCAATTGTTGTAGATATTACTACAAAAAATACTATATTTTTTTCGTATTGCTCACAGATCCCTTAAAGAATAGACCATGCTGTGCCCGGCATTTTAGACCCATCAACGAAGAATTTCTTTTGTTTATAATATGAGAACTAGACCAACTATTAACCAGTTTGAAAAAACTTTTTTTTGTTGAGAGGGACTATACTTACCATTTGGTTCTATATTTTAATGAAGATCTGATCTAGAGTTTCAGAGATACAGGAGATTAGAAGATTCGGAAGTCGCAATTTTACTCCGTTTAAATTATGTAAAATTTGAAACAAATATTTGTTTGAATATTGCATGACCTCCAGTAGAGCTTTTGTCAATGTCGTTTAGCTGGTAATCATGTTACGCATACAAGAATGCGTTCCTCTGCTATATATTAGGAAGACATTTTGGATAAAATGCAGGCGTTCGGTTGGTTATTTGTTTATATTCTAAGGATAGCGAAACTTCAGGTAGCTTACCAAATTGAAAGAGAAAACTATCGCACATATAAACAAAAGATGTTAATTGAACTAAACCCGAGGATGACATATGCAGCTTTATTACCTATGGCATTAAGCGTTTTTCTGGGGACCTACTGTCCTTGAGTTTTCTGGGATATTATGCAACTAGACAGCAGATTTTTGTCTATCAAGCAGTCAGCGTCAAAGTGGTTGTCAACGGTGCGTCCTCTCAATAGTCCCCTCTTTTATATATGAAAAAAACTTAGATTGAAATTAATAGAATGTAACATTTGCTAATTCTAAATACGTAGCTTGCGAATGGTCACCACGTGCGTTCCTTATTGAAGGTCATCATATACCTACATTATACGCTGTGTTGGTCCCGGCCTCCTTTGAAGAATAGGCCAACTGCCGTTCTGCCAGGCAGGTCGTAAAAGGCGACCGATTGGCTATCGAGTCACTACCATCGTGGCTACTAGGTGGTAGAGTTCTGCATTGTCTCGTCCGGGTCTGATACCACCGCCTTACCTATTCCTGCCGCAATAGCGTCAGTGCTTGTCGCTGTCGTGTTCCGGTTTGGAGGGTAAGGTAGCCGGTAAACTTATGCATGTGGCATTAGACCTCGCCACAAGATAGCAACGCACCATTAACATCTTTGGTGTCTATAGGCGATGGTTGACTCTTTCCATCAAGAGACCCATCTGCTTGTTCGCTATCTTATAATATATATTTAAAAAATGTCAAAAGCGGCTATGGTGGAATTGGAGTCTGGCTTAGCTATTGTCACCACTGTAATAAGAATAGCAACTGTTTCTGGTTTCCCTACGAAGAGACCCTTCAATTGTTAAAAGTAAAAATAAGGTCAAATCTCTCTCTCTCTCTCTCTCTCTCTCTCTCTCTCTATGAAGAGACTTTTTCCTTGGCTTAGTAGTTAGGCTAATTTATTTAGTTTATAAGATCCCGGACCGAGTAAAATGTGATTTCTTTTTTGTATCATAAGATAGCAAACAAGTAGATGGGTCTCCTGATGGAAATAGTCAACCATCGCCTATAAACACAAAGATGTTAGTGGTGCGTTGCTATCTTGTGGCAAGGTTTAATGCCACATTTCACCTACCTTACCCTCCAAACCGGAACGCGACACTGACAAGCACTGACGCTATTGCGGCAGGAATATGCAAGGCGGTGGTACCAGACCCGGGCGAGATAATGCAGAACAACCTTCTAGTAGCCAATATTGAAGTGAAAATTTCTGGTGGCGGAAAATGATATGGGTTTACGTCAGCAACATGCTACTGTTTAAGGTATATAATATAGCTTTGAGTATATCAGCTTGAAAATTTCATACACAGTTTGAAGTTTTCACTTATGTTAGCAGGCCTACCTACGATCCCTAATTGTTTGTCAGTTATCTCCCGATAGTTTTTCTTTTAAATCTCAGATCTCAAAAAAAAAGCGGCGATGGAAATTACAACTCAGTTTGCCAGAATATTGGTGAATCGTGATAATTTGAATTATTGATTTGGTTTATTTATGTCTCGCAATAGAGTCAGCGTGACGATCTTGTCAAAAATATATACATAACTCATTAAAAATATTTATTGCAGAAACCAGACATGATTGAAAGACAGATGGGAGATGTGAAAAACGCCCACGGCGACGAAATATTATTAGAGGACATAATTACAGCACGGTGTGAAAGTAAAAAGGTAAATTTCAATTCGGGCCCAACATGAGCTCCCGGGTTCAATCTCTGGATCGAGAAAATGTTTTAATAAGATTTTTCTTATGGTTTATCTATAAAAATCGTAATCTCAATAGCATCTTAGAATCTAGTGGCTGTTTGTTAACATATATGTGCTTCACATGAATACGTTAAGCCGGTTATCACAAGAGTCAAGCGATAGTTGTAATCATGGTGGTAAAATGCGGCTATGAGCGTCACCACTCATCTCGTCAAACACGAATCGTTTTGAACCGGTACGTTTATTGACGTTCATTAAAATCGGTATAAGGGTATATTTATCTTATTTAATTAGTAATAGATGCAGTTTTACAAAGTGCCAAAGAAAAATGTATAAGATCATGGACATGACCAGAGAATAACAGCAGAATGAAGATAATGAATCTATCAGTAATCCTTTACATTTAAAAGAACCGTTAGCGTATGTGCCTACATTTTGCTTATAGCAAATTAGCAAGACATATATTGCCGCAAAGTGATATGTCATCATTGCAGTGTCACTTGCTCACAACTTTAGGTAATGCCCTAGTCTAGGTGCTCGTTTTACTAGGTATCTAACACAAATGTAAGCTAAAACAAACCTCCTTCTTATTTATGAAAGAAGACGGGTATCGGATAGCGACCGCCGTAGCTGCTATTCACTGACTTAATATGTATAAGGTCGGGGCAAAAGTATTGATCATACAAAGGAAAATATTTTTTTACTTTTTGAGTTTACCCCGGACATACAGACAAACAGACAAAAATTTCTAAAAACTATATTTTTGGCTTCGATATCAATTGTAGATCACACCCCAAGTACTCTTTTAAAAAAATATTCAATGTACAGTTTTGACTTTCCTACGATTTTATTATATGTATAGATAACTAGCTGACCCGGCAAACGTTGTTCTGCCTTTTAAATTACTCTTATTTTTTTCTATATTTTCTCACCTTTTAAACCTTCCCTGGACTTCAACAATTAATTCAAAACCAAAATTAGCCAAATCGGTTCAGCCGTTCTCGACTTTTAGCGAGACTAATGAACAGCAATTGATTTTTATATATATAGATATGTATGTGCTTTTTTGATCGATAACTTGTTGCCATCTTGTGGGTAGTGCCATGATCCCATTCCTGTAGAAATTTTGTGTTCAGTGTTCTTTTGAGGTTAGCTTTATGCTTCCTAAAGAGTTCTGCAATGACCGAAACAGGTGGAAATCAGGGCTATACGGAGGATGCATCAACACATCCCAGCCAAGCTCTCTTTGCTTCGTGCCTATATATAAGTGCGGTCTGGCGTTGTCATGGTGGAACACCACGCCCTTCCTATTCACCAGCTCCGGTCGGTTTTTCTCAAAAGCTTTTTTAACCGCATCAGTTGCTGATAGTAGAGGTCACAATCGATAGTTTTACCTGGTGGCAAAAACTCATAGTGGACGATTCCTTTCCAATCCCACCATACACATAGCATCACTTTGTTCCGTGTCAGGCCGAGCTTTGCCACGGTCTGTGGGGCTTGTCCATGCTTCGACCATGATCTTTTTCGCACCTTTTTAATCGTAAGTCACCCATTTATCACCCGTAATCAACTGTTTAAAAAATGGTTCGGTATTGTTACGTTTTAACAAAGAATCGTAAATGGAAACATGTTGCATTATTTTTCTTTCAGTGAGATCATGTGGTACCCAAATGTCAAGTTTTTTCTTGTACCTAGACTTTCGTAAATGACGTAAGAGTGTTTTATGATCGACATCCAGTTCTGCAGCAATGTCGTTAGCTATTAATATGTTGATCTTGCTCCACTTTCTTAAAGGTGGCACTGATTTTATCTGTGACGGGGCGTCCAGAGCGAACCTCATCTTTCACACTAAAATTTTTAGACGAAACGCTTGAACCTCATTTGTGCTACTCTTATTGATACCGCTTTAGGTCCGTAAACTGCACAAATTGTATTCGCGGCGTTCGTACCGAACCTTTTTTGTAATAAAACTTTAAAATGTACCGAATTTCTTCGTCACATCTTCTTCATCTTGCTTGCTTGAAAAACAATTTAAAAATGGCGAGAACTAGTTTTTTTTATTTATTGCATCTTCAGAATGTCATATTTAATGGAATTAAAACAAGCCAGTTACATTCAGTATAGCCAAAGAGGTTTGATTACTAATAATACATTCAAAATACGAAGTTTTATAAATATACGATTGTTGGTGGTGCAGCAGTGGGCGGCAGCGGGGTCGGAGGCGGGGTCGGGCAGCGTGAGCGACTCCTCGGACACGCTGGTGCCGCCCGCCCCGCACCCCGACCCGCACTCCGCCCCGCACCCCGCCGCCGCGCTCTTCTCATCCGACGAGGAAGACGACGACGATCCGTGATCACAACTATTCATTACTTTTGGTCAAGATTAAACTTTTTTATGCTATTTTGGAGTTTTACTTTTAAATCTACGAAATTAAATGTATTTGTGTATTCGTACGAGCACTTCGGAAGAGGCAAATGTAATTATTTACATAAAGAATTAAATTTTTGATCTGTTGTTCTTCCCCTACCATATGTAATGGACATAGGCTTAAAGGTGCGTTTTTAAGCTTAAATCATAGAAAATGACATGACGTCTTACATGGTAGGCGTGCGTTATTTGTAACTGTCGAATAAGACAATATTGCCAGTGAAAGTGTTAAAGTGATTTGTGGAATGGGTCACAAAGCACAATCAAGCACAAGGGCAATCTTTAATTAGGCATGATGAGACGTGAATACGACAACATGCTTCATACTTTAGTACATATGGCACTACCTGGACATTATGCTCAATGAGTAGAACGAATACAAACATATCCTATATTTACATGTAAACGTTTTCATAGTTAAACTTAACCAAAGGTTTTATTTCACTTATCACTGGCAAGATCATATGTAAAATGAAATACACAATACCTTCAAACGAGCCAAGGTTAAATCAAGGTGCATTAGCAAAATTGGTGACCGATTAGTTCACTTCTTTCGGAAACTAGTGCGTCATGGGCTCTAGTTACGCAACATAACGTCAATCGAGTCGAAACGTTTAGGACTATTACAATTTTTCCTGCACATTATGCTGTGTCTTAGAATGGCGCAACGTTGTATCGTGTTTATGTGTAAAAAGCCCTTCGATTTCGCGCTTTGCTTAGACTCTATTGACGTTACGTGAACAGAAACACTGGTCTTTCCTCAAGACTGTCTTAGGAAATTTTTGTCAGCCCTTCATTCCATCCCTGCACAAAGATTATGATTTTTTATCCCTCACCGCAAAGGAAGAGGCTGATTGTTTGCAGGCAACTCTACCCTGGATGACCAAGGGAACTCATTGCCTGCCATCCCGCAATGCGATAGCTTTATTGCGAAATGTTAAGTTTATGCACTTTTTTCCTTGGAAATCTATTCGTGGAATAGGCCGGATGGCACCTCACCGATTGTGCTCAAAATATTATGTTCTCCAGATTTTACAGTGGTATTGATGCGTTTGTTCCGACTCCAAATCACTTGGCGTAGTAGGTAAGTACCAACGAAAGGGCTTTAGTACATCCTGTAACCCAAAAAGGGAAATCGCTCTCATCCGTAAAACTATCAGCCAATAGCCATAACCTCATTGTTCTCCAAAACTAACTGCAAGTTTCTGAAGTATTTCAAGGCACATAGGCTGATTAGTGACCGCCAGTACGGTTTCCGTCATTGCCAAACAGGTGGTGATTTTCTAGTATACACGACTAGTCGTCGTGGAATGGTCGTCGTCGTCGCGACGAGGCAGTCGATTCCATGGGGGAAGGCACTGGGCCATTAGTTTAGACATAACGAAGGCCTTCGATCAGGTATGGTATAAAGCGTTTCTCTTGAAGCTTTCCTATGGGCTCCTCGAGAAAGTTGTGCAAATAGATCACCAGCTTTTTAACTGATCAAAATGTCAACACTTTGTTGGAGCACAAACATAAGATTTCGGTATGTGAAGTATCTTTTAGTATCCATTTTTATATTAAATACTGTGTGAATAATAGGCTTCAGTAAAAAATTTTAACATAATCGATTAGTTGTCAACTCATTGAGTTGATGTAGTACTAGATTGTTGTTGAATAAATTACATCAAGCTGAAGATTATATTAACTAACAAGAATATACAGCTCGCGTAAAAATTACGAAATCGAAAATTTTATTGTGTTATCAAGCTACTGCGTTTCTTGATTTAATTTTTTGTGTATAGTCTAAAAATATAATTCCCAAGATATATTAAGTGTCGTTTCCGACACTATCAAAATACCACCAACCAAAAATACTTTTTAATACCGACAGATAATGGGACGACAAAAATATAGTAAGAAGGACCTTGATTTAGGAATAATAACAGGATAATAATGATGTATTTACTAATGTCATCAATATATTCAATAACAGACAACTTACTTAAAAACATTTCCTAATTTATATTATGAAGAAAATAATTAACTAGTTTTATCACTTATCTCTGCACTTTTCTGTTGTAATTTTGCAATCAATAATTTCTCTTTAGCTTGTTTCTTGGCTTCACGTTCCTGCTTTTTCTGTTCTTTCTCTCGTTTAGCCAACATCTCCTGGAACCTCTCATCACGAGGATCAAGTGTAAAACCAAAGTGTCTTCTTACTTCTTCCACTAAACGTTCTTTTTTTGCCTGAAAAGTTTTGTAGTATTGTAATCAAATGTAGGAATTACAAAATACCATTCAACCTTTGACCCATAAACTAAACCTAACAATGAAACATAAAACTGTCAAAATTGTTTATAAATATAGTTAATTAGAGCTTAATCAAAATGTAAAAAAGCGAGGTTCCTTTATTGAATGAAACCTTAATGATTTTATGCATATATATTTAATAAACAGATATTATATAGATAAATATATAATATCTGTTATACAAAAAAAATTGCTTAGTATTGGTGTCCACAAAACTTATTACTAGCTGATGGATTAACTTGATATTTGTACATAACATTGAACTAGAGTGTATAAATATACTTTTTGATAGTACCAATGGAAATGGAAAATTCTATGTATTGTAGAGTAACTTATAACTGATCCACAACAAAGTGTGACTGGGTTCAGCTAATAAAAATATGTAACATATTGACATGTGTAAAATTAACAATTTTTATGGCAGCCATTCTTAACAATCAGATTTATCAATTTCTTATATTTTCTATATTATAAAATAGGAAAAATTTAATTGAAATTTCGATACTTTAAGAATATAAATGAATTATTAGATTGATAAACAAAATGAAGGACATATCAAGTTATACTATATGAAGGACTTGTCAACCTATTGATTCTCTGTACAGATTAGTAACTTGATCATGTGGTAACAGTGGGCACATTCTTATTAATTTAAACAACCAAACTTATTCTTCCTTATGTAATATAATACATGTCATCTTTGTTACATTTTGATTCTGAAATGATTTTTATAGCTACTAGCTGCAGTGTGCAGCCCGCTACATAATCAAAGTTTTTGATGAATCGCGTGGGATTAGCTAATGTGTTCGGGATAAAAGTAGCATATGTGCCATGTCATCATCTACCTGTGTGCCACATTTCATTCAAATCCGTTCAGTAGTTTTTGCATGATTGATTAACAAACATACATCCAAACATCCAAACTTTCGCATTTATAATATTAATATAGATAGATTAATATAGAATTATTCTTTTACTGAATGAAAACATTTATACAGCAACCAATCAATCATTCAACTTGTGTTTTAAAATATTTTTGTATAATTTGGTAGTAAATTGTATAATTTATTACACACGCACACACACACGCACACGCACACACACACACACACACACACACACACACACACACACACACACAAAGTATATATGATATTCTCCATGTGATTAAATGACTCTTTACTTCATCAGGTCCCAGATACAAAAGCCAAGGACATCAGGTCCTTACCAGGTACATAAGAAACATATGACCCGGGTCAGGGAAAAATGTTACTAGGGTTTTTACTATCCAGATAAATCTCAGGAGCAACAGCTGCCATAACTTTGCTGGTATTATGTATTAATAACCTCAAACAGAAAGCATGTAAAGCTGTTGGTCTCAGTCATCACAAGTAGCAAGCTGTAGTTAACAGAGAAATTGTCTCAAGTTTATAAGCTATGGTAGCCATGAAAATTTAATGTCTAATTAAATACTCAGTTCCATATGTCTACCCTGCAAAGCAACTAACATTATAATAATTATTTATCATTATCCAAAACCTCTGTGGTCTAGTGTTCCACTGTCGGTGTTGACCATATGAGGTCCAGGGTTCGATTCCCGATTTGAGCAAATCATAAATGTGTTTTTTTCAGTTGTCGGATAAAAATCATGTTGGGATTGGATAAGTGGCCAGTGGGCGACAGGATTGCCACCTGTCACATTGTGGAACTAAGTATCTTCCGCTAATTGTGGATGCACTGGTTGTACCTCTGCCTACTTCTTCGGGGATATGGGCGTGAAGATACTGTTTTTACTATCCATAACAAGTGTCATATTTGCTCATCAGTTATCACATAACATACTTATAAGAACACTGGCTAATTTCATAAGGAAATTATTAGGTACCTTAGCAATTTCGACCTCAGCAACTTTTTTAGCAACTCTGTCATTCAAATCTTTTTTCCATTGCTCTAGTTTTGCATATTTTTCAGCTACCTCCTTGTCTCTTAATTCAACTTTTATCGCTTCCTCCTTCCTTTTTTGAGCAACTGATTCCATAACTTCTTTAATTGTGTAAGGAAAAGCAACAGATTCATATTCTATTTTTTCTTCTATTTCTTTCTTTGTGGGCCAACATAAACCTGTAAAATGCTGATAGTAAATTCAACTAGCAGTACCTAATACAAACAAACTACGCTATACAATAATTATTAAATTGAGATGAGAATTATGCCATCCCAACAATTTAAACATATTTTCATTTCTTCTGATACTATATTCAAAAAAAGATGTATTATTTAAAACTATTTATTTTAAATCTGTACTGACTTGATGTCAGGACAGATTTAAAATAAATAGTTTTAAATAAGGGTTAGAGACACAAACAAACAAGTGATGACAAACCCTGTCTCTATTCTATACTCCACTCTTCTTCACTTTTGTTGAAGCCTAAGTAATAAATGAATGTATAGAAAGTTATGATACAGAAAGTTTGATAAAAAAAAGTTAAAATATTTATGAACAAACTAGCTGCAGCGTGCAGCTCCCTGTCAGTGCCTTGGTGGGGCCCCATATAAAAATTTGTTTGGAAGCCCTTATGAAGGATAGAGATTTCTCACAAAAGAAGAAAAATCATAATTATCTGTCACTTTTTCCAAAATTTTTAAAAACAATTCAAATTAAATATAAACTCTCCTGCCTTTATTTTGAAAAAAAAAGAAATTCCTTTTTTTGACTTTGCCATTTGAGAAGATTTTATTAATTTTTGCTTACGCACGCTGGCGGCCTTCGTGGCCCTGGGACCCCGTGTAATTGATACGGCTGATACAGTGGTGGTAGTATGATAGAGTAACAAACATCCATCTGTCCATTAATCCAAACATCAAAACTTTCACATTTTATATATTAATATAGATGCATGTAAATCTTTCACACAAAACTACTGAATACATTTTGATACAACTTTACAATAATATAAGTCATATGTCAGAAAAAGTGTAGCATATAAATCAAGGATAACCTAAGAAGTAGACTATATGTGATAAAAGTCATGAGCATCTAGAAACTCTTAACACATTTATTACATCATATAACAGATGTAAAATATCTTGATACAACTGTACTTTAGCAACCCACAAGTTTTGGGGTTTAGGATTGCATTTGAAATTCGCATCCTGATTTTAGGGGGGAAGGGAGGAGTAAGGGAAGGGGGCATGTTAACTACCCTCTGTGGAAACCAAATTTACTGAGATAAATGATCAAAGGTTTAAGGTTTTTAAGGTTAAGTCCCCTCCAGACAATCATTTTCTATTAGGCATTGATTGCATAAGAAACAGGCCAAACAAATTTGCTGTTGAGGGGTGGAAGTCTATTTCCTTCAACACACCTCAACTTCCCCGTAAGTGGCCCTTTATATATATATATTTTTATTTCAAACCTAAATAAACAGATAGTTTACTTAAGGTCCACAAAAATATTTATAAAAACTAGGTACCTCAGCAGGATGGGAGAAGTATCATTAGAAAAGGGAAGCCAAACCCTATCCGACCCACCTCTCAGAAACCCAAAAATCATGTAGTCCATTTCTAATGTCAACCCTATATTATAAAAGGCATACAGAAATTATATGACTCCAAATCATTATGATCAGCCAAATTTTCTTTTATTTTATCAAAAAAAGTTTTTTTTTTCAGAAAAAAATAATGCATTTTTATAAAATAACAATAGTGAATTATAAAACAACAATAAATATTTATAAAATAGAATAATCTAAATATAAATTAAAATAATATAAAATAAGTACCTTATAAATGCACTTGTGAATGCAAAATGAAATTTCATTTCAAACACATAAAAACTGCAAAACTGTAAGGGGAGTGTTTGAAAGAAGCAACCAGCCCCTACAAAAAACAACCCTGACCAACACCAAATTTGAGATACGAATTAGAAATGTCGACCCAAAAATAAAAAGGGGCTGTTTTCGCAACCTCCCCTTGGGGTGGTCTAGTACCCTCCCCCCTCCGCTTCCTAAAACCCTAAAATTTGTGGGTCACTAGATTATAAGTACAGCCAAAATCTCATAAAATACATATATATTAAACATTAATTATTATAAGATATGAAAAAATCACCTAGTTAAACTTAAAAAATGTTAGTTAGTTCACAATGTTGTATATTGTTTTTATAATACGGCCACTGCATATCTATTATGCGTTCCAACTGAGAATAGGATCTCTCTTGTTGTTAACTTCATATCTTAACAAAAAAATTATTTGTTGAAAAAATTGGACTGATTTATTGAGTTATTGAGGAACAAATAACATTCAAATAATTCTATAATAATAAAATTAGTGTTCCATATCATATTACATATACCTACATAAATGCACTTATTTATATAATGTCATTATAAAAATAACTTGAAACACTTGATAATTTTAGATATATGCAATATTATGTGCAATAAAAAAGATCCATACATCAATGATGACGAATCAAATTCGTTTTATGCGGTGTAGAGGATTTAAAATCCGATAGACACATTTGATTAAGTATTTTACAAAAGTTTTTGCAAAATGCGGTGCAATATGTCGTCCTGACAACCCTTTCTCAGTTGAAACGTCTGATCCTTTTAGTGCAAAATAAACATGGTTCATTTTATACTTACTAGGATTGACTCCACTTGAGATACCATATTTGCCGTACATTTTCCTATAATATTTTACAGTCAAGTGAGCCAAACATTTTGGTTCTTCATATGGCCTTCTTCCATTAACTAAATTAAAATGTGCAGCAGATAGTCTGGATTTATTACGATTTTTCTGAATTTCATTTTCTTTAGCGACGGCATCTTCCGTATCGTCGATTAAAACATGTTCATTTTCTTCTATTTCTGGAGCCGCTGTAGATAGACGGCACAAACTACTAACTATGTTATATTTTTTTAAATTTGTTTTTAAACAAATATTCATTTTTTTTGTATTTACTATTTACAGTTAATTTTTGAGGTTAGAAATATTTTTTATGAAAAATGAAAATAATAAATATACCTAATTGACAGTTTCTGATAAATAATCTATGGTTTCTGAATTCCGCAAATCCATCATACTACTCTCTTAGGAGTACCTATATTGAGTCTATGGTACCGTAAAACGGGGTGATAGGCACAATTCGAAATTTCAGACTAGTATTTCTTTATAAGTTTTAAGGACTGCATACCACTATCTCTGTTTCTTTTGATGAGCCTACCAGTCTATTTTTCTATCGAAAATTTTATTTACCTACCTAGTAGTTTTTCCATGCATTAAGAAGAAAATTAACAAAACATAGACAGGTTCTATTTACCCAGATACGGGTGACTAAAAACGCTATACGGTAGGCATGGGTTCGATATATCAAAACGTAACATATCGGATACGTGTCTATTATCATACCATATCGATATCTAAATATACATAATCTATTTCACAAAAACTTTATCAAGTTAATAGTTATGGTTTATCCAAAGCGCAACGCAACAACACAACACGAGATCAAAGTACGAATATTGAATAATGAACAAAACGTCGTAAACTTCACATCACGAGCGATATGACATCGACAGCTTTTATTCGCTTTGTCTCTGTCTTATTATTTAATTTTTTACTGGCGTAAAAGAGATGAAGCGAATATTATGTAACTTCGGCTAGTGATTGGTTATTTGGTTAATAATAGTGCGTGCGTAATATTTATATCTTAACGCGCTAGCAATAAGGTCTAGTTTCTATTTATTTAGTTACAACAAAGAGTCCATAAGTAAGCAGCTTTCCCCCGGCTACTCGATATCAGGGGGAAATTCATTCTTTAAACTGGACTTTCGTTGAATAGATTTTAGGTTGGATTCATGTTGTAGGAATAAAAATTGTATTGAATGAACTTTGATTTATATTTTTAGAGAGTTTTGCTTTGAGTTGCACTTGACCATGGTGACGCGTGCCCTACTTAACGATAGTTCTTTGCCTTTTTTAGTTCTAAAGTTTTTATTTAGGTACTTATTGTAAATAAATAAATAAATATAAAACTTTTAGTGAGTATTACATTAACTTTTAGAGTGTGTATAAAACTTTTAAATTAATATCAGACTATAAGCAGTTTACATTTGTGTTAGTGTAAATAAATAAAAGGTATCAGATAGGGTAATTTCGCCTGTTCTGTTAATTATTAGTATGCATATTAA
The DNA here is from genome assembly GCA_036924255.1 of Apodemia mormo. Classification (NCBI taxonomy): domain Eukaryota; kingdom Metazoa; phylum Arthropoda; class Insecta; order Lepidoptera; family Riodinidae; genus Apodemia; species Apodemia mormo. The sequence continues at coordinate 43,215,667 of JAUPFN010000006.1, forward strand.
AATTACTAATTTGCGTCAACATTATTATGATTGTAGAAAAACGTACAGATGTCGATAATCACTAATCACACTAGGACGCAATACGTGTATATTATATATCAGATTGCGTCCGTCTGTTAACTAAATACAAATAATAGCGTAAATATTATATATTATATTCAAGTCTGCCTCGTGGTCTAGAGGATAGCCTTCGGCTAAGATCATGAGAGCCAGGATTCTATCTTCAGGTCGCTCAAAATTATAATTGAGGTTTTTTCAAGGTTTTTCTCGAAAATCCAAAATCTCACTAGCAACACTCTAGAGTCTGGCGGGTGGTATGTTACTCCTCCTGTGCTTTGAATGAGCACGTAAAGCCTTTGGTCCCTTTTATCGCCAGAAATAATCGATAGTCGAAATTAAGTCGGTAAAATGCGTTGAAGTTGATCACCACTCGTCCCGCCAAGCGACAAACCGGTGAATCGCATTGAACTGGAAAGTCTATAGACCTTCATTTTACTCTGACTGCCATGCAAAGGAACCGGGCATGATGAGATTTAAATGTATAGTTTTTTAAGACTATCTTTACGCCCGTATGCCCGAAACGGTAGGCAGAGGTACAATCAGTGCACTCACGATTAGCCGAATATAGGTTGATCGCCCCGTCGTTCGAGTGATAAGCGAACCTAAGAATCGATGGGGTTCGGGTTCGATTCAAACGGGGACAAACATTTGTGTGATGAGCATAGATGTTTGTATTTCTGGGATTGGGTGTTTATTATGTGTGTAACTGTATTTATATAAGTATTTATATGTATTAGTATCGTTGACTAACATCAAAGCAAATAATTTGCTTACTTTGGGGTAGATCAATTCGTCTAATTTGTCCAGCGATATTTATTCTTCTAGCGTTTATGCCACTTGTCTAGACATATCGATATCTGAAAACGGTTATCGATATCGATATAAAAATTGAAAATCGTTTACATATCCGTTTGCAAATAAATACGAAAACGCTCAAATCTACTATACGGGTGGATAAAAAAAATGCTAGGGTGGTCAAAAAGATATTCTCATTTTATAAATATACTTACGTAGGTAAATTGTAACACAGTTATTGACCATGTCCAAATCAGTTTTCAACAATAAAATGCATGCATAAATAGGTACCTAATTACCTTCTATATCATTGCATTTTTTGTTGAAAAATAATTTGACAGCCCTATAGGGTTATTTTCTAATCACCTGTCGCGTATCTATTCAGGCCCTCCTGTTTTTAATATCCCCATATTTCGTGTCTATTCACCCCACACTTCGTGTCTATTCACCCCGTAGTCGTGTCTATTAACCTTGCAACAATTTAAATATGGACATGTTTCATATTTTTATTATTATTCTAATATAAATAATTAGTACTTACATTTAATATATGAAAAATAATCAGCACTCTATAATACTTCAAAGAAACCTAAACTTTTAACGATAATACACTATATATACATATAGCGAGAAATTTCAAAATATATGCTTTTTGGTAATTTCCATGGTGTAATTTCCATATAGAAAACACCATGGAAGTTACATAAAACCCATGGAAATTACTCTATTTAATTTTGTTTGCAATAATTAAAATGAAATATCCAATGTTTATACTGTAATTCATGAAATTACCAGATTAAGTGATAAATATTGTTACGTACTTCGGGTTCGTAATTGTAAGAAAACACCACTTATATTAAATCCGTGTATTTACAATACTCACAACACAACACAACACAATGTAATACTTAAATACTCCGATTAACACTAGTCACTCACTTGTACTGAATAAAACACTTCTCGCTTCGCACGGGTCGCTTCAAGTATCGCTCTCAATCGCTTGATAAAAACTGCCTTGTATTTGTCAACAATTCTCTATTTATAGGCAGGGGATAGTCCTAGCTGGATCCAGAAAAATCTAAATGTATCGGGAAACAATGAATCACTTCTTATCGTAAACATGTTATGAGTCATAAATCTTAGTACACGCTACTTTCAACCTTATGCCATATCCCACAAAGTCCATTATGGCATAGCCCAGGCCAACTATTTGTTTGTCAATAGGAGTAGCTATCTCTTTCTTTTATTTCTAGATAGTTAGCGCGCGCGCGCTCCAACTCTACACGCTTCTAGATTATTCGTAACACTACCCCCCTCTTAGTTATGTTCGTCCCGAACATCATTACTTCCATTATAGATGGCTAATCGATCAACATGAACAATCTTCATGGTCCCTCTAGGTTGCTTCTGCACTCGGTAGGTTACGTCATTGATCCGTGTGATTACCTTGTATGGCCCATCCCAACATCACTGTAACTTAGGAGATTTTCCTTTTCGTCGAACCGGATTATGTAGCCAAACAAGAGATCCTTACTGAAAACCTCGATGATTGGCGTTTCGGTCGTATCTGGTCTTCATCCGCTGACTTGATTCCAATGCGTTTTCACTTATTAACGAGTGTATAGTGCGTAACCTCTCACGAATGTCTTCAACATATTCCGGTATACTTAATTGGATCTCTGCATTCGGTGGCGGGCCTCCAGTCATTAAGTCTGCTGGTATACGTAACTGTCTTCCGAAGTTTGCATAGGCTGGCGTCACTTTTATGCTTTCGTGTTCCGCTGTTCGGTAAGCCAGTAAGAACAGAGGTATGTATTTATCCCAGTCCTTTTGGTGATCTTCTACCAGCTTGGCTAAGTGTCTTTCCAAGGTTTGGTTAAATCGTTCGACCATTCCATCAGATTGCGGGTGATAAGGTGTAGTTCTTGTTTTGTACACTCCTAATAATTTACAAATTTCCTGGAATACATTAGATTCAAAGTTTCTGCCTTAGTCTGAATGAATCTCCAGCGGAACGCCAAATCGGCATATCACCTCATTGACTAATTTCTCAGCAACCGTCGTGGCTTCCTGATTAGGAATTGCGAACACTTCCGGCCATTTTGTGAAGTAATCCATCACGACCATAAAATACTTGTTTCCGTTATCTGTCTTAGGAAATGGCCCAGCCACGTCAATCGCTATCCTTTCCCAGGGGGCTCCCACGTTGTATAGTCTAAGGTTGCCTCGGCTTCTGGCCTGCGGACCTTTCACTGCTGAGCATGACGTACATTTTCGGCACCAATTTTCGACATCTTCTCGGCAATTCAACCAGTAAAAACGCTCTCGCACCTTTACCAATGTTCGTCGTACTCCAAGATGTCCCCCAGAAACCCCATCATGCAACTCACGTAGAATGTCCTGGATTAGTTTTCTTGGCACTACCAACTGCAGGTGATATTCTCTACCTGATGACTTTTCCCATTTGCAGTATAGTAAACCGTTTTGCAACACAAGACTTTCCCACTGTGCCCAATAACTTTTCGTAATAGCGCTGAATGGAGCCAGCTCTTGCTATTCGGGTTTTCCCGTGTCTTGCTTCATCCAATCTATTAGAGGCCGCAAATCTCTATCTTCATACTGGGCCTTACGCATCTCGTCAGTTTCCCACCTGTCATCCGTAGGCTTAACTCGCAGTACTTGAACCCTTTCCTTCGTCTCCATCCTTGCACAATGTTTACAATCTTCCGTACAAGGTCGTCGTGATAATGCATCTGCATTCGAGTGAGACCTTCCACTGCGTTGCTCCATGTTAAAGTCAAACTCTTGCAATTGCTCAATCCAGCGAGCCCCTTGGCCTTCCGGGTCTTTAAATTGTAACAACCACTTCAAAGCAGCATGGTCGGTACGCAGCTTGAAGAGTCGCCCAATCAGATACTTCTTGAAGTGTCGAAGAGTCTTTACTACTGCCAATAGTTCTCTTCTTGTAACACAATAGTTTCGTTCCGGCCGCAACAATGACTTACTGAAGTAAGCTATCACAACTTCTTGATCGCCTTGCTTCTGTGATAAGATACCACCAATGGCAGTGTTACTTGCATCTGTGTCTACGATGAACTGCCCTTTCCGATCAGGATAGCCCAAAATTGGTGATTCACACAACGGCTTTTTAAGTTCATCGAAAGCTTGTTGACACATGTCATTCTAATCGAAACTCTTCTTTTCTTCAGTGAGTCGATGCAGCGGTTTTGCTATTTCAGCAAATCCCTTCACAAAACGTTTGTAGTAAGAGCATAGCCCTAAAAATGCGCGAACTTCGGTCTTGTCTTTGGATGTCAGCCACTTCTGTACTGCACTAACCTTCTCAGGGTCTGTTTGTACGCCGTTTCGTGATGTCACATGACCCAAATAGTTGACTTCTTTCCGAAATAAATGACACTTCTTTGGGTTCAACTTTAGCCTTGCAGCCTGTATTTTATTGAAAATCCTTTCCAGTTGACACAGATGATGCTGAAAATCTTTTCCTATAACTATTACGTCATCTAAATACACTAAGCAGGCATCGCCTACAAGCCCGGCTAGAACACACTCCATTAGTCTTTCGAAAGTCGCCGGCGCATTGCATAATCCAAATGGCATCACTTTGAATTGCCATAATCCTTGTCCCGTGGAGAATGCTGTCTTCTTTTTGTCATCAGGGCTAAGTTCAATCTGCCAGTACCCAGATTTGAAATCTAAAGTAGTGAACGAAGACATGCCTGCCAGAGTGTCTAAAGTGTTATCTATCCGAGATAATGGGTAACTTTCCTTTTTGGTGAATTCATTGAGCCGACGATAGTCGATGCAGAAACGTGTATCTTTCTTCTTAACCAACACTACAGGAGAGCACCATGGACTAGAAGATTGCTCTATAACTCCGCTTCTTGCCATTTCATCTATCATCTCCTGTACCTTCTTCTCTTTGGCTATAGGGACACGTCTAGCTTTAGGATGCTAGATTACAAATACGCTTATCATTTTCCTTTGAATGTTGCGCTGTTGAAATTGTTAATTATAAATTAATAGTAATTTGTGTTTATCGTACTCCTAGCTCAAATGTTGATATATTCCTAAATAAATTAGAATTATTATTAGAAAATATTATGAAAAATTCAAAAAAGAAAATTATTTTATGTGGAGATTGGAATATAGACCTGATGCAGGACAGCTGTACACATAAACATTTAACATACATTCTTTCAAATAACAACATATTTTAAAACCTACTAGAAAGCATGCGTGTCTGGATGTAATAGCAAGTAACTTAAATAATGTTCAATCTGACACTCATGAACTTGCTTTATCATGATCATGAAACTGCTCAGAGTATACAAGTCAATATAGAGTCAGTTTTAGAATTTAAGCAAAAAAGATCATTTTGGTTTGAAACAAAGCGGATATATGGGCAGGACAATATTAAAAAGTTTCAGGAATGTTTATCAAGTTTAAACTTAAACTTGAAGAAAACTTAAACTTGAAAATAAAGTTTTTACAAAGTCAAAATGTGAAGAAGCATTTAATGAATTTCATGATATCTTACTGTTATTTTTTGAGTTATTTTTTCCTAAGATCCGTGTTAAAGTTTCAAATAAACCTATAAAAAATAAATGGTTAACTAAAGGTCTTCTGAAATGTTGCAAAGTAAAACGCCAGTTGTACCTTAATTATCGTTATGTTCAATGTATTAAAAATGAAAATAAATGTAAATATCTACTTTATAGGAATATTTTGTCTAAATATATATTAGAATCACAAAAACAGTCGTCTTTGAAATATATTGAAAATTTCTCTAATAAATGTAAAGCTTCACGGAATCTGATTAAAAGTACATTTCAGAACAAAATAAATGTTAGAGAAATAAAAAAAAATCAAAGTAAACAATTTAAAGTACACAAATACTCAAACAATCTGTAATCTATTTAATAATTTTTTTTATAAACCAAACACAATCAAGTAGTGTAAAAGTCAAATCCACAAATACTTCAAAATCATATTCTTTACCAAATTGTAGTAAAACTGTTTATTTGACACCGGTAGATGAGCATGATGTGAAAACGATTATTTGTTCATTGAAAAATACATATGCTACTGGCTATGATAATACTAGCAAAAAGCAGAGCTTTGTAAGGGCTCGCAAAGTTATACTATCTAGTAATATTGTTATAAAAGTATTTTTATGAGAATAACATCTTTTAATGTATGGTCTTTATTTATAATTATCTAACCTAACAAACTCAGCGTGTTTTCCCCTAAACATTACATTTGCATCAAAGGCCCGCGTCGTCAGGCTTTGGACTAGGAATATTTGGTTTTTGTTTGTTGGTATTTTCAAGGAAAAATATATATTAAAAATGAAGGTTGATCTTATAAAAAACACATTTTTGACATTTTACTGAAATAATTGTTTTTTTTTTCTAAAATCAGGAAGTTCCCGGTTTAACGTCGATTTACGAAATCAAAATCAAAAAATGTTTTATTTAAATAAACCTTCAAAATTTTTGAACTACGCAGGCACGAAGAATTGACGGTAGACACTCAGCGAATACATTTTTCCAAATTTTTCTCTCAGAGAAACCCTCGGAGTTCGATTCCAGAGTCAGGCAAGTGAAAAAATGTGTTTTTTCAGTTTTCTGATAAAACAACTTTGCCCGGGATTGAAAAAGTGCCCTACTGGCGATAGGCTGGCCACCTATCACATTGTGGGACTTAAGTATCTTCAGCTAACCGTGGATGCACACGTTGTACTTCTGCCTAACTCTTCGGGGATACGGGCCTTTTTTAGCTTTTACTCTCGCCCTCGGGCTAAGATTGGGAATTGATCTCAATACAATATAAATCAATTAATACATCTGTACTGTTTCTCAATAAGCATATGGTGAAACTCTCTAACGCTCTATTTACTCTGTTCCCAGCAAACATCCCTGCTCTAGACCTAAATTCCCCTTGTGCCTCCCACAATATTACTTCGAACTTCACTTGCATTCTCCTTTCAATGATTTTATCATACACCTTCGATGTCAAACTGATCAAACTGATGGCCCTATAGCTATTGCAGTTTATACTTGAACCTCGCCTTTATACGAGGGCACAATAACCGCGCGCCGCCAGTCAAATATGAAGAAACAATTCATAAAGTAGGTAGTCTCTTAATAAGTTCAAAAATTCTAATAGAAAACATATCTTCCATCAATTTTAACTCGTTAATTTAATAAGAGATGGCGTTAGTAGTAATAAGATTGTACCTTTTATTTTTTTATTTTTATAAAATGGTATTTTTATGGTAGATAACAAATCTAGACATGAATATAAACTACCACGTCGAAGCTCAAATCTAAAAATGCGATATTTTTTCAGTAAAATGTACCACAAAAGTGCATAGAAAGTGGCCTAGTGTAGGGCTCGCTTCGCTCGCCCTGATTAGCACAGAATTATTGAAAAATGTTGCTATTGTAATATCAAGACCTCTTAGCCATATAATTAATTTGTCATTTTTGGAAGGTATATTTCCGGAACGATTAAAAAAGTGTATTTTCAGACCATTGTTTAAAAAAGGAGATATGTGCGATATGAACAATTATAGACCTATTTCTTAATTCCAGTCATTTCAAAAATCTTTGAAAAAATTATGCATGAAAAGCTCTATAATTTTTTTTTTTTTCTTTTTGGCATGGGCGTTAAGCAACTGCCATGATCAAGTAAAACGAGGAAACATATTTTAGACAATAAACTAGGATTTGGAATTTGGATTGACAGGAAAATAGAGGATCAGAAAGTAATCAAAATAACATAGATACTAAAATTATAAATTATTTACAACAATAATATTTAAATAAATATATACAGAGATAATACTTAGTTATTTGTATAATACATATTTACAAGTGGGTTAATATTAATTTGGTATTAGATACTAAATGTATCTAACTACGCTTAAATATTAATATTATTTTCTTGAATGAATAATGAAAGAATATTATACATACAAGGGTTTAATAACAGGGTTAGAATGGATGTAGGTAAAGGAATGTCATTAGAATATAGATTGTTATATAATGATGAATGATTGTATTTAGGACAAGCAAAAAAGATATGATTGAGATCTCCAATATCAGTGCCACACTCACAAACATTGCTATCTTTGATGTGTAGCTTGAAGAGGTGTTCAGGAGAATTAGTGTGACCAAGCCTCATTCTGGTGATAACAGATGTTGACAACTTATTTAATTTCACTACAGAAAACCAAGGTTTAGAAGGTATCAATGGTTGTAATTGGGAATAGGTTTTGCCTTTCACCAATGTACCACTATCCCAGACACTTTGCCATGACTGCTTAAGATGGAGTTTAGGGAGAGCAGCTAGATCATGGCAATAATTAATGTAGGGGTATAAATCACCACACTGAACTGCCTCTTTAGCACACCGATCAGCTCGCTCATTTCCAGTGATATTACAATGGCTTGGAACCCAGGCAAAGTAAATAATATGATTATATTTAAAAGTACATTTGTATAAAAGATTTCTTAAGTCTAAAATAATAGGAGGAATAAATTTGGATTTTAAAGGGAACTTTTGCAAACAATGTAGAGCACTCAGTGAATCAGTCAGAATCATACACTTGGGTAGTTTCATAATGTGTATGTATTCTACAGCTTTATAAAGTCCATAACATTCACCTGTAAATACAGATGCTTCCGGTGGAAATTTGATTTTTTGAACAATATTGTACTGTTTATGGTATACACCTATTCCAACATTACTATTATTTTTGGATGCATCAGTAAAAATCAAATGAAAATCTTGCCATTTTTCATTGATAATATTGTTAAAATATTGATTGGCATACAAAGATTGTTTATCTATACCTAAATTTACTACAACAGGCTGCAGAGTTAATGATTCATAATTGTGTTTATATAAGGGATTTATAGGGGATGTAAAAGTAAAAGGCTTAAGGCTGTGATATTTCATATAGCTGTATACAAGGGCTGGGATTGTTTTGTGTTTCCAATACTTATCTGACATTAAATCACTAAGACTAGAGAGCTTTGTAAGCAGAGGGTGATTTTGTGATTCCAAAGTGCGAAGGAAAAACCTGTCAGATAGATATTTACGTCGTAAATGTAATGGAGGTTCAGCACATTCTACTTGTAGGGCAGAAACAGGGCTGGATTTCATTGCTCCTAGAACAATTCGTAATGCTTTAATTTGAACAGAGTCAATTTTCTTTAGACCAATCTTACTACATGGTTCTAGTAAAAACATTCCATAATCCAATAAACTTCTTATTAATGCATTATACATAAGTTTTAATGTAGATGGGTGTGCACCCCACCAAACCCCAGAAACACATCTCATTAAATTGATATTACGTTCACACTTTGCTGCTATATACTCACAATGATCTAGTCCTTGGAGTTTATTATCTAGTATTATACCTAAGAATTTTGTTTTCGATTTAACAGGAATTGAACTATTTTTGTAAGTAATATTTATAGGGGGTGGAAATTTTGTGCGAGAAAATAAAACTATGGAACTTTTAGAAACAGAAATATCAAGACCATTGTTATTAAGCCAAGTCTGTAGGGATAGAATAGACATGGAAAGATTATCACAAGCCATCTGTATAGATTTGTCAGTTGAGTATAAAAGGAGGTCATCAGCATACTGAAGAACATTTACATTGCTAGTTGCTACAGTTTCTATATCATATGAGTATATGTTGTAAAGGATTGGACTTAAAACAGAACCTTGTGGAAGACCTTTATATTGTTGTCTTTTTAAATTATTAGGGTCATTTGCTAAATTAATAGTTCTATTGTATACAATATTCATAATAACATTAATTAAATAAAATGGTATGTTTAATTTCACTAGCTTATTTTTCAGAATTGATAGAATTACATTATCATATGCTGAGGATATATCTAAAAAAGCTGCTAAAACAGATTTGTTATGAGTGAAAGCTAATCTAATATCAGTTATAAGTAAGCTAATATTATCTATGGTGCTCTTTCCTCTCCTAAAACCATACTGACTTTGACTTAATAAATTTCTGCTTTCAATAAACCATTCTAAGCGAAGTTTGACAAGGTGCTCTAGAATTTTCAACATAACTGATGAAAGCACAATGGGTCTGTATGAAAAAGGGTCAGAAGGGTTTTTATCAGGTTTAAGGATAGGGATAACAGAATGTGACTTCCATGTCTGAGGTATATTACCTGTAGAAACAAGGGAGTTCATAACCTTTAATAAGTATGATAGAGATTTATCAGTCATGTTATTTAAAAATGAGTAGTTAATATTATCCCATCCAGGAGTAGAGTCTTTAACATTTTGAAGGATACCTTTAAGCTCAAATAACGTAAAAGGGGAAAAATTGTCTGGAGAAGAAGTAGAAGGAAGAGGAAGGATACATTCTGGTACTGTAGGTGGAGCAAGATGATCTATCAGCTGATTTATTAACAATGGACACATTTCATTATTATTAGAAACCTTATATGCAGATCTAAATTTTCTTATGTTTAACCATACACTTGAAGGTTTTGTTTGGGGTGATAAGGAAGAGCAGAATTTCTTCCAACCTTCAGCTTTTTTCTTTTTTAATAATCGACGAGTAGTTTTTATAATATTAGTGAGAATATTAAAATTTTCTGTAGTTGTATACTGACAATAAAATTTTTCAGCAGCTTTCCTTTCCTTAATAGCGTCTGAGCACTCTTTATCCCACCAAGGTGGTGTATTTATTTTCTTAGTTAATTGTTTTTTAATGGGAAAAGTGTTTTCAGCTGATTTTATAATTAATTGAGTAAAGGCTTCTGCACAAGAAGAGTCATTATATGAGGAAATGTTAGGCAAAACATTAACACCAACTTCCATCAAATTATTAAACTTGTGCCAATCCGGGTTATGCAAATTATATTTGAAATATGATGTAAATTTAGGTGAAGTTTTATGATATGCAGAAGGGAAATTTATTATTATGGGGAAGTGATCACTTCCAAACGTAAATGGGAGTGTGTACCATGTCAAAGAAGGTGCTAAATTGGGACTGCAAATGGACAGGTCTATAGCGCTTTTGCCTTCGGAGGGTTTTGTACGACGAGTGGGAGAACCATTGTTTAAAATACATAAATTTAATTCTTCAATGACTTTCAAAAGCTCTTCACCATAATAATTACTGGAGGAACAACCCCAGGCTTGATGATGAGAATTAAAATCACCTAACACAATAAAGGGTTTAGGTAGTATGGCTAATAGGTTATTAAGTTCTGTCAAAATATTCAAATTTGGATGTGGAATATAAAGTGACACGAAACAAATATTATTTACATTAACAGCTAATATAGACATATTTACAGTATGTACAGGAAGATTAACAATGGAAAAATTATATCCTTTTTTGATCATGATGGCTACACCTCCATAACCATCAGATCTATCTTCTCGGATACTAGTGTATCCAGAGAATTTAAAAGTACAACTTGGTCTTAACCAAGTTTCTGAAAGAGCCACTAAAAATGGCTCATATTTATTTAATAAGTGAATTAATTCACTTTTCTTGTTGGTGATGCTCTGCGAGTTCCATTGAAGAATTTTGGCTTGACTGTCCATGATCACCATTAAATTTAGAATAATTAATTAAACTTTCTGTCATTAAAGCAGCGTTGGACGGTGTTATTACTTCGGACTGAGATAAAAATTTAATAAAAGATATAATCATGCCTATTGAGGCTGATTCTTGATTATTGTTATTATTTTTTGTCAACAAAGTACCATTTTCTCTAGAATTAGTGGAATTATATTCATTAATAACTGAATTTTGGAAATCATAGTCATAACTCTTACTGACTTTTGTATGGGGTTTAGGTTTCTGAAATATTGTTTTTTTGTATGACCTATGGGATTGTTCTTGCGAATCTAAGTTTTTTTTCAAAAGTGGATGAAGAGCGGTTTTAATAGGTGTTGAGATGGCATCAGCATATGATTTGGAGACCGGGGGATAATTTTTTGATGCCTCGGCATAAGAGACACAGTTTTGAGCCATAAACATTTTAATGTTTTTTTGTCTTAAATGTTCTGGGCATGATTTGCTAGTGGCAAAGTGAGATCCCTTACATAAACAACAATTAACATTGAAATCAGCCTCGCTAGTACAAGAGTCTCCACAATGATCCTTTCCACATTTAAAGCATCTTGGGTTGGATCTGCAAGTTATTTTAGTATGACCGTACCTACAGCATTTATAGCATTGTATAGTAGGGTAAATGTATAAATCTACTGGGAGAGCATTATAACAAACGTAGACACGTTTCGGTAAAGTCTGTCCATCAAAAGTTACGACAACTGTCTCTGTTGGTTTCCAGGTAGTGTTATCATTAATAGTTATTTTACGGTTTATTCTTCTAACCTTTATTATTTTTCCACAACCAATGGGAACCTTAACATTATTAGCAATTTCCTCAGGTGACCAGTCTGAGGGAACACCTCTAATTACGCCTACTCGTGAAACGTTAAATGATGGGATAAAAGCTTTGAAGTTTTTATTTGAGAGATTAGGGTCATTAATAAAGTGGTTTGCGTCATTGTGGTCCGAAAATGATAGAGATAATCGGTTGCGTCCAATTTTCTTGAGGCTACCATCAATTATATTTTTAAAAGTATTATTTTTAAGGAATCGCCCAAACGAGACTGGATGTAGAGTAACATTATCAGTCGGAGATGTAATAACTCTTTGGACATGAATAACGTAAGGTCCAAGGTCTGTAGATTCATACTGTGTGCGGTAGTTAATATAATCTTTAGGTTTTTGGTGTTCCTTACTATTTGTTAGGGGGTTTGACAAATCTTTCATTGTAACATTATCATTTACATTATTATCACCAGTAATAAATGAGGCGCCCGAAGCATTATTTATATCTGAGATTTCAGAAACAGAGTGAGAACACTGACAGTCAGTAGATTTCAATTCATTGTTGCGCTTTTTGCGCCGTTTATTGCAGTGTTTGCATATTTTATTAGATGTATGAGATCTTTTCCTATTAGTTGTTTGAGTTGAAGAAAGCGAAGTATCTGTATCGACACTACTCTCATCTATAGTAACATAGTGCGCTACCTGGAGAGGTCCACCTCCAGGATCGTCAGGGGGTTTGTTCATTTTAAAAAGTGAAAAGGAGACTTACCTACTTTAAACTGATAGTAAAACTAATGATATTTACATAAAATTAAATATTTACACAAATAAAACTAATATCGATCCTCTGTTTCGCTAAATAATAATATAAAAAGTCGCAGAACCAAAAATGACGTCCGCCAAATTTTATGTTTCCCGCGCTTTCAGCTCTATAATTTTTTTTTTTTTTTTTTTCTTTTTGGCATGGGCGTTAAGCAACTGCCATGATCAAGTAAAACGAGGAAACATATTTTAGACAATAAACTAGGATTTGGAATTTGGATTGACAGGAAAATAGAGGATCAGAAAGTAATCAAAATAACATAGATACTAAAATTATAAATTATTTACAACAATAATATTTAAATAAATATATACAGAGATAATACTTAGTTATTTGTATAATATTTACAAGTGGGAGCTCTATAATTATTTATAGAGAGCATCTAAGGTAGGTAAATCTCGAAATCGTGTTTGCATCTCTATGTAGTCTGTGGTCGTAAGTCAAAGTCATAAGCAAGGAAATTACATTTCTACTCAAGGAAGTTATATTCTATCTGGAAGGTCCACATGTACTTCAAAATCGTTCCGAAGAGTACCACGACATGAGTGGAGTGTGTCTCTTTCTACTAGGGTGTCCATACATATTTGTGCAACAGGACAATTTCATACTAAAAAAGCGGAATAGAACTGATATAGACAGCTACGATAAATCCTAGATAGCACCCACGGCTATCAGCTTTTGAAAGTCGTGTAGGTTAACAATGTCTGTTATCGCTCTTATTGACGAAGGAAAATGCACATTCATAATATGTTGTTTTGACTAACACCCATAATTTGCTAACTTTAGGGTTTGATCAATTCGTGTGATTTGTCTAATGATATCGTATTATTACGACAGGCTGTAGTGAGGTGGAGGGGGCCGGATTGCAACTATAAATGCTAGCATATTAGTAACGTGCCGGGCCGCAACACATTGACTAGTTTTATGTACAGTTAACTGCCGAACTGCACGTTGAGGCTAGTTATTTGTGGCCTTTAATCGTTCATCACCTATAATTTCTGATTTTGTAAATGCATACTTAAAACACGGAGAAAATTGTGTGCGCTCAATTCCGCTCTGCAAATCTGCCGCACTTTGCCCCGGCATAGTGTACGAGAGTTTATATAAAATGTATCAAAGTGATCTAAGCGAATTTTTGCGAAGCACCCTGACCAGCTGCAGCCCATATTAATGTGTTAGAGCGTAAAATAGGATTATTAAAAATAATAAAAGTTGGAATAATTTTACTTGATATGTAACTGAAATAAATAGCTAGATTTGTTTTCGTACTGAGCTGTTTCGCGGGTAATAAGTGTGGTAAAAAAATCTTTGCATGTGTGATCTTTCTACCGAATTGAGTATTATACATACAGATAAAAGATCAAAATACTCTTCTAGAAAATGTATGCATTAATTACGGACAGATGACAATTACATTACATTGCTTTAAAATTTGTTCGAGTGAAGCAGTCCAGCGATACTGAAGAATCAATAAAACCTAGAGGATACGGTGAGAGATATTGCAAAGTCTTAATGCCAGTCTACTGACAGGGTCCTGGATAAAACACTTCGGTTCCGGTTCCAACGTTCAAGTTCAAAATGTCCAATTCCCAAAACATTGGGAATTGGACATTTTGGACACATTGGATTTTGGACACACAATATTACAAATATACATTCCCAAATTATACATAAACATTTTCAAAATGCCCATTTCCTAAAATGGTCCATTTTTCTCCATGTTGGTCTAGTGCTCCTTTGAAGAATAGGCCAACTGCCGTTCTGCCAGGCAGGTCGTAAAAGGCGACTTATTGGCTATAAGTGTCACTACCATCGTGACTACTTGGTAGTAGAGTTCCGCAACGTCTCGCCCGGGTATTTGCTACCATCGCAGAAGCTATTCCTGCAGCAATAATGTCAATTTTATATCATAAGATAGCAAACAAGCAGATGGGTCTCCTGATGGAAAGAGACAACCATTGCCTATAAACACCAAAGATGTTAATGGTGCGTTGCTATGTACTGACGAGGTCTAAGGCCACATGCATAAGTTTACCGGCTATCTTACAATCCAAACCGGATCACGACGATTACAAGCATTGACTCTGTTGCAGCGCAAATAGGTAAGGTAGTGGTGCCAAATACCAGTGCGAGAGGTTGCGGAACCACCTAGTAGTCACGATGGTAGTGAAATTATTTCTTGTCAAGAGTTAAGTAAACTTTTTGACAAGCAGTTACGCTGTTGCGGCAGGAATAAATAAGGCGGTGGTACCAGACCCGGGCGAAATAATGCAGAAATCTACCATCTAGTTGTCATTGTCGTGCTCCTGTTTGGAGGATAAGGTAGCTGGCAGACTTGTGCATGTGGCATTGCAAACCCGCCACACGGATGGCAACGCACCATTTATATCTTTGATGTCTAAACGCGATGGTTTCTCTTTCCATCAGGAGAGCCGTCAACTTGTTTGCTATCTTATAATATAAAAAACAAATATTCATTTTAAACACTAATCATCTAGACTAATAACAAGTAGTTTTTTCGTTTCAAATCTGTAAATTATATTGAAATAGGCTGATAAAAACCGTCCATACTAAAGGAGAGTGTTCAGTAGTCGATTTTAATACCAAATATGTAAAACAATTAGGTACTTAAATATTGAGCTAATTATCCTATAACATGTTTATACTCATACGGACGCCCACGCATAGATATCATTTTTATTCAAATTATCCTTTATAGGCACTATTGAAGTTCATTATTTACAAACAGTGATTTGCTGAACTCGTGACTAGACTCATTAGCTATTAGTCACCGCGCGGATGATAACGGAGCTTTCACTCGCTGTCACAGGATTCGTGAGATTCGAAGAAATAAAAGTGACCGTATTTTCTGAATATTACTCTACTAATTTTGTTGTGGTTGACAACTACATAATAGTCAAGCAATATTTTGATAACGTCATTTTCCTCTCTATAATACACCCGAGCAAATTTTCCATTATACAAGGAGTAAATTTTCCTTAAAGTAATCCTATAAAACTGGTATTTTTCATTTTGTGTTTTTTTATCTTGCGCGCTAATATACACCCCAGTACACCCGAGTAAATGTCCTTGAAGTAATCCTAAAAAAACAGTATTTTTCATTTTGTTTTTTTTTATCTTGCGGGCCTGTTGTCATCTAAAGAAAGCAATATTTTATTTATTTACTTATTTTAGTTTACTTTCTTTCGTATTAAAACAGGGCGGTTACAAACTAACATCATAATTTTCGACCAGGGTGGGTTTGCGATCACCTATTTTAGTAAGTGAATTAAACAAAGTTCTATCAAGAAAACGTGTGGTCTTAAACTGATGAGATATGCTTCTACAACATCAAATTCTAAATTATACAGTCATGAAAGCATCATTGAGATCATAATAGGCAAAATATTTTATAGCTTTATGTGTCCGAATGCAACCACATAGCCGCTTTCGAGCGTATTAGATATTTATATACTTCAGTTTGCGATCACTGGATTTAAAAAGAAATATAAGCTAAAAAATGATGTCACTACAACTTTCCAACAAACAATGTTCTATAATTGAAATAATAACGCTTCTTGTTTGAGTGTAACATTAGTATAAGGTAACAAAATGTAACTTTGTTCGCCACCCGGTGTGGTATTTTTATTGCAATACGCGACACATAAACACACCATTAAGTCATCACCCGAACTCGGACACTATTTTCTAGATTTGGGTTTAGCAGATAGGTTTAAATTTATGATTTTCTTTATACATAATTATTCATTGAAGATTAAATACTTACTGTTCATTGTTTTCTCATGAAAAAATGCTATTATCTTTAATTAAGATTCCTAGGCTCTCAAGTGTGCGACACTACTAGAGGCGGTCGCGTTCCCGACGCAATGACCCTATATTACGTTTGTATGTTTAATAAAAAAATATCTTAAATAAGATTAAATGATTAAGCTTACAACAGGGAATATAGATGGAATAGCATCCGGTTTCAGTGTTGATCTTATCTTATGGATTATTAAATCCTCGGATTAAAAATGACGGCTGAAAATTAAACTGTAATATGGGTTTTTTTTTCTTAAATGGAACAACTTCAATCCACCGTTGTCAAAGAATCTCATTTCTTGGGAACCTGCAAGAAAATAATGAACAAGAGGTTACTACTATGAACAGGAGGTTACAAGAGGTACTACTAGTTAACAGTTACTACCAAAAAGTATGTAGGTAATGTATTTAGTTACTACAACACAATGATTTTAGTATTAAATAACAAAATTACGTAAAGTAGGTTCTTATTTGATTATGATGACATTCCTTAGGGACGTATTATGAAATGTTAGATTGAATTGTAATTTCTTTGTATTCACATGTCCGAATTTTTGTGTTATTATTGCTACCCTACTTAAGAAACTTGTAAATACAATAAAAAACTTACTTAAAAATGAAATTCCGAAACCAACATACGCTTCACTATTACATTTTACAACAGGAAAAACTTATAGCAGTAAGCAAAAGAGGACTTTATGCTTTAACACACTTTAACTTAAAGTATCAGCTATATTTTTAAATAAAGCGCGCCAAAGCGTACGGCCACCTGAGTGTGTCCGTGCATAGTTTACAAATTACTACTAATTCTAATGATTTGAGAAAACAGTTTTTACATTGCATAAATAATTAGGTAATAATTAAGATAAACACATTTAAGAACTCAATATGTTAATTACAATACATTTTATGCTAATGTATCTATAAACGTGTATGAATAAAAGGGATTTAACGGTTACCGGATATATAAAAAATCTACCATCCGAAAGTTTTATTTACACTGGCAATTGCAAGAAAGGGATAACATCCACTCATGTCGTTGTCTCGCTCAGAACGTTTTTCCCCTCTGTTAAGTAAGAAGCAAATGTCAACTTTATTGCTAACAAAATAAAGTACATTTTTATTTTTCAAATATTGCTTCGTAGTAATTCCAGATATCATATATAAGTTCCTTGTTTCTACTAAATAAAGCGCCAATCGCCATATATAAGTGCGGCCATGCGTAATTTGCAAATTACTACTAAGTAATTCTACTAATTTGAGAAACAGCTTTGCATTGCATAAGTAATTACGTAATAATTAAAATAAGCCCATTTTAGAACTCATTATGTTAATTACAATACATTTTATGCTAATGTATTCATCGACATGTATGAATAAAAGGGATTTAACGATTACCGAATATATAAAAATCTACCATCAGATAGTTTTATTTACACTGGCAATTGCAAGAAAGGGACAACATCCACTCTTGTCGTTGTCTTGCTCAGAACGTTTTTCCCCTCTGTTAAGTACGAAACAAATGTCAACTTTATGACTAACAAAATAAAGTACGTTTTTATTTTTTACATATTGCTTTGTAAATTCCAGTTAACGTATAAGATCCTTGGTCATAAGTTGTTGTCCTTTGTCAACTTGTGAGTTGACGAGTTGACTGTGACCAAGGAAGTTATATTCTACCCGGAATGCTTACACGCGCTTCAAAATCGTTCCGAAGAGTACCACGACATGAGTGGAGTGTATCTCTTTCTACTAAATAAAGCGCCAATCGCCATATATAAGTGCGGCCATGCGTAGTTTGCAAATTACTACTAAGTAATTCTACTAATTTGAGAAACAGTTTTTGCATTGCATAAGTAATTACGTAATAATTAAAATAAGCACATTTTAGAACTCACTGTGTTAATTACAATACATTTTATGCTAATTTATTTATCAACGTGTATGAATAAAAAGTATTTAATGATTACTGAATATGTAAAAATCTACCATCTAGATAGTTTTATTTATACTGGCAATTGCATGAAAGGGACAACATCCACTCATGTCGTTGTCTTGCTCAGAACGTTTTTCCCCTCTGTTAAGTAAGAAACAAATGTCAACTTTATAAGTAACGAAATAAAGTACATTTTTATTTTTCAAATATTGCTTTGTAAAAATTCCAGTTACAGTATATAAGTTCCTTGACTGTGACTTGTCAATTGTCATTTGTCAAATGTCAGTTGTCGAATGTCGAGTGTCGACGCATCGATTCTCTCTTCACTCCAATTCGTTTGCACTTTTTATTAGTTTATTTTTAAAAATAATCTAAGCATGGATGACTTTGGTGATAATTTTGTACAACCTGAAGTAGATCCAGCTGCAGAATTCTTAGCACGCGAACAGAATCAATTAGCAGGATTGGAAGATGATTTAGAAACTGCTGCTCCGCCCCCCGTTGTACCTGCATCAAACGGCCTTGATGATTTTGTTGGTAAGCAATGAAAGATATACCTTCATTTATATGTGGAAAAAGCTCTTGTTTTAATGTATATTTACTAGATTAAAAGACAACATTCAAAGAGGAAAAAATTAGGTAGACTCGCTCCTTAATTAAATTTTAACAAATTGACTATCCTCTTGATTGTAAGATATGCCTGCATGCCTACGCAGACCAATCAGATCAGATAGTGTGATGCATACTATGATTTAAGTAGAAAGTTTTAAACTGGTACTGTTCCAAAAATCGTGGGTTATTGGGATTTTTTCCTTAAAGGTACCAGAATTTTCGTTTTTTTTCAATATTTAACTTTTTCATGTTTAATATTTCGACTAACAAAACATTACAATAAAATTAGTTTGTTTGTTGAAATATCTTCTCAATTTGCAAAAAACCTAAATATATATTCAATACTTAAATATACTTTAAAGTGACTTGATTTTGTTTGTGAGGGATATAGTACTAGACTAGACAAGTGATTCAACTAAACTATTTAAAGACATGGGTATAGGGATGGGAAATAGAGAACAACCTTGTTCACTTTTTTAAAATAAGATACTTTTAACAGTAAAACTATGCCTATTTTCACCTCCTTGGTCTAGTAAGTCACCTGTTATATTGAGATCTGGAGCTAGGCTAAGTTTTATTGTTTTGTATCTAGAAAAAACCCCATTATGGCGCGGAGTCTGGTGGTGATGTTAGTACCTTCAAAAAAGCATGTAAATCTGATGATCCTATTTCAAATAACAAGCAGCAAAGCAGTTATAGTAAATAATTAACAATATGTTTTTAATTTAATTAACAATATTATCTAGTACACATTCACATTTATTATAAATTATATATTTAAAATAAATTATTGTTTGGTTTTAGTCAATAATTTCAATTGTATCTTATTTTTTGTAACAAAATTAAATTCTGTTTGTTTTATTTTGTTTAATTTTTTGTTTTGTGTTTCCTTTTTTCATTAAGAAATTCCCAGTTCAGCAGCTTTTGATGCAAATTATCTGTTAGATGAAGAACCTGCACCAGCTGTCACATCTACCTCTGTGTTCAGACAAGAGAGGGAAGAACCAGAGAAGATCAGAATATGGAGAGAGGAACAGAAGAAGCGACTTGAGGAAAAAGGTAATTATTTCCTAAAAAGCTTTTTCATAAACACTGGCCAATAGCACCAACATTATCTTAGCTTAGGAGTATCCTAACTGGTTTGTTGTTATTTCTTGTCTTTAATGAAAAGAATGAGCTAAGACAGGATCAGTGCAGTTAGCTATTAAAATCTTTTAAATTATAATGCATCTTAGTCACAGCAATATATTGTGTTAAAAACAAAATACAAGAATACACTATTTGATTTCATGTCCAGCTTACTGTGTTCAGCATTTAATACAATAAGCAATCGCTTTCTTGTTACTTCCTTTAATATTTTACTTGAATGCTTTCTTGTTACTTACTTTATTAACATTTCTTGAATGTGTATTGTAAAAAGATAGTGACATGACTGTTTTTTTAGCCAAGTTATTAGAATTTTTAAGAATAATTATGGATTTACAAAAAGTGTTTATTTTCCCTTAAATTAATAAATTAATTTTAAAAGAAAGATGGACAAGTAAGCTATGTGAAACTTTTCATTTTATCACCAAGGTTTTTTCATTAGTTGACTTCTTCAGAGCAGTACATTGAGAAACATGATTACAAATTATTACATTTAAGATTACAAAATTCTTACACACATAGTCAAGTATGCAAGTTATACATTTTATATTCTAAATAATGTTTTCCCCTAAAATTAATTTGATTGACATACTAATTTTTAATTTGTATTGTCTACAAATGAATCGTTTATTTGAGAAACCCCATAAGTCCAAAATACTAAATTTTTCAGGAGAAGCAAAAAACATTTTTCCAGGTTAAGTTAGCATTAACATCGTGAACCAATGATAAATAATAATAATGTTAGCATCTCTAAAAAAGATTCCAGCATAAAAAATTTTAATTGTTAATTACTACAATTAACAATAATGATTTAAAGTAGGTGGACTTATGGGGTTTCTCAAACAAACGAAGAAAATAGTTAAAAAATCATTAATTTATCAATTTTTCTTCCTCAATAATTTATTAAATTTATAAAATAAACTACAAAATATGGAGTAGAACTACAATTAACGGAAATTATAACAAATAATCATTTATTTTTAAATTAAAGTCAGTGAAATCACAGTAAAGAATAAAACAATAATTTAATTAAATTTTATCAAACTAATAACAGCAAAAATTATTAAAATTTAATTTTACTTTTTTACTGACAGCCAGTGGTCACGGGTGATTTTTTTTTTCAAAAAGGCGTCAATTTTAATTTAAAAACATTTTTTTCACTCAGAAGAAGTTTTTTTTTGTAAAAAAAAAAGAAACTTATTTTTTTGAACACGGATTTGATAATTTTTGGTACTGGTAAACGTGAGAGGATATTCAAAGAACCGAAAAATGCAATAAACCCAATTTCGGAAAAAATGTGACTTATGGGGTTTCTCAAATAAACGATTCAAATTTTATATCATGCTATGCTATTATAGCCCCCAGACTAATTATGCATTTCCATTGGTAAGGCAGATTGAAATGCCAGATGCATAAGTATAACAACTAATTTATGAATCAAAATTAAACATGATAGTAACAAACATTGATGCCTTTGTGAAAGTAATATGTAAGGTGGTGGTACCATACCTGGACAAGGCATTGCAGATACCCTTTAATATTTTGAAGGTTAAAAGGTGACACATGAAATATTATATTCCTGCATTAAGTATATCACACTATCAGTACCATGGTTATATTATTTGGTTTGATAATATTGCTATTATAGTCTATATACATATAATAAAATCGTAGGAAATTCAAAACTGTACATTGAATATTTTTTTAAAAGAATACTTGGGGCGTGAATATCGAAGCCAAAAATATAGTTTTTAGAATTTTTGTCTGTTTATCTGTTTGTCTGTATGTATGTCCGGGGTAAACTCAAAAAGTACTGCATGGATTTACTTCAAATTTTGTATGAATATTACTAATAGGTCAACATATAGGCTACATATTATCACACTAGTAGTAGGTAGTGCAGAGTAAATGAACTCCGCGCGGACGTAGTCGCTGGCAACAGCTAGTTATAGATATAGATGGTAGTTATTGAATCTGTTGATAAAACTAAGAACTGTAACTGAGTGCTACACTTATGTTATTCAATAATGAGTATTGCAACATTTAAACAAATATTTCTTACTTCTGATGGCCCTATTGGTCGAGTGGTTAGCGAACCTAACTACGATTCGAGGGGGTTCAGGTTCGATTTCCGACATGGACAAACACTTGTGTGATGATCATAGATGTTTGTATTTCTGGGTTTATGTGTTTATTACGTATGTTACAGTATTTATATATGTATTTCTATGTATTAGTATTGTTACGAATAATCTAGAAACATGTAGAGTTGGAACGCTGGAGATCTAGAAATAAAAGAAAGAGATAGCTACTCCTATTGACAAATAGTTGACCTAAGCTATACTATAATGAACTTTGTGGTATAGGGCATAAGGTTGAAAGTAGCGTCTACTAGGATTTATGACTCATAACTTGTATACAATAAGAAGTAATAAGAAGTGATTCATTGTTTCCCGATACATTTAGATTTTTCTGGATCCAGGTAGAACTTTACCCTGGGTATAAATAGAGATGTGTTGACAAATGCGGGGCAGTTTTTATCAAGCGATCGAGAGCGATACTTGAAGTGACCCATGCGAAGCGAGAGGTGTTTTTTTGTGTAGTCGGTTAAGTTTGGCGTTAGTACGGTGAGTGACTAGTGTTATTCAGAGTATTTAAGTATTACCTTGTGTTGTGTTGTGTTTATTTGTATTGTAAATACACGGATTTAATATAAGTGGTGTTTTCTTACAATTACGAACCCGAAGTACGTAACAGTATCATTGACTAGCACCCATAAAATAAACAAATAATTTGCTTACTTTGGGGTTAGGTCAATTCGTGTAAATTGACTGGCGATATTTATAGTTATTTCTTATTTTAATTTCACAGATGCAGAAGAAGAATTAAAGAAACAGGAGATGTTAAAAATAGCAAAAAAAGAGTTAGAAGATTGGTACAAGACACATGAAGAACAAATTGCAAAAACAAAAGCTGCAAATAGGTAACAGTATTGAACCTAACACATATAATAGGTGTATTTATATATGTATAAACAATAATTTAAAACCCATAGCTTTTTTGTGAATAAGAAGGTGAAACCCACAAATGTATAAGTTGTGAATCAGAAGGTGTAAATAGTACAGCAGAAGTAAGGAAAAGTCAGTCATTTTCGAAACTCAAATCATTACATAGTATAAAACAAAGTTGCTTTCTCAGTCTGTCCCTATGTCCTTATGTCCCTATGTATGCTTAAATCTATAAAACTACACAACGGATTTTGATGCGGTTTTTTTAATAGATAGATTGATTCTTGAGGAAGGTTTTAGTGTATAAACCTTTCCGATATTCCCACGGGAACAAAAGCTGCGCGGGTGAAACCGTGGGCAGGTCGCTAGTTGAAAGAATAAGATTGTTTATCCTGTAATTTTTTCATCTTTCATAACATAGGGCCCAGATAGTCCTGTGTGGCGATGTGTGTGTGAAGATATGGCTCTGTTCACATCAGTTTGAATGAATCCTTAACCTGCTTTTCCATTAGTGAGCTAAGAAGAAAATTAAAATAACAATGACCCATTTCCACCAATATTTGCAATAATTTGCAATAATACACTATAGTGCACATAGCAAAGATGGCATGATATTGTATTTAGACTATAGGTCTACATATTATAGTGAAAATACAGTGCTTTTAGTCATTAGATCTTACACAGGTAAAATAGACAAGCTATTCTTTGTACAGGCTTACTTTCAAAGGTCTGACCAAATTTTGAAATTAGAAACTAAATATTGAATTGAAAATGTGTTTTAATTAGTATTGTAAAATTATTACAAGATATAAAAATATTTAAAAATATGTATGAATTGCATGCGTTGAGTCTTGTGAATGAACTCTGTAAAGCTGGCAGTGTGTCATTTTACATTTAACTATAATTACAATAGTAACTATTGTGTAATCTGTGGCTATAATTACATTTTTCCCCGATTTCTCTCATGTCAGATACGCTCCGAACAAAACCTTTTGTAAAAACCGGTAAAAAACCTTTATTAACCGGTATTTCCTAAACCGGTTCCAAGCCCTGCCCTACAGATTTGTTCTGCTTCCACCACATTCATATTTTTCTTCATACATATACATATGTTGACCAAGGAATATATATAAATAATTTTATTAGAAACATCTTTAGAATGTTAAAGATGTTTTTAATAAAAAAATTTTACGGGAAATATATTTTTTAATTTTAGATTAATTCACCACAATCTTGCATTTATTTGAAAATCGGACTTGCCAAAAGAAAATTTATAATACTCAATGTTTTAAATACATATTTTACAGATGAAATTGATCACTTATGTTAGTTTTTGGAATATTTTTATTGCAAAACTACAAGAAAAATAATAAATTTATTAACTTGTAGTATTTTCTTACTCATAATT
Organism: Apodemia mormo; assembly: GCA_036924255.1. NCBI lineage: Eukaryota > Metazoa > Arthropoda > Insecta > Lepidoptera > Riodinidae > Apodemia > Apodemia mormo. The sequence goes on from JAUPFN010000006.1 coordinate 43,240,705, forward strand.
ATTTTATTATTCATCATATTTTTATGTCATTGTTATTTTAAGTATTATTCCACTTTTAAATAGCTTGGGATTATTTATAATGTAAAATTTTTGAACTTTATAAAAAATATACTCAAAACTTGTAGTCAACACTTGTTGAAACTCTTTTATGTAATTTCAACATATACCTGTTCGAGATAATTGTAAAATAGAATGAGTGTATGTTTGAATTCACAATAACGATTAAATATACTAATTTCCCAGCCTAAGGCTCGGAACTAGGAGCTGTTTCCTTTATGTGTAGTTACGTATTTCCTAGCATGTGTATTCTATCTTTAATTGAATATTTTCTTTTTATGCTGACAGAGAATCCGCTAAGTGAGTATTATATTTAGTAATGGGTTTAAGGTTTACTAACACTTGTGGTTTTTGTAAATGTTTATTTTATAAAGGAACAACATTTTGATAAAAACCTACTCTAAGTACTAATTCTTATAATCATAGTGAAAAACGAGGGCTATGTTTATATATGTTGCAATCAAATCTTTTAACCAGTCAAAAGTACTTTTGACTGAAAATTATTAGTCAATAGTAGTTTTGACTGGAAATTAATGTTCAAGAGTGTTTTTGACTGTCATCATGAGTCAATACTACTTCAAGAGCATCAGTCAAACTATTGTTAATGGTTTGAATGTAAAAATGAAAACAGTTGTTTACTTAGCAATCGTTTATTACGACATAATAAAATTAATACAAAGAAAACAACGGAGTCAAAATATTTGCCTAATCTTAATTGAATTATTATATTATTTGCTCAAGTTTAAATAAAAATTAAAAAGCGAAATATTATTTAGTGCTGTAGGCACAATCAGGACTTGCAAAATTATGCGTGATATGTTTGTCTTAGTATATATACATTAGTTCAAATCATAGGTATCAAAATTAATACAAAGAATATGATTGACCTCACAATCAAAGTACATAAAAATAGATAATGGTTACTAGTGATGTGCCGGATATCCGTATCCGCAAATATCCGAGTCAAGAAAAAGATCCGTATCAGTTTCTTTATCCGTTACTCTTTAGGCGGATCTTGAACGGATATTTTATATTATTAGATTACATCACATGTGCAATATTATGAACAAAGAGTGAAATTCTATTAAATTCCAATAAAAAATATTTTTTATTTCTTAAGAGTACATTTGAAAAATCAAATAAATTTAACATTATTTGAATTAAGTTACTAATTGTTCCTTAAGTAGTATATAGGAAGGTCTTTCAAATGTTATCAATCACAAATCTATGTGATTTGTTCTTATTTTATATCATTAGATAGCAAACAAGCAGATGGCTTTCTTAATAGAAAGAAAAACCATTGCCTATAGCCACCAAATATAGTAATGGTGTGGGGGGATGGTAATGCCACATGCATAAGTCTACCGGCTAACTTACCCTCCAAACCGGAACACGACAATGACAAGCATTGACGCTAATGCGGAAGGAATATATAATGTGGTGGTGCCACAGGTGGCTTGGTTACACCACAATCGATCGCTTGCCTGGCAAAACGGCAGTCGGTCTATTCTTCAGAAGAGCTTAGACTAAGACGAGGTATTTATAAAAATATCAAAATATTTATTATAGAAAGTTATCACATTTAATTATATTAGCTCTAAATATTCGTAGTATTTAAATGCCTGACTGTACCAAAATAATTGTAAGAAACTTAAGATCCGTATCCGCGTATTCGCGGATCTTAACAGCAGTGATCCGTATCCGTATCCGCGGATCAAACTTTTCAACGTTCCAGCAAATCTGTAATTGTTACTTAATTATTAAAAAAATTTTATGTCACATATTTCATTGAGTTAACGTTTTAGTATACCTTACTGCAACGGTGTTTCCTATAAACTTTGCAATGTTCATTGCAAATTTTTCCCTCCCGTTAAATAACTGTCTTTTATATCTTTTAAAGTTAAAATTATCTGTAAAAATTATTCTTTCTTTTCTGGGTCACTCATTTTTTTATAATATTGAGTACTTATAACACAATAACACGTACGAAAGTTTATAAATATTTTTTTTTGCTATTTTAGTTGACTACTTTTATTTTTAAGAGTTTTGGCTGATAGATATCGGTCAAAACTACTTCTTAATGATTCAGACGATCAAAAGTACTTTTGCCCAGCTCCTTTGGGCAAAACAAGTTTTGACTGCAATTTCAGTCAAAACTACTTTTGACTAACCTGTCCAGTCAGAACTACTTTTGACTGTTCTTTTCAGTCGAAAGTACTTTTGACCAGTTAAGATTTTTGACTGCAACATAACATACACATTATTTAGGAATTTATATCATTATTTTGGAATTGGTGTGGTTGTATTATTGGTTTGGGTATTTTAGCAATTAATACAATGCTTTTATATTATTTAATTTGTCTTAAATGTATTTGATCTGTCTTACAGATACATATATAGCAAATATGTATTTATACTTAAATTTTCTTTGGACTCATTGAAAAATATTTTGTGCTGAATTTAACAACACAAGTTCTACTGGATTTACATCAATAGGATTTTTTGTCTAACAGTGTCCTTAGGTAAAGTTAAAATCATCTGATTTTGAGCAAATAACACACATATTTCATCCACTGACAGCAATGATATTATAATTAGGAAGATTTATGTGGACTTGGCTTTGTATGGAAAATAAGTCTTCAAGTCCACGGCAATCAGTGAATGCATGCTTTGTATAGGCACTTCTTAGGGATGTAGAATCCTTATAATCTAAAAAACTAATTACAAAAAATAGAAAAGTAAATAATTTACTTTAAAAATACTTTATAAAACGCGATTTTAGAAAAAAAAAATCATAGAATATATCTTATATACAAGGGTGGATTGAAAAAAAGTACTCAGCCTAACACAGATCATTCAATTCTAAAAGTCAAATCTACCCACATTATTTAGTTCAGTTCAGAGTAGTTAATTGTGTGAAGTTTGAAACGTGTGCAATAATTTGTTGTGATTTTATAAATTTTTTAACAAAGGTATCGGACATACTTTTTGTAAATGGAGCAAATCGAGCAGCTTGCCATCATTAAGTACCTGCATAAGAAGAGGCTATTACCGAAAGTCATCCATGATGATATGGTCAATACATTAGGGGATTCTGCTCTGTCTTACTCACCCATCAAAAAATGGTAAGCGTGGCAGAGAGAGTGTGAAAGTTGAACCTCGATCTGGAAGGCCTTTGACATCCACTACTGACGAAATTATTAAAAAAGTACTTGATTTAATTATGGGAGACAGCAAATTAAAAATTAGGGAGATAGCTGAGATTATAGGCATCTCTTATGAACGAACTCAAAATATCATAGTCAACGAATTGAGTTTCCACAAAGTGTCTGCGAGTGGGTTCCGTGACTGCTTTTAGTTCAACAAAAAAGGACACGATTGACTATTTCACGCGACTGTTTGGAGTTATTTGAAGCTGATGCAGATGATTTTTTTAATCGTTTTGTTACAATGGACGAAACATAGGTTCATTACTGTACGCCAGAAACAAAACAACAATCAACAGTGGAGAAGACCTGGTTCGCCAACCCCTAAAAAGGCTAAGGCGCTTTTGTCGGCGAATAAGGTAATGGCTTCAGTATTCTGGGACTCGAAAGGTGTGATTATGATTGATTATCCTGAAAGGGGTCAGATTATAAACTCTGTGTCTTACTATGTCGTTTACGAGAGGAAATGAAAGAAAAACGTCCAGGAATGCTCAGAAGAAAAGTCCTGTTTCATCAACAAACAAATAACGCCCGTGTTTACACGTCTGTGCAATCAAAGGCTGAAATCCACAATTGTAGCTTTGAACTATTACATTCACCTGATCTGGCACTGTCGGACTTCTTTCTGTTCCTAACCTAAAAAAGCACTTCGGAGGTCAAAGATTTTCGACAAACGACCAAGTCAAAACAGCAGTAGAGGCATATTTTGACTCTAAGAAAGAATTTTTTTTTTCAACGGTCTAAATGCTTTGAACGGGAGACGGCAAAAGTGCATCGAACTTGATGGTGATTATGTAGAAAATAAAAATATAACTAATTTAGTATGTTTCAATTTTCTTGGTTAGGCCGAATACTTTTCATCCTCTATGCGGTGTTTAAGGATTTAAAGATATGTGACCCATTACTGGATATCATCTGGCTGATATTAATATAAAATGTATAAGAATTAATCTATATCTATACATATAATAAAATCGTAGGAAAGTCAAAACTGTGAATTGAATATTTTTTTAAAAGAATACTTGGGGCGTGATCTACAATCAATATCGAAGCCAAAAATATAGTTATTAGAATTTTTGTCTGTTTGTATGTCCGGAGTAAACTCAAAAATTACTGCATGGGTTTACTTAAAATTTTGCATGAATATTGCCAACAGGTCGGGTCAACATATAGGCTACATATTATCATGCTATCACCTACGTGGGCTGTGCGGAGTAAACGAAGTTCGCGCGGACGAAGTTGCGGGCAACAGATAAAATATAAATATGATGGTTTTCATACATGGCAATGTATGAGTTTGCGTACATTGCCATGTATGAGTTGTGTGATGAGTGACATCGACGTTTTTAAATCGTAATCATTCCGCGCCTTAAGAATGGCTGCAATGGATTCAATAGCTGTTTCTCAGCCAACTACTTTTGCTCTTACATATCATTCGGAGACAAGTTGTATATGATTGTGTTAGGCTAATAAACAATTAAAATGAAGACTACTTGATGTCCTAAACAATCAACACTTGTGCGATGGATTGCAAAGGGCATCCGCCTGTATGTCTTTAAAAAATGAGTCAATTTAATGCGCGCGCATTCTCAATCAGCCTTAATTTTTAGGCTTTTTTGTATATTTAGCATCAAAGCAATATTTTTTGGTGTCGGTTCTGGTGCCGCTCAAGACTTAATAAACATTTGCTTAATTTGCCCATGAGTTATTCCGACAACGCTTTGAGGATCGGACAGGGTTTATTTTACCGAGTATATAGTATGTGTGTGACCCTTTGGCCGCACCTGCGTGTATCGCCCCGAAGATATTAGCGTGCCAAAACCCCCTTGACGTATCGCCAACCGCGCGGTAAGGCACACGCAGTCCGAATGTTTGCGACGATAGCCGGTCACACCTACATGTATCGCGTCATTCCGCAAAGCTTTGTGACGATAGACGCAAGCGCGGCCGCAGCATTATAGTGATATGTGTGTGCGCGGGGTGTAGGAATGCGGAGAAAGCGCTGGCGCGCGGGGCGGAGGGCGCGCCGGCGGAGGGCGGGGAGTGGGCGCGCGTCGCCGAGCTCTGCGACTTCGGGCCCCGCCGCGGCCGCGACGTGGCGCGCCTGCGCTCCATCGTGCTGCAGCTCAAGCAGGCCGGCGTGCGCCCCGCCTACCCGCCGCGCACCGCCGTGTGAGTACACACACACACACATACACGTGGCGCGCCTGCGCTCCATCGTGCTGCAGCTCAAGCAGGCCGGCGTGCGCCCCGCCTACCCGCCGCGCACCGCCGTGTGAGTACACACACACACACATACACGTGGCGCGCCTGCGCTCCATCGTGCTGCAGCTCAAGCAGGCCGGCGTGCGCCCCGCCTACCCGCCGCGCACCGCCGTGTGAGTACACACACACACACATACACGTGGCGCGCCTGCGCTCCATCGTGCTGCAGCTCAAGCAGGCCGGCGTGCGCCCCGCCTACCCGCCGCGCACCGCCGTGTGAGTACACACACACACACATACACGTGGCGCGCCTGCGCTCCATCGTGCTGCAGCTCAAGCAGGCCGGCGTGCGCCCCGCCTACCCGCCGCGCACCGCCGTGTGAGTACACACACACACACATACACGTGGCGCGCCTGCGCTCCATCGTGCTGCAGCTCAAGCAGGCCGGCGTGCGCCCCGCCTACCCGCCGCGCACCGCCGTGTGAGTACACACACACACACATACACGTGGCGCGCCTGCGCTCCATCGTGCTGCAGCTCAAGCAGGCCGGCGTGCGCCCCGCCTACCCGCCGCGCACCGCCGTGTGAGTACACACACACACACATACACGTGGCGCGCCTGCGCTCCATCGTGCTGCAGCTCAAGCAGGCCGGCGTGCGCCCCGCCTACCCGCCGCGCACCGCCGTGTGAGTACACACACACATACCTACGCCTGCGCTTCATCGTATTTATTCGTAAAAATTTACCGCTGATGAATTTGATTAGATATATATGATACCTTAGTCATGATAAAAAACGCACATATTTATCTATACATATAATAAAATCGTAGGAAAGTCAAAACTGTACATTGAATATTTTTTTAAAAGAATACATTGGGGCGTGATCTACAATCGATATCGAAGCCAAAAATATAGTTTTTAGAATTTTTGTCTGTTTGTCTGTATGTATGTCCGGGGTAAACTCAAAAAGTACTGCATGGATTTACTTCAAATTTTGTATGAATATTACTAATAGGTCGGGTCAACATATAGGCTACATATTATCATGCTATCACCTACGGAGGAGGGGCAGTGCGGAGTAAACGAACTCCGCGCGGACGAAGTCGCTGGCAGCAGCTAGTAGCAAATAAAGTGGCGAATACCGAATAGTAACCGAATATTCGTAGCATCTCTAATGCACACGTAGAACGAACTCAATCGTTTAGAGAACTTGTAAGCGACCACACCTCCCCATGCACCTCAACTAGTTTACAGAATTGTTTTCTTTTAGAATTGCATGTATTTCTTTACTTCTCTATAGGGTTAGTTGCTCGTAGTACTAGCTGACCTGACAGATATTGTTTTGCCAAACAAATTACTGGTATTGAATATTTTGGTGAGGTACATAAGAGGGGAGGTTAATTGAAATAAAAAGTATCCTATCTTTTAAGTTGGACCAAACTGTAGATATCTTTAAAATTTTGTTGAAATAGGTTCTGTAGTTTCAGAATCCATCACAAACAAACAACATGACACATCTATATTATTATTATTATTATCTATATTAATATTATAAATGCGAAAGTTTGGATTGTATGTTTGGATGGATGTTTGTTACTCAATCACGCAAAAATTACTGAACGGATTTGAATGAAATTTGGCACACAGGTAGATGATGACCTGATATAGCACATAGGCTACTTTTTATCCCGGAAAAATGTAGTGATCCCGCGGGATTCACCAAAAACTTTTATAATGCAGCGGGCTGCACGCTGCAGCTAGTAATTTATATATATTAAGACTAGCAGACCCGGCAAACATTGTTTTGCCATACTAAAAATCACTTGGTACTTCAGAGGGGGAGTGGGGGAGGATTGAGATAAAAATTATCCTATCTTATAAATTGGACAAAGCAGTAGATATTTACAAAATTTCATTGAAATCAGTTCAGTAGTTTTGGAATTCTAACGAATAAACAATGTGACTTATAATTTATATATATTAATATTAAGATATACACACATATATATAAGAATAAGTAAGGCAGTGGTACCAAACTGGGTGACTTGGAATTGTACCACTTAGTAACAAAAATGATAGTGCCAGCTACAGCCAATTCAAACTACTATTCGGACAATAAAGAGTTATTTAACAATTTGTCAAAAGCAATCTAGCGGAGATACAAAAGAATGTCAATACACAATTATATATACAAACTTATGTTCACTGTTTGCTTATTTTTGTTTGGGATGTTAAGCCAAAAATACAAATTCTCCATGTTCTGGCAACTTTGACCATCAGCCTGACTGCCAGGTTAATAAAAAGGTTTTCTTTTTATAACTTGTTTACTTTTATAATTTGTTTATTAAATAATTTGTTTACTTTGAGGTTAGATCAGTAAGTGTAATTTGTCCCCTTATAAAATTAAAAAAATTAATTATAATATAGTATAAATATAGTAATTAAAATAAAAAAAATATATAGTTATTTACTTAATTATATGATTGCTACACCATATCAAAAATGAAACAAAGTTAATGTTTGTATAATTTTGTCCACAGAGCCTGAACCGGGAATATGGTAATGATAGTAATAATTATTGTTACTAGCTGAAATATACTTACAACATGTCAGCCTGTGTTATTCAAATCACATTTAACTTTAATATGATTATACTATAGAAAATATTTATTAGTACGGAGCATATTGTTTTCACAGAACATAAACAATGCTCTTGAAAATGTTATTTATTAAACTTATTTAAAGTGATTCATAATATTGGCTTTAATTTAAGAGATCCTCTTTTGTATTTGAACATAGTGTTATTTAAATAAAGATCATTCCAAAATGTGTTGTTTTTATTTTAATGTTGACTGAACCAAGTGGTCTTAGTGATATTATCTAAGGATCTGTAATAGTATTATACTTGTTAATGTGAAAGTTGATTATGCTGATGCCACACTTGCATCTGTCGTCATAAAGCTTCACACAATGACATGATACATGCAGATATGACTGGCTATTATCTGCTATTGTCACAAACATTTGGACTGCATGTGCCTTATCGTGCAGTTGGTAGTACAGCCTGTTTTACCCCGTGTTGGTCCCAGTCTCCTTTAAAGAATAGGCCAACTGCTGTTCTGCCAGACAGTTCGTAAAAGGCAACCGATGGGCTTTGCGAATCACTACCATCGTGGCTACTAGGTGGTAGGGTTCTGCATTGTCCCGCCCGGGCCTGGTCCTATTCCTGTCACAATAGGGCCAGCGCTTCTCACTGTTGTGTTCCCGTTTGGAGGGTAAAGTAGCCGGTAAACTTGTGGCATTAGACCTCACCACAAGATAGCAACACACCATTAACACCTCTGGTGTCTGTAGGCAATGTTTGACTCCTTCCATCAGGAGACCCATCTGCTTGTTTGCTATCTTATGATATAAAAAATCAAAGGAGGAGGTTATCAATTTGGCTATATATATTGTTCATTACCTCGGAAATCAGTTATTTGTGAACCAATTACAATTTTTTTCTTGTTTGGGAGGGTACACTTCCCGTGTGGTCCCATTTTAATTTGGTGAAGATCTGAAGCAAGGTTCTGAAGATACAAGGGAAATTTATCACTGCAGTTTTACTGCATTAAAAATTATTCTATAAGCAGAAATCTGAATTTAGATGCATCTAAGTGCAATGGAGCTTCTTATGCAAAGATGTCTCAACTCATAGGTAATAAATAACTAACACAAAAACTAGAAAGCGGCTTGTCTATACTATAATAAGATTAAGAGGTAAGATTTGAATGTTTATTGATTGATAAACTCAAAAACTTGTGGTTAAGTATTCAAGATTCTTGCACCAATATACAGCTACGTTTTCATTAAATAATGTACTACTAATTTTTTACTCAATTAAGAATAATGAAGTAATGTAGGTTGTGCAAATGAAGTTGTGGGTAAGAGCTAGTATACATTAACATGATTTTATAAATAAATCACATAATAGAGTCAAAAATATTGCTTTAAAATATTTTTACCTAAGGTGCCAGTGACATGCGTAGGGACAATATAGATCAGCGATTCAGTCTTTAAAGATAAATAATACAAGCATTTTCTATAACTTTAAATCTCTTGCTATATCAATGTATTTTCTTTTGTAAATTCTTTCAACTAATTGTAGTAATAAATACATTAAGCTTATAACTAAAAGAAAAGGCCAAACACCACAAGTCAAGTAGCTTCGTAGCTGCTGGCCCAATGGTTTGTTTTTGTTTAACAAAATTCTATTATATACTATTTCAGTTCTTCTGGTGACATCCATCCAATTGTACATTTTTCTTACTCTTTTATTACACTCAAAAGGACACATGAAATTGCCATTTTTTAAATCTTTCATAGCCTGCTCTATTCCTTGTACAATACTTTGAACATTTGGCTCTGTTAAATATATCATGCTTTCTGGTAATACTTCAGGAATACCTCCTACTTTAGTAGAGACAACTTTCAAACCACATGATGCTGCTTCCACTATGGCCATACAATAGGCTTCTGTTAGTGATGTGTTTAAAAATATATCTCCTTTTATAAGTACATCCCTAACTTCAGAATGTTTAAGGCTACCAAGTAAAGTAACACAATGTTGGAACCCTTTTCTTTCTCGAACCTCTTGCAGCAACCACATCTTTGGTCCATCTCCCCCAATAATAAATCTTAATTTTGGATATTGTGGACACATTTCATTTATAACTGCAGCCATTAAATCCACACCTTTTCTATATACTAATCTAGACACAATCACAATAGTAATAAAATTTGGATCTCTTTGGCTTGGATCAGGAGTAAAATTGTAAGCATCTACGGCATTTGGTATAACAGATACTTTGAGCGCTTTCACTCTAGCCCTTAAAACAGTGTTCTCTTTACCAGTGTGTGAGACACAGATACAGTGATCACATTCACACAGACACATCTGTAGATATTTGTTAGTTAATACAGCAGACATATCTGCAAACCCAAACAAACTGTGGTCAGTAAATACTGTTTTTAAGCCCATAAGCTTCCCTATTATGGAAACTTCATGTGCAATTACACTAAATGCTGAATGGCCATGAACAATCTCTACACATTCTCTAATCAATATATACCGGACCAAAGCAATGTTGCATATCATAGTGGGAAGTGCACATTGGGAATAAAACACTTTAACTGGTAAGTAGTAAACTTTGAGTCCACCAGTCAAATATCTGACTCCAACGCGATCTCCATAACAGTGTGTCACAACAATAACTTTGTGTCCACTTTTCAGTAAGCATTGTGACAAATTATAAATATGTTCCTCCACTCCACCAGTATTAGGAAAAAAGAAATCTGATGCCATACAAATTATATGCCTCTTCTTTGATTTGGCTGGTTCCTAAAAAAAAGATTAATTTGTGTAAAAACATTAAACTACAAAAACAAACACATATCTAAGATGTTACCGTAGATGTATTCATTTTCAAGAAAATAACTAATTTTATTTAATATAAAACTATGGGTAGTCGGCGTTAGTGTAAGACTAGTACACTAGTCGAAGGACGAGTATAAAAAGTACTTGTCGTAAATATTAACACTACTTAATTTAAAAATATAAAGATTCCGTAGCATAAACATAAACTTTTAGTTTACGAAGTTTCATAAAAATTGTGATAAAAAATAAAAATTAATGAGGTAAGGTTATGTTTCGCATTTGCAAGTTTTTTTTTTTGTATTTTTGTTTCATGAGAAAGGCCAAAAACTACGGGCATGCTGCCTTGTCTATCGACAATTGACATTCGACTCGTGATTTATTTTTAAGTGCACGGCTCCCACTATGTTAGTACTTAGTAGTAGTTATTGGAAGTTACTGATTTTCAGCAAACTCAATATATTTTGAGTTCACTGCTGATTTTGCAGCGATTTTCCAGAATCGGGTTTTCATATCAAAGAGTAGGTAGGTACGTAATTTATTTATTTATTAGTCTTTCTAGTTCCGGTGCTGAAACTTTAAAAAGTCCAATAAGATTCTTAGAATTTCAAGATAAGATTTTCGTCGGAATATTTTCTTAACTTATAAAGTACGTTTTAATGCCCTAAACTAAAGTATCATTGTTTTTCTTTAAATTTTGACACTTCTTTTATTATCTATAGGTGTGTTTTATCCGTGAAGTATTGATCACAGACCAATTAGAGTAATTCAATTTCGACATTTCGACAGACAATTACCTATCCGTTCCGTCAATCGTCACGCATATGGCAGTTGTCAAAGTCGTTACGCCATATCAAACGTCTGTGTGAAACTTTGCAGTGTCATTCTATACGGTTTATTTTTTTTCTATATGACATGACCTGGCGTGGTATTGATACAATACACCTTCATGCCCATCATGGTTGTATCCAATGACGTGCATGTGGTAATAATATACACGTCATTGGTTCTGGCCAGTGATGCCAATTTAGCGACTTTGTCGCTAGATCTAGCGACTTTAATTAACGTCTTCTACAGCGGCTTAAATTATGTGTCTAGCGACAAAAAAACAGTAGCAGTCGTGGGACTGCCGATAGAAGTGAAAACGGAACTATTAAGTTGAGAGTAATTAAAACTATATGCAAAACATAGCTATAGATATACTATTATCATTAGCATGTCGGTGACGTGAACCGAGGATTTTACCCTCTACCAAAACGCTCAACGCGCCTAAAGAAGTTTTCACTTCAAAAAATCTAGCGACTATTCTGACGACTTCTAGAGTTCAAATAAAAAAAAAAGTATTTTCACTAGCTCCATAAAATATCTCAGGCCAGAAATCTCTCTTCTCTAATATAGATATTCAGAACTTCGTTCCGAAATCCGGATATATTCTGACAATTATGTCTTTATCCCCCTTGTAGCCTTTGAATGAGACAAATTCTAGTCAGAGTAATAAAAAAATATAGAAAAAAATACGCTTCATTCATTTCATGAAAAACGGCAATTTCATAGGTAAAAAATTATTATTTATCTAATTTCGGAACGCTACCATAAATTCTTATAGTCGAGCCACACTGTTGGAAACAAGCTTCCAATACGGGTGACCTTGGTGGGAGGCTTGTAGAGTTCAGCTGAATTTTTGTTGCAAACAAGAGTTTACACTGTTGTAAACCGCAGGTGGAGACCCATGTGGAGGGCTTGTTTCCAACAGTGTGGCTCGGCTTTTATGCTTAAGCCGGGGCTTCCCCAATGCCGTACTTTTGTACAGAGTAGGGGAATCCTCGCGTGAATTTTTACGATATTGTATAGGTATTTGAGGTTTGAGTGTTCTGCCGAACGCTGAGTTTTTTTGGGATAATTTAGCGACTTCTAACGACTTTTGACCTTTGTCCGTAGCTAGCGATATCTAGCGACTTTTCAAGCTTACTCTAACGACTTTTTAACACATAGAGTTGGCAACACTGGTTCTGGCAGGTATTGTATAAAGCCGAACCAGCAGAGCTCAGACGTCCAGACTCCAGAATAATATTATACACGTCAATGGTAGGTAAATGCTTGCCAAGCGTACAAGGATGCTTGCATCTTTAAGTAGTCTGTGGCTGGTAACGTAGACGTATAGATATTTAGGTATATTACAAAAAATATCTGTGAATAGAAGAACTTATATACGATAGGTAACTGGAATTATTACGAAGCAATATTTGAAAAATAAAAATGTACTTTCATTTTTATTTTTCAAATATTGCTTTGTAATAATTCCAGTTATCGTATATAAGTTCCTTGAAAGAGACACACTCCACCCATGTCGTGGTACTATTCGGAACGATTTTGAAACGCGTGTGAATATTCCGGGTAGAATGTAACTTCCTTGGTATAGATATTTACTCGGATGAATTATGATAGGTAGGTATTTATATTTCTATGATCGTACATCGCTAAACTCAACATAACCTATAGACATGAGCTTTTTCGTATTTATTTGCAAACGGATATGTAACCGATATTCGATTTTCATATTGATATCGATAACCGTTTTCAGATATCGATATCTCTAGACAAGTGGAATAAACGCTAGGAGAATAAATATCGCTGGACAAATTACACGAATTGATCTACCCCAAAGTAAGCAAATTATTTGCTTGGGTGTTAGACTACGATACTAATACATATAAATACCAACCCAGAAATACAAAAATCTATGCTCATCACACAAATGTTTGTCCCTGTCAGGAATCGAACCCGAACCCCATCGATTCTTAGTTAGGTTCGCTTACCACTCGAATGACGGGGCGATTAACCTATCTTCGGCTAATCGTGGGTCCACTGATTGTACCTTTGCCTACCGCTTTAGGCGGGCATAAAGATAGTCTTAATCAACTATACATTTAAATCTCATCAGGCTCGGTTCCTTTGCATGGCAGGCAGAGTAAAATGAAGGTCTATAGACTTTCCAGTTCAATGCGATTCACCGGTTTGTCGCTTGCCGGGACGAGTGGTGATCAACTTCAATGCATTTCACCAACTTGATTTCGACTATCGATTATTTCTAGCGATAAAATAGCTGATAAAAAGGACCAAAGGCTTTACGTGCTCATTCCAAGCACGGGAGGAGTGAACACACCACCCACCAGACTCCTATTTAGTTAACAGATGGACGCAGTCTGATATATAATGTAGGTATAGTTTGCGTCCTAGTGTGATTAGTGATTATCGACATCTGTACGTTTTTCTACAATCATAATAATGTTGACGCAAATTAGTAATTATAATATGCATACTAATAATTAACAGAACAGGCGAACTTACCCTACCTGATATCTTTTACTTATTTACACTAACACAAATGTAAACTGCTTGTAGACTGACATTAATTTAAAAGTTTTATACACACTCTAAAATTTAGTATAATACTCACTAAAAGTTTTATACTTGTTTATTTATTTACTATAAGAACCTAAATAAAACTTTTAGAACTAAAAAAAGGCAAAGAATTATCGTTAAGTAGGGCCTGTGTCACCAAGGTCAAGCAACACAAAACAAAACTGTCTAAAAATATAAATAAAAATTCATTCAATACAATTTTTATTCCTACAAAATAAATCCAACCTTAAATCTATTAAACGTAAGTCCAGTTTAAAGAATGAATTTCTCCCTAATATCGAGTAGTCGGCGGAAAGCTGCTTACTTATGGACTCTTTGTTGTAAGTAAATAAATAGAAACTAGACCTTATTGCTAGCGTGTTAAGCCATAGATATTATGCACGCACTATTATTAACCAAATAACCAATCACTAGCCGAAGTTACGTAATATTCGCTTCATCATATTTACGCCAGTAAAAAAATAAATGGTAAGACAGAGACAAAGCGAATAAAAGCTGTCGTTGTCATATCGCTCGTGATGTGATGTTTGCATTTTGTTCGTTATTCAATATTCGTACTTCGATCTCGTGTTGTGTTGTTGCGTTGCGCTTTGGATAAACCATAACTATTAATTTGATGAAGTTTTTGTGAAATCGGTTATGTATACTTAGATATCGATATGGTATGATAATAGACACGTATCCGATATAAGTTACGTTTTGATATATCGAAACATGCCGAATAACCTACAAAAGTCAAAAGAAACGTCATAACAAATAATCACGATTTCGGAATACGAATAATATTATATTTCCTTAATCTTTGATGGATTTTACATACATTTGTGTTCTGTGGCTATTCTACTAAGATGGAAGATGTTAAAAAATTAGAAAGGAAAAAGAAAAGATTCGTTGCTCGTTTAAAAAGTTCAAAAGGAATAATTTGTACAGATGTTCCGGGTCTCGTGAGTAATAAACTCGTCACTAACAATTTAACATGAACTTGTGTATTGATTTTATAAGAATTGAAAAATGTTTTACTAAATGCTAATGATAACACGCTAATAGTGAATTTTATTTTCAGAATATTATCTTGTGCAATGTTGGCCAAGCAACTGGTTTTGAAAAAACTGATTTATTGAAAATGCTACAAAGCCTGCCTAGCATCAGTTTATCAAAGTTCATAGCTGAAAAGGGTGAAACTTACTCTTATGTTGTATTTGATAACATAGAAAATGCCAAAAGGTTTTGTGAACTGTATGATGGAAAAAGTGTAAAGGATACAAAATATATTTACATGAGTTATGTTGAAAGTGGTATGTTACACAAATTTACTTTAATTAAAAATATTACACCATGATAAATACACATGTATTTCTCCTTATATTTAGTAAAGTATTGGGGGCCTTCAAGAAAAGAGCTTACTCATTCTTAAAAGGCCGGCAACGCAACTGCAAGGCCTCTGGTATTGTGGATATCCATGGGCGGCGGTGATCACTTACCATCACGTGCACCTTATGCTCGTTTGCCCCCTCTTCTATAAAAAAATTTAAAAAAATCCTAGAATTTTTGCATACACACGTATCTTCACACTAAAATTCGCACTGAAAGAAAAAACAGAATGTCACATATCATAGCTTAGAATGACTTGCATTACTTCATGCAACTTCTTAGAAAAAAAAAACAGTTTGGAGACTTGTCATGTCAAACCACTCTTGGGCAAAATCCAATTAATATTAATGGGACATCAATATTAGACACCCTTTCAAACAAATCAAACATCTAATCGAATTTATATTGTATAGGCATCCATTTTCTTCTTTTTATCTTTGTTATTGTACACAACCAACAACTTTGAATATTTTTTTTAATAATAATAAATATTCACGGGACAAATTACACTTACTGATCTAACCCCAAAGTAAGCAAATAATTTGCTTGTGTTATGGGTGTTAGTCAAAGATACTAATGTACATAGAAATACGTATATAAATGCCAGAATATATTTAATAAACACCCAAACCCGGAAATACAAACACATTTATGCTCATCACACAAATGCTTGTCCTCGTCGGGGATAGTAATAGTAACGTATACAATTGCGTAGTGAGGGTTGCTCACCACTCGACTAATGGGGCGGTCAAATCATGAATTTTTAGTCTTATTGTGACTTAACATATTTTATAATATCACCCTACTATGACAGCAGTATGATCGTATTCCCTCAGGGCTAAGAGGTTAGGCAGCTGATGTTTCTACTCATGTTTGGAATTTTACTTCTCATTTTTATTTTTTCTTGTGTCTATGGGATGCAATATTTACATGTCAATTACTCTCATGTTACTCACATGTTAAAATTAACATACACATTGGAGTTAAATTGTTACATTGGAGTTAAATTTTTGCTACCTTCTCGCTATCTTATTCCTACCTTCCCCCTTCTTTACTCTACCTGGCCCCTGTCTTCTACCTTATGTCTGCTTCTTCCTACTTTCCCGCCACCTTCCCCTACCCTAATCCTGCCTTCCCTACTTTCTCCTTACTGCCCCTAACTTCCCCCTACCATCCTTCTACCTTTCCCTACCTTCCCCCTACCTTTACCTACCTTCCCACACCTTTCCCACTACCTTCTCACTACCTTTCCTACCTTCCCCTGCCCTTCTGACTTCCCCATATCGTTTCCCTTTTATGATACCCCCCTTGAAGATAGTGGGAGGGGTGTGATAACCCTCCTCCCACTTTCTCCTCCCCATATTTCCCCTCCTCCTATCTACCTCTTCCCCAAAAACCTCTCCTTACTCACATCTCCCCCTCCAACCATATCTCCCTTCTCTCCATACACATTCCCATTTATAATATTAGTATGGTTTTTTAAAAATTTAATTCGTATTTTTTATGCTCATGTCATTTACTTATATTTCGGGTTGGACAGGGTCTTTGATGCTCTTAAAAGAGTTATTATCTGTTTAATAAATAACCGGCCAAGTGCGAGTCAGACTCGTGCACGAAGGGTTCCTTACTTGACTTGACATAAATAGGGAGGCTATTCAAGTTTATACCTGTTTATTAAGATCGAGTAAAAAATTGCTTAAAAATTACATTTGTTGTATGAGGGGGGGCACACATGCTACTTTTAGCATCCAAAACACGTGTTTTATCGACTGCATCGATGCTGCATCGCCTTTTAGCGACTTTCTGCGATCGGTCGCAGCATTGCATGTTAGTGATCGAAAGCGGAATCGCACGTTTCAGGGACTGCTTCGATGTTAGACCGGGTCGACAGTAGTGTTGCTGTTCGATAGTTGACTATTGATTATTTGCTGATTTGTAAAGGTATTGTTTATTTTTACAAATTAAATTTTGTAAAAGTATTGATTACTTTTACAAATTTAATTTTGTGAAAGTATTGTTTAATTTTACAAATCATTCCGGCATATAATGAAAGTAAGAGAAAAGGTCTCTTAATTATACTTTAAACCTTGCAATTCGATGTGCACAGCTACAACATTTCTATCTATACAATAACATTAATCTACTTCTGACTTACCACACATAATATGTGGATATCTTATTCACATAAGATATCACCATACACAAAATCAAATTCTATTTTCGGCTGACAAAACAACAGAGTTTGACATGTGTCTATGTAACATTGTTGGAATTTACATGTCTAAATATATGTACTAAATTTCGTAAGTGTATATGTGTTATAACGTATGAATCCCGTTACCTAATAATTCGTTATAATGTTTGGACAAAATAACCTTTGCATTTAGTACAGTCAATTGGGACTGTTAAAATTTTGAGTCGTCCTGAACACATTGTTCCATGGCATAGATACAATTTACTTATGACATCACTTGTCAATATCATAGCGTCAATGTCTATTCCTTGCTTTTCTGTCAAAATGTAATTCAGCTAAGTTTTGTCGAAAATATTTAAAACTTTTAAAAATAGATAATGGGCATAGTTCGCCTAAATTTAGTCGAAAAACTTGAAAGACGGCACTGCCAAAATGCGTGCCGTATAAGATTTGTGTAATCGCAAGAGTTTACTAATTTATCAAAAATGTGATATTTTTTCATACACGTGTTCAACACCTATCTGAAAGTATACTTGGGAAAGGAAAGAGGGGACGTTAAAGATCGCCTAGAACGAGAACCCCCAATTTTTACAAGCACGATCGGAGAGATATCCACGGACACCATCCGACACATGTCCAATTTTCCGAAGGCCTAGGGTCTCCCCGTCGCGCAGAAAGGTTTGCTGATTCCCGGTATGAACTCATTTTTTTATGTGACAATTTTGGTGAAGCAGTGTATGACTATGAACTTTGAACTCTCTTACTATAATTCTAGTTCGTAACCTATTATAAATGCGACTCTAACTTAGAGACCAATATATACCATCCATCCAAGTCCGCCTCTCTCATTTCGTTTTGCTTTTCAGATCCTGAACTTATTTTTTTTTGATAAGTGATTGCTCAAACAACCCGCCTCACGATTAAAAGTCCTAACCTCCTTTTGCTATCTAGCTATATGGAGGGAGTCTGTGTGACGCTCCTGGATGTGGCGCTCGTTATACATAAATAACACCTAGAATCCACCAGGTACCAAACCATCGTACCCGTCACTCAGACCATTTTTTTTACCTTCCTTATATAAATACAGTGACACCTCGTCCAGGCATAATAAAACAACTATTATTTTTTTGTATTTGTATTACGAGGATGTCGCATTTGGCTAATGTATATTTTTAATACATTTGGCACTTTTCATAATAAATATTTTGTAATACAATTTGGCTTCGCGAACAGTTACGTGAAATTATTGGGGTAATACATTTGTTGCTCTGCCTAAATAAATATTCTTCAATACAGTGTTCGTATGTTTGTGTTGTATGTTTGTCAATGAATTTCTGCAGAACTAAAAAGCATTTATGCTTACATGTATAGATATATAAATGAAGAGCTTTATTACCCTAGTTTCTGAATATGCACCTTAGAAATGGAGAAAATGTGAAGAAGGGTCATCATACAATAGTAATAAATTGTCTCATAATAATATGATAAATACAATCAATCAGTAACTGAACCTCTATTTTGCTTACTTGAAAAGCACTCCTCTATTATAATTTATTCTTTGTTGTATTGTGTTATGTTCAAAGATATTCATTTGTTATTTGATCATTTTCTCTATATTTTAGTGCCCAATAATGAAACTGTGTGTACTGCTCAAACTCCGGAAGGATTATATTTAGTTGAAAACTTCATAAATGAAGAGGAAGAAAATATGTTCTTGAAAATCTTTGATTGGGCAGATGACTCAAACTTGAAGAACAGACAAGTAAAGCACTATGGATACGAGTTTAGATATGGCAGTAATGATGTTGATTTGGATAATCCACTGTCAGAGAAAATACCACAGGAATGCCAGTTATTATGGAATAGGCTTGAAAAACATGGTATAAATATAAATGTTCCTGATCAGTTGACGGTCAATAAATATAGCCCTGGACAAGGTAATTGTTATTATGATGAAAGTTTTTGAGAATCGTACCAGTAGCCAATGGGTGTCATCTATACATATAATAAAATCGTAGGAAAGTCAAAACTGTACATTGAATATTTTTTTAAAAGAATACTTGGGGTGTGATCTACAATCGATATTGAAGCCAAAAATATAGTTTTTAGAATTTTTGTTTGTTTGTCTGTATGTATGTTCAGGGTAAACTCAAAAAGTACTGCACGGATTTACTTCAAATTTTGCAGGAATATTACTAACAGGTTGGGTCAACATATAGGCTACATATCATCACACTATCACCTACGGGGGAGGAGCTGTGCAGAGTAAACAAAGTCCGCGCGGACGAAGTCGCAGGCAGGCAGACAGGCCGATATAAACCTAAGCATGATTTTATCTTCTGTGGCTATCAGTAATCTAGCAGAGTTAAAGTACTTAAAATATTTTATTTAAAATTAAAGTAGCATGCCTCAATTAATTTCTCTGTGCTGGTTTGACCTTTAAATAATAGACCCTATGACATTCTGGCTGGTAGTTTATCAATGAATTCAAAGATGTATAATTGCCTAACTGCTAGGTTAGTAAGAGTTCTGTAACGTCTCGCCCAGTTTTGTTCTGGTGTCTCATTCTTGCCGCAATAGAAGGCAAGATAGCCAGTAAAATTATGCATATAGTATTACTATCCTGCCACATGGATAGAATGTACTATTAACATTGCAGCAAGCAGCAGCAGCAAGAAAGCGTTAATTATGTAAAATAAAATAACCTTATATTTACACATTACATTGTTGACACATGGAGATACTCCATTTCAATACTTTACTCCGTAAATAATCTTTTTTTTTGCAGTCTGAATATTTTATGTTTTAGGTATTCCATCTCATGTGGACCGTCACAGTCCATTTGGAGATACAATTCTATCCCTATCATTAGGTTCTGCAGTTGTAATGGACTGGAAACACCACAGTGGCAAATATATTCCACTTATTGTGCCACCAAGATCATTGTTAATTATGCAAGGAGAAGCTCGGTAAGACAAATTCATAATTGCTTAGTATAAAATACCTTTGTAGTTTTTAAAATATACTCAATTTTCTGTAATTGCCACTGGATAGATTTTGTATTCTTTTTTTTTTATAAAACGACAGTAGAGTCACCTGGTAGTGATTACCGCCGCTCATAGACAACTACACAACCAGGGGTTTTACAGTAGCATTGCCAGCCTTTTAAGAATGTATAAGCTCTTTATAAAAAAGTTCCTAAGTCGTATCCATTTCGAAAAATCTCTGCTGACAACTGGCTATAATTTTTTTTTGTAAATTGTATCGTATTTATATAAATTGTATTTATTTTTTATAACATAACAACAAATGGTTTTCCGGATGGTAAGAGACAACCATTGCCTATACATATCAGAGATGTTAATATTGCTTTGTTATTTCTGTTGCTGGAATGTACATGCTTAAGGGTTACCTTCAACTATAAAACGAAACACGACAATCACAAGCACTGACATTTATTGCGCTCAATGTCTGAATGCCCATTGAGCAAAAAACGCTCATAACATGTTCTGTGTACTGTAAAACATTCATATGCCGAAATTCGTATTATGATATATTTTATGAAAATACTCATTACGTATTGTGAAACACAGAAAGACCACATTGTGGTAATGACACATTCTGAGAATTAGTTTGTGCAATATCATAATGGACGGCTTGTATTATAACAGACAAGAGTAAAGTCTTATACTGACTGTGAGTCTGTTAGGTACAAAGCAGAATATCTCCCGCGTGAGAAATTCGTAAACATAACATCGATGTTATATTAGGGTGTTTAATACTTTGAACGTTCAGATTATTTTTCAACTTTTTAGTATTATAACTGATTTTTAAATTTTAAGGTAAATTATTTTAAAGTTATTAAGGAAATCGGTCAGATCAGGAGATGGTAATTGACCATTACCGATCTTCATAACCATATTTTTTAAAAAATATTAAGAGAATAGTTACATAGCGAATGGTATATATATATATATATATATATATCCCACTAGCCCTATCCTAGTATCCTGCAATTCCGATTAATATTATAAATACGGAAATACGTTTAGATGGATGGAGGTTTGTTACTCTATCACGCAAAAACGGCCGAACCATTTGGATGAAATTTGACGCACATAATATTATAATGATAACTGTCGCTGTCTAAGTTCGTGTACCTGTGTCTAATATAGTTGTGAGGAATGGACACTGCTTGAGAATCGTCTATGATCATCCAGTTACATAATAGTTTTATGCGCATCATGTCCGCCATGACGAGTGCTAGGATTCTGGTGGCTTACTGACGACTGCTGACTGGCTATATATATATATATATAAATATATATATATATATATATATATATATATATATATATATATATATATATATAAATCTTATAGGGTTTCCTTTAATATACATTATGTATTAAAAGAAAGTAAGTGATAGTATTTGACAAAAAAATGAAATAATTATGCAGGGACCTCTCCCTACACAAAGTAAAACCACATTTCCAGCTTTTTTAATTAAACCATTTGAAAATGTTTTAGATATGACTGGCAGCACGGTATCCAACCACGAACATGGGATCCGGTTATCAAACACAGAATTAGTGACAACACCACTGTGCGTGTGATAACTGATGATACTGAACCGAGAGGGCCGAGGGTCTCACTGACATTTCGGTGTACACAGCAAGGCCCATGCCAGTGCGGGTACAACACATTGTGTGATTCTGGCAACTCCAAAGACATTGACGGTGAATTAGCATCTCATTTAGAAGAACTGCATGTACATCAGGTATAGTATTTTCTTGAAAGCTTGTTATATACCATGTGTTTGTTAAGTCCTCTTGTGAAGAATAGACTCTTCTCCCTTTTATGTAAAGTGAGGAGGTGGACAATTGGCCAAACCAGTTACTATCATAGTGACAAGAACCAACCGCTCACTTCTCCATCAGTGCAGGATAGTGGCTGAATAACGCTCAAACTCCTTAAAAACCGGCGGGGTTATCACGTATCTCGCAATGCGTAATTATCGTAATTGTTTAGTTATTGCAAGACACATAATAGTCTTATAGATTAGTGGCAGTCGTTGCCACTGGATTATTTTAGGTGCTATGACATCGCAAAAGTGCATCCAGTGACCAGTAAGCAATTGACGACGTTTTTGATGATTATTTCGTTACGCTTAAAAGTCATCGCTGATCGCTGGCGGATGGCAAACGTTAGGTGATACCCCTGCCGAATACTTCAAAAGAAGCTTGTGAAAACATCAGTCGTCTTATAAACTTCTGAAAATCTGCAATGGATTTAGCCAGCTACATACAAAGGCTAAGTGCGGAAATACAATGATTAAAAAAATCATAGTAACTATCAGGTGGTAGAGTTTTGCAACATTTTGCCTAGGTTTGGTGAAAACACTTTATTGTTATTTTTGCCACAATAACATCAGAGAACTTAGGCATTACAATCCATCACACAGGTAACAACACACAATTAAATTTTTTTTGTTGATAAATGATGGTTATCACTATCAATTAGAAGAGTCATCTCTTTCATTGCTATCGTAAATACAAAAAACTGTATAACTGACATTAAAATCTGCTGAAAGTTAAAATTTTAGATTTTAATGTTAACTATTCTTTACCCGGGTTGTCTGGTAAAAAACTTTACATACTGTAGGAGGGTGTTCAGTAGACGATTCTGATACTAAATATGTAAAAAAAGTATGTGTAATGTAGCGCGTCGCTACCTCCGTCGCGGTGACCATATTTTTTAAATATAGCTATACTGATTTCATTGAAGTTTACTATGGGTTAAACAATATTTTGTTTTTAATATATTTTTATTGGTTAAATATGATTATTAACTGTTATGTTCTTCAATATTTACTTCTTTTACCAATCAACATCATATTTGACACTAACTCGTATGATATCTATATATAAATCATTCAATATTCGTTAACATTAGTGTGTAGGTGTATGAACAAATTGCAGGCCACTTCAGTTCCACTCGGCACACACCGTGGCCAAAGGTGATGCAGTTCATGCAGGACGCTGCTGTGGGGGACATCGTGCTGGATCTGGGAGCTGGCAACGGCAAGAACATATTGAAGCGGGGAGATATAGTTCAGGTATAATGACAGATTCTATTGCAACCTATTTTTATCTTTACGTTTTCTAGATCTGTGTATACTGTATGTGACTGAACTCTTAAATTTTTTGTGTGTTCAACTGAATTCGAAAATAAGAATAAGAAATTATTTAATATTGGACTAAAACTTTGTAACGCGTCAATTTCACGTTACATAGATCTTAGCTATTATTTTTCTTTTGTAAGAAAAAGAAGGACTAAGGGTATATAATTATGATCAATGGTGTTTTGGCGCTGGCAACATTTTCTTTTCCATTGACTATCACTAGATGGCGTTTTCTAGTTGTCAAATGGAGGTTTGAAGTATGGTTTTTTATCTGTCAGGTCTTTTTTCACGATGTTAGCTTCGCGTGATTGTTCGTGAATTATTTCTTATATTTAATTGAATATCCTTTTATGAAATGAAGTAAAAAATTTTAGGCAAAAAGGCATAAATAACCTTGATATGTGTGCACTACAGTCGGGGGAGCCAGCGGACTGTAGATCTGTTCTTCTTCTTCGACGCCCCACCAGCCGAAATTTGGTGAGCCGAATGTACCGGAGAAATAATCGAGATCACACCTATTCCGTTTACAAGGTGCTTTATTGTAACGAAACACAATTAGCAATAAAGCTAACACCGTTGCAAATTTTCCTATTCTATGGGAGAGAGCCAGTACTTTCCCTAACACTGCCCTACTCTAAAGCCCTTTAGGTATACTGAAGCCCAGGAACTTGTCTGGGAAGTTTTTTCTTCTTATTTCTTAAGATGTAACGAAACTGAACTAGATCGGAACGGAACTGATTGTATGGCCGCGCTGTTCGATATTTATAGCCCGCGGCCAGACGGGCGGCTTAAGCCGACAAAGACGGGTGGCGCCACACGTTTGCGCCACAATGTCTGGGATTTGCTAAATCGTACTTCTTATAATCTAATCATAACTATTTTGTCTTAGGTAGCTTCTCCTACCTCTAATTATCTAGTGTGGCCCCCTAGCGAGTGCAACGGTACTATCTTTTTACAAATATATGCAAAACAAAGTACATAATGCCCTAAGACCTACCGAAAACGAATCACAAAGTGTTATTTCTTATCTATGTACAAAGATTTAAAACATATAAACTTATGTAATAACAAACAAGAGTGTTATATACATTATACGTTCTTACAGGACCTCGGAAACTCTTACAATTACAGAGTTGTACGTCTTTTCAGATCGTACTATCCTGTTATCTATATTTCCCCAAAAAGTGTGTTAACATATGCCTAAGGCTTATACTTACATCGTACATACTATTTACAATCGATAAACATTCATTATCACAAAGAATTTTGCACTTTTCGGGGTTTTCGTAAGTCTGAGTTCCCGCATATAAATACTATCTCGCAAGAGTCGACTCGTAATTTCGTCGACTGCGTGGAACTCTCTTTGTTCGTAATATGCCTTTAGGCAACGATCATAACTACATAAAGCCTTATTATTTCTACACAACAAAGCTGTATGTAGGTCTTAGGGCGAATAAAAGACGAAAACGAACATCATTTATTATAAAAACTTACAAACTAAACGAAATATACAATTTATCCTGCCTTACTTCAACTATTTACATTAATATTTACATCGAATATGTCTGTGCTGCACAATATGTGATTTTAGTCAAGTAAAGTAAAAAAAAAATAATATAAAAAAATAATAATATAATATCAACTTTGATGAAAATGTCAAGTGTGTGTGGATTCAAATTTTTTTCCCCAATTTACAACAAATGTCGTGCCGGCTAGGGAAATTGTGAAGCCGTGTGTGTGAAAAAAAAGTGAATCATATAAAAGGTTATTATCTTATTTTGATACGTACATAAAAATAATTCTCTTTATCATGTAAATGGTTATTATCCTATTTGATACATACATAAAAATAATTCTGTTTATCATGTAAATGGATATTATCCTATTTGATACATACATAAAAATAATTCTGCTAGTCATCTAAAAGGTTATTATCTCAGAAATAATTCTGTTTATAAATATGTGTTCTACGAGGTTATTATTTTAAAAGTAATTCTGCTATGGTAAACTGTTGTTTAAAGAGATATTATTTCAACTAATCCAATTTTTTTTTTCATTTTAACCCCTTCTTTTAAAAGTGACTTCTAGCGGTGTATTCCTAAACATGACACACCTAGGATTAGAATTTCAATGCGTTACCCTTCTTTATTCTGGCTGAGTGTTTTCCGTTTACATTTTTGAAAGGGGTGATACAACTTATTGATTAAATTTACCCAGCGGGAAGGGGCGCTCGTTTAACTAATAAATACCACCGCTGGGCTACCATCGTTTCCAGTGGCTTAATTCAAACTTTTCTTGACAAGTGGCATATACCACTCGTACATATATTAAGGATTATCGCTACATTATTATTTCATCTTATGTTAAGTATGAACATTCTTTTTCCTCCCTTCTCTCTTTACAGTCTTGCTTTCATTCATTCTTTATGGACAACCTATTCAAATTTTTTTTCTTTAATTTTAAATAATTTTCTTTTTCCCGTTACAAACTAGCGAATATTTTTATTGCCAGTTACAAGTGGCACTCTGAACAGCGAATTTTGAGGTTCCTTTGCCATATGATTACTACATTTTTTTACCACCATTCATTCACTTTTTTCTCCTATTACAACTTACCATGCAAAGTAAATATATTCTAATTAAAAAAAAAACAAAGCTTTTGCTAACAAAGTTATATCTAAAAGAAATAGAAAACAAAAATTGATAAAATAGTGAGTGGTAACTTAAGTCTATTAAAAAGGAATAACTCAGAATGGATTAGATTTGCTACCGAGCCCAGTAAGTGAGCTGTGATCGAGCTTCGGTAGTATGAGCTTTCACGGCTAATCACTAAAACGATTTTTCTGAAATTTGGCGTGGCAAAAACTCATCCCCTAAGTGTTTAAATAGTGGATGAAAATTTGTATAATTCAATAGCACGCGCTCATTAGCCATTTCAAATAGCTGCTTAGTGTTACACATTTCCGTTGCATTCCACAATATCACTCCTATAACATTATGTAACGTGTTTCTTCTCTCGATTGCGGGAAGGAGGAAAGATATTACACATCAAAAATATATTGAGTGTATCGAGTATTGCAGATATTACATTCTCTTTATTAGATATTGTTAGTAATGAATAAATTCATAGACTACTAGAGTGATTTCAAAATTTCTCTCACCAGGAGTATTCTATATTATCACTGAGTTTGACAATGGAGAACATAAATGGGTCAAAATAATACTATTGTTACGAATAATCTAGAAGCGTGTAGAGTTGGAGCGCGCGCGCGCTAACTATCTAGAAATAAAAGAAAGAGATTGCTACTCCTATTGACAAACAAATAGTTAAACGGGGCTATGCCATAGTGGACTTTGTGGCATATGGCATAAGGTTGAAAATAGCGTGTACTAGGATTTATGACACATAACATGTTTACCTTAAGAAGTGATTCATTGTTTCCCGATACATTTAGATTTTTCTGGATCCAGCTAGGACTTTACCCTGCTTATAAATAGAGAGGTGTTGACAAACACAAGGCAGTTTTTTTATCAAGCGATCGAGAGCGATACATCAAGTGACCAGTGCGAAGCGAGAATTGTTTTAT
Source organism: Apodemia mormo (assembly GCA_036924255.1). Taxonomy (NCBI): domain Eukaryota; kingdom Metazoa; phylum Arthropoda; class Insecta; order Lepidoptera; family Riodinidae; genus Apodemia; species Apodemia mormo. Next base: position 43,268,348 of record JAUPFN010000006.1, read on the forward strand.
TGTGTAGTGTTCTAAGTTCAGTGATAGTATAGCGAGTGACTAAGGTGTAAAGTGTATTTTAGTGTTACGTTGTGTTGTGTTGTGTAAATACACGGATTTAATATAAGTGGTGTTTTCTTACAATTACGAACCCGAGTACTTAACCCTATTAAATACACCTAATATTGGAGGGTAGATCATGTATATTACATTAGTTTTTATTTCACTTCAATACATGCAGTATTTCCAAAGTTATAACGACGAGAAGTTTAGACACTTTTTTGGATTTCCGAGATAACGCCCACTTATCCCACAGTATACTGGAGACTAATAGTAGTCAATCTACATACATGTGATATTCGAGCAACGCACACATAGACACCTCTCATGGACGCGATATCTCGGAATGGTTCGGGACAGTTTGTTCCGCACCAGTCGGAGATATTGTGTCCGTGAGAAGTGTCTATGTGTGCTATGCTCGAATATTCCTTGTATGTAACATTGACCTCTGTTAGTTTCTAAGTATTCTGTGCTAATACTATCACGTCATACCCTCGTTCAGCCCACGAACGTGACACAGGTATTCCAGAAACCAGATGTTTTTGAATAATTTTATCCATTGTCCGCTTTAGTTTTTTTTTTCATTTGCAGTTTTATTTAAATAAAAATAAATAATAGTTAAGAAATCAGTGTTGTTTAACTTGCAGGCCGCAAATTCTTAATTATTTTTACTGGTTATTTATTTACGCTTGACGCAAAAAGAGGGGTGTTATAAGTTTAACGGCTGTGTGTGTCTATCTATATGTCTGTCTGTGTGTCTGTCTATATGTCTGTCTGTGTATTCCGCTAACCAAGAAAAACCAAGTAACACATATTAAATCCGTTATATTTTTATTTTTCTACATAATCACCATAGATAAATATGTGTATTATTATAGGTATAGATAAGCAACTTTCTAAATCGTTAATGGCGTACTACTGGCGTCATCTATGTTACAGCGTTTTATATAGGAACTATTTTGTTTCAACAGCCTATATAGGTGCCTACATTTTCATTGAAATTTTAATAGTAAATAGGAATTTATCAAACACTATACAGCGTGCCACTCAAACAAAATGTAACTCTGGCAAGTCCTTTTGCCACTTCGTTTGATAGCCACACTGTATAATGTATATATTCAGAAATAAAATATTCATATTATAATTTAAAATTTTATTAACTTACAATAAATAGCACGATATATTAGTTTTATGTCACGATAAAGCAATCCAGAGAATAAAAGTTCAAACTCAAAGAAAATAACACTAATACACACGAAACAAACTGAATTTCAATAATAAAATGCGCACGAGTATCAACATTAAACATCGTGACGACGCCATTTGTAATTGTGTTGTTTTTTGTTTGATAGATTGGCCAAATTTTGTTATTTTGAAAAATAAGCGTATTGACCACAAAACAATATACCTATGTTTATCATTCAGATAGTTAAAATGTAATATCTTATTTAAAAATATATATTTAAGACATTAAAGGTTATTTTTAATATTCGAATGTAGTGGCAAAAACCTTGAATCCAGATCTTAAGTCTTTAGAAATAAAATCTTTTTCGACCTGTGTCCTAGATGACGCTATTTTCAATACAAGTGTCAAATATTTTATAGTACTAAATTACCATAGCATGATAATCACAATCAAGTTCGATGCACTTTTGCCATCTCCCGTTCAAAGCATTTAGACCGTTGAAAAAAAAAAGATTGTTTCTTAGAGTCAAAATATGCGTCTACTGCTGTTTTGCGACGATAGCCGATAATAGCCAGTGACATCTGCATGTATTGTATGAAGCTTTGTGATGAAAGCCGCGTGTGTGTACTGGTCGGTAGGTGGCGTGCGAGCGCAGCTGGGGCCTGGCGCTGGAGTGTGCGCGAGTGGCGGAGACGGTGCGCGCGGCGCAGTGCGTGCGGCTGGACGTGCTGCGCGCGCCGCTGCGGGACCGCTGCGCCGACACCGTGCTCTGCGTCGCCGTCGTACACCACTTGTGCACGCAGGTCACTACTGACTATACGACACACTACTGCCGGTGCGGGACTACCAAAGATAATCACTACGTTTTAAGAGACGGGTGTTCCACAGAAAAAACAATGTATGGCATTACATGCTCGACCGATACCGACATAACAAGATGAAACTACACCACAGATAACAATTACTGTTACTGAATAAGCAATACTACCAACATAGTAAAAAGGTTTGGGTTCTTGCGGAATATATCGATATTCCTTATTCTATCGATAACTAATTTAAATGTAATTTCTTTGGCTGTAGTAAAATAAAACAATAACATTTATTAGATTTTTAATAAATAATAGTATAGCCACACAATATCTTGCCTAATACACTTGAAAATATGGTAATAAGAAGAAATAAAGTTATTTAAAAAAATAAAATAATGATATGAAATATCAAAGTTATTTAGGAACCGTACTAAGGTTTTTTCAAATGACCTCTTTAATTGAAATCAGGTCTTTCAACTTTCAAGATAATTTATGCATGTTTTAATAGACAATGATAAAGGTAAAATGAGAATTCAGAATATATTTTACCTACAGAGTAAGAAACAAAACTAAGGACTTTTAATTTCATCGACTCGAGTAATGTTAGACACCTATCTTATATTTTTTATAATAAGTCTATAACCTTTACTCTACAAAAAATATTCTTTCTTCTCCCTTTTTACATGATTAGCTGTGAGTGTTACAATCAAAGCTTCATATACAATAAGGCTTAACAGTAGGCGGTAGTGCTCAGCATAGTTTCACACCGGTCACCTTTTAATTATCTGTAAGAAATAAATGTATATTATTACAAAATCAGTGTAAATTTGGCAAAACACAGATTTTCGTTATCAATTTAAATGTTTATTTGGGCAGATAGTAATGATTTTTTAGCACCAATAGCAAATAGCCGAGTGATTTTCCTAGTGGAAAGAGACAACCATCACCTATAGGCACTAAAGATGTTAGTGTTGCATTGCTATCCGTGTGGCGAGATGCTCATACTTCATAATAGTTAATAAGACGGTGGCTCCCTAACTCGGGGAAATGTTGAGAACTCTACTATCCCGAATAGACCGACTGGCGTTCTGCTAGGTAAGTCGCAAAAGGCAACCGATTAACTCTACGTATCGCTACCATGGTGACCACTAATTTGTAGAGTTCTGGAACGTCTTGCCCGGATATTTGCTACCAATGCCTTATCTATTCCTGCCGTAATAGCGTCAATGCATGTCGTTGTCGTATTCCAGTTTGGAGGATAAGGTAACGGGTAGACTTATGCACATGGCATTGCCATCTTGCCACACGGATAACAACGCATCATTAATATCTTTGATATCTATAGGCGATGGTTTCTCTTTCCAACAGGAGAGCCATCTGCTTGCTTGCTATTTTGATATTAAAAAATCTAGTATTTCTGATGGTATTGACGTTGTTAGCCAATCGTTTACCTTTTACGAACAACCTGGCAAAATTCCAAATAGTCTTATACTCAAAAGGAGCCTCAACTAATACGGGGAATAAGGAGAGAGAGAAAAGCAAATTTGTCTGGATAATGATTGACATGCAACTTTCGATTTTTGCTACCCATATGGGATTTGATATGAAAATTTACATATATATAACTTTAATAAATTAAGTTCCTATTTTGGCAATTACTCAATACTAAATACTAATACATCTGAACAGTAAAGTGTTTACCAGCAATATACTATCTCGATTATGTACTTAAAGTAATACAAAAACCTAACCATTTTGTATAGTGTTGTGGTGGTATCTTGATAATGTTGAAAAATCATACAGAAGTGATAGCATATTTTTACAACTGTATTTCTTTACCTTTTTGAAAGGCTTTCCTTTTTGAAATCCTTTGCGTATACAAACTTCAATTGATGCAATTTCATAATTTTTATAAAATCTGTCCTTTTTCCCTGTAACCTCGACCCCTACACATTAAAAAATAATTTTAAATCATAATCAAAACCAATAAGAATTACACAAGTGAATATTTGTCAGTAAATACTATCTATCTACTGACGAAATCTATAAATATTACTAACCAGTATTTCTTTTAATTTCATTACATGTTAATGAAAGTTATCTAAATAATTTATTGATACGACTTTCATCATATCAATCTTGAGAATTAATATCATTAGTATTTTACGCAGGTATGTGCTGAAACCTTTAAGTAATAAATAGTTTTTTTTTTTTGGTATTAAAACAGCATTATTATTACTTCTAATACACAAATAAGATTTAAACACCAAAATATTTTTTGTAATATAAAAGAATTTTATCGATAATCGCAATAATGTAATATGTACTACACTGCTGTTTATTAAAATTGTTTGGATTTTTTTGTTAAATACTTTATAATTGCATTGTTAATAATTAGGAAAAAGATAAAATAATAAATTTACCGCTTACCGTTTTTTCTTTCATAGATATTTGGCAATAAATACATTCACTTTGTTTCACCCAGTTGGCAAGTTTTTATACAACATATTTAGCGAATCGTATTAATCATTTTAGTTTTCTTTTAATACATAGAACACTTTAAAGTTTTAAAACAAATTAAATTTGAAATCGTTGTAAGTTAGATATTGTATTTATTGTTATACAATAAAATCACTTTAAAAAATGGCGGGATGTTACAAGTTCTGAAACGACTAATAAAATAATAATTGACATCTAGTGGGTCATGGCGCTGACATAATCCGTTTAACTTTAAAAGCATATACGCTAGTAGAAGATCTAGATTTGTGCGTGCTTCGTAATATGTACGGGTTATATACAGCCATTAAAAAGACGGCAATGCCCGTACATTTTGGTTTTTCCAAATGACTTGCGCCAGACTGAGACTACTGACACCGAATGCACGCCGGACCGACGTCACACAATTTTATATATATTTTTATCGCCAAATTGAAACTATAAATATTGGTGTAAGAATTACAAATGGCAAGAAATTTCTTGGCAATTGTTCTCCTCTAATCTTTTTTTAAATTCCGTTACCTATAAGTTTTCTTAAATTATTAATAACTAGCTGACCCGGCAAACGTTGTTCTGCCTTTTTAACTACTCTTATTTTTTTCTATTTTTTCTCACCTTTTAAACCTTCCCTAGACTTCAACAATTAATTCAAAACCAAATTTAGCCAATCGGTTGAGCCGTTCTCGAGTTTTAGCGAGACTAACGAACAGAAATTAAAAAATTGCAATTTTTTATGAGAGGCTTCAACTTTTCAAAAATTTTAAACTACGAATCGAATGACACCTTTGTCATAATAGACGTCATAAGAAAGCGAAGCGGAATTCTATAAAACGGCACGTGTGAACCAGGCTACAACACTAGCAAGAAATAAAGCAGTAAAATCTAGAAATTCCTTCTGTAATGAAAACTTGGATTAAAATAACATTTCTTAACACCAAATCTATGTACGATCCAGGCAGATTTACCTTGCTTCCTTCACATTAAAATTTTGGAGATTTAAACACCACCGTCGAACAGCATTTCATCTCGGGCCCCTTTTAAATTATATACTATCTGTATATCTGTCTGGTTTCTGCTTATACCAGGAAGTAAGTTAGTAGGATGCGAATCCCTGACTAAGCGTGCCGCTTGCCGCTATCATCGTTTCTACTAGGTACATTGCAACATCCGACCGGATTAGTTATCACCGTTTTGCATTTCCTTGTCGCGCTAGCGTCAGTGCTTGTAATTATTGTGTACTGGTTTATTGGATAAGGCCTCGAAACAAATTTCTAGTCAAAGGACGTCTGCATTCTATAAAACCAAGCATGCCAGTTTTCGACTTCCCGTAAAGCTGTTTAAAGGAAGCCCTTTTCACTTCCCTCAGACACGCACACGTTGGCGTTATCTACTATGTGCCTAAAGTTGCCTGTAAATTAATACAAGTAGGTACACATCCGTGCCAATACCTATAGCAGAGTGTTTCTCTTTCTATCAGAACAAAAGATCTGACAGATTGTCGCTGTCCTAATATGAAATTGAGATGAAATATATGTGAAGTCAATTTATTCGTTATATTATTAATCGAATATATTCCAAGCATGAAAATATGTGTGATTATATATTAAGGCAAGCGTTTGCTCGCGCGAGTTTACCGCCAGCGCGCGCTCATTCGTCAAATCAAATAGCGCGCGCTTCCCTGGTTTCCTGTGAAACATTTCCTTCCCCTTTCTGAAATCACTTCCACAATAAATGTCAAGCAATCGAGAAGAGTGATGTTACACATTAGAAAACAAGTAGTTCATAGTTGTTAAGGTTAATTATTTAAAGTCTCTATTACATTGCAGGAGCGAAGACAACAAGCTGTAAAAACAATAGCTCGTTTGCTACGCAGCGGTGGTCGTGCTCTCATCACTGTATGGGCGAAGGACCAAACCAAGTCCAACTATCTGTGCAAGACCAAAGAAGCCCGGGAACCGAACTCGTATTCCACCGTTGGAGGTCTTAACTTACCGGTTCATGAAAACCGAACTCAATTTCAACACAACGATCTGTTAGTGCCGTGGAAGCTAAGAAAGATGAAAGAAAAGAAATTAGAGAACAATTCAGAGACAACATTACTCAGATATTATCATGTTTTTGAAGAGGGGGAGTTGGAAAAGTTGTGCGAGTTACCGGATTTAGTGATTGAAGAAAGTTTTTTTGAAGAGGGAAACTGGTGTGTTATTTGTAGAAAAGTTTAGAAAGTTGACAATTATACGCTACGATTTATTAATGTATTATTATACTAGCTGTTGCCAGCGACTTCCTCCGCGCGGACTTCGTTTATTCCACATTGTTCCTCCCACGTAGGTGATAGCGTGATAATATGTAGCCTATATGTTGACCCGACCTGTTAGTAATATTCATGCAAAATTTGAAGTATTTTCATTTTCCATGCAGTACATTGACAGCGAGACGCATCGACATTATTGCAGTAAGAACACATAAGGCGGCGGTATCAAACCTAGACGAAACGTTGCGGAAGTCTATCACCTAGTAAGTAGTCACGATACTTCTTATAATTTTTTTTCTCACCTTCCATGAGATGCCTAGCAAGGCAGTTGAAATATTCAAAAGGAGCCCGGATTAATACGGAACTTTCGATTCGAACTGCAAAAAAGATTGTTTGGTGCCTAGTAACGTTAGATTTGATTCTGGCACCGATCACTATACATGTGTAAACAGAACATGTGCGCAGTTACGGGGTCATATAGGTTTTCCAGATGTCACGATAAAGTTAATTTTTGAAGTGAAAACTTCTTTAGGCGCGTTGAGCGTTTTGGTAGAGGGTAAAATCCTCGGTTCGCGTCACCGACATGCTAATGATAATAGTATATCTATATTTATATAGAAAATTCCTATCATTCGAAATTATTGTACTTTTTGTCAAGATTGTAGTGTTTACTGTTTAGTGTTAAGTGATTAGTGTTTAGTGTTAAGTGTTTAGTGTTAATTGTTAAGTGTTAAGTGTTAAGTGTTAAGTGTTAAGTGTTAAGTGTTTAGTGATTAGTGTTTAGTTTTTACTGTTTACTGTTAAGTGTTAAGTGTTTAGTGTTTGCTGTTAAGTGTTTAGTGCTTAGTATTAAGCGTTTAGTGTTAAGTGTTAAGTGTTTAGTGTTTAGTGTTAAGTGTTAAGTGTTAAGTGTTAAGTGTTAAGTGTTAAGTGTTAAGTGTTATGTGTTAAGTGTTAAGTGTTAAGAGTTAAGTGTTAAGTGTTAAGTGTTTAGTGTTAAGAGTTAAGTGTTTAGTGATTAGTGTTTAGTGTTAAGTGTTAAGTGTTTAGTGTTAAGTGTTTAGTGTTTAGTGCTTAGTGTTTAGTGATTAGTGTTTAGTTTTTACTGTTTTCTGTTAAGTGTTAAGTGTTTAGTGTTTGCTGTTAAGTGTTTAGTGCTTAGTATTAAGCGTTTAGTGTTAAGTGTTTAGTGTTAAGTGTTAAGTGTTAAGTGTTAAGTGTTAAGTGTTAAGTGTTAAGAGTTAAGTGTTAAGTGTTAAGTGTTAAGTGTTAAGTGTTTAGCGTTTAGTGTTAAGAGTTAAGTGTTTAGTGATTATTGTTTAGTGTTAAGTGTTAAGTGTTTAGTGTTTAGTGCTTAGTGTTTAGTGCTTAGTGTTTAGTGTTTAGTTATTAGTGTTTAGTGTTAAGTGTTAAGTGTTTAGTGTTAAGAGTTAAGTGTTAAGTGTTAAGTGTTAAGTGTTTAGTGTTAAGTGTTAAGTGTTAAGTGTTAAGTGTTTAGTGTTTCGTGTTTCGTGTTTCGTGTTTCGTGTTTCGTGTTTCGTGTTTCGTGTTTTGTGTTTCGTGTTTCGTGTTTCGTGTTAAGTGTTAAGTGTTAAGTGTTTCGTGTTTCGTGTTTCGTGTTTAGTCTTTAGTGTTTCGTATTTAGTGTTTAGTGTTTAGTGTTTATTGTTAAGTGTTGTTAAGTGTGTAGTGTTTAGTGTTTACTGTTAAGTGATTAGTGTTTAGTGTTTAGTGTTTAGTATTTCGTGTTTCGTGTTTCGTGTTTCGTGTTTCGTGTTTTGTGTTTCGTGTTTCGTGTTTCGTGTTAAGTGTTGTGTTTCGTGTTTCGTGTTTCGTGTTAAGTGTTAAGTGTTTCGTGTTTCGTGTTTCGTGTTTAGTGTTTAGTGTTTCGTATTTAGTGTTTAGTGTTTAGTGTTTATTGTTAAGGTGTTCCGTGTTTCGTGTTTCGTGTTTAGTGTTTAGTGTTTAGTGTTTACCGTTTAGTTTTAAGTGTTTTGTGTTCCATCTTAAGTGATTATTGTTTAGTGTTTAGTGTTTAGTGTTTAGTGTTAAGTGTTAAGGGTTAAGTGTTAAGTGTTTAGTGATTAGTGTTAAGTGTTTAGTGTTTAGTGTTTAGTGTTTACTGATAATATATTATGTTTGAAAAATAGTTTTATATATTTTTTTATATAGAAAATTCCTATCATTCGAAATTATTGTACTTTTTGTCTGTTTAGTTTTAAGTGATTAGTGTTTAGTGTTAAGTGTTTAGTGTTAATTGTTAAGTGTTAAGTGTTAAGTGTTAAGTGTTAAGGGTTAAGTGTTAAGTGTTAAGTGTTAAGTGTTTCGTGTTTAGTGTTTAGTGTTTAGTGTTTAGTGTTTACTGTTTAGTGTTAAGTGTTAAGTGTTTATTGAACTTAACTTGTATTTTACTCTGTACGGAACCAAACCACCGTACAACGAGACTCTTTCAAATCGGCTTGATTCTTTGGCGTTACGTAGAGATGTGGCATCTGTATATTTTTATCAATTTATAGATATGTTTAGAGAGGGAGTTACCGGTGGGAGGGATGCGCTGTGCCACGCTCCCGGCCGCATGAGTACCACCATCTTGCCTATTTCTCGGCAGAATGCGGTTTCGGAGAGAAGGGCAAGACAGGCAGTGCAATTACTGGCACCGAGCTACCTGGGCCAGTTCCAGGTAAACTAGTATATTATGTTCACTGGCGACATCGACTACTTATCAATAGATGGCACGTCTGCGAGTTTGCCTGTCCAAGTAATATTAAAAAAAATTTTAAAAAAGTTCTGTACTACGGTACAGAAAAAACGTAACGTACTTGGTAAAAACGGAACCCTTGTAGGATTACTTCGTTGTCCAAAGTCAAAGTCAAAGTCAAAACATTTTTATTCAAATTATCCTTTACAGGCACTTTTGACGAGTCAACATTTTTTGAGTTACTACCGGATCGGAAACGCGGCCACACACTGAGAAGATCCGGCGGAAGAAACTCAGCGGGCTTGTCTTTTTTGAAGTGAAAACTTCTTTAGGCGCGTTGAGCGTTTTGGTAGAGGGTAAAATCCTCGGTTCGCGTCACCGACATGCTAATGATAATAGTATATCTATAGCTATGTTTTGCATATAGTTTTAATTACTCTCAACTTAATAGTTCCGTTTTCACTTCTATCGGCAGTCCCACGACTGCTACTGTTTTTTTTTTTAAGTACGTGCACAAAGTGGCTCTAGTGGCACTTCATCTATATTAACATAGAGAAAAAATCTGAATATCCTTGCTATTAGCTATAGTGCCCTTAATTTCATCATATTAGCACATAATTCGAAATAGCCACAAGTTAGCCGCTATCCGACTTGTTACATAAATATAAAGTAGCTTTGTCAGGTTATCCTCAGGACCTACACCTAGGAAAGAATACTACACACTGCAATGACACTTGACAAATACTAGTTTACAGTGTTATGGTATAATGGTCACACTAATTTGCCGTAAGCAATGTGCATACGTCATATACTTAGCGACACCCGATGACTTCCGACTTAATATCTGGTAGGTCAAATCAAAATACAGCGTTTTCTTTATTTTATTGGGCGTCAAGGTTGTCGTTTTTTTATCAAGAAAGCATAAAAACCGCGTTAACTATATAAAAATTGAAAAGAACCTGGCAATTCTCGAAAATGTGATAACCTTGAAATCGGTCAAGCGTATACAGAATATTTTCTTGTTAATCAAGAAACTGTAAATTCAAGAACCTGATTTGTTAACCCAAAAAACTACAAATTCCAAAAAAATGTTCAAATTTTATTTCACATTTATCACCTTAGTAAGACTTCAATTTTTTGAGAAGTCCAACAAATATAAACCTGTTCAAGGTGGTATATGTATAAAAATAATGTAAATAAATACATATAACAACAATTTTGTATTTTATTACAATAAGTCATCTACAAAAACAAAAAACACTATAAAATCTATACAAAACAATATTGTACAACAGTAACGTTTAATTCGGATTTCACTACTTGCATCCTTTATTGTTAGAAAGTCGTATTTTACGTCTAACACGACAGTAATCGACCTCTCTCGCTCATACTAAATGTAATATATTGCTGGTCCTATGAGACAATAAGAAGTCATAAGTGATGGCTACAGTATTTGCAGATTGAAATATGAAAAGATAAATTATTGGGATGCCCATTAAAATATCTTTATTCTGCGAAACAAAATGAATACCAGCCTGACGGCTGGTATTGGACAGTAAAGATAATCCTAGATTAAGCACACAATTTGAACGCAGACAGAAAATTAAAAAGCAATTAGTGTTTATCCTAATACCTTCTTACCAGGTTCATGAGTCATTTTTGAAATGTGTAAAAGGTACTAATTTCATTAATCCTATTAAAGATGCAATTGGGGTTAACCGTGTCCGTCTGAGGAACCGTAGTCCCAAATGAGCCTGTGACCACAACTCAACAACTTACCGTAAATGTATCGCGTGGGAACTTATTAAATAGGTTTAAACAAAATTTTATTATCCGAAAAATGATGCACATGCACGGAAAGATGATCTGATGATAGAATGATGTGCTGGGGATCTTTCAAATTTGAATTTAGATCTATTTGAGTTATGTTGTTGAATGGCAAATTTATGGACATTTCTGGATTTTATCGCATCACCTTGAACCCTCAAGTCCCAGTTTAAGGTTTACAAGTCTTGAACTGATCAAGCTGTGCATTAAGAAACCATTTTCGAAATGATAAATTTACTTGGAAATAAGAAAATAAGTGTCAAAGGTTGCCGTTATTCTTTAATCCCATAAAACACTGAAACACGAATGATGAAACGTTTTTGTGAGGTATAATTATATGTAAATTTAATGGGTATGGCGTAATAATTGAAATTGAGAACTTTATTAAAATGAAGTTTTACAGCTCAGTATAAAATTTCAAAACATATCTTTGTGAAGTTATGTTCGTGATAGATTTTATGTGATACGAATAAGATATTTAAGATCCAGCATAGTCTCTTTTTATTTTTTTCTACATGTTCCTGTTATATTCTTTAAATGCTCTAATTGTGTGCTAATCATTGTTATTTTCAATTGATATACTCTTAAATTGGATTCTGAAAGATATTTATTTCATTAAAGCCAATTGTAGCAAAGGTATAACGGATATTGTGGAGAGATCCGCCAATACTGCATCAACATTCTGTAACGTATTTACTTGGAATAGGTTCTCTTTTCTAAAACTTAGTATAGCTAGTGCGAGTAGAGGAAGGATCTCCAAACAGTCGTATCCTAATATCGCGTCCCACAGCAGTAGCAGTTGGTCTGGAGGCAAATGTCCGCTGAAGGCACGCATCAGCCATTTGAATACAACTCGTATACTGGAATAACGTTAGAAGATTAAGTAATTAATTTCTTAATAAAAAGATTTTTAGGTTTTTGTAGTCAAGAAAAGAACTTTATGCTGCTTCATCTATGATTTGGAATGGATATACATATTCATTAGGTCGATAAAATGGTATCGTAAAATCTTTTAAATAATTATTTCCAGCATCGGCGTTAGGACTAGGTAGTTAGTTATCTTTAGGCGTATCTGTGACATAAAATTCTTATAAAGTAAAAAAACTGTGATCCAATCGCGACCAACCGCAGTACCCGCAGGGCTAATCTAAACACTGCCTGAAAATTCCACCAAAACCTACTTGTTTGAAATTTGTATGAAACATATACTTCGAATTTTATTTATAAGAATACTAGCTGACCCGGCAAACGTTGTTCTGCCTTTTTAACTACTCTTATTTTTTTTCTATGTTTTCTCATCTTTTAAACCTTCTCTGGACTTCAACAATTAATTCAAAACTAAAATTAGCTAAATCGGTTCAGCCGTTGTCGAGTTTTAACGAGACTAACGAACAGCAATTCATTTTGTATATATAGATTTAAGTCTAGAAAAGTCCTATCTACCTTAACATACATCCCGTAACATATGTTATCTTACAATTTATCCTTAAAGGGTGTAGCGGTTCAAGCAATCTACAAACGCTACCAGAAAAAATAATAAAAAATGAAAAAAAAAATGAAATTCAAAATAAAATTCTGAATCGCGATATCACAATTATTTATCTTGTACATACTATATACAAGTTTCAATGCATTTCAAATGGACTTCGGTCCCCAGGCAGTACACCTTGCCTGGCTGGGAAGATCTTCCTTTTCCCCTTCCTTGTCCTTGTGTGACGTCATCAACCTTCACAGTTATGACGTCATCCTGACAACAGTTGGCCCGTTGGTTCCATCACACTATGACCCTTCAGCGGCGCCACAAACGTTTCTACATAGACCCATTCTATTACGGTGCACAAGTACTACTCCACTTTCATGGGGAGTTTTCCGACGAGTTATTTGGATTAATTCCTGCCGCCGAATTCCATCATCGGACATCGTGTCAAAATTTGAAATTCCATCTTCACCGCCTCGATGTCTGGAAATCCACAACTGTGCGTTTCTCTCGACACTTTTTGCCTCGCACTACTTTGTTGTGGAACCAATTACCGGCAGGGATGTTTCCAAACGGATATGACTTGAGGGCCTTCAAGAAAAGAGCTTACTCATTCTTAAAAGGCCGGCAACGCAACTGCAAGACCTCTGGTATTGCGGATGTCCATGGGCGGCGGTGATCACTTACCATCAGGTGCACCTCCTGCTCGTTTGCCCCCTCTTCTATAAAAAAAAGTAACGCTAAGTTGAATTCGAATTTCAGGTCGGAAAATGTAAAATTTTGAATGAGTTTCTCATTTTTTATAAAAATCCTTACTTGCAGATTAATAGGTTGGCTACCTATCTTTATCATGTTATAGGAGTTTACATAATTAGCTTATCGTAAATGCACAATTTGCATCTCTGCTTACGCCATTGGGAGTATGGTCGTAGCGATAATAATTTAAATAATTCTTTACTTACGGATTGATATTGATGTTCCTGAAATGAACCCACAGCAAGGGTTCGTTAGCCTCCAGCAACCTCTCGTACAACAAACATAAAGACACTATACCCTGAAATTAAACAATACTTATTGCAGCAGTCGTCAGTAAGCCACCAGAATCCTAGCACTCGTCATGGCGGACATGATGCGCATAAAACTATTATGTAACTGGATGATCATAGACGATTCTCAAGCAGTGTCCATTCCTCACAACTATATTAGACACAGGTACACGAACTTAGACAGCGACAGTTATCATTATAATATTATGTGCGTCAAATTTCATCCAAATGGTTCGGCCGTTTTTGCGTGAAAGAGTAACAAACATCCATCCATCCAAACGTATTTCCGTATTTATAATATTAATCGGAATTGCAGGATACTAGGATAGGACTAGTAGGATTGAATTAAGCATATAATATATATATATATATATATATATATATATATATATATATATATATATATATATATATATATATATATATATATATATATATATATTTTATATCATAAGATAGCAAACAAGCAGATGGGTCTCCTGATGGAAAGAGTCAACCATCGCCTATAGACACCAAAGATGTTAATGGTGCGTTGCTATCTTGTGGCGAGGTCTAATGCCACATGCATAAGTTTACCGGCTTCTTTACCCTCCAAACCGGAACACGACAGCGACAAGCACTGACGCTATTGCGGCAGGAATAGGTAAGGCGGTGGTACCAGGACCCGGGCGAGACAATGCAGAACTCTACCACCTAGTAGCCACGATGTTAGTGACTTGATAGCCAATCGTCGCTTTTTACTGGCAGAACGGCAGTTTGCCTATTCTACAAAGGAGGCCGGGACCAACACGGCCAAAAATAAGATATTAAATATTTTTTATATCTTAAAATAATTAGTAATCTGATGGCTCCCTGATGGATAAGTCAAAAACTCCCTACTGCAACGCAGATTAATAATTGGAATGGTAACATTATCGCCTCACCTCGAGACAAGCTCAAAAACCGTGGCGCGGTGTGCTCAACTTGCAGTCTCCGCGTTTCCCGCGCATACGTCTCTATGCCCGAGCTTATGGCACCTTACTAGCTGACGTAAGCACGGCTAACCGTAGCCGAGTTGAAGCACCGAAACTGGCTACGTGGCTTTTTGGCTACGTGCTTATGTTAGGTTGACGGCTGGCTGACGATGAGGCGAAAGGCGACGGACTCTTTTCAAGGTGATAAGACGTATGCTATGTTGATAGGTATGATCTTCAGTCCCAACCAAGGAAGTTACATTCTACCCGGAATGTTCACACGCGCTTCAAAATCGTTCCGAAGAGTACCACGACACGGGTGGAGTGTGTCTCTTTCTACCAAATAAAGCGCCAATCGCCATATATAAGTGCGGCCATGCGTAGTTCGCAGATTACTACTAAGTAATTCTACTAATTTGAGAAACAGCTTTGCATTGCATAAGTAATTACGCAATAATTAATATATCACATTTTAGAACTCACTATGTTAATTACAATACATTTTATGCTAATGTATTTTTCGACGTGTATGAATTGAATATATAAAAATCTACCATCAGATAGTTTTATTTACACTGGCAATTGCAAGAAAGGGACAACATCCACTCTTGTCGTTGTCTTACTCAGAACGTTTTTCCCCTCTGTTAAGTAAGAAACAAATGTCAACTTTATGAGTAACGAAATAAAGTAGGTACATTTTTATTTTTCAAATATTGCTTCGTAATAATTCCAGTTATCATATATAAATTCCTTGGTCCCAACATATGTTAATGAGCACGGCCGCCATAATTGTGACGTCAGACGTACGAACTTTAAACAGTGACGTAAATTACTGCGCGAGCTCTAATTAGTCATGTATCCTGCGAATTAGCACTTTGCTATGATTATACAAATACACCATACTCGAGGTGGGCTCACTTGTTGGCTTTACCTGTGGATGCGTGGATAGGTGGTGCAGCCGATGCCAATAGCGTGTGTAAAACGCTCGGAATATGAAGTATAGTTGGACGGGGTCATCGTACAGGTAGCAAAATGGTGTTGCTGTAAACGTAAAATGTTATGTTTAGACAATGATTTCCCATATTTTTGTATTTATTGTACAGAATGACTGCTGTCAAAATCCGTAAATAAATTAACTATAAGCAAACTAGATTGTACTCGCGACTTCGCTCGTGTTTAGTTATTTTTTTATACTTCGGGGCAATACTTTTTTCCAGAATAAAAGAATGTTGGCGCGCTATTTCATGTGGTTGTGGTGACGTGGTTGTTCTTTTGACGTGTATTTTTTAATTTCTACCCAAGAAAATTTAAGAATTTTCAAGAATCGGAAAGTGCAAGCCACGAATTTCGAAAAAAGAGTTTTCATCAGATATCGATATTTCGTAGTCTTAGGAAGCTGTTTCGAATATTGTTACAAAAATGTCAGTATGTATGTATGTATAAACAGTGTGTAAGGAAAACCCTGTCGGATAATTACAGGTGTTATTTGGTACCGTAATACGGTTACATATGTGTAATTATTTTATGGATATTAATTAATTAGTTTTCCCAATAAAAAAATAATCTTAAATGGCATTTTCATATATTAAGTATGGCAACACCTAAAAATAAGTAAATTCTATTATCAAAGAATGCCGTGCAAGTCGGATGCTACCGAAAGACAAGCGGCGCTTGTGAGGCGCGTTTAAAATTCCTTTGTAAAACGCCGAAAAACAAATAGCGCGCCTTTGAGTGGTGTTTGTGCGAAAGCCGCCAAAGATAAACAATGAAACAAACAACGACAAGGTCTTATCATTTTTAAAATATTTCCTTAACTCTAGGAAAATATAAGTAAAAAGCCGAATATTAAAAAAACGATATCTTTTTTATTTTCTGAAATAAAGTAATTTTAATATTTTTTTCAGTAATGCCTTTAACCAACCTATATGCCTCTTTCGAATCGGACAGGGTTTTCTTTACGCACTGTATAACTGTGTCATAACTTTTGAACATAAAATGCGTTTGACACAATTCGATTGGGTTTTAAATTACTAAGGATTCGAGATTTTTCAACTAATCTATTTTAGACTTAAATATATCATCACGTTCAAAACTTACAGCTTTTCAAAAATTGAAATGGTGTCTGCTTCGTTGTCTAAGAGTTAGTGGTCTAGAAGGTTCAAGTCACGGGGTTTCAGGTTCAATCCTCGGGTCGGGTAGAAGTGTTATTTAGGTTGTTCAAGGTGTTTTTCATAAATTCAAAATTTCACTAGCAGCTTGGAGTCTAGCGTGTGGTGTATTATCATACTTGTGCCTCGGATGACCACGTAAACTAATAGGTCCAGGTTATTCGTAAAAATTGTCGATAATCATTGTTGGGTCGGTAAACTTATCGGGAACAAACTCGGGTCGGGAAACGATCAACAGTAGGTACCTTAAATGTAAGATACTCATCAAAATTATTTTATCGCCTTCAAAGTCTGCTTCTCCAGCAACGATAGGTACACAAACAAATACATTAAATCCTACGCCAAAGAATAACCCAATCATCAAAACATTTTAAACGCTTTTTCCGGAATTGAGTTCAGTTCTCGCCGCAAATTCTTCTTTATGTCTTCTACCAAATGAAAACGAGTGCCACGAAGAGATAATTTGAGTTTACGAAAAAAGAAGAAGATGGCTGGAGTTATATCTGGTGAATAAGGTGGTGGCTCGGTGGTATTCAAAAACTCCTTTACAATAATGGCCTTGTGCGGAAGGCGCATTATCGCGGTGAAAAATCCAAGAACACCGAGATAGTCAAAAAACTGTTAACATTACTTTGACTTTTGATTGACTTCAGCGTGGTTTATTCTTTTTTTGTATATCATAAGATAGCAAACAAGCAGACGGGTCTCCTTATTGAAAGAGTCAACCATCGCCTATAGACACCAAAGATGTTAATGGTGCGTTGCTATCTTGTGGCGAGGTCTAATGCCACATGCATAAGTTTACCGGCTAACTTACCCTCCAAACCGGAACACGGCAGCGACAAGCACTGACGCTCTACCACCTAGTAGCCACGATGGTAGTGATTCGATAGCCAATCGATCGCCTTTTACGACCTGCCTGGCAGAACCGCAGTTGGCCTATTCTTTAAAGGAGGCCGGGACCAACACGGCGTATTCGGTTACGGTTCAGTCGGAAGGTCACACTCCGAAGCCTGTTGACTAATTTGCATGTCAAACTCGTAAAATCACGTCTCGTCATCAGTAAATAGACGCCTCTATTCAATTATGAGAAACATAAAGTAGCGTCCACACTTGTGACAATTTACCGAACATTATCCCGAGCATCTCTCTTACATTTGAATGTCGATTTTCAATCACATTTTCCTTCACCTTTACGATATTAACTTTAGTTGAAAATTTTGAAAGTCTACCAGAGCGAGGCAATTTTTCCATCATATCTCGACCACTTTTGAACGCTTTGTTCCACTCATAAGTAGAGTAAGATCGGGATAAACGCCTCTAATTGTGAGAAACATAAAGTTGCGTCCAGACTTGTGACAATTTACTGAACATTTTTTTTGTATCATAAGTTATATTAATATGTTTATTTGTAGTATAAATGATAAAATATGATTAGTTATTTAAAGTATACTTGCTCTTTCAGCCTGAAACACAGATTTTCTTAGTTCAGGTACACGTAATATCATAAATATCTAAGAAAACCTTGTAATTATAGATTTTAGTCTGCTTATATAAATTTCTGAAATAAACATTTTTTATTTTTATTATTTTACTATCCTGTGACCTTATCAGACACATGTGTCAGTACCGATTAATGTGGACCTATTTTGTTACGTGAACAATTGCCACGAGCTGCAGTGCAGTTCAATCCATTCTGAACACTGAAAGATGTGACCTATTTTTTTACGAGAACAATTGCCACGAGCTGCAGTACGGTTCAATCCATTCGAACACTGAAAGAAACTGCTGAACATAGAATAAGCGGCAAGACAATGTACGGAGTTACGATGTACTTGCCGGGCCCAGTGTGGACGCTGGTCTGTGTACTGTCACGCATCCAAGCCACGTGTTATAAGCTGATCCATCGAAAGTCGGTTTTTTTCAAAAATATTTTCGCTACTATCCGTGGACCAGGAGACATCCACACTTGCATTTATGACACGCGACGAAGTACGCCCGATGACACGGATACAGACACGGGGTAGGAGTGGATAAAGTCGTGACGTGTCCCGATCAATACGTCCCCCGCCCGCACCCCGCCGCCGCTCATTCGCGCAGCGCACGCTATAAACATCGTTGTATACCTACGTTGTTTAGTTTTGTATTGCGACGATTGATTATTTAGGCATGGAGTGGATGCCATGTAGTGATGCCATGCCACGCGATCTAGTTCGACACCATGCGTCTACACTTGTAACATTTCATCGTACATGGCTTGTGACCGTGTCAGTACAAATTATATCGTCCACATTTAGCGTAACATGTCCTGTAGCGATGGCACGTAGTCCGGTGCAGCGGGTCTGCACGCGGTTGATTGATTTGGATAAACCGAGTTGCAAACCGGTTTGAGTCAATTTTCATTCAATTTATTTGGTTAGAAATATTTACGGTCTGGCTTAATCGCGATTAGATAAGATCTATGATCACATGGGCGTACCGAGGGGGAGGGGGGGGGGGGGGGTGTTAGGGGAATGCCCCTGGAATTTATTTACGTCTCTACTAATTATCTACTGATTTTAAAATGTATAATAATCATAGTAATTATATCAGACGCAATTCAAATTCCACGCCAAAATAAAAACGGTTGTGCCAATTTAACAACAAAAAAAATATGTGAGTGTGTATGTGCGCGCTCCCGTGTACCCAATTATGCGTGTGTTTGTATGTAGGTGTGTGTGTGTACGTATGTGAATCTGAGTTTGGTGAAGTGGGTATATGTATTCATTTGCATATATGTGTGTTCCATTGAGTCCCCACTGACCGTACATGGTGAAGCCGTGGAAGGGTATGATGCCGCTGGGCGGGAACGGCGTGGGGTCCACGCGGCCGCGCACCGGCACCGCGGGCGCGCCCGACACCGCGCCCGCCAGCGCAACAGACACACACGCGTCGCGGGAGAAACTCAGCATCGCCTGCACACACACCCAGCGCTGTACCAATGTATAATGTACCAATACTGACACACACACCCGCCAGCGCGCCCGACACACACGCGTCGCGGGAGAAACTCAGCATCGCCTGCACACACACCCAGCGCTGTACCAATGTATAATGTACCAATACTGACACACACACACCCGCCAGCGCGCCCGACACACACATCCGCCAGCACGCCCGACACACACGCGTCGCGGGAGAAACTCAGCATCGCCTGCACACACACCCAGCGCTGTACCAATGTATAATGTACCAATACTGACACACACACCCGCCAGCGCGCCCGACACACACGCGTCGCGGGAGAAACTCAGCATCGCCTGCACACACACCCAGCGCTGTACCAATGTATAATGTACCAATACTGACACACACACCCGCCAGCGCGCCCGACACACACGCGTCGCGGGAGAAACTCAGCATCGCCTGCACACACACCCAGCGCTGTACCAATGTATAATGTACCAATACTCACACACACACACCCGCCAGCGCGCCCGACACACACATCCGCCAGCACGCCCGACACACACGCGTCGCGGGAGAAACTCAGCATCGCCTGCACACACACCCAGCGCTGTACCAATGTATAATGTACCAATACTGACACACACACCCGCCAGCGCGCCCGACACACACGCGTCGCGGGAGAAACTCAGCATCGCCTGCACACACACCCAGCGCTGTACCAATGTATAATGTACCAATACTGACACACACACACCCGCCAGCGCGCCCGACACACACATCCGCCAGCACGCCCGACACACACGCGTCGCGGGAGAAACTCAGCATCGCCTGCACACACACCCAGCGCTGTACCAATGTATAATGTACCAATACTGACACACACACCCGCCAGCGCGCCCGACACACACGCGTCGCGGGAGAAACTCAGCATCGCCTGCACACACACCCAGCGCTGTACCAATGTATAATGTACCAATACTGACACACACACACCCGCCAGCGCGCCCGACACACACGCGTCGCGGGAGAAACTCAGCATCGCCTGCACACACACCCAGCGCTGTACCAATGTATAATGTACCAATACTGACACACACACACCCGCCAGCGCGCCCGACACACACATCCGCCAGCACGCCCGACACACACGCGTCGCGGGAGAAACTCAGCATCGCCTGCACACACACCCAGCGCTGTACCAATGTATAATGTACCAATACTGACACACACACCCGCCAGCGCGCCCGACACACACGCGTCGCGGGAGAAACTCAGCATCGCCTGCACACACACCCAGCGCTGTACCAATGTATAATGCACCAATACTGACACACACACCCGCCAGCGCGCCCGACACACACGCGTCGCGGGAGAAACTCAGCATCGCCTGCACACACACCCAGCGCTGTACCAATGTATAATGTACCAATACTGACTTACACACACCCGCCAGCGCGCCCGACACACACATCCGCCAGCACGCCCGACACACACGCGTCGCGGGAGAAACTCAGCATCGCCTGCACATACACCCAGCGCTGTACCAATGTATAATGTACCAATACTGACACACACACCCACCAGCGCGCCCGATACACACGCGTCGCGGGAGAAACTCAGCATCGCCTGCACACACACCCAGCGCTGTACCAATGTATAATGTACCAATACTGACACACACACACCCGCCAGCGCGCCCGACACACACATCCGCCAGCACGCCCGACACACACGCGTCGCGGGAGAAACTCAGCATCGCCTGCACATACACCCAGCGCTGTACCAATGTATAATGTACCAATACTGACACACACACCCACCAGCGCGCCCGATACACACGCGTCGCGGGAGAAACTCAGCATCGCCTGCACACACACCCAGCGCTGTACCAATGTATAATGTACCAATACTGACACACACACCCACCAGCGCGCCCGACACACACATCCGCCAGCACGCCCGACACACACGCGTCGCGGGAGAAACTCAGCATCGCCTGCACACACACCCAGCGCTGTACCAATGTATAATGTACCAATACTGACACACACACCCGCCAGCGCGCCCGACACACACATCCGCCAGCACGCCCGACACACACGCGTCGCGGGAGAAACTCAGCATCGCCTGCACACACACCCAGCGCTGTACCAATGTATAATGTACCAATACTGACACACACACCCGCCAGCGCGCCCGACACACACGCGTCGCGGGAGAAACTCAGCATCGCCTGCACACACACCCAGCGCTGTACCAATGTATAATGTACCAATACTGACACACACACCCGCCAGCGCGCCCGACACACACGCGTCGCGGGAGAAACTCAGCATCGCCTGCACACACACCCAGCGCTGTACCAATGTATAATGTACCAATACTGACACACACACACCCGCCAGCGCGCCCGACACACACATCCGCCAGCACGCCCAACACACACGCGACGCGGGAGAAACTCAGCATCGCCTGCACACACACCCAGCGCTGTACCAATGTATAATGTACCAATACTGACACACACACCCACCAGCGCGCCCGACACACACGCGTCGCGGGAGAAACTCAGCATCGCCTGCACACACACCCAGCGCTGTACCAATGTATAATGTACCATTACTGACACACACACTCACCAGCGCGCCCGACACACACATCCGCCAGCACGCCCGACACACACGCGTCGCGGGAGAAACTCAGCATCGCCTGCACACACACCCAGCGCTGTACCAATGTATAATGTACCAATACTGACACACACACCCGCTAGCGCGCCCGACACACACATCCGCCAGCACGCCCGACACACACGCGTCGCGGGAGAAACTCAGCATCGCCTGCACACACACACACACACCCAGCGCTGTACCAATGTATAATGTACCAATACTGACACACACACCCGCCAGCGCGCCCGACACACACATCCGCCAGCACGCCCGACACACACGCGTCGCGGGAGAAACTCAGCATCGCCTGCACACACATCCAGCGCTGTACCAATGTATAATGTACCAATACTGACACACACACACCCGCCAGCGCGCCCGACACACACATCCGCCAGCACGCCCGACACACACGCGTCGCGGGAGAAACTCAGCATCGCCTGCACACACACCCAGCGCTGTACCAATGTATAATGTACCAATACTGACACACACACCCGCCAGCGCGCCCGACACACACATCCGCCAGCACGCCCGACACACACGCGTCGCGGGAGAAACTCAGCATCGCCTGCACACACACCCAGCGCTGTACCAATGTATAATGTACCAATACTGACACACACACCCGCCAGCGCGCCCGACACACACATCCGCCAGCACGCCCGACACACACGCGTCGCGGGAGAAACTCAGCATCGCCTGCACACACACCCAGCGCTGTACCAATGTATAATATACCAATAAAAAACTAACCTGTATAACCACGACCGCAACCAATAAATAAATAATAAAATGTATTACAAGTATACAACAAAATTGGCCTGGGATTAATTGATTCTCATACTAATTTCTGATATTTATTGATTGTGCCTAATTGATTATTTCTGATCCGACAGCTGTAAAATTGTCGGCCGTCCAAAAGTGTCTGTAAAGGGCGTCCACAAATTACGTAAGATGTTTAAGGGGGAGAGGGTTCGAGTCAAATCTCATCTAATCTTATGTTGGAGAGAGGGGGGTCTCGGAAAATATCACGCATTTTTTTCTGATGGAAAAAAAATACTATTTTTGTCCATTATCCAGATTGTACATGCTTAAGATTTAATCTTAATCGTAATCGTAATACGATTAAGATCATTCACTATAATTCGTACGAAAGAAAATAATTTAATTCATACTTCGACGTTAATACAGTCGTAAATAAAAGCACGAAGCAATTTTTTTTTCTTTTATAATAACAATCCAACATGTTTACATATTTAAGAAACCGACATTTTAAAAATCTCACGAGAGGAGATTGGGGGATGGGGGAGGGGGTTGAAAAAATCTCACGATATTAAAGGGGGGGAGGACGAAAATTCAAGAAAACACCTCACGTAATTTATGGACGCCCCCAAAGGTTGATTTAAATAAAAAAAAATAATTTATAAATAAAGTAATGTTTCTGATGTCTCTAAGTCGTGAAGCAATAAGCAATTATTCAATTTTCTCATGGTTTAATCCGGCACTGTATAACACTTGTAAATTTAAATAGGCATTCTCCGAAAGTTCGTGCCTAGTTTTTAGTATTAATGGCACATAAAATATAACATATAGAACGGACATACTGTTGTATACATAAATAGTGGCAACACAGGTAGCATGTATGTCTTATCTGTGGTGCCATAATGCTTTATGGAGCTGTCTATGTAGTACGCTAATCTAATCTGTGGAGCCTGCGAACACGGGTGATCCTTTAATAAAAACGTGGTTTTTTACCACCTAAAATATTTGGGTGTATTAATTAATTATTATCCAAAACCCGATATAACACATACAATACAAAATTTGTAAAAATGCCTGTAGGTAAAGTAGGTACCTATCGAAGGATACCAAGATTGACATACTGTTACGTACTTCGGGTTAGTAGTTGTAAGAAAACGCCACTTATATTAAATCCGTGTGTTTACAATACAAATACGCACAAGACAAGACAACTCAACGTAATACTAAACACTCTGATTAACACTAGTCACTCACTGTACTAAGAGACATAGAACACTATCAAGTATCGCTCTCGATCGCTTGATAAAAACTGTCTTGTATTTGTCAACATATCTCTATTTATACCCAGGGTAAAGTTCTACCTGGATCCAGAAAAATCTAAATGTATCGGGAAACGATTAATCACTTCTTATTGTAATCAACTTGATAAACAAGTTGACTCATCAATGACTCATCAATCCTAGTACACGCTACTTTATGCCCTATACCACAAAGTTCATTATGGTATAGCTTAGATCAACTATTTGTTTGGCAATAGGAGTAGCTATCTCTTTCTTTTATTTCTAGATCTCTCCAGCGTTCCAACTCTACACGTTTCTAGATTATTCGTAACAATACCATAATTAGATTGAACGGGTGCTATTCGAAAGTGGTGTCAGGATTCTTCGTAAGTAACTATGGTGTTTACGTGAAGCGAGTTTGGAATGTGGAGAAAGCACTGCAAGACTTCCTGGATAGTGATGTAAGGCACTGTGTTGTCTCTGCTCTACAGAATAAAAAGATTTGGCGTTAAGAATGAGTCTAATATATGCATAGGTACCTAAGGTTTACACCTAAGCAACTTTAATTTTAATATGTAACAAAAATTAAAAGTAGAACAAATTACGCAAAAAAGAGCATTACTTTTGAAGGAGCATAGCTGTATAACAAATTACCTCCTTATATAAAAAATAACCACTTTTAGCACTTTTAAGTCTCAATTATCTGAATACTAGCGACCTGCTTGCGGTTTCACCCGCACAGCTTTTGTTCCCATGGGAATATCGGAAAGGTTTATACACTTAAACCTTCCTCAAGAATCAATCTATCTATTAAAAAAAACCGCATCAAAATCCGTTGCGTAGTTTCAAAGATTTAGGCATACATAGGGACATAGGGACAGACAGAGAAAGCGACTTTTTTTATACTTTGTAATGATATAATTGAAAAATTCTAACTTCCGTTTGAGACATAAGGCTGTTGACTGTTTGGCGACTACTACTTAATTATAATTATTGTAATAAGTAGATATATTCTCATGTAAGCGACATTGTGTCTCTTTGGGAATAAATTTCTTTAACCTTAGTATATCTAGGTAGTTCGCACAAACTGGACATACCTGATATAATAAGTCTTCAAACACAAAGTACTGATCATCATTGGATGCTGTTAGTTGGACGTCCTTAAATATTAACTTGTCAATCATTAGGTCCAACTCCAGGACGTTTTTCTTCAGCTGGTTGTAATAAGTTATTTGCTGAAATTGACGAAAACCTAACATTTTACTTAGATAAAAATAAAAAAATCTTTTCCACGGGTTTACACGATAACACTTATTCATAAATTATTGCATTGAGCAATATCGCCAGAGGCAAACGAGGTCTTCTTTAGTATCCATATATTTCACACGTTTGTTTTTACTCCTCAAAGAGCTGTCTGCTTGTTTATGCCATCGATATCAATATTATGATATGAAATGTCTGTCTGCTTTACGGCTAAATAATTGATTCGATTTTGATGGAATTTGGCATGAAATGACATTGTGGTAGGAATAGGTGAAGAGGTCATACAAAACTTGGGCGAAATATTGCAAAAGTAATCACGATTCATTACCTAGTAACGATGGTAAAGATATATTTGGCAAAACACATATATTTATAACTAGCTGACCCGCGCAGCTTCGCCCGCGAGTATATTAGTAAGTCATCCAAATAGCTTTTAATAACATCCCCTATTTCAGCCCACCAGTGACTGATTTTTGAAAAAAAATTAGCCTATGTTTGACCCCGGATCTTCAACTATATCCATGCCAAATTTCATGAAAATCGGTCCAGTGGTTTAGCCGTGAAAGCGTAACAGACAGACAGACAGACTTTCGCATTTATAATATTAGTATGGATGGTAAAAAATATAAAAATGGTAAAAAATATTTTCTATAAAAAAGTATATTTTCTATAAAAATATACTCGTATCATTTCTTATAAAATTCCCAGAAAAAAAACTTACTTGTGCGGTTACCTCAGCTCCAAGGACTAGTGACCATAGCTTAGCTCTCAAGCATTGTGGGCTACCTTTCTTCAAATACTCCTGAATAACAGGCGCATAGCCCAAAGCTGCGACCCTCTCGCCCAAGACTATCCTTTCGGCCTCTAGCGTGGTGAAACCCGCTGTAGTGCTCGGCATGTTCGCATTCACACCTAGGAGTGGTTCACCGTTCGCCCATTCCACGTATGTTTTGCGCTGAAATTAAAAGTGTGCTTAAACGGCTTTTCTTGAAGTTTTAAATGGTAGCTTTTAGTAGTTATCGGAATTCATTTTACGTTTATGAACGACCAAAATTTGACGACCAAAACGATGAAACCCAGTTAGACTTACTGCAACCAGTACCGGATTAAGATACTTGGTGTCCTAAGCATCCATGCCTACTATTGTTGTCCCTTATCCAAGGGTGGATCCAGAGGGGGGCGTCATGGGGGTCATGACCCCCCCCCCCACCTTGGACAGGGGTCTAGGTATGGATTTATTAGGATTAGAGCCTATCATGACTGAATCTCAAATTGTGACCCGCCCCTGAGCCGATGGCTGGATCGGCCCTAGTATATGTGACCCTCCCTTGAACCGAACGCTGGATCCGCCCTTACCCCTATCCATAATAATATTAACTTGAGGACTCAACAACGATTGGCCCGATTGTTGTTTCCGTAAATGGTCTGATAGCGAAGTCATGACCAACATCTTAGGAGGCTTTCGTTACAATTTTGGATCAAAGGTCAGATATAAAAGGCGGTAGCGTTAAAAACGGAACTTTACACTTATTGGGAGGAGGTTTCTTTCTCTGCCACCCTGACCACCGGCGAGGCAGCTTAGCTACATGTTTCATGCTGGCGGAAAACCTATTTTGTTTTAGGTAGGTGTGTATTTTTTCATAATATTGTACTTTTTGTAAATGTATTGTGCAATGTATCGCTTTTGTGGTCTAGTGGGCGGTTGTTGGTGTTGACCACAAAAGGTCCTGGGTTCGATTCCCGGGTAGTGAAATTAAAAAAAATGTGTTTTTTTCAGTTTTCTGATAAAAACAACGTTGCCCGGGATTAGATGAGTGCCAGATTGGCGATAGGATTGTCGCCTACCAGATTGTGGGGCTAAGTATCTTTGGCCAATCGTGGTTGCACTAGTTATACCTCTGCCTACCTCTTCGGGAATATGGGTGTGAATTTAATTAACAATAAAAAACAATTAAATAAGAAAAAAAACAGTAGCAGTCGTGGGACTGCCGATAGAAGTGAAAACGGAACTATTAAGTTGAGAGTAATTAAAACTATATGCAAAACATAGCTATAGATATTGTGCACTACAGCCGGGGGAGCCAGCGGACTGTATATCTGGTTCTTCTCTCTTCGATGCCCCACCAGCCGTAGTGCTTTGGTCGAGCTGAATCTGCCGGGGAAGTAATTGAGACCACAACGATTCGTTGCAAAGGCGCTTTATTGTAACGAAATAGCAATAAAGCTAGCACCGTTGCAAATATTTAACCTATTGTATGGAGAGCCACTATTTGCCCTAACACTGCCCTACTCTAAAACCGGTACCCTATAGATATATACTAAAGCCCAGGAACTTGTCTGGGAAACTTATTAAGTCGTAACGAAACTATAACTTGATCGGAACGGAACTGATTGTATGGCCGCGCTCTCCGATATTTATAGTGCGCGGCCAGACGCGCGGCGGCAATCTTCAAAGGAAACCGGCGCTGGGTGTGGCGCCACAATGTCTAGGATTTGTTAAATCTTACTTTTCGCAATCTAATCTTAATAATTTTATCTTAGGTAGTTTCTTCTACCTCTAATTAACTAGTGTGGCCCTCTAGCGAGTGCAACGGTACTACCTTTTTACAGATATATACAAAACAAAGTACGTAATGCCCTAAGACCTACCGAAAACGAATTACAATGTGTTATTTCTTATTTACATACAAGGATCTAACTTTAGTACTAAAATATCGCAGAATACCAAAAAATTATTGGTTGAAAAATTTCGAAGCTACGTCGAAAAAACACTTTTCTCAAAATTTTTCGTCAACGATTAATCCCAAACGGATAAACAGATTTTCCTGCAATTTATGTATTAGACGTAGTTTTTTGAGGAATACAGCTGATTAGTTTTTGTACTCAATCGGTACATAAATCTGGAAGTTATATTAGAAAAATACTCTTTCGTCAACATTTTTTTTGGCGTTTTTTTTTAAATTTTTCAAAATCTCCTGGACCGAATCGGTTCAAATTTTCAGGAAATATAAGCTGAGCGGAATCCAATTGAATGCCATCAACCGCGTTTTGATCGGTCTAGCCGTTAAAAAGTTGAGATGTTTACATAAACACATACACACACACATACATACATACGGACATACTGACGTCATCGTGAAAATAGTCGGAAAAGATTCCTAGGACCTCAAAACATGGACATCTGGTGAAAACTCGATCTAACACAAATAAACTTATACAATAACAAAAAAGAGTGTTATATACATTGTACGTTCTTACAGGACCTCGGAAACTCTTACAATCACAGAGTTGTACGCCTTTTCAGGTCGTACTATCCTGTAAACTATCTTTATAGTACCGAAAAGTGTCTTAACATATGCCTAAGGCTTATACTTACATTATACATACTATTTACAATCATAAAACATTTGTTTTAACAAAGAATTTTGCACTTTTCGGATTTTCGTAATTGCGAGTTCCCGCATATAAATACTATCTCGCAAGAGTCGACTCGTAATGTCGTCGACTGCGTGGAACTCGCTTTACTCGTAATATGCCTAATAGGCAAAGATCATAGCTACATAAAGCCTTATTATTTCTACACAACAAAGCTGTATGTAGGTCTTAGGGCGAATAAAAGGCGAAAACGAATATTATTTATTACAAAAAACTTACGAACTAAACGAAACATACATTCTATCCTGCCTTACTATCTATTTACATTAATATTTACAATAAAAACATGTCTGTGCTGCACATCCTCCCGCCTATAACACGCAGTGTTATACTAAATATGGTGCAGCCAGACTAATTTCTTAACCGGTCTTCGCATGACTCCCGCAGCCGTACGTACGTCAGCCACTCGTACCACGCCGTCTGCTCCAGGGTGTACTGCCTCGATGATCCCCGTTGGCCACGTATTTCTTGGCAGCGCGCCGTCAGCGATGAGGACGATGTCGCCGACGCGCAGCTCTGCTCCTCTTCCATGAGGCTCCTGCCGCTTTTGGAGTAGCGGAAGCGCTTCTCGTACCCAGCGTGACCAGAAGTGGTTGGCCAGCTGTTGTGAGTGCCGCCAGTGGCGGCGGCCGATGGTATCGCCTTCGGAGAACGCGCCCGGGACAGGCACGCGTGATGGTCCGCCCAGCAGGAAGTGATTGGGCGTCAGTGGTGCCGGGTCTTCTGGTGAAACCGACACGTGAGTGAGAGGTCGGCTGTTGAGCGTGTGTTCGACCTCTACCAGCAGTGTGTGCAGTACCTCTTCTGGTGGATGCCGCTGTTGCAGCACGGCGAACAGTGCAGCCTTGACAGAGCGCACCATGCGCTCCCATGCGCCTCCCATGAATGGCGCGCTCGGCGGGATGAACTTCCATTTGATTGCGTAGTTGGCTGCTGCTTCCTTAGTGGCGTCTAGTGCGGCGCGCCTCAGTTCTGCATCAGCGCCGCGCAGGTTGGTGCCGTTGTCGCTCCAAACCTCGGTGGGGCACCCGCGGCGCGACATCATGCGCCGCAGTGCCATTACTGCGGAGTCCGTAGTCAGGTTGGCGGCTATCTCCAGGTGGACCGCCCTTGAAGTAAGGCAGGTGAAAAGCGCCACGTATCTCTTCTCGTGGCGCCGCCCGATGGTCACGCTGTATGGCCCAAGAAAGTCCAGGCCCACGTAGGTGAAGGCTCGCTGATGGTGCGCGACCCGGGACTTCGGCAGGTCGCCTGTAGGCGGCTGTGGCGGGATAGCGCTTCTTCTTCTGCAAAGCGCGCAGCTCTTTACTATGCCGCGCACGGTGGGGCGAAGCCGTAAAACCCAAAATTTCTGTAATATCTCGCTCGTAGTTGCTTCCACCCCGCTATGGTGAAGACGCCGGTGTTCATGTTCTATGTAGAGGCGGGTGTATGGGTGACGGCCATCTAGTACGGCCGGCTCTCGAAAATCTTCACTAATATCTTCTGCCGCCGCTATACGTGACTTTATTTTCAAAATACCTTCTTGATCGATGAACAGCGATAACTGCTTCAACCGGCTGTCTCTTGCTATCGCGCTCCCGCCCGTAATAGCTTCTATTTCGCTAGCAAAGCTTTCTTGTTGTGATGACTTTATTAACAATTTTTCGGCGCTAATGATATCAGCGCCATCTAGCGGCAGGTAACGTCGTTTTTCTTCCGTGCTTCGTGGCTTCTTAATTTTCTCTATTTTCTTCGAGCTTTTCGTATACTTTTTTCCCCAATCTTCATCACTGGAGGGACTCGGAGCTGTGCGCTTACGCACACCGGCGACACGTTGCTTATTTGGTCTGCAGAGCTCGATGAACTGCAGCACGCGCGCTGTTGCACGCACCAGTCGAAGCCACGACGAAAATCTTGTTATTTCCGGTAGTGCTTCTGTAATACACATAATTTTTCTAATGTTATTTACAATATTTACACTATTTACAGCTGCCGACGGTTTTTCTTCGCCTGTTAATTCGCTACTGGTAGCGACATCTTGCGGCCACTTGTCCTCTTCTAAGTATAGGAAGGCCGGACCAACGAACCATCTATGTTGGTCTCCAAATTCTTCCGGGATATGGCGAGTAGCATCATCAGCTACATTATCGCGAGACGGCACCCATCGCCACTCTGCGACCTTCGTAATATCTTCAATCTCTGCTACTCGATGGGCAACAAACGGCTTGAATGCTCGCGAGCCTGTGCGTAGCCACGATAAAACTGTGCGGCTGTCTGTCCAGTACACCCTGCGGCTTGGCTGATACTCGTACTCCTCCATGACGTGCTGAGCTAGGCGGGCACCTAGTAAAGCTGCTTGAATTTCTAACCTTGGTATGGAGGTAAACTTGAGCGGGCTGACTCTTCCTTTGGCTGCTGCTAGGCTGACGCTGACTTCGCCATCCTCGTTGACTATGCGCCAGTAGACCGCCGCTGCATAGGCAGACTCACTGGCATCCGTAAAGATGTGCAGCTGCCGATCTCGCGCTCGCGCCAGGTTAGAATGTGCGCGAGGTATTTCCAGATGTTCCATTCTTCTCACATCTTGAAGCCAGCTTCTCCATGTCTTCTCTAAGTCCGCAGGTAAAGGCTCGTCCCATGGTAGTCCGATTCGCCACGTTTCTTGAAGTAAATGTTTCGCGTGAATAGTTACAGGTGTAATTAAACCTAAAGGATCGAAAATAGACATAGCTACCCGTAACGCGTGTCTCTTCGTAGGTGTTTTATTTTCATCGTACACCGCTTTAACATTGAAACCCAGCTTATCGTTGTGAGGTTTCCATTTTAATCCCAAAACCTTCTCGCTTTCTGTGCTTAGTTCCCAATCGCCGCCCAGAGATGGCGCTACTAGTAGCGTTTTAGCTACGGCCGAGTTGTTCGTTTTCCATCCGCGCAGCTGGAAATGCGCCTGTTGATGAATGAGGCTAACCTGCGAGGCTATTCTGATGGCATCTTCCTCACTATCGAAGCTCTGCAGGTAATCGTCCATGTAATGGTTTCTTACCACGGCTGTAGCGGCGTCGGGATAGATGTGGGCGTATTCTTGTGCGTTCTTATTTTTAACGAAGATAGCGGTGCTTGGTGATGACGCAGCTCCAAATACGACGCTGGTCATCCGATACTCACGTGGCAAACCTTTTCTGTCGCTTCCTCGCCATAGGAAACGTAATGCGTCCCGGTCTTGTTGTCGTATACGTATTTGCAGAAACATTTCTTTTATGTCTGCTGTCACGGCGATAGGCAACTGTCGAAATCTCATTAGCACTCCGGGTAGGTTCTGCAGAAGGTCTGGACCAGCTAATAACATGTCGTTGAGACTTACTCCATGGACCCGCGCAGCTGCGTCGTACACTATTCGCGGCTTAGGTTTTGCAGGATTCACTACTGCAAAGTGAGGCAGGTACCAGCTGGATTGGCTAGGTGACTCGTTGGCAGGTTCGGCGTAACCACTATCAAATAAATGTTGTACCTGTTTTTCATATGCCTCCTTTAGCGCGGGGTCCTTGTCCAGACGTCTCTCTGTATTGTATAATCTTTTAATAGCCAGGCCGCGGCTATCAGGAAACTCGCGGCTATCTTCTTTCCATAATAGACCTGCCTCGTAGCGCCCGTCAGGTAAACGCTTACACGTATTTTCTAAAATTTGCAGGGCTCGCTGCTCGTTCTGGTTGATGGGCTGGCGCGGAGTGATGCCGACACTGTCCAAATCGAAATAATTTCTTATTACCTTTTCTATATCTTCATCTTGTTCGGCATAGGCAGCTCTCTGCACTAGGTGGACTCGCTGCTTGTGGCGGTAGTCCACACCATGTAGCACCCAGCCAAGGTGCGTGAGCGATGCTACTGGTTGTCCACGTCTTCCGCTCTTCACAGCCCTCGTCACGATCAGGTGCCAGTTGTCCTGGCCGATGAGCACGGTTGGCACGGCTCGCTCCATGATGACATCTTCTTCTATATCTTCTAGATGTCTGCAGTTGTTGACGATGGATCTATTAACAGACTGTGGCGATAAATTAAGGTTACCTATAGTTCTTCCTATAACCCGATGTCGCTGATGGTGATGAAGGCCCTTGATGGTGACTGCGACGCGGCGCGACCTCTCTGCGTTGAGTCGCGTGCCGCCAACTGTTTCTATGCGGAACGGCTCTACCGGCCCGCGAGCTCCTATTCTTGCAGCCACCTTCTCTTCTACCAGCGTGACTGTGGACCCTTCATCCAATAGTGCGTATGTGTTCACGCTGCCCCTGGAACCTGTCAGGACAATCGGTACAACTTTAAGGTAGGCGCGTGGCGCGCTTGACTGCGTTGACGTCACCACGGCGTCGCTGTCTTCTGCTTGATCTTCAGATGTCTTCTTCGTATAACTGTTGCGGCTATTGTTTAGCCGCCGATGGTGCGAACTCTTACACCCGTCGATGCCGCACTGCCGAAACTTGCACACGTGTTTTGGCTTTCTTTTTTGTAGACACCTGAAACATAAATTATTACGTTTTGCCATAGCCCACCTATCGTCAACACTAGCTTTCGTAAACTGTTCGCACATAGAGCTAGTATGTGCATCTTGACATATCGCACATTTATCTCTCTTCATTTGTTGTTCATATTTCTGTGTGTGTGTTCGCTGTGTTTTCTTAAAAACTTGCTGATTTTCTTTCGTAGGTTCATGTGGCACCAATGCAGCACACATCTCGGCTTCTTTCATTAAAAATTCACTTATCATTTGTAGATCGGGTTTTCTATCTTCCCGTCTTGCGTACTGGAACCAACTGTGCTGCAACGTATAATTAAACTTCGCTAATAAACTATTCACTGCCACCGTATCGTGTAGATAGCTTTCTCTGTTGAGAGCTCGAATCGTAGCGACGATATTGTTCACTTTACTGGCGAACACACACGTTTCCCGCGCACTTTCTTTCACTCGCGGCAATGCCTTGATTTTTTCTAGTTCTGCGGTCACTAGTGCGTCGGGCCGACCAAACTGTATTTCCAAATGGTCGACGATCTCACTTGGGTCGGTTTCCCCGTAAAACATGCAAACGACGGCTTCTTTGGCGTTTCCACGTAGACATCTTCGAATTCTTGCCCGATTTTCCGCCTTGCTAAAATATTTCTCCGTATCTCGATACGCCGCTTTGAACTGCAACCATTCTTCACCAGCGCCATCGAAACTTGGTAACTCCATACTATAGCGCGGCGCCCCTCGTGATGCTTCTGCCAGGGCGGACGCGAGCGCGGTGATATCTGCGGCCTTCAATGCACCTGGTTCTTGTTTTGGTGCCGTATTTTCAGTAGGCGTCGAAATCTTCGCCTTCTCTACGACGGACACATCATCTTCCGCCGGACGTACAGCGCGCGCTGAAATGCCCGCCGACTGTGCGGGCGACGTAGCTTGTGGCGCTTGGGCCACCTCTCGTAGTGCGGGCGACTCATGGCCCGCCGAATCTTCTTGGTGCGGCGCGTGCGCCGCCTCTTCGTAATGCGGCCTAGGTGCCGCCTCTCGTATTGGGTGTGGCATAAGTGCCACCGAACTGGTGATTGCCAGCGGCTCTGGTGCCGGCTGGCGATCCGTATGGGTTGGCCGAGCGGAGTCCATCCAATCTTCGACCCTCGTAATGGCAGTTGCTTGCCCTTCTTCGTAAACAGCGCGCGCGAGTTCCGTTCGTAGGCGCGCCTCTTCTGCTCGTAAGCGCGCTTCTTCCAACTTGGCGCGTAAGTAAACTATACGCGGCGACTCGACTGCGGATGGTACCGGCTTTTCACTATTTGCAACGGTGCTTGTTGTGGTCTCGGTCGCCTCGGTGTTCTCTGTTGTAACGCTAGTCTCTGTAGCGGAAGTGGTGGTACCGCTCGTTTCCTCCTCGTGACTAGCGGCCTCTTCCTCTCGGCGACTCGACGTACTTCTTGTTTCGATCGGCATGGCTCAGTAATCCGGCTCGAATGCGACCAGAAAATGTACACTACAGCCGGGGGAGCCAGCGGACTGTAGATCTGTTCTTCTTACTTCGATGCCCCACCAGCCGTAGTGCCTTTGGCCGTGAGCCGACGACGACGTAAGTCTTCTCGCGCTCCTCTCGGATGCGGGGAAACGGTTTCGGGGCTGAGCCCCCTGACCGTGGTATCTAACGCACCGCGTAAAAACGCAGCGGTCCTTGGTGTGACTTCTGTCTTGGTTTTCTTATTTTACTGAGGGTATTCCCCGAATTCTTCACGCCGCTCCGCGCAGGTCAGCCGCTCTGGGTGGAACCCGCTGGTGGGAAGCCCGGCAGGCGACCAGCAGCGAAAGCGGCGACTTCATCAGGTAATACCCTCATCTTCGGGAGTGGCTATATCCCTGGGATATAGCCTTTTGTCTATAATGGTTGATGACCATGGCGCGATATTTTGGATATGAGCGTAACTCGAGGTATTGGTTCTCTTGAACATATTTCTTGATAGGTTTTTAATAAATTCTTCTATCGTATCTATTCGTAAGTCCCTCAGTATGACTGCGTTCTTTACGTAGAACGAGGCTTGGAGAATAGTTCTTAAGGCTTTCATTTGCTGTGCCTCCAGGGTTTTCTTGTTTCTTTTGTTCAGAAGCTGATACCATGCAGGGGCTGCGTATGTGATCCTGGTACGTATGTAAAGTTTATAAATGGTCAGCTTCTGGACAAGAGGTAGTTTCGAGGATAGCACTGGGTATAGAAGTATCCTCGCTGTTCTCGTTTGGTCGACTACTTTTTTAACATGGTTGTTCATGTTTAATTTGTCGTCAATGTTGACGCCAAGGTATTTGCAGCATTTCTGCCATTCTATATTTTGGTCTTTTAGTTTCAATTTAGGTGTTTCCTTGGTACGTTTGCCTAATATCATGGCTTGAGTCTTCTGCACGTTAACTGTGAGTCTCCATTTCTTTAACCAGTCTTCCAGCTCGACTAGGGTTTTCTGGATTTTTAGTGTCGCATGTGTTGATGTCAAAGATGTGCTGACATATGCGGCGTCATCCGCGTAGAGTGCCAGTGTGATGTTTTCTGGCACTGGTATGTCGTCGGTGTAATTGGTGTACAGTATCGGTGAAAGGCAGCTTCCTTGAGGAACTCCAGCTTGCATTTCATGTTCTGTGGACAGGCAGCCTTCCACCGATACTTGGAATTTTCGTTGGTCCAAGAATGAGGCGATGACACGTATGAGTCTTCGGGGGATCTTCCGATCTTCTAACTTGAAGATTAAACCAGCATGCCATACGCGGTCAAACGCCTTCTCTATGTCTAAAAAGACAGCCACGGCGCTTTCGCGTTTGTTAACAGCTGCAGTAACTTTGTGAAGTACTCTTGTCAGTTGAAGTACTGTACTATGTTCAGACCTAAACCCGAACTGTTCCTCCCTAGGTGTGAAGTATAGATGGATGTGTTGGAGTAAAAGGCGTTCAAATACTTTGGAAATGGAGGGCAGTAGGGTAATAGGTCTGTAACTGGATGGTAGGAGGATATTTTTACCGGCTTTTGGGAGCATTATTACTCGGCCTAGTTTCCAAGTTCGTGGAAAACGTCCTGTACGTAATATGCCATTGAACAGGCGTGTCCATGATGCTATAGTATTAAATGGCATATGCCGTAATGCTGCGTTTGTAATACCATCAGCTCCTGGTGCCTTCTTCGGTTTTAATTTCGCTATTACTTGGCGGACCTGATTTGGAGAGAAGACAATGGGTTCCTCTTCGGCTGGTATACTCATGTCATGGTACGAGGCTAGGAGATCTTCTAATTTTTTGGCTTCTTCCTCGTCCGAGGGTGGGTTTAAAGTAAATTGTTGCCCCAGATGTCCTGCGAAAATTTCTGCCCTGTCTTCGGCTTTATATTTAACAGTACCGTCTGGGTGTTGTAGAGGTCTTACTGGGTCTTTAGTTTTCGATAGTTGCCTACAGAGTTTGTGTAAGGAGGGCCAGTCATCATGGGCCTCCATTATTCGGTTTTCCCATCGTTGGTTGGATAGTATTTCTATTTCTATCTTGATTTTGTCTGAAAGGTTGTTGAGTTGTCGTTTTTGAATAGGACATCTGGAGCTTTGCCATGTTTTGCGAAGTTCTCTTTTCTGTTTTATGAGCTTACGTATTCGCTCCGGTAAGGGTGGCAGTGCATTTCTGGTTTTCCTTTCTCTTGTGGCCTCTTTTAAAGCTGTTATCATCTTTTGTTGGAGGGCTTCCGCTAGGTGGTCCACGTCATCGGCTTGGTTGATAGGTCGAGTGACCGTGGACTTACCTAGCTCCCGGTGGAAGGCGCTCCAATCTACCGTGGCTGTCGGCGCTTGTAGGCGTGTTCTTATCGGCTCTTGAGACAGTACCGCCAGTATTGGCTGGTGGTCCGACTGGGTGTGGTAGTCTAGCGTTTCTACCGCGAGTTGGCTAGTAGGGAGTCCTTTTGTGACTATAAAGTCTATCACGTCTGGGCAATGCGTGTCGATGTCCGGGTAATGCGTAGGAGCTTCGGGACCCATCACGTGATATCCATGTGTTTCCGCGTCTCGCATTAGTTTTTTCCCCTGTGGACATGAGTAATTGGAGTTCCATGCGATATTTCGGCTATTCCAATCTCCCGCTGCGATTACTGCTGTTTCTGATTCCATAAGTGATCGTACGTCCTCTACAATCATGCGTCCACTCGGTCTATATATAGCGTAGAGCCGTAGGTCTTTCATGTTGCAGTGAACATCTACTCCAAGAGCGGATATAGAGGAAATTTGTGGTAATGGAGATGTTTGGTGGACGATTCTCCTTTTAACCAATATAGCCAACCCGCGATAGTAACGAGTCTCGCAGTGTTCGTCTTTCCGGTAAGTGGTGTATCCTGGTATTTTGAGCCTATCTGCCGGGTTCAGCATAGTCTCATTTATTAGAGCCACATCTATGTTTTGCTCTTTTAGTATTACTTTTAGTGGCGTGGTCTTTTCCTTCAAGCCACGGGCGTTCCAAAAGAGGATCCTCAGAGGCTTACTTTCCATAAATTTGGAGAAGTTCAGTCATGCCTCTGAGGATGACTGTGACTGGGTCCAGTCCCTCGCGTAAAGCCCCCAGCACATCTTGGAAGATCTGGATAGCCTGCTCGAGGATAGCCAGTCTTCCTTCGTCCGGGGACTTCTGAGGGACCACTTTCCGTGTCACTTCTTTGGTGGGCCGGGATTCTAGTACCACTGCCTTCACTTTTTGGGTAATAGGTAACTCTTCTGCTTCTGATGCTTCGACGGCTGATTCAGCTGCCTTAGCCAGTTTGGTCTTTTTAGTCTTTTTAGACTTTCTGGGTTTAGTAGTAGTACCTCTTGGTTTAGGGTCGTTGGCAGCTGCCATCAGAGTTGTTACAGCTCTTGCTTCTCCCTCTTGTTCTCCTGCTTGACGTTTGTGTGTATCAGCAGCTATTTGGTCTTCTGCGGTATTTTGGGGTTTCTGGGTAGTTGGGGCCGCGGTTTGGGCCACCGTGCCGGCTGTTCTATTTCTTGCTTCCCTCTTGTACACAGGGCAGCTAATGTTATTTGCCGTATGAGGTCCTTGACAATTTGCGCAAGTAGGTAAGTCTTCTCTTGGCCTTGGACAGTCAGCCGCCCTGTGTTCACCACCACAGCGTACGCATCGCTGTGGGCGGTGGCAGTTGTGTGACGAGTGTCTGAACAACTGGCAGCGGTGGCATTGCGCCGGGCCTTTTTTGCCTCGCCAGGCTTCGATGGTTATGCCTGGCATGTAAAGCAGCTCGTCGATTGTATATATACTCGGTAGTGTATCTGGTTTTCTTTTTATTATTCCCATAAAGATACAGCCCGGGCGTCCGGCCCTGGCCTTTATTGGGCGTATATATTCAGCTTCATGCCCGTGCTCAGCTAAGGCTTGGGATATCTCTTCTGGTGGTGTCTCAGCCGGGAGTCCGCGGATTGCTACCTTTACACTACGTTCTGAGGGGAGTGAGTAGCAAAACCAGGAGATAGTTTCTTTCTTCTCTAGTTCTGTGAGATATCGTTGGATATAGCGGTATTCCTGCTCATCCTTGGGTGTAAACCGGACACCCCGTCCAAATGGGCGAGCGTTCGGTGCGTGCCCAAGGTTAGCTTTCATTTCCCGAAAATGTGCCGTCCAATTAGGTAAGTTTTCCACAATTAGGGGAGGGAATCGACCTTTGGTTTCGTCGGTGGTATTCTGAGAGGGTGGAGGAGGATTGGGTGGATGAGTGGTTTTTGGTGATGTTGCCACCTTGGATGCAAATGTGGGTTGGGGAGAGGGGTGTACGGGCACACATTGCCGTTTTGGGTCTTCCTCTTCTGTTGGCTCCTCTTCTGGTTGTCTCTTTCTTCTTATTGGGGTTGTGCAAGGAGGTAGCAAAATAGGGGCCCTCTCTGCTCGTTGTATTGCAGCTGCTTCCTCGGCCGACATAGGAGCATCCGCTGATTCGTTCTTTTTAAGGGCGGCGCTGCGATCGTTTAAATGTTTGGCCATGGCTTCTAGCAAGTCATCATCCAATAACTTGGCTGTGGCTAACCTAGAGACAATGATATAATTTTGTTCTAGGGCTGTCTTAGGTGATATTTTGGCACTCCTTTGTGGTGTAGGCGGAGCACGCATCTCCGCGTCACGGTTTTCCCGATATGTGTCTGCACTTTCGCTTTGGCTAGTATAGTTGCGGCTAACCGACGCGTCACTATGAGCGGAGGACTCCCTGCGCACGGATGAGTCACTGTCCGCCGAAGAGTCGCGCGGCGCGGGGCGGTCGCGCGAACGCGAAATGCGCGGTCCGGAAGCGGTCCGGTCGCGTTTTTCGCGGCGTTCGGTAGTGCGGCGGTAGATACGCGGATCTCTAGGTATCGCTCCAGTTAGTTCCGCCTTCGAGGGCGTCTCTCCAGTTTGGACCGCCTTCGGAGTTGGCAGTTCAGATTGAGTCGCCTTTTTAAAAGACTCTCCAATTTGGACCGCCTTCCGCGGAGTCGGTCCAAACTGTGCCGCCTTTGGAGAGGTCGGTCTAGTTAGGTCCGCCTTTGGCTGGTCAGGCGGTGTCGGTGAGGCGCGCTTACGCGCGGGCGTCGTTGGTGTTGCCGTCCAGGTCTTCAAATAATAAGATTTGGGTGGTGACTTGGGTGGCGACTCGCGGGGGGCGGGGGTGCGCGGTTTTCGCGACGGCACCTGTTCCCATCCTGACATTTCCAAAATGTCGGTTTCGGAGCAAGTTCGCGAACGTGACGTAGGTGGTTCCTCCGGTTTCGATTGTTGTGAGCCCTGGGAAGGGCTTGATGACTCTTGCGAGAGTTGGCCTTTTGTATGGCCCTGACTCGGTGAATGTCTTCCCGACATGATTATTTCGCTTGGACAGAGTTGATCGCGACCCGACGGTGACTGTTCATACGAACAGCCACCGGGTAATCTTGAGAAAAGCTGTCACCTCAGTTTGGTCGATTTCTCATTTATTTTAAAATTAAAACGATGAGAGATCGTTTTTATGTTCGCGGGTCCGGACGAGTGTACGCGCAGTGGAAATGCAAATTCATACAGGTACGAATCGCGGTATTTGCACTGGTCACACTGAAAACTCCGAGCTATCCCCCGTGAGCCGGATGTCGCCGGGAAGAATAAATAGAGACCACAACGTTTCTTGCAAAGGTGCTTTATTGTAACGAAATAGCAATAAAGCTAGCACCGTTGCAAAATATTTAACCTATTGTATGGAGAGCCACTATTTGCCCTAACACTGCCCTACTCTAAAACCGGTACCCTATAGATATATACTAAAGCCCAGGAACTTGTCTGGGAAACTTATTAAGTCGTAACGAAACTATAACTTGATCGGAACGGAACTGATTGTATGGCCGCGCTCTCCGATATTTATAGTGCGCGGCCAGACGCGCGGCGGCAATCTTCAAAGGAAACCGGCGCTGGGTGTGGCGCCACAATGTCTAGGATTTGTTAAATCTTACTTTTCGCAATCTAATCTTAATAATAATTTATCTTAGGTAGTTTCTTCTACCTCTAATTAACTAGTGTGGCCCTCTAGCGAGTGCAACGGTACTACCTTTTTACAGATATATACAAAACAAAGTACGTAATGCCCTAAGACCTACCGAAAACGAATTACAATGTGTTATTTCTTATTTACATACAAGGATCTAACACAAATAAACTTATACAATAACAAAAAAGAGTGTTATATACATTGTACGTTCTTACAGGACCTCGGAAACTCTTACAATCACAGAGTTGTACGCCTTTTCAGGTCGTACTATCCTGTAAACTATCTTTATAGTACCGAAAAGTGTCTTAACATATGCCTAAGGCTTATACTTACATTATACATACTATTTACAATCATAAAACATTTGTTTTAACAAAGAATTTTGCACTTTTCGGATTTTCGTAATTGCGAGTTCCCGCATATAAATACTATCTCGCAAGAGTCGACTCGTAATGTCGTCGACTGCGTGGAACTCGCTTTACTCGTAATATGCCTAATAGGCAAAGATCATAGCTACATAAAGCCTTATTATTTCTACACAACAAAGCTGTATGTAGGTCTTAGGGCGAATAAAAGGCGAAAACGAATATTATTTATTACAAAAAACTTACGAACTAAACGAAACATACATTCTATCCTGCCTTACTATCTATTTACATTAATATTTACATTAAAAACATGTCTGTGCTGCACAGATATACTATTATCATTAGCATGTCGGTGACGCGAACCGAGGATTTTACCCTCTACCAAAACGCTCAACGCGCCTAAAGAAGTTTTCACTTCAAAAATATGTAAATAAAGAGATTAATAATATCGTTGGACAAATTACAAGACTGGATCTAACCTCAAAGTAAGCAAATTACTTGCTTGTATTGTGGGTGTTAGTCAACGACACTAATACATATAAATACATATATAAATACTGTTACATACATAAGAAGTATACTCATCACGCAAATGCTTGTAACTGTCTGGAATCTACCCCGTCGAACCCGCATCGATTCGTAGTTAGGTTCGCTAACTACTCGACCAAAGGGGCGGTCGCGGGTCGTAGATATCATATTCAACTGTTGGCTATATATAACCATTGCCTGTAAACACTGCAGATTAAAATGATACATCGTTATACATTTGGCAAGGATGTCATGCCACAAGCAAAACTTTACCGAATAATTTATCCGTTCAACCGAAGCACGACAATGACAAGTAATTAAGGTATTGCGGCACTCCTGATTGAAAGAGAAACCATTGCCTATAGACACCAAACATGTTAATAGTTCGTTGCTATCTGTGTGGGATATGGCAATGCCACATGCTTAAGTCTACCGGCTTACCTTACCCACCAAACCGGAATACGATAATGACAAGCATCGACGCGATTGCGGCAGGAATAGGTAAGGCTGTTGTACCATATACCCGGGCAAGACATTGCGGAACTCTACCGCCTAGGAGCAACGATGCTAGTGACACGTATTTCCTATAATCATTCGTATTTTATAAACTATCTAGCAGAATGGCCAATTGTTTTTTCTTCAAAGAAAGCCTGGTACCAAGGGCGGATCCAGGGGCGGGGGGCGGGGGATCGTGACCCCCCCATAGGCAGGGCTCGAGCTATGGATTTATTATTGCAAACAAATAAGGATTAGTGCCTATCTTGACTGAACCTCAAATATGTGATCCCTCTGACCCGAAGGTTGGATCCGCCCTTGCCTAGTACAACACGATAATGGTTATCCCGAGTGAAACATTGAGGAACACTACCATTTGAGTACAATAAAATAACTATTTATATATCTTCATACCAACTGATCTAACGTCTTTACTTGGAGAGGAAGGTGAGCGAATTCCCATTTTGGTTCATCTCTGAAAACGAAATAAAATGTATAAACGATCGTCAGTACAATTTTATCTCACCATCGGGGGAGTTGCACCTTTGTTTGTTAACTTGCGTTATTCAAAACCAACAAAGATCTAATGTTAATTAGGTACTGTGGCAAAAATAAAGAAATACGTCGCAATGTCTAAAGGCGGGTACAGACATGCGAGACATGCGTCGCAAGCAAGGATTTAAAACGTTATGATTTCGATATATTTGCGTCG
The DNA here is from genome assembly GCA_036924255.1 of Apodemia mormo. Lineage (NCBI taxonomy): Eukaryota > Metazoa > Arthropoda > Insecta > Lepidoptera > Riodinidae > Apodemia > Apodemia mormo. Next base: position 43,311,746 of record JAUPFN010000006.1, read on the forward strand.
TTGTGATTGGTTATGGTATATGATATTATGACGTTGTCTTCTAGCGCTAATTGGCGAACCAATCACGAAACAGCATGAAACGCAGGGAACCAATCACGAAACAGCAAAAATATCGAAATTATAACGTTACAAATCCTTGGTCGCAAGGCGCAAACGCCTATTAACGCAACGCACGTTTCGATATTGTGTACATTCCTCGCCACGACTATGAACGGCGATGAGCTTTGTGCTGCACATGCCTCGCAATGCCTATATTATCTGCCTTATTGTTATTCGGTCGGTAGGCGAAAGTCCACTCATCAGAGTTGCAAGTTAATCAATCCTCTCAGCACCCGCTCTTGCTTTGGGTACAGCAAAAGCATCATTTAATATGTTCCATGCTTATTTTTACTATTTACATGAAGCCTAGAGCTTTTGTAAAGGCGCTGTTAAAATGTTGTTATTCGCCCTACCATGATTCTTGGACTTATCAATTTTTTTTTTTTTTTCGGAATGTCACAATTGCTGTTAGCCTTAAGGGCTGTTACAGCTTCACCGGTCGCGTGGGCGAGCAGAGTGCTCAGCCAGAATTTAAAGGTGTAGGGCTGTACGCCCTCCGCCCTAAGGGTGTCTCCTGTGAGACCGAACCTCGGCTTAGGGTGGGGTCGTGATTTGCGATGAGAGGGCTAGTGGCATTGTTTTGTCCGTCCGCCGAACCTTGCCCTTGGGCTCGGTTCGCCGAAGGGCGAAACAGGGGTCCTCGTCGCCGCCGGCGGCGACGGTGTCGCGAATGTAGGTGTGTAGTGTCGTCGTGTAAACCGTTGGCCAGAGTTATCGGGTCATCGGGATCGGTAAGAACGTGGCGGGGCCTACGTAGTTTGGGATCGGGATTAGGGTCTGGGATGTAGTCAGCCGCGGCTACCACCAGTGGGTTCGGATGCGAGATGGCACGATCGAAGTATCTTTCGGAGATGTCTTTGAAATGCTTTGCTAAGCTCGGCAATTCAAGATCTTTATGGAGGTCTACGTTGCGCATATACCACGGTGCTCCCGTGGCAATACGCAGGAATTTATTTTGTACCACTTGCAACGGATGCAAGTCCGTACGGGGGAGGTGGGCAAACGCTACGCAAGCGTATGAAAGGATGGGGCGTACGCACGACTTGTAAAGTGTCACCTTGTGTCTAAGTGACATTTTACTGCGTTTATTGATAAGATGATATAACCGACCTACAACGAACTTAGCCTTAACTTTCATTCTTTGTATGTGCGGTTTGAATGACATTTTGCTGTCCAACGTTACCCCGAGGTACTTGACTGTCTTTTCCCACGGGATGACGTTTCCGAACAGGGTAATGTTGCCTAGTTTTCGCAGACCGCGCCTTTGTTGTCGCGGGTGTTTACCGCGGCGAAAGTACACGGCTGCACTTTTTGAGGGATTTATTTCGATACGCCATTTTCTGAACCAATCACCGAGGGCGTTGGCCGCAGCCTGCAGCCGCTTGGTGATTGTTACTTCGGAATTATCAATTTAGCGCCTCTGCCTTTTTCTAGAGCGATTACTCCTCTCGCTTAACCCGCTGGCGTTAAATCTTATAACATTGTACACTAACTCAAATAAATAATGATTTGTGTTGCCAAATTACATTCTAAACTCGCCGAAAACAAAAAATGAGTACTACTATAACTGAGGGACGCACGGATGGGATTTTAAATCTATCAAATTATATAAATGATGAAACACATGTACGCGACGAATTTTTCTGCCTCTTTCTAGAGCGCAGCATAGTATTGAGTATTGTTGAACGTGTCGGTACGAAAAAACATTACTTCGTACACAAAATAACATTTGTGCCTCGTAGCTCGAACTAAATATCCAATTTCGCGCGCGGTGGGTACGTGTTACATAATACAAAAATACAGGAATTAAAACTTCAATAAAATCACTCAGGGTTTGTTATGGGGTAATCAGTGCACTTGCAGTACTAGGTACTCATGACTAGGAAAACAAAACTCCGCTCGGTTCCTTATTCTGGTGCAGGTATACCACGATTTGCTGGAGTTTGTTGGCAATGGGAATCCATCACCGTAATTTTTTCTTGCGATAAACGAGGGCGAATGCTTTATGTGCTTATTCAAGACACAGAGGCTTACCACATTACCACCACACTCAAAAATGTTTCGTTGAAAAACCTCTTACATTTTTTGGTCAACCCGTGGGTGGACGTCGATGTATCTTAAAATCCCTAGATCACATATTAAATATCAATCCAATATTCTTATGCGCTGGTTACAATATCGCCCTTTCGCGAAGTTTTACGATATTATGATGTGTGTGGCCGACCACACTGCTATATGGTGAATCTTTGGACTTCTGTTAGTTTTTATCGCGAATAAGTTCACCTTGCTATTGCATCAGTGATGAAGTGATAAAGACTATCTTTAGCGCCTATCATCACCTAGTTCGCGGTAGTACAACCACGAAGTTTTTTCGCGACAACACACCATGAACCTTTAGGCGATAGGCTTTGTTTCTTTTTTGTTACGATTTATCTCAAAAGTTACTCGACCGATTTTTTAAATTTTTTCATCTTTAATAAGCTACATTATCCAGGAGTATCATAGGCTAATTTTTTAACCAAATGATCAAAGGGAAGTAATGATTTCCGCTCCCGCGAACGAAATCGCGAGTAACTCTTAGTCTTCAATACGTAATTAAGTTGCCTAATGAAATGAGAATGTGATTTGATACTCACTCTCGTGTGTATGGTAAATATCCAGATAATGTCAATAAAACTTCTAAGAAATCTTTTGGCGCGTAGACCGGTCTGTATTTTGATAAATCTGTAATTAATAACATGTCTTTGATATAAAAGTAAACACATTCTGAAATCTGAACAACCGAAAAAAGTGGCACTTCTTTTTCAGCTATTACTAATTATAGTATTTATAGATGTTTGCGTATGTAGGTATTTGTATTTTTTGTGATTTTCTACTACACTAAAATTGCTTTTATCAAACTATAATTCATGAGTATTCAATTTTTAAACAATTCGTAAACGACGATTTTCATATTGTTTATAATACAAGACAAATTTAATGATCTATACTAGGGATTTTCAAAGTGGGTTTTTGTATGTACCTATTTGTAGGTTTTGTAACTTTCTACTATATTAAAATTGCTTTAAATCAGACTTTAATTTACAAGACCAATTTTAATGGTCTAGGTAGGTAGGTAAACTCAAAAAGTACTGCATGGATTTACTTCAAATTTTGCATGAATATTACTAACAGGTCGGGTCAACATAAAGGCTACATATTATCACGCTATCACCTACGGGGGAGGAGCTGTGCGGAGTAAACGAAGTCCGCGTGGACGAAGTCGCTGGCAACAGCTAGTTACCAATAAAAAATTAAAACGTTTTAATGTTATTTTTATACCTATTATAAATTTTTTACACAAAAAAAGTTCACTGACGCGTGTCTAAAGCGGGCGGCGCTCGCGCTTGCAACACTCTTAACAATTCCGAGATATCGCGTCCGTGAGAGGTATCTATGTGTGCGTTGCTCGAGCGCCCTTTGTATGTATATTGACTTCCTGTAACTATATGTTTTGTGGTACCATTGTGACGCGCAACTGCGGAACCATACATTGCGTGTGGCCGATTTTTTCTTTTGATTTTGTATATAACATACAAAATTTGTATGTTAAATACAAAATCAAAAGAAAAAATCAATATTTAATATTGATTTTAAATTATAACACGTACATAATTATACATTGTATATAATTATACAAAATTTGTATGTTAAATACAAAATCAAAAGAAAAAATCAATATTTAATATTGATTTTAAATGATGACACGTACATATATAAACAAATAATACTAATAAATGCCTATTGACAAACTATAAAAATATAAAAACAATTAAAAGGACATTACCTAAGTTATATGTGCTAAGCTCATTCCACTTTTCTGACAATTCTTCCTGTTCGCTCTGTGGCCTAACTTTTGCCAGCGAAGTTTCCAGATCTGAACACATTGAATTTAACGACTTGTGAATTCTTTTTTCCCACTGGGCACTTGCTTTTGATAAGGAAGTGATTGGATCTAACCTCTGCAAAATATAATTTTATTTGTGAGTAAAGCCTTCGATTCGGTAATAACTGGTAGAATCTGAAAGCTAAAGTAACGTCGCTTCGTAGCGAAACGATATCTACGAGAAAGCCCCCTGCAATCCGCGCAACGTTTCGTTCGGACAAAATATACCTATCACCGTCGTAATTTTACTGGCTCAATAGTGCCAGCGCTTACCACTGTCGTGTTTGTTTTTGTAAACCCCAATTATTATACTTAAGATTCAAGAAGTTACTTCTCTTTTTTTTATATCATAAGATAGCAATTAAGCAGATGGGTCTCCTGATGGAATCAACCATCGCCTATAGACACCAAAGATGTTAATGGTGCGTTGCTATCTTGTGGCGAGGTCTAATGCCACATGCAAAAGTTTACCGGCTACCTCACCCTCCAAACCGAAACATGACAGCGACAAGCACTGACGCTATTGCAGCAGGAATTGGTAAGGCGGTGGTACCAGACTCGGGCGAGACAATGCAGAACTCTACCACCTAGTAGCCACGATGGTAGTGGCTCGATAGCCAATCGGTCGCCTTTTACGACCTGCCTGGCAGAATGGCAGTTGGCCTATTCTTCAAAGGAGGCCGGGACCAACACGGCGTGTTCTGGCAACTTCACTTGGTGTATCCATGCTAATATTATAAATGCGAAAGTCTGCTACGGCTTAACAGTTCAAACGATTTTGATAAAATCTAGCAAGGATATTATCAAAGATTCGAGGTCAGGCACATTTATGTTTCTTCTCAAATCTTAATGTACGTATTTTAATTTAAATATAATTAATAAATATATATATATATATATATATATATATATATATATATATATATATATATATATAATAAAAAAAATTAATGTATATTTTTTCTTTACGTATTGTATTTTGTAAATGTATCTATCTACCTATGATACCTATTGATATGTTGGCGTATATTTACTGTGATATGTAGGTAGCTCGCTATAATAATTTACTGAAATGTGGTGATAGCTATCGTTAATATAGGTATATGCATAGGCGTACCGACGGGGGGCAGCGAGGGGCAGCTGCCCCCCCCCCCCTTGGAATCTGTTTACCTCTCTACTAGCTATCTACTATTGTAGATAAAAATATAATAAGATAAAAATTTTGTCTTAAAATGTTACGGTTGCCCCCTGGGTACGCCCATGGGTATATATTATTATATATTATATCATATATATTATTTCTAAAAGGTGTCTTTTACTGGAGTTGCTCGATCTCTTTAACCACTTTACCAAAAAAATTACCCAGTTAAAGCTTATGTTTTCTACTTTGGGCGAAAAATACGAAAAAAGTCGAAAAAAATCTTTTTGTTAATAAAAAAATTAATTAAACATAATTTTTTAAGAGCGCCATCTGTGGGGTGATACATCAACATTTTAATAGAGTTTTATACTTGGAAAACGCTAGATCTAGCTAGCTAGCTAGTTTGTAACTATTTTTTAGTTCTTCCCTGTGTACCTAGCGTGTTGTAATTTTGTTGTGCACTGTCCGCTAAAACAGTTTCTAAACTGAAAAAAAATTAAGTCCGAAATAAACGACAGGCGTACTTTAAAAATGTTTGTCTGTTGCATATTTTGTGCAATAAAGAGTTAAAATAAATAATTATTAAATTTTGTCATTTATGTTTTCGTACGTCCAAAAGCAGGCGTAGGTTTCGATGTATCTCGTAGAGTTTTGGACCAGTCTTTTAAGCTAAAGGGATAAAAATACTTACATTTTGTTTGTTCTGTGTTCTGACCCAGTGAAAAACTGTATTTCTTAATTTTGTATCTAAACCTTTTTCTTTCATGGCTTGCTGTAAAGTTTGTTTGAAGTCTTCTTTCTTAACATTTGGCGACGACACAAGTTTCTGTTTATTTCGTTAAAAAAATAATAGTTGTATTCACAAAATGTGCGAATTCCAAAATTTAGAGCTTAGATTCAATCATGAAAAAATGACTGAACAAATTTGGATTAAATTGTTACGCATATAATATATTTTCAGATATAACTCATAGGGCCAATTTTTACCTCCGTAAAATACATCGTTCCTAGTATTTACTAATGTAAATTACTGCGGAATAATTCCAGTGGGGTAGCTATGCAAGCAAGGGCCCTGGGGCGAAAAAACTTGGGCCCTATTTTTCAAATTAATAGTATTAATTAATTATAGTAGTGGAAAACATAATTAAACTATTTTATAATTTGGTCAACAAAAAAGGCATAAATAAGTTAAATATTTTTTATTCAAATTGAATAGTTAATAAATATTTATCGTGAACTTATCATTGAGGCTGAGGGGAGCCCTGAGTTAAAAGCCCCCAAGGGCGGATCCAGCCTTCGGATCGGGGGATCACACATTTGAGTTTTAGTCAATATAAGGCACTAATCCTTAGTTTGCAATAATAAATCCATACCAACCATTGCCTAAGAGGGGGTCATGCCCCCCATGACTCCCCCCTGGATCCGCCCTTGAGAGTCCCGCAGGCGTATCATCTAACGTTTGCAATTCGCCAATTATCAGCGATGACTCTTAAACGTTACGAAAAAATCATCAAAAACGTCGCCCATTACTTGCTGGACACTAGATGCACTTTTTGCAATGTCACAGCACCAAAACTAATCAAGCGGCAGCGACTGCCACTATTATACAAGGCTGTTATGCGTCTTGCTATAATTAAACAATTAGGTACGATAATTTCGCATTGCGAGTTTCGTAATAAACCCGCCGGTGCATTGCCCCGGCTAGCCTTCTGATGGCTACGCCACTGGATAACGCTAAGTAAAAAAGGCGAGAAGTTTTGTCGGTTCACTAATATTATTCCTTTCACTAATATTATTATTATTATTCATTTCGCTGTATAATTATGTATTGTTAGGTCTGCGGAACATCACACTGCTTAATAATTGATGAATGAAATTTCGTTAGTCGCTTCCCTAATTTGGTGAGTCTACCAAACTTTCCCTCTTCGACGTTTAACGACATTGAACAAATCGTTTGATGTCTCATGGATTAAAGTAGTGGTATGGGAGCCCTAGAGAGGCTTTTGGGATTTACTCGAGCGCGTCAGACAATATAGGGGCCTCGCAACTTTTGAGGCTCTCCACCAAATAGGTAAGCCCTTTATATACCTAGAGCCGGGCGTATAGGACAATTAAAACAAAATTCCGATTACTTCGGGTCGAGGGAAATTTCAGATAAATTTTTTTTGTTATTTTTACGCCAATTCCTCTTACATAATAGATAATTCAGACCTGCTCGGAAATATCATGATAACGTTTTCTTTGCAACTTTGTTTCCCTCCCACTCCTTTACATTAAACTTGAATGACCATATTTTCTAAATTTTAGCTTGCAATTAACTCACCATATCTTCTAATCTGACGCGCATCAGCATTTAGCATCTTGGGCTACGCTACTAACAGGTATCAAGCACAACGTTTTCCCTCGTGTTTGTCCGGGCTCACTTTGAAGAATAGACCATCTGTCGTTCTGTCAGGCAGTTCGTAAGAGGCGAACGATTGGCTATACGTGTCACTACGATTGTGACTAACATGTGGTAGAGTTCCACAACGTCTCGCCGAATCTGGTACCACCGCCTTACCTACTCCTGCGGCAATAACATCAGAGTGCTAAGTGTGAGTTTTTCTTTTCTCATTCGATCGTTAGCGCGTTTGGAGTTTACTAGGAATTTGTATGTGATTTGTACAGCGCCACCTAGTGGTAAACGGGAGAAACCAGTTTACCACTAGGTGGCGCTGTAAAAATCACATACAAATTTCTAGTAAACTCGAAACGCGTTCACGATCGAATGCGAAAAGAAAAACTCACACTTAGCACTCAGAACTTGTCACTATCACGTTCCGGTTCGAAGGCTCAGTTAGCAGATAAACTCATGCATGTGGCATCAAGGCCTCGCCACAAGTTGGTTGTCTCTTTATATCAGGAGAGCTAAATGCTTGCGTAAATGCTAAGCGTTTGCAGTGTTTAAACTGATATGGAGGTAACGAATTGGCTGTGTAAATTATAGAATAAATAGAAGGTCAAATGATAATCTGCGTGAAACTGGGTACCAGCGTGTACATACTTAAGAAAAAATATTGAATGGAAATTATCGATCTTTACTTACTAATATTTGATAGTAGCTGTTACCCGCGACTTCGTTCGCGCGGACTTCGTTTACTCCGCACAGCTCCTCCCCCGTAGGTGATAGCGTGATAATATGTAGCCTATATGTTGACCTGACCTATTAGTAATATTCATGCAAAATTTGAAATAAATCCATGCAGTACTTTTTGAGTTTACCCCGGACATATATACAGACAAACAGATAAACAGACAAACAGACGAAAATTCTAAAAACTATATTTTTGGCTTCGATATCGATTGTGGATCACCCCCAAGTATTCTTTTAAAAAAATATTCAATGTACAGTTTTGACTTTCCTACGATTTTATTATATGTCTATACATATAGATAATACCTAATAATAAATTTCGCTGGACTAATTACATAAATTGATCTAACCCAAACTAAGCAAATTATTTGCTTTTGTTACAATACATAGAAATATATATAAATAATATAAAATACTTAATAAACAACCAACCCAAAAATACAAACATCAAAGTATGCTCATGCCTCATACTTTTAATTCATGTCCCGGTCGGGAATCGAATTCGTGCCACACCGATTGCGTAGATAACGGTCGTTAGCACTCGACTAACGGTTTTTTTTGTATCATAACATAGCACCCAAGCTGATGGCATTCCTGAGGGAAATAGAGACCATCGCATACCTACCATATGCCATATGACCATAGACACCAAAGGTATTAATGATGTATCAGTATGGCGGAATGGCAATGCTACGTGTTTAAAACTACCGGCTACCTTACCCTCCAAACCGAAATACACAATGAACAGCTTTCACGCTATGGCGGCAGGAATAGGTAAGGCGGCGATACCATATACCCGGGCAAGACGTTGCGAAACTCCACGATGGTAGTGACACGTATAACCAATCGGTCGCCTTTTACGACCTGCTAGACAGAACGGTAGTTGGTCTATTTTTCAAAATAGCTCGAAACAACACGAGGGATAGGCTAGAAATAAAGATCCCATTCTTCAAAGGGAGCGCGGACAAACACGGGGAGGTGGTCACAATATTAGCTGTATAAGGTTATGTAAACTAAGAATCAACAATATTTACTTATTATGTTGGCGGTTTACCTGTTTGCTAAAAACTGTATGTATATCTAAGATTATTATTATTTTAGTACTTAATGTTTTATAATTTAGTAGGATACTACGACAAAGCCAAGAAAAGAATCTATTTAAGACGGATCTCGCTAAGACTAAAGCCCGGGTGAACTTATTTCAAAAGAAATTTTGTAAAAACACTCGTACTTGTATATCACTATAAAATGACTTGTAAATAGAAAGATTTTTCAGTTCTTCGGCTAGTTTCATGGCTGTGTGATGTATGGCATCTTCTTTAATTTCCTCCATGTTTGTTTGAAAAACTTATTTCTAATTTTGGAGAACCTTCCCAAACAGTATGTTTGTTTATTTTCCTCTTAGAAACATACTTCTAGTGATAAATTGATAACAGATCTCGTTGCCATAGCAACAAGACATCAATATCGGAAAGTGGATAGATACCTACGTCAAATATCGTTCATTCCTTGGAACTATTATTCATCTGAGGTTTATTCTGTGTTAGACCTTTTCCACTTTAATCTCCGAGGAACGGGTGATAATAAGTGAAAAGCTCAGATCTTTTTTATATTATAAGGTAGCAAACAAGCAGATGACTCTTCTAATAAAAAGAGACAACCATCGCATATAGACACCAAAAATGTTAATGGCAAAGAGTATGTAACGTATTTAGTTAATGGTTGCTGTCCTTGTGGAGGTATGGTAATACCACATGCACACGACAATGACTATAAGCATTGATGGTATTGCGGTAGGAAAATGTAAGGCGGTGTTACCACATTTCCGGACGAGACGTTGCGAAACCATACCACCAAAGTCACGATGATAGTGACATGTATGGTCAATCGTTCGCCTTTTACGTATTGCCTGGCAGAATGGCAAATGGACTATACTTCAAAGGGGGACCGGAGCAAGTTAGATAACAGACAGTTTCCTGGTCTGATAAAGATAACGTGGAGGTAGCCGTCTGAGATGATGATAACACGTTAGGAACATTTATCTATTTATTCATACTTTATTGCACACCAAATATCCGTAACTACTAATATTATAAATGCGAAAGTAACTCTGCCTGTTTGTCTGTCTATCTGTCTGTCTCTTTTACACGCCTAAACCACTGAATCGGTTTAGATGAAATTTAGTACAAACATAGTTTAAGACCCGAGAAAGGACATAGGATAGTGTTTATCCCAGAAATCCCACAAGAACGGGAAGTATGGAGTTTTATTTGAGAAATTTTTCTATGCGGACAAAGTCGCGGACACAGCTAGTAAAAAATATTGTGCAATAAACAAAAAGTCTACTACAGTACCCGGCGATAAATATTGCACATCGACCTTTGGAAAGAGACAATCGGCTAATTTCGGCTTCGTAGAGCGTTATCTCTGTCGCACAAAATACAAACAGTCCGGTACCTATTAGGAGCTGTTAAAACAAGTATGATTTGCTTCTTTTGATATTTTTATTCTTTGTATAAAATACACTAATTTTTCTATAAGTGATGGCTTTAGGTTGGGGTAAAATAAAATAAAAAAACATTTTTACATTATGTTTACGTATTTAATTATTTTGGAACATTACAGCTTTAGTGTACATAATAAACACCATTATACCTATTGCTAAAATGAAACATTGCAATAAAAATAATAATAATTCTAATTCTCAATTACTTCCATTTCACTATCTGTGCTCTCAAAGAGGTCAATATCACTGTCACTATCAGCCGTATTTATTACTAATCTATCAGTGTAATTGTCTAAACTGTGTTGAATGCTTCTATATTCATTCTCACATTTGATTGCATGATCGCAAACCTTTTTCCACTCTTCAGCGCCGATCATGTTTACTTTTTCAGTCAATAATGTTTTTACTGTAGTTAAGTTCATACCCACATTTCTAGAGGCTACATAGCCTTTCAGTTGAGACCATATATTTTCAATTGGATTAAAATCCGGATGATATGGTGGCAATCGCAACACAGTGTGCCCATGTTCGGCAAGTATTTTGTCCACAGAAAACTCTGTATACCTCTCCTTGTGCTGACATATAATAGCGTAAATCTGGGTTTTTGTTAATTTTGGATCAACTGGAATTTCATGTCTGTTTAACCAGTTGATCATTTCCCGTTTAATGGTGTTTGAGTTGGGGGGTCTCTCAACATACTTGTTGTGATAGGGTGCGTTGTCGATAACTAGAACAGAATCACTGGGTATATTTGGGATTAATTGGTTAACCAGCCATTTCTCATAGTTATCGTTATTCATTTCATTGTGATAGTCACCTGTAGTGTCCGTGGATTTATACGTTAAAAAAGCACCGGGTACAAAGCCTTTTTCATTTCCCGCATGAACTATTATCAAACGTTGACCTTTTGAAATTGGCTTTTTTACTCCTTTTTTCTTATCGTCACTCCAAGATTTCCCTTTAGTGTGGGATGCATGTATATATGACTCATCCATGTAGACGATATTTTTTCCTGTTTCGCGAAATTTGCGTATTTTATCAAGGTATTCCATTCGTTTGAGACTAACGTCGTGCTTTTCCATTAGAATTTTTCGATTATCTTCCATTTTAGTGAACTGAAATCCCATGTCATGAAGTATTTTTCTCAACGTTTTTTCAGACCCATTGTAATTAATAGCTTCAGATAACTTAGCTTTTAATGACTTTATTGTTGGCAGTTCATTAAATCGTAAGTGAAAATCATACACCATTCTTCGAACAACATCGTAATCAAAATCGTCCATATCCAAACGAAATTGCTTTTTTGGTCTCCCTTTTTTTGGAGTGCTGAACTTAATTTCAGTCGAATGTGTTTCAGTACTGACTTCGTTTAATATATTGTTCAAAGTTCTTCTTGAAATTCCAGTGGCATTTGCAACTCGCTCTTGAATCTTCTTAAAATAACAACTTACATTTTCATCTACTTTTTTTTAAAATCTATCAGCTTCGCTTACAAAGTATTTATAAACATTGTAGATAATTTCACGTGACTGACCTCGTAAAGGTTTCCCTCTTTTTCCGAAAGATGCCATATTACAACTTTAAATTATTTAAATTTGTGGGTGTTATCAACTCTAAATATATATTTTTTTTCGGGACGCGACTGCACTCTATCGTACTTGAACAACGACTGACTAAACGTCACATAGGTAGTGTGGGACAGAGATAACGCTTTACGAATATATTATTCATATTTCTATGTTTACGAAGTCGAAATTATCCGATTGTCTCTTTCCAAAGTTCGATGTGCAATATTTATCGCCGGGTACTGTACTAAATTTTAGGTGTGCTATTTATAGGTATAAAGATTACTTTGTAATAACGTACACAACTATAATTATAATGATATAAGGATTACCATGGAACTATTACCTATTATAGGAAGGAAAAGTAAAATGGTAACAAAATATTTTAATTTCATTTCTTTTGTCATATAGGTATGACCTCGACGAAGAGCTAGAAAAAGATATACAAAAGATTCATTTATAATATGGGTTGGAAGCCAAATCTGCTCAGATCCATTCCCTAAGTCAGCGACTCATATGTCTAGTGTCTAATACTTCATGTATTAGTCATTAGACCATGAAGCTGTATTTTATCTGGAGGCAACACTTCTAATACCTACTTGAAACCAAATTTTAAATACTGCTGTCATAGAGGAATAACGCTGCTGTCATCTTCTGAGGTCTTACCCTCTCTTTCTAACACAGCTGTATAAAAAGAGATGGCGAGACCTCATAGACAGAGATATAACTTAAATATTTGTTTCAATTGATTAATACGAGTGCTAGCTCCAGCTACCTATAGGTATCTAATACTTCGAGTATTAGACTGAACCCTTTCCTTGTTACCACGCATTATTACTGAGGTTTATCATAAAATTACTTGGCGATTGCAAATACTAGGTAGGTATATTGTTACAAAAAAATGTTGGCCGCTGAAACGTATATTTGGTTTTTGGGCTTAGACCCTAGATTATTTTATTATTATTTTTTTATTTCATATAATAGCAAACAGGCAGACGATTCTCTGATGGAAAGAAATAACTATCGTCTTTGGACATCAATATGTTGATGGTGCGTTGCTATTCGCGTGGGAATTAGAATGCCACTTAGTTTACCGGTTACCACCAAACCGGAACGCGACAGTGACAAGCATCAATGCTATTGCGACAGGAATGTGTAACGCGGTGGTACCAAACCCAGTCGAGACGTTGCAGAACCCTACTACCCAGTTAGTAGTCACTATGTTAGTGACACGTATTAGCCTTCTCTCGCTCCGCCTTGTTGTAAACATTAGTAGATAACCAAGCAAATGATTTATTCTTCAAAAAGGGGCCCGGATTAATCCAGAGCAATTTTTGTCAACAGTTGTCTATGCCGATGTGTATTACACAGATTTAATTCAAACCATTTTGGATACCTCGTTTAAACTTTGAACAAATGCTGAACAATTGTATACGCTTCTTCTTTGGTCTATGTAAATATTCTCACATTTACATAGACATTCACGGAATTATTTTTTAGTGGTCTCATCCTATCGCTGTCAACTTAAATGGTTACCGATTAGCTAAACAAAACAGTTGAGCACCCTATGTGTATGTACCTGTGTTTACATTATTCGCCCAAAGAGTATTTTTTTTTATATTATAAGATAGTGTTACGTACTCGGGTTCGTGATTGTAGGAAAACACCACTTATATTAAATCCGTGTATTTACACTACACAACACAACGTAATACTAAAATACCCTTTACACAATAGTCACTTGCTGCACTATCACTGAACTTAGAACACTACACAATAGAACACTTCTCGCTTCGCACTTGGTCACTTGATGTATCGTTCTCGATCGCTTGATAAAAACTGCCTTGTGTTTGTCAACATCTCTGTATTTATAGGCAGGGGAAAGTCCTAGCCGGATCCAGAAAAATCTAAATGTATCGGGAAACAATGAATCACTTCTTATCGTAAACATGTTATGAGTCATAAATCCTAGTACACGCTACTTTGAACCTTATGCCATATCCCACAAAGTCCATTATGGCATAGCCCCGGTCAACTATTTGTTTGTCAACAGGAGTTTTCTAGATAGTTAGCGCGCCCGCGCTCCAACTCTACACGCTTCTAGATTATTCGTAACACTACCCCCCCTCTTAGTTATGTTCGTCCCGAACATCATTACTTCCATTGTAGATAGCTAATCGATCAACATGAACAATCTTCATGGCCCCTCTTGGTTGCTTCTGCACTCGGTAGGTTACATCATTGATCCGTGTGATTACTTTGTATGGCCCATCCCAACGTCGCTGTAACTTAGGTGATTTTCCTTTTCGTCGAACCGGATTATGTAGCCAAACAAGAGATCCTTCCTGAAAACCTCGATGATTGGCGTTTCGGTCATATCTGGTCTTCATCCGCTGACTTGATTCCAACGCGTTTTCACTTATTAACGAGTGTATATCGCGTAACCTCTCACGAATGTCTTCAATATGTTCCGGTATACTTAATTGGGTCTCTGCATTCGGTGGCGGGCCTCCAGTCATTAAGTCTGCTGGTATACGTAACTGTCTACCGAAGTTGGCATAGCCTGGCGTCACTTTTATGCTTTCATGTTCCGCTGTTCGGTAAGCCAGTAAGAACAGAGGTATGTATTTATCCCAGTCCTTTTGGTGATCTTCTACTAGCTTGGCTAAGTGTCGTTCCAAAGTTTGGTTAAACCTTTCAACCATTCCATCAGACTGTGGGTGATAAGGTGTGGTTCTTGTTTTGTATACACCTAATAATTTACACATTTCTAGGAATACATTAGATTCAAAGTTTCTGCCTTGGTCTGAATGAATCTCCAGCGGAACGCCAAATCTGCATATCACCTCATTGACTAATTTCTCAGCAATAGTCGTGGCTTCCTGATTAGGGATTGCGAACACCTCCGGCCATTTCGTGAAGTAATCCATCACGACCATAAAATACTTGTTTCCGTTATCTGTCTTAGGAAATGGCCCAGCCACGTCAATCGCTATCCTTTCCCAGGGGGCTCCCACGTTGTATAGTCTAAGGTTGCCTCGGCTTCTAACCTGCGGACCTTTCACTGCAGAGCATGACGTACATTTTCGGCACCAATTCTCGACATCTTCTCGGCAATTCAACCAGTAAAAACGCTCTCGTACCTTTACCAATGTTCGTCGTACTCCAAGATGTCCCCCAGAAACCCCATCATGCAACTCACGTAGTACGTCCTTGATAAGTTTTCTTGGCACGACCAACTGTAGATGATGTTCTCTTCCTGAAGGTTTTTCCCATTTGCGGTACAGTAAGCCGTTTTGCAACACAAGGCTTTCCCACTGCGCGCAATAACTTTTCGTAATAGCGCTGAAGGGAGCCAGCTCCTGCCATTCGGGCTTTCCCGTGTCTTGCTTCTTCCAATCTATTAGAGGCCGCAAATCTCTATCTTCGTACTGGGCCTCACGCATCTCATCAGTTTCCCACCTGTCATCCGTAGGCTTAGCTCGCAGTACTTGAACCCTTTCCTTCGTCTCCATCCTTACACAATGTTTACAATCTTCCGCACAAGGTCGTCGTGATAACGCATCCGCATTCGAGTGAGACCTTCCACTGCGGTGTTCTATGTTAAAGTCAAACTCTTGCAATTGCTCAATCCAGCGAGCCACTTGGCCTTCCGGGTCCTTGAATTGTAACAACCACTTCAAAGCAGCATGGTCGGTTCGCAGCTTGAAGGGTCGCCCAATCAGATACTTCTTGAAGTATCGAAGAGTCTTCACTACTGCCAATAGTTCTCTTCTTGTAACACAATAGTTTCGTTCCGGCCGCGACAATGATTTGCTGAAGTAGGCTACCACAACTTCTTGATCACCTTGCTTCTGTGATAAGATACCACCAATGGCAGTGTTACTTGCATCTGTGTCTACGATGAACTCCCCTTTCCGATCAGGATAGCCCAAAATTGGTGACTCACACAACCGCTTCTTAAGTTCATCGAAAGCTTGTTGACACATGTCATTCCAATCGAAACACTTCTTTTCTTCAGTGAGTCTATGCAGCGGTTTTGCTATTTCAGCAAATCCCTTTACAAAACGTCTGTAGTAAGAGCATAGTCCTAGAAATGCACGAACTTCGGTCTTGTCTCTGGGTGTTGGCCACTTCTGTACTGCACTAACCTTTTCAGGATCTGTCTGTACGCCGTTTTGTGATATCACGTGACCCAGATAGTTGACTTCCTTTTGAAATAAGTGACACTTCTTTGGGTTCAACTTTAGCCCTGCAGCTTGTATTTTATTAAAAATCCTTTCCAGTTGGTACATATGATGTTGAAAATCTTTTCCTATGACTATTACGTCATCTAAATACACTAAGCAGGCATCGCCTACAAGTCCTGCTAGAACACATTCCATTAATCTTTCAAAAGTCGCCGGCGCATTGCATAATCCAAACGGCATCACTTTAAATTGCCTTAATCCTTGTCCTGTGGAGAATGCTGTCTTCTCTTTATCATTAGGGCTAAGTTCAACCTGCCAGTACCCAGATTTTAAATCTAAAGTTGAGAACCAAGACATGCCTGCCAGAGTGTCCAAAGTGTCATCTATTCGTGGCAATGGGTAGCTGTCTTTTTTGGTGACTTCATTGAGCCGACGATAGTCGATGCAGAAACGTGTAGACCCATCTTTCTTCTTAACCAACACTACAGGAGAGCACCATGGACTAGAAGATTGCTCTATAACTCCGCTCCTTTTCATTTCATCTATCATCTCCTGCACCTCCTTTTCTTTGGCTATTGGGACACGTCTAGCTTTCTGCTTTATAGGCTGCGCGTTTCCAGTGTCAATCTTATGTTTGACTATAGATGTTCTGCCTATATCTCTATCAGTCTTAGAGAAAATGTTGGCATAACGCGAAAGTAGATCCTTAGCCTGCTGTCGTTGTGACGCGGTAAGGTAGCTGCACTTGTTCACCAAATCCTTAAGTTCCTGTGGTACGTCTCTTGATGCTGTACTTCCTGTCGATGTCAGTTTTCTTAACGTCATAACTTCATCACTTTGTCCTACAACATCACCTGCTTTAAGCACCACATCACTGTCACTCAAGTTGACTACCTGCACCGCTGCCAAGCCCTTGTCACAAACCAAACTCCGGCCTGTAATACAGTGTGGAATTGCTCCATTGTCTTCAATTAACACACTCCTATTACCCAGGCCCTTGTAACTGGTTGGTAACTTCACGCGTACCAATGTCTTCGATCTTGAAGGTAAGATGGTTCTTCTAGCCACTGTTACCTTTCCTTTTGATCCCCCATCCATGAAAATTTCTACTAGCCCACATACGAAAACTCCTGTTTTGCAATCAATCTTGCAGGCATTCTTCTTCATGAAGTCTAAACCAAGTACACAGTCATCCATAATATCGGCCACTACGACGTCGTGAGTGTAATACTCGTCGCCTATTTGCATCACTACAGAGGCTTCACCGAAGACGGGTATTGGCTGACCTGTGACAGACAGAAGCTTGCTTTTCCCAAAATTCCTCAATCTCAGGTTGCCATTGTCAGTTACTTCTGGTTGCACCACAGTTCGTGTAGCTCCAGTGTCCAACGTTAAGCTGCAGTTCTTGCCATTAATCACTCCCTTAATGGATAAACTGTTGCCGTTGCACACCTGGGATATGACAACTTTTGGGGCTGTTTCTCGTCCAGCCAGCACCTGCCGTTTGCTCCTAGCTGTTACTCGTTTCTCTGCTGGTTCAACAGGCTGTTTGACGTGCCTGCTCTCTTCAGCTGCTGAGTTTCCTCCCGCTTGCTGTCGCCAATTCATGGAACCTGTAGCCATAGGTTTGGCTGGGCAGCTAACTCTAATGTGCCCACGTCCACCGCAGGCGTAGCACATGGGGCCCAGTCTCCTAGGTTCCACTTCCTTTGTTTGAGCCACAACTTCTGTAACCTCACGTACTTTATGTGCTCGAGGTTCGTGGCGAACAGCTTCTACCTCCAGCGCATGAGCCAAAGCCTCCTTCATTGTCACGTGGTGCTGAAGGCGAACAGCAGCACGCACTTCCAGGTCTCGAATTCCATCAATAAACGCTTGGACAATAGTATTGTTCACTGTGTTAGCGTCGGCCGAAGGATACGCCTTCCTCACAAGCTTCTCAATTTCCACGGCCCATTGTTGAAGTCCCTCGCCGCTCCTCTGTACACGGTCCTTTAATTGGGCACGGAAAACATGGTCCAAGTGACGCTCACCGTAGCGAGCTTCCAATGCCTCTATCAAATCAGCGAACTGATACTCTTTAGGCATTGCATCCAACACAGAGAGCGCCTGTCCCCGTAACGCCGTGCTCAGGGCTGTAAGGCAATGTTCGTCCGTCCAACCACTGGCCTTCGCCGCTATTTCAAATTGAGTCCGGTACGCACTCCATGACGTAAGACCGTCATAAGTGGGTACCTTTACCCGAGGACCCACCTGGTGAGAGCAGCTTGTAATGGCAGCACCCGACTTAACTCCCGTGATCTTCATTTTCATGACCTCTCTTTCCAGTTGGTCCACGTTTTCACTTAGTTTGTCGCAGCTGGCCTCTAAGTGATCAATCCTCTTCTCAACACCCTTCATGTCACGCTTGACGAGGCCCACATCGCTTTTAAGCTGGTCTTGCTGTGCCAAGATAACAGTCAATTTATCATCAAAACCAGATAAATGTTCCTTGATCTGTTCCCGTAGCTTTTCTTGTTGTTGTTCCTGTAGCTTTAGTTGTCGCTCTTCCTGTAGCTGTTGATGTTGCTGAAGTGGTTCCCGTAGCTTTTCTTGTTGTTGTTCCTGTAGCTTTAGTTGTTGTTGTTCCTGAAGGTGTTGATGCTGCTGCAGTTGTTGAATAGCTGCCAGGATGACAGAAAGATCAGTAGGGGCTGCGCTCGACGATAATGACGTGCTGGCAACACTTGCGGGTTCCTCGGCTTCACGCATCTCAGTGTCCTCTGACACCCTCTGTGTCTCGGCTTGAGACCTGGTGGTAACACCTTCCTTCGGAATAAGTGGCATTTTACAATTTCACTTCCGACACCAGTTGTTACGTACTCGGGTTCGTGATTGTAGGAAAACACCACTTATATTAAATCCGTGTATTTACACTACACAACACAACGTAATACTAAAATACCCTTTACACAATAGTCACTTGCTGCACTATCACTGAACTTAGAACACTACACAATAGAACACTTCTCGCTTCGCACTTGGTCACTTGATGTATCGTTCTCGATCGCTTGATAAAAACTGCCTTGTGTTTGTCAACATCTCTGTATTTATAGGCAGGGGAAAGTCCTAGCCGGATCCAGAAAAATCTAAATGTATCGGGAAACAATGAATCACTTCTTATCGTAAACATGTTATGAGTCATAAATCCTAGTACACGCTACTTTGAACCTTATGCCATATCCCACAAAGTCCATTATGGCATAGCCCCGGTCAACTATTTGTTTGTCAACAGGAGTTTTCTAGATAGTTAGCGCGCCCGCGCTCCAACTCTACACGCTTCTAGATTATTCGTAACAATAGCAAACAAGCAGATGGGTCTCCAGATGGAAAGAGTCAACCATCGCCTATAGACATCAAAGAGGTTAATGGTGCGTTGCTATCTTGTGGCGAGGTCCAAAGTCACATGCATATAATTACCGCTACCTTAACCTCCAAACCGGAACACGACAGTGACAAGCACTGACGCTATTGAGGCAGGAATAGATAAGGTGGTAGTACCTGACCCGGGCGAAACAATGCAAAACTTTCGCCTTTTACGGCCTGCCTGGCAGAACAGCAGTTGGTCTATTCTTCAAAGAAGCCCGGGGAAAAATAGTATTGGCCGACCCTAATACCCTCAATATTTTAAGTCATGTCAGTATAAATCAGAATATATTCCCACTCAGAAGCGCGTAAATAAATGAAAATGTCCCGTGGATAGAAAGAGAAAGAACACACATTTGTATAGGTTTTTACATAGGTAGGATCGCATGGTTAGTTATAGAAACGAGTACAAAAGATAAGGGGCGAGACATGTAAAAACGATGTATGAAACATCGTTTTTTTAGTTACTACGATGTTAAGTAAAAAAAAAAAAAAAAAAAGTATCTTCACGCCCATATCCCCGAAGGGGTAGGCAGAGGTACAACAAGTGCACCCACGATTAGCCGAAGATACTTGGTCCCATAAATGTGATAGGTGGCAAGCCTATCGCCAACCGGGCACTTTCCAATCCCGGGCAACTTTGAGTTTCTCAGAAAACTGAAATAACACTTCTTTTTTTTTAAAGTGCCCGACCCGGGAATCGAACCCGGGACCTCATGTGGTCAACTCCAAAGCTGGACCACTAGACCACAGAGACTTTAAAATTTAATATCCGTAAGATTCTATATCAACTCCTTAACTTATCCGCATTTAATAAATATTTTTTAAGCTTGAGGAATAAATAGTAGCTAAATAAATTTGGAATTTAGGTAAGGAACTAACGTAAACATTCAGTTATCTCCTTAGTAGTCTATGCTTAGGTCATTGACGTGTATAATATATACACGTCAATGGCTTAGGTATTTAATATTTATCCTGTCATTGGGTGTCTGTAAATTCTGGCTGAGCACTCTGCTCGCATCCGCGACCAATCTGTGTCCGCGACCGGTGAAGCTGTAACAGCCCATAAGGCTAACAGCAATTATTGAGACATTCCGAAAAAAAAATGGGTGTCTTTAGTACAACTGCTAATCTCAAAAATCTAAGTTAGATTGGCAATAATCTGAGCTAAGATTTTGCCAAGTCACTTTTTAGATTCTTAAAATAACAAAAAAGAAATTAGCTTTAAACTATTCTTTAGTACAAAAACAGGGAGAATTTTTATCTCATACTTATAATGAAAATTATGATATATAAATTAATTGCTGTTTTAATGTAAATGTAATTAAAGTTTTATACAATGATAACACTTAATAATATGATGATAGAAGTCAATCAGTCTCAATATTTTTTATATGATTGTTCCTAGCGATATATTTTATTTACTTAACATAAAAAACGTAGAAAAATATTCTAGTTTATCTAATATTTGTCGCTCCGAAAGACACACAAGGGATGTACAAAATCAAAATCGCCTATGTTCTTTCGTTTTCTTTCTCTTTGTGGTTTGTAGCTACGGGACGACTTTTTGCTCGACTTGTTTACTTTTTTATATTAGCTCATAATTTTGATTAGCTAGAACTAGTTTAGATTATTAAGATCTTAATTCGACCAAAATCGCCTTGTCGATTCGAAAAAAGGATTCATTATTCACTTAGATGCTTGAAAAAAAATTTGTTTACTTTATATATCAATAGAATCAATGCAATTATAAATATTTATTCACAAAATTTTGGGAACTGCAAAAAGATTGTAATTGACATTTTACAAAGTATGTCCTATGATGACACTGAGAAGTTATTATTAGTTTGTAAATAAACAAAACTTAGAATTATGTATTTTATTACGTTTTAATTTTTCTCTTCTTTTTCCTATTTCTAATAGTTTTAAAGAACTACTCTCGTTTTCCTAGTTATATTATTACTCAAGACAATATAGTTTAAGAGTTTAATTTAATAACATTATAACTATGAGTACTTAATTTTTTTATTAGTGATTATTAAAATTATTGTATTTCACTAGCCCCTATCGCCTGAAACACAGGTTAACCTAGTTCAGGCAGATACATGTTAAGTTAGATCATAAGATAGTTTTTAGTGATTTTACAACTCAGTGTAGTGCACAATTTATTTAACTGAATAAATATATTTTGATTTTTGATTTTGATATAGGTAACCTAGATTTCTTACTTATTACTTCCGCTAAAGAAGTTATTACAACAAAATATACTTTTTTATTCTGTGCATTACATATTTACATAGGTTCGACGTCATGTCATTACTTTGAATTTTCACAGCTGTTTTCTGTTTTTGTAATTTCGATTTAGAATTGCTTTGTTTGTGAGTTGTGAAAACAAAGAAAATTTAACATGGGTAAAATATTTTTAGATCATATTGGTGGAAATCGTCTTTTTTCTTGCGCTGCTTGTGACGTAGTGCTAACCAATCGTTCGGAACTTATTAGCACCAGATTTACTGGGGCTACTGGTATGTAGCATACGAACTATTTATTTTTTCGCTAATATTTTAGCCAATCAATCAATCAAATTATTTATTGCTTAATATTGTGTGTACTTACAGCTAGTTAAACTCTTATTTTTCTTGTAAACAGCTAAAAGGGGTAACTGTTTTAAACAGTAATTTTCATTAATTTGAAATGGAAGTACCATCGTGTGTTATTTTGAACGAGAAAAGCCAATTATCAGGCCATCAATAACTGTGAGCTATGAAGGTTCTTATTCGGGATTGCGTTTGAAATTCGCATCCTGATTTAAGGGTTGAGGGAGAGAGGGGAGCTTTACCACTCCCCACATGTCCCCCCCCCCGCGAAAACCTATGGCTGCTGAGGTGTACTTGATGAAAGTTTTGAGGTTAAGTCACCTCCAGACCATCATTTTCCTTCAGGAATTGATTTAGAAACGGTCTCTCAGTAACATTTGCCCCCCTCCCCCCCGCCACCTCATGGTATCCTTTATATGCAAAAACTTGAAAAATCAATGTTAAATTATTTTGTAAAAAATATATTTTGTCTAATTTGAAATCCTAATCTTGACAACGTATTGTAAATTTTTGCAGATTTTTTATCATCATAATTGACATGAAATACTACCTATTTTTGTAACAAGTCGGGTGGGCCCAACCAAACATTTTCATGCTTCACCCTTCAGTGAAGTCCTATTCTACTCTGCTGAAGATGCTTCAGTTGCGAAGTGAAATGTGCGTTGACTTCCTACATAATTTGTGTATTACTGCCTTTGCTTTAGACATGGAAGAAAGTGTGGTGGAAGTGGGTGGACTATTGTGCCGTTGTGGTCTTCTCTAATTTTCAGGCCTTGGATGAGTTTGTCCCATTCCTTACACTACCTTTCGTTCCAGTTGCATCACAGCTGTTCTGTATAATATTTTGCAGAAATTTTGCAAATTAAATAGTACAATTTCTTCTTTAATTCCTCAAAACTCAAGGCCGCGCGTGCGGAATTAATCGCTGGCATTTGTCCTTTGACCGTTAAAAAGATATGCCAAATCTGTTTCCATAAAATGCAAAAAATATTTACAAGGCTACGGTAAATGTCAATATAGCTGTCTCATTTCACAGAATATATCCAAGGCCGTCAATTACGAGGCTTATTCAAACTAAATTAATCACTATTATTATGTTAAATAGAGTATAAATTCAAAATGGGTGTGGTCACATTTTACCGAGTTGGGGCCGACCGAAAGTTATAAAACAAAGAGCGGTCAAATTTTTCCCGTCTGATACTTGAGGGGTTAAATCTGTGCTTATCACAAAAATGTTTGTGCCTGTTGGGAACCAAACCCAAGCCCCATCGATTCATAGTTAGGTTTGCTAACCACTTGACCAATTAGGCGGTATTATTATTATTATTAAATGAAGGCTTCTTACAATTTGGACTTATTGAAAATCTTTTAATTATCTTCTATTTCTTTCTATTTGTTTTTATCAACTTTTATGAGTTAAAATTTAAAATATGTACTCTGAATTGATTTATTATTATACACCTGCATCATTTTGATGATTGGATTGTCATACAAATGTTTAATGTCAATATAAACACTATTAATCATTACCTTGATCACTTATAAATTTACAATATAATAAATAATGAAGTTTGCTATGATGGTTTTCAGTCAATAATGAAATATTTTCAAGTTATTGAAAAGGAGATTATATGTTTGACATGTACGTATGTATTACTGTTGAAATTAGATAATATTTGAGCTATTATCTATCTCGATGTTCAAGCATGTATACTAAATTTCGTTAGTTGTATGTATGTATATAAATATTCTACGGAATTCTTAAGAACTAAAAGCTGTATCGAAATAATTGTTTTTTTTTTGTATTAAATCAGGTATACTCCAACTTAGGGCACAGTCCAAGTTTCATCAAAATTGGTTCAGCAGTTTTGAGATATTTGTTAATTTAATTTTTCAAATTCAATTATTATTTTATGCTGGTTCTGTTCATGCTTTCATGTGTCAATATTACAGCTCTCTTTGCTATCCATCAGTATCATCATTTTTATTTTTAATTACACAAATCAATCTAACCCCAAAGTAAGCAAATTATTTGCTTGTGTTATTTTTTTTATATCATAAGATAGCAAACAAGCACTTGGGTCTCCTGATGGAAAAAGTCAACCATCGCCTATTAGACACCAAAAGTGTTAGGGTGCATTGCTATCTTGTGGAGAGGAGTCTACCACCTAGTAGCCACGTATAGCCAATCAGTCGCCTTTTATGACCTGCCTGGTAGAATGGCAGTTGGCCTTTTCTTCAAAGGAGCCCGGGACCAACACAGGGAAAAATTATGGGTGTTAGTCAACCATACTGATACGTAAAAGTAGTAAAAAGGCAGAACAACGTTTTCCGGGTCAGCTAGTTTATAATAAATAACAATTAACTTTTCAGGGCGAGCTTTTCTTTTCCACAAGGTGGTGAATCTGGTGTATTCTGAGGTACAAGACCGGGTGATGTTGACAGGAAGACACATGGTTCGCGATGTTTCCTGTAAGAATTGTGCCACTAAATTGGGTTGGATCTATGAATTTGCCACAGAAGAGAATCAAAGGTTTGATGCGATTAAATTTTAAGGGTGTTCACTATTGAGGCTGTCCTTTAAAACATAATGAAGAACAGTCACAGTTCCTACACTAACATTAAAGTAATTTAAAAATAAAAATTTATGCAGTGGCGTTGGCACTATCAACCTAATCTATATTATTACTATAAATGCGAATTTTTGGATATTGTTTCAATTTGGTTTTTACTCAATCACGCAGAAACTTTTTTTTCTATTTCATAAGATAGCAAACAAGCAGATGAGTCTCCTGATGGAAAGAGTCAAGCATCGCCAACCATATAGACACCAAAGGTGTTAATAGTGTGTTGCTATCTTGTGGCGAGGTCTAATGCT
Source organism: Apodemia mormo (assembly GCA_036924255.1). Taxonomy (NCBI): domain Eukaryota; kingdom Metazoa; phylum Arthropoda; class Insecta; order Lepidoptera; family Riodinidae; genus Apodemia; species Apodemia mormo. The sequence continues at coordinate 43,337,185 of JAUPFN010000006.1, forward strand.
ACATGCATAAGTTTACCGGCTACCTTACCCTCCAAAACGGAACACGACAGTGACAAGCACTGATGCTATTGCGGCAGGAATAGGTAAAGGCAATGGTACCAGTCCCTTGGGGAAACAATGCAGAACTCTACCACCTAGTAGCCACGATGGTAGTGACTCGTATAGCCAATCGGTCGCCTTTTATGACCTGCCTGGCAGAACGGCAGTTGGCCTATTCTTCAAAGTAGCCCGGAACCAACATGGGGAAAAAATAAAATTAAAAATAAATTATAAAAATTAAAACGGAACGGAATTGAATAAAATTTGGTATACAGGTAGATGATGACCTGGAATTGCACATAAGCTATTTTTATCCCTAAGTAATTAGGTGACCCTGCGGGATTCACCAAAAACTTTTATAAGTTGCGGGCTGCACGCTCCAGTTAGTTTTAAATATGAGTTATATTAGTCCATATAAATATTTTATAATAATGTAATAATTGATTTTCCTTATAATAAAAAATAATAATTTGTTATGTATATTATTAGTGGGGGATTTACACATTAGTCGCCAGTAGGCTATTATAATTTTGCTGCCCCTACCGACCTCTACAAGTGTCGGGTTCTAGATTATTTTTACGATCCAATTATTTACTTATGATTTTCCTTATATAATAGAAAAGCAAGCAAGCAGGCGACCCTTCTGATAAAACGAGAGAGAGAGAGAGAGAGAGAGAGATGGAATCTCCTATAACCAATGATGTTGATTGGGATTGCTATCCGTGTGATAGAATGGTAATACCGTATGCATAAATTTATGGAGGTATCTTAAGCTAAATGAACGTAAACTATACCTAAGCATACATTTTTTTCACAGTTCAAAAATCTAAATTTTGTTAAGAATGACAGTAATTTGATTTTTGAAAAGCTGTTTATTTTAGAAACGATGATCGATTTTGATCTTTCGAATGGCATTCAACGCAATTTTTGCGCTCAAAATATTTTCTAAGCTACTTAGTCTATAGGTTGAAAAAGATCCAAATAATGTCAAAAAACATTTTTTTTTAAATTTACACAAATCCAATTAAAATTATTATTAGATAATTAAAATAATCCAATTTTCGGTATTTGGCGCAGTTTTTTTGACAAAAAAGTGATTAAATTTTTAAATCAATTAAAAAATTATGTAAGTTTGCTGTAAACAACAAAATATTAATATTTCAAAAGCTGTAACTTTTGGAAACTTAATTCAACTGAATGAAAAAACACTTTTTCCAAAATGTTTCGTCAACGATGACGCCCGTAAAGATAAACTCATATTGTTGCAGTTAATGCATTGGGCGTAGTATTTTGAGGAACATAGCTGATTAGATTTTGTACTTAATGCGATTAATCTGGGAGTTATATTAAAACAATACTTTTTATACAATTCTTTTTCTGAGGCTTTTTCAAAATTTCTCAAACGCTCCTGGATTGAATTGGTTTAAATTCTCAGGAATTCCAAGTTGAGCAGAATCCATTCGGATGCCATCAACCGCGTTTTTATGGGTCCAGCCGTTCAAAAGTTATGAGATGTTTACATGCACACATATACATACATACAGATATACTGGCGTCATAGTAAAAATACTCGGAAAAGTTTCCTAGGGCCTTAATACATTGAGATCTGGTGAAAACTCGATTTTCGAAATTCGGGTCAAAATCAGTAATTTCCTTATGTATATACATACGTAGCGAGACTAAAGAAACAAAAGGGGCTTCGCTTTGAATTTTAGCTTAACTATAAGCCAGTGTATGTAAGCACGAGACATGTTCACTGCAGATTCATATGATTGATTGTCAACGCTTATGAGTGTCCAGTGTCCACGACAGTTTTTAAAATAAATGGCCATTATTTTGAGTTCCGAACGATTGCAGAAAAAATTTCCACAGCTTTATGTCTCACTAAGGGCAAAAACCAGTAATCTTTTATGCAGTTCAAAAATTTAGGACAATTTAGGAATGCTAAAATTAATTACCCTAAAATTAGAAAATAGTAAAATTCAAGTGCGTCAATATCAATAAAATATATGTTATATAAATGTTTTATATTTAATTTTTTTTGGAAAATCTGAGTTTGGCGAAATCATCGACATAGTAATACCTGATTTCGCTGGGCGAAACTCAGACGAATGTCATCAACCGCGATTTGATCGGTCAAGCCATCTTTTATATTAAAATAATGTTACAATAAACTTACTTCCGATTTTTAAAGTATCTTTAAAACAGACTAATTCATTGATTGATTTCAAAACCTAATCAGCTCTTCCTCTTAAAAACGCAAATACCGTCAACCGGATCAAAATCGATTTATCCGTTCGAAACTTATTAATGATGTCAACTTTAGAAAAGTTTTTTGTCGAGGATACTTCAATATTTTTCAACCAAGTTTGTAGGTAAGATAATATTTAGAGCTCAAAAAATTGATCGAAAGATCAAAATCAATCATCGTGTTCAAAATACAACTTTTTAAAAAATGAAAATACTGGCATTTTTTAACAAATTTTAGATTTTGGAACTCTGAGCTCAACAATCTATGCTTACGTGTATTTTGACTCCCAATTTGGCGGGAAGTTTCTTGGATGGCCTGCAGGGTCATGTTTATAGATTTTTTCATAAAAGACGGGGTGAAGTAACTCACCTTATAGCAAGTGCTGAGCATCGTCATCTGTTTAATTCTTAAAAAAATATATTTTACAAGCATTTTTGAGAACGCGAAGAGCTTTTTGTACCTTCATCCGAATTGTGCCGCCCGTAAAAGTTTGCCGCCATGGGCACTAGCTCCAAATGCCCTGTCTATGTTACCTGGACATTGCATATTTCACTCTAAGTGCAAAAAGTGTACGTTTTTTGCACGGTGCAATGTCCCATACATACCATAACTCGCGACCATCGGCAAAAATTGAAAATTGAAAATAATGGGTTGATCTGATATCGATATTCATAGATCTAAATGATTTGATTTTTTTATTGATCACGGATAAAATAACTACTTACATTAAGACTTTATATTATATTCTCCTGTTCAAAATGTGTGTTGTTAATTCATGCCTGCATTTACTTATAATATTACCTACCATTCATAAGTTGATATAGAAATCTGGATTCTAGATGCTGTGTGAAATATTTGCACGGGTCAGGTAGTCTTTATATTTTCGTATAAGACATCTATAAATCAGTCAGTGATAGATTAAGAGGTAATTAATTACGTCAGCATCACCGGCGGTGGCTCAAGATTAAGCCGAAATCCTGAAGCCATTCATCTTCCCACCCATCGTCAATATCCTACCGTAAGTCAAGGTTCGGTCTCACAGAAGAGGGTGTCTCCTATGCGACGAAGCCTCGGAGAGGGCGTGCTCTAAGCCCAGATAATTCAAACTCTGGCTGAACACTCCACTAGCCCAAAAAGTCGGTTTTACAATACTGGATGCATTGCTTTAAATAAATTTTGAAAAAAGGCATGCCTCATTATATTAAGATATTTTTCATTCGATTTTCATTACATAGAATGTTTTTTTTTTCGATTTACAGATATAAAGAAGGAAGAGTGATTTTAGAAAGGGCCTTGGTCAACGAGACAGAAGGAATTGACGAGATTCCAGTCAACAATGATGATTAAAATAAGGATAAAATAATTTCATCTTTAGTAGACTGTTTTAAAACTATTACTACAGTACTATAGTTTGTATATTAGCTCTTAAAATGTCTGCAAAAAATTCTTTAAAACTGCTGAAATTATAATTTTGTGATAAAATAAAAAATATTATGTATTTATAAATTAAATACATAATATAGATAGATAGAGATCATATTATGTGTTTATAAATTAAATACACTAATTATTATTATAACTAAAAAAATAATAATACAAGTATTTTTCGTTACATGTACCAAAACCAAACCCAACATACCAAAAAAAATTGAAAAATGCACATCACCGAAAAGCGGCGTTTATATGATTATTTCAAATGTTTGTTTAAAGCAGGGGTGGGGAAACTTTTTCGTTCGCGTGCCAATATTTACTAACAAAATATATGGCGGGCCAAGTTGTTGCATTTTTGGCTATGTTTATAACGAAAAATTTTCCCCACCCCTGATTTAATTAATGAAATAAAAATATTGATATATGTTTTCTGAAACACGAATTTATTATGCAATATTACAAAATAACTATTAGGAAAAGAAAGTAATTTCAATTTTTTTATGTATGAATGATTTTTGTTTGATGGTCGTGGGACGGATTTAAACGCTTCACGGGCCGGAGATGGCCTGCGGGCCGTAGTTTCCCCATCCCTGGTTTAAAGACTGAATAGATTTGCATGAAGTTTATTAGTACACACTATATATTTTCATTCTAAATTACAACTTTTTAGTAAGTACCTACAAAAAGTCTAAGCTGCGGCATGGCGAAAGGTCTCTTAGTGTCTCTTGAAGACTTCGTAACCCTAAAAAGGCACTAATAAAGACATTTAAAATGTCCAAAATTTTGTGTTCTTATGTCCAAAATTGCTTAAAAACAGATGGTGCTGTCGTATGAAGCGATCTGTAATATTATAAATTTATAATCCTGGCAATGCTTGTATAAACTAGAGTTAACTAAGGTAAAAAAGCGGGTAAGGTTGATGTAATCAATCATATAACAAAGAAGAATTTCGCCACGTCAAACCTGTCGACACTAGCTCAGTGGAAGAGCGTCCCGGCTTTAGGGAGACAGTCGCAGGTTCAATTCCTGCGTGTAGATATTTTCCTTTGTTGTTTTTAAAATTTTTCCAACTAAGAAGGTGTACATATTACAATATTGCCACAAAAATATTGACAATATTGTAGTAAAATTGAAAGCTTTAGTGTGCTTTTTGTTAACCCAACAGTTAACACTAAATTAAAACGACATTCTACCCTTATTATTAAGTAGCTACGATACACAGTACCAATCATGAACTTGCAATTTTGTTGACATATCGCAGGCAAATTCTACAATTCGTCCGTATACAAATGGCGTCGCCAAATTACAAAGATAAATATGTTTTAGAAAGTGGCTTACGCCGAATGTAAAGTGTCGTCATTATATAATATGTCTGACATTTGCATATTGTCTAAATTACATGCTATGTAAATGGATAGTTTATTAGAACTAGAACCCTATCCAGCTTCTTACATAAAAAGGAAGTGGGTTTGTTAGGTTAGGTGTGCGACACACCTGAAAAAAGGAACCTCCCCCCCCTCCCCGCCCTCCAGCGGGACTCCGTCGACTGTCGGCGACATCGAAGTTTGTAGTTGACAGACGTAATTTATGTCATCAACAATTTGTCTTCGGCAATTAGTATTGAAAGTTTACGTTGATAAAATGTCGACGCCGTTTGTATGACGATGAATTAATATCCAAATTGACTGCGATAGACACGTTCAAAATATTAAATTATTTATAAAAAATGTCAGAGGTAAAATTAAAATGTTATGGAGCTGTATTAAAAATATTTATTGCTAACCTCGCGGCTACATATGGCTAAGTATCTCGCTAGCACTACGTATTGGCTATCTTAGAACTGTTATCGCGAAGGGGCTTGACGCGTCACAGCAGTGGGCGTCAAACTGCGGTCTGCAGGTGATATTTGTACGGCTCACGAAAAAGAAACAATAATATAATCATGATATTAATAATCTATACATATAATAAAATCGTAGGAAAGTCAAAACTGTACATTGAATATTTTTCTAAAAGAATACTTGGGGTGTGATCTACAATCGATATCGAAGCCAAAAATATAGTTTTTAGAATTTTAGTCTGTTTGTCTGTGTATCTATGTATTTCCGGGGTAAAATCAAAAAGTACTGCATGAATTTAATTCAAATTTTGCAAGAATATTACTTACAGGTCGGGTCAACATATAGGCTACATATTATCACGCTATCACCTACGGGAAAGGAGCAGTGCGGAGTAAACGAAGTCCGCGCGGACGAAGTCGCAGGCAACAGCTAGTAAAAAAATATATAATTTACCCGCATACATATATTTAGGTAACTTCATGAATAAGCCGTATTTTGATATTGACCTGTTGTATCGACGTATGCTATTTCATTTTGTTCCACGATAAAAAAAAAATACGATGATATGACCTTTCATGTTCATGAAGGTACTCCTTCAAAACTGTACATTGAATATTTTTCTAAAAGAATACTTGGGGTGTGATCTACAATCGATATCGAAGCCAAAAATATAGTTTTTAGAATTTTAGTCTGTTTGTCTGTGTATCTATGTATTTCCGGGGTAAAATCAAAAAGTACTGCATGAATTTAATTCAAATTTTGCAAGAATATTACTTACAGGTCGGGTCAACATATAGGCTACATATTATCACGCTATCACCTACGGGAAAGGAGCAGTGCGGAGTAAACGAAGTCCGCGCGGACGAAGTCGCAGGCAACAGCTAGTAAAAAAATATATAATTTACCCGCATACATATATTTAGGTAACTTCATGAATAAGCCGTATTTTGATATTGACCTGTTGTATCGACGTATGCTATTTCATTTTGTTCCACGATAAAAAAAAAATACGATGATATGACCTTTCATGTTCATGAAGGTACTCCTTCAAAACTGTACATTGAATATTTTTCTAAAAGAATACTTGGGGCATGATCTACAATCGATATCGAAGCCAAAAATATAGTTTTTAGAATTTTAGTCTGTTTGTCTGTGTATCTATGTATTTCCGGGGTAAAATCAAAAAGTACTGCATGAATTTAATTCAAATTTTGCAAGAATATTACTTACAGGTCGGGTCAACATATAGGCTACATATTATCACGCTATCACCTACGGGAAAGGAGCAGTGCGGAGTAAACGAAGTCCGCGCGGACGAAGTCGCAGGCAACAGCTAGAAAAAAAATATATAATTTACCCGCATACATATATTTAGGTAACTTCATGAATAAGCCGTATTTTGATATTGACCTGTTGTATCGACGTATGCTATTTCATTTTGTTCCACGATAAAAAAAAAAATACGATGATATGACCTTTCATGTTCATGAAGGAGTATCATAGGTTGGTAATCTTTGGGTGAATGAAATACAATAAACAGTAGCACAAAATTACAGAATTTAAGGAACGAATGTTAACGATAATGAATTTGAGGAGAAAAGAATTTAAGGAATGTTAAAATATTCTTATTTGTTTTGTCATGTGCCGCACAAATATCACCAGGCCACATAAGTATAACTTGCGGGCCGCGGTTTGATGACCAGTGATATTATGACGTGATTATGAAGTAAGCAGTTGTCGCAATGTGATTTGTGACAACATTGTGCTAGCGTGATACTTCGCCGTAGGCTGATATACTTACTACACTTGAGATGTAAGTAGAAAGACTAAACGAAATCTAGAAAAAAATATACACACAAACGGCCAAAATTTGAAAAACTAATCAAGGTCTACAATCACCACTGCCCATTTACAGAACAATTTCAAATTTGTATAATATAAAAATTATGTGTAGAGTAAGTCTCGGAACTATTTCGGTATAGTATTAATGAGCCCCTCATCAAATAAGTAAGAAAGCAATAATAAATTTCAAAAGATATAATTTTTAATCAATGTAGACATTTTTATTTTTACCCTTTCATTGCTACTGGCGTAATATTATGTTAAACCTAAATCCATTTACCACACCCATTTTCCCAGTGTTGGTCCCCAGCTGCTTTGAAAAATATGCCAACTGCCGTTCTGCCAGACAGGTCGTAAAAAGCGACCGATTGGCTATGCGAGTCACTACCATTGTGGACACTAGGTGGTAGAGTTCTGTATTGTCTCGCCCGGGTCCACCGACTTACCTATTCCTGCCGCAATAACGTCAGTGCTTGTAACTATCGTGTTCCGGTTTGAAGGGTAAGTAGCCGGTAAAATTATGCATGTGGCATTAGACGTCGCTACAAGATAGCAACGCACCATTAACATCTTTGGTGACTATAAGCGAAGGGTGACTCTTTCCATCAGGAGACTTGAGGATGTGCTTGTTTGCTATCTTATAAAAAATCACGGACCTATTATATCGCTGAAACTTAACCTTCACCATAAACGAGTCAATCAACTACAAGAGTGGCTCTGCTGGTGGTGGTCATATGGTGGTTATAAAACATAACCCTCTATGAAACGGCAGAAAAATTATTCTTAGCTTTAAGAAGCTTCTAAATTATTTACATAAAACTGTGAAAGTTATGTACCTATATAAGTTGTTATTTATTTGTCTAATTAATGATTTTTTAAGAAATTGACATCGGGATATTTGCATTTTTAACTATTCAATTTAAAATTATTTCACATGTTTTTAGTTCGGTTTTGTTAAAAATGTTTGATAATATTTATAGGAGCAACAATGTTTTACATTCAATTTGAAAAACGTAATATTAAACGCACGGATGTATGGCGATAGTATTTCAATATAGTATACCTACACATAATTATGCCCTCCATACAAAGAGTGCTTAAGCGTTGAGAGGTTATATTATCTCGTCCATTTTTCTAGATAAGTGACCAAAGAGTATACAATAACGATAAAAAGTCGTCCGTATAGAGATGGTGACATTAAAAAAAACGGCCAAGCACGAATAAAACTCGCGCACAAAGGATTACGACGAAAAAAGGCAAAAAATCAAGTTTGTTGTATGGGACCACTTATTTAAATATTTTATTATGTTTTTAGTATATTTTGTTATAGCGACAACAATAATACACGATCGGTGAAAATTTCAACTAACTACCACGAGATAAAGGTTGATGACGGTCAGACGGTTTCGAACTTAAAACTCAATGCTTAGGTATATTTTGACCGCTTTGACCATAAAATGTCTCAACCTAGCAGGAAGGAAGGTTCAAGTATGGCCTGCAGGGTCAACCCATTTACAGATTTCTTTGCCTTTTTTTTAGAAGATTACGAAGATGAAAAACCAAAACCTGGATCCGTGCCTGATCATGTCAAATTATGTTTTCTTTGTAGTCACATAGGTATATGACCTTTGCTATGCCACTGAAAGGAAAAAAAAGCAGTATAATAAATGGAATAAGCTCGGTGAAGGTCCGGGAAATAATGAAGACTCCATTGACACAATTATCCACCCACGTTCACCACGTCAGTAGTAAAAACAAACAGTATACGTACCTCAACGTACGTTCACTTCATAACCAAAACAAATAGGTAAGTCAAACTCATGTATGTACCTACTTCACTTTTCATGCCTACGCTCGACGGTCAGTGGTAGTCTATGCACAAAAAATTGGTACAGGCAGTCGTATCTCGGTGTTTTTATTATTGTTGAGAATAAAAGATGAAGAACGAAAATATAAACCAATAATAAATAAAATATTTGAGTTTGCATTTAAAATCCGCATTCTGATTTAAGGGTTGAGGGGGGAGGTTAACTAATCCCCTTGTACCAATCCCTTGCCCTCCCCCCCTCGTGGAAATGTTTATAAAAAAAGTTATAGCACAAAAACTAACCAAACGTCAAATGTCTGGAAAAACTTAAAAACAAAATGTGAATCTTAAATTATTTTGCAATATGTTTTGTTTCATTTGAAATCCTATCCTATGGCACTTCTTAAAAACATTTTTAATATACTTTACTACATATTTTACTGCAAATTCTTAACATATTTCTTAGCTTCATAATTGTAATTAAATACTACCTGTTTCTGTAACAAGTCTGGTAGTAAGTGGTAAACTTTTTCTTAGTATTAATTAAATTTTCATTTTAACATTTTTAAATCTTTTTTAATTTTGATATAAATAACGCTAAGTAAGGGATACATAATATATTATGTATCCCCAAGAGGGGACTTTTGGATTTACTTAAGCGCGTTAAATTAACATGGGGGGGTTGTCTCGCATAATGTTGCGACTCTCCACCAAATATAAGCCCTTTTCGACTTCGATCGAATTCGATTCTGGGCGGGTAATCTAAAGAGAACCTAACTAACCTACTTCAACTGTGGCATTAGGTAGATTTCTTTCTCTGTGGCAGCGGGCTTCGCCCCGATCCCCCAGAACTAGGGAGCTCGACCCCCCCCTCGTCCCCTATATTTTTGTATTTTTAGTTATAGTCTAATCTAACCTAAACAGATAGTTTACTTACTAGTACCTGCAATTTTTTTTTCTTTTTTTTACAAATAAAAATAATTAATTATTATAAAATAACAACAAATAATGATAAAATTACAATAGTGAATTATAATATAACAATAAATATTTATAGAATAAAAAAAACAACCCTATTCGACCCTAAATTTACAATAAAACATGTCAATAAAAAAATATATAAGCAACATTTTTACAATACCTAGTAAAAAGGTTTTTATAAAATGCCACAAATAATGATTAGGATTTCAAATTATAATTATTACAAAATAATTTAAGATTAATAATTTAAGTGTTTTTGCATACATTTTGACGTTTGGTTAGTTTTTGGGCTATAACTTTATAAACGTTTCCGAGAGGGATAGGGGGCTACACTGACCCCCATAACCGCAAATTCGTGTAGCCCGGTTTTAATGAAATCTCTGATAAAAAATAATGGCCCGGAGTGACATAACCTCAAAGTTTTGATCATTATATCTCAGCAGCAACCATGGATTTCCGCGGCAATGTTAGTAAACCCCCCTCGCTTTTTGTGAATATTTGATAGCTAAAAATTGAATAGCCCCCGACTGTTAATCGTTCTGTAATGAATTAAAATTCATGAATTGTTTTATATGAACATCGATTACAGAACTATTTCAATGGTGTAGTCATTTTCATTACTACTTAACGTGATTCTAAACTACTGGGCTTGTTTCTTTCAAGTTTTTATTTAAGGGAATGAATGTTTTTTCAAGATTAAATGCAGTTGTTTTTTTTTTGTCAATAATGTTTTTATCTTTATTTATTTTTTGGATCTAGTAAATTTGCCGCTCAGTCGTGTCATGATTATCGTCGTTTTACAGTTGTTCAATCATTATAATCCGTAGGCATACCTCGTATATCCAGGAGGTTCCTATATTGATCTCACATGAAATTATTATAGAGGACAAAATGAAATAAAAAGATAGACATACAATATCACATTTTACTTATTTCATAATAATTAACACAACATACTTATATCTGTTGCAGATAACAAATTTGTTTTTCTTCACGCAAAATATATAAGCTCAGCTTAAAAAATTGGAATACATTAATTATAAATAAAATGCCAACAACATAAAAAATTATATGGGATTAACTGAATATTAGAATATAAACACAAGTACAGACAGCCTAAAAATACGTACTTACGCGCAGCTTGATAAGATCGTTTAATGGATCCATTGTAATACAAAATTAACGTGGAAAAAGCTCATATTTTTAAGGCTGGCTGTTTGTACCATTTCATATATTGACATAGTAAAACTTTAATAATAATAATAATTGTAGTGTGTGCTAGTGCATTTAAACAAGCATAATTTGAAATCTAGTCTGGGAACTATAGCAATAAAGCAGAATATTCTTAAAACATAGCCGCTACATTCACTACCATTGACTGATTTTTTATGAAAGGAAAAGGGGTGGGTGAGGTTAGGAGCAGTAAGCAAAAAATAAGGCAACATTATGTTGCCATTGATATGTATGTAACCTTTAAGTAGGAGGTTTCTACTCACGAGTCGATTTAAAACTTTTAAATCTGTGCTACTTAGTTTTTAGCCTACAAATAATTACAATAAAATCTCCCCAGTTCTTTTTGCTGGAACTGTGCCTAACGCCTGCGTGACGCCATTCTTACGTCAGGTACTAGTTTTTATTTTTTATGTCATATGATAGCAAACAAGCAAATGGGTCTGATGGAAAGAGTCAACCATCGCCTATAGACACCACAGATGTTAATGGTGCGTTGCTATCTTGTGGCGAGGTCTAATGCCACATGCATAAGTTATTTGTTTAAAGCAGCTATCCACAGCTGACGTCACGACAATGACGATTGTGCACATTAACAATTTGCGAAAGCTGTATTACTACGATTTATCACGAAAATAACAAAAATTATCTAAGTGCATTTCTCGTAGTGGTACTATACATTACGGTCACATTAACTTGATGCATCGCGTTGATGACGTAATTTGATGCAAAACGTAACAATTATGTCCAAAAACAATAGAAAACAACAGAAAACTGGCCAAACTATCGTCGCGCGTATCGGTAACAGAGATGCTGACTATACTGAAACTTTCCGAGCGAGCTAAGCAAATGCGGGGGAAGCGGGTGGGGCCTCGCATTCCAGAGGTGCGTCAAGTTAATGTGATCGCGTTGTACAGTTGTTAGTAGGAAGATATCTGAGTCAATAATTTAAATAACAACCAAATTGATTAAATAACTCAGACGACATGTCGTTATGCTTCTATCTCAATTGTCACGATTAAAAAATAACTGTTGACTAAAACGAGAATCATTTTATATTTATTTTTTAAATTTTTAACTCTCTAAAATGCTTACGACACTAATGGCGTAATATATTTTGTATAGTTACTGGACTTTAAAAAGACCGATAAACATCATAGGTGTTATACCTAGGAACACGAGGCTACACACATTCATTATTGCCGATAATCATTGTAGGTGTTATACCTAGGAACACGAGGGTGTGACATTCATTATTGTCTTTATGATTTGTTATCTATATGCCCTCCACAGAACTAGGCTAAGCTGTGAGTCTTTGGGCAAAAATGTACTGCATCATCACATTAAAACAAACGGTAAGTCCCGTCATTCGGGTTTAAAATATACGCTACATTATTGATTTCTAGAAAAATTATTAATAATACAATTAAATTCAAATGTTGTGGCCGTTAGCCATTTGCAATCGCCATATTTATTCAAGAGTCGTTAGATGGGATACAAATTTGTGGCACAATTAAAGATTTAAGTAGAAAATATAATCGCACACTGTTATCTCATTTTTATACATGAGGTGAATCAAAAAGTTATTAGAAATGAATCCATACTAATATTATAAATGGGAAAGTGTATTTGTTAGTCCGTCTTTCACGGCAAAATGGAGCGACGAATTGACGTGATTTTTTAAGTGGAGGAAGTTGAAGGGATGGAGGTGACATAGGCTACTTTTTGTCTCTTTCTAACCCCCTACTACTACTACTTACCTAAAATGAATTTAACGCGAGCAAACCCGCGGGGACAAAAGCTAGTATTGTATATAATCTTTTTAGTGGTGTTTTGACAATTATTTGAAATAGTGTCCATTTTGTAACATTTAAGCAAACTCTGACTTGTTTTCATTATTTCTCTCTGTGGTGTAGTGGTCCGGTGTCGGAGTTGACCACAGAGGTCCCGGGTTCGATTCCTGGGTCGGGCAATTCAGAAATGTGTTTTTTCAGTTTTCTGATAAAAACAACATTGCCCGGGATTGGAAAGTGCCCGGTTGGCGATAGGCTTGCCACCTATCACATAGTGGGACCAAGTATCTTCGGCTAATCGTGGGTGCACTTGTTGTACCTCTGCCTACCCTCTCGGGGATACGGGCGTGAAGATACTTCATTATTTCAATTAAAAAAAATTGGTTCGTGCGTGAAAACCACTGGGATATAGAAAAAAGTGAGTTACGTGCTGTGATAAAGTACCTGTGCTTGAAAAAAAAAGAACAACAAATGACTTTTTTCTGGCCATTCAGCAGACGTTAGTGTATTCCTATCCGGTGGTAGTGTTAAAAAAAATGTTGACGCATCAAAATAACTTGTAAAAAGTTTTATTGGAACGAAGTTTTGGAACGAAGTTCCTTACGGCAGGCTTGGAGGGGATAGGGATTTTGCTGCGCGACCGAACTGAAAAAAATGTGATAGTAAAACCGTAAGAAAAATGCGTGGAATAAAAGCGTTAAATGAGACGTGCGCAGGCACGACAGTCGCGTACACAAGCGAGTAGTGCCGTTTAGCCGAAGGAAGTTCGTTCCTACCTGGTGTCCCGCGACACATCATTTTTTTAATACTTCTGATTTCTGTTGAGACTTAGTTTTGCAGGACAGAAAATAACCATAAAATATTTAGCAGAGACTATAAAGATCTCATTCTATAGCATTCAATCCATTTTATCGGTTTCATCGGGTTTCAAGGATGTATTGGCAAGATGAGTACCACGAATGTTAACAGACGGAAACAAAGAACGACGTTTGGAAATTTCGATACGCAATCTTGGTTTGCTACAGTGTGATCTTGATGAATTTTGTCGCCGTATTGTCACTATGGAAAAAACATGGGCACACAATTTTGACCCCGAAACTAAATAACAAAGCATGTCTTGGAAACATATAGAACATAATTTCTGATGGGTAGAGATATGAGTATTTTATTATCCAGATTTAAACACATACAAAAGAATTTTAGCATACCGCATTATTTTAGCGTCTGTTGGGGAACGTTATCATATCGCGTTTCCTTTCGGCTTTTATTGGTCCAGCACGCATACATACTATATTTTAAATTTTATAAAAAAAATGTGACAAGATTTAGTATTGACGCTAATAGTAATAACAGCAAAGCTAGCTTCCTATACAAAGAAACAATTAGCTAACGCCAGTCACTAATAAAGCGCTAAACATTAATATAAAATTAAATTGCAATTTTACAAAATAAATCTTCTAACATAACGTCTTATTTTTTACAAGTCATAAAAGCCTGACTGTGAAACATAATCTTTCACAGGTTTTACTGATTTTATTATTTAACACTATTGACAATAAAATATAGCCCATTGGGAAGATAATATTGTTCATTGACTATAAATAAAGTTGAGTTAAAAAATTCTATCACAATGTTAGTTACAGAGTGTCAAAAGATAGAAAGTAAATTCAGTATTTCCTACTAACGGAGGCCAAGTATGTTTTAATTTTTTAAATTAATATACAATAACTTGTAATATGTATATGATTATAAGCAAGTGTTATGGGCGAAATATTTACTGACAGGGATGCCTCATCTACATTTTCAGGATGAATTTAATCTTGAAGAATTAAAAAAATATTTTTGCAACTACACATTGGTATTTACTCTAGTTACTAGTTGTATACTAGGTATTTATTATTATAAGCGTTTAGTGAGGCTTAAATTCTTACATTTTTCAGCAGAGTTACTCAATTCAATTACTCCTCATAAGCAAATAAAAAATATACTCTTTGTCTAATAAGTCAAAATCGATTCGAGATCACTTTGAAGCCCACCTTTTGACTTCATATAGTATTTTAAAGCAATTTTTTTAAATATTATCAGGTCTCTGTATCATTTTTTTAACAACTAATTTTAATGACCATTCAATAACTATTACCTTATTATATCTACAAGTGATGTCAATACAGTCAGTTCATATCAGAATATAAAGAACCAAATTATATAAATGTGTTTTAAGTTGTTTTTGGAATAATTTAGTACCTACCATGAAACTGAATCATGAAGTTTAAATTAAATGTTATTATTGGCTTATACAATTGATCTCCTAGGGCCATAGGCAACATATCCAGTATCCTACGGTAAATATTGCTAACCATGTAGCATTTTGTGTATAATTATTGAAGAAACAACTTTGTAAATACATGAAATGAATATCCATTTTAGCTTAACATACTTATTGGGTAGCCAACTCAATACATTCGAGTAGATAAACTTTTCAATAAATTAAATTTTAAATTTTTACAACTATTCTTAAATATCTCTTCATAAGACAATATACATATATTTTGTACACCAAGGATAAAAATTTATCGAATTAAAAGTTGTCAGCCCTATTTTTAACATTATATCAAGAATGTGTTCCATCAAAAACCCCTACACCCATTGTTAATAATATGGAAAAGTATTTTAAGTCAATAACACAATCCATCTTTATCAGAATTCCATTCTGATTACATAGTAAATTTGTGTTTACATACAATAAAATATAATTTCGATACAATATTGCAGATCATATAAATCTATGCCATAAAATTAACAAGTCACATTAGATTCTAAAATTTCTTCTAACAATTGATTACATTTGGGAAACATGTAAAATTTACTTGTCCCTGACTAAACTTTTGATTTATAAAGCTTTTAAAGTGCTACGAGACACTCAGTTTGATACGGTTACATCAATGTCCAGAAAGATAGAATTTTATATAGATTCAGGCATTACTTTATGGAAATCCATAATTCAGAGATGAAGTTAATTTAATTTACAAATTTCCACAAAATCATGATTTTTGAGCGTAATTGTGGCACATCCATATCCCAACATCCACAAATTTTTTTAAATCAATTTTTTTATATATCATCATACTTGACGAATAGTTTTGAAAAGTATTCAATGTGTTTAGAAAATTGCTATTTTCGCATTAATGAGATATGAATAAAAAATATACAGTTAAGTCTAGAAAAATGCTTAACTCGACATGTTGCGAGCAGAGCATACCCTCAACACTCAATTATTAGGTGTGCCATTAAAATCTTTTTGAGGCATCAAATATGATAAAATATTATGTTCTTAAAGTTTCTTTATTATATATTATAATTTTTTCATACATACCTATTTAATTAAAATTAAAGTATAATACAAAGTAATTTAAAATCAAAATCATCATCAAAATGTTTATTAAATAACCAACTTCTGAGGTAACAAACAAAGAAAAATAGTCAAATTGAGAACCTCTTTTTCTAAAGAAGTCTGTTGAAAATAAATAATCTTGGCATTTTGTGCATTATTCACAGAAATATATAGATTATCCCCACTCCCTTAGAGGTTGTTCTATTTTTCCCTAAGTGATTCTTCTGTATTAATCTTTTAACATTTTTATAACATTTTAGTAACAATTTTATGTGTATATAACATGGGCCAATTTTGTCCCTAAAAAAAGGGGCCTGGAGCAAAACCATTACATTATGGTATCCAAGAGGGCACAAAAGAAAAAGAGGTAGACAATTTAGGCACTGGGAAGATGAAATTGTAGAAATGGTCGGTAGAACCTGCATTAGAGTGGCAGTAAATATGGAAGTGTGGAGAAGACTCGGGGAGGCCTTTGCCCAAAGACACACAAGTGAAAGCATCTATAATATGGTTACCGTAATAAATCTTAGTTTATATAATCTTTTGCTCTGAATAAAGGCTATTGTTATTATTTAAAATTTTATATTTTTTTTGCCTAATTAAGATCATTATTGATGTTACTACCAAACTGATCATCCAATGAGCACATAAGATATACACAATATAGTATATATTGTATTTTAATATTAATCAGAAGAGAATCACATTGTGTGTGGGCGTAGAGAATCTTTAATCAAATCAGGACGTAATCCAACTCTCTGCTTCTCTGTTTCAATAAACTCTAACAAGGCCATGTAAATAAATTTATACTGGGCTTCATTTTGCACCATACCAGATCTCTGGTCTCGCACCATTTGCACCGTACGATGTATGTCAATTTCACAGTCAAAGCCTTCTTTCCGTATTTGATCCAAAATCATATCTATAACTATGAAGGTTCCCGTTCGTCCAATGCCAGCTGAACAATGAACACACACAACAGCCTGACTAGGTGGATCGGGCCCACTCATTATCTGCTGTAGCCTATAGTTTACTTCTAATAAAATGTTCAAAACTCGTCCAGGTTCTGAAGGGACTCCGTGATCAGGCCATGCAGTGAAGTGAAAGTGATCAATTGTTCTTTTTACATTTGGTTCATCTTTTTTAGTGACAATAAAACGTCTCAGAGTGTAATCTTGCGTAGATGATTCAGATTCATTGTAAATGGTATAAACTTTTTTTATACTCTCTGTTTTATGTAGTTCAGGCCAATAACGTTCACACTTCACCTTTCCACGCTCAATTTCCTTTGTGGTCATTATTATAATACGTACATCTTCCTGCCATATCATAGACCAAAACTGATAAACTGTAGTCGAAAGGCATCCTTGTGTAGCTATGTATATTTTGTTGTAAACATTTTTGACGAGACCATTTTCTACTTTCTCAGCTGACTTGGGTATAGTAGTATTCACATAATTTGGATTAGTACTTAAAACACTTGGTTCAAACATGGAATTGTGTGTGCGGTTATGTGTTCCGTTCCCATAAGGCCTTGCAAATTTTTCTTCAGTAATTATAACACTTGTATGTGTGGGTGAGCTCTTATCTTTTTTTCTGGAGGCTGTACTATCTCTGGAGTGTAGAGAACTGGTTTCAGTGCTTAAGTCTTGGTAATCTGAGTTAGAATCAATAAAATCACTTCTAATGTAATTGGCATTTATATAATCAGATCCTGGTGGAGCATCAGGCGGAATGTCACGTAGAATGACCCGTGTGTGATCAAATGGTATAATGTTTTTGTATCTATTCTTTCTAATATTTTCCGGCTTTGAGCCTTCCATTCGATCAAAAAGTTGAAGATTCTCCATCATTTGCAATGTTTCAAATTCTTCCCAAAAACCTTGTTTGTACGCCATACTTTCAATGGGCCCTTCATTTTCTTTTTGCAACTGTTTAACTCTCGTATGGAAATGTTGAACTTGGATTCGTGTGGCATTAAAAGGCTGGATGAGCCTCAAAACTTCACCATTAGTTTCTACCATTGGATAGTTTCGATAATGCTCTATGAGACTAACAAGGCCGTCAAATTGCATACCACCTCCTACGTCATACTTATCATCTTTCCTCCGTATGATAACATGAGTCACTCTGTCTCTTGTACGTACTGAAAGCACGAAATCACCAGGTTGTCTTTGGGATTCTCGCACCAGAAAAGAGCCATTTTTTCCATTCTCCAACATCATTCTTTCAGCTTCTTTTGCAGTAAGTTGTCCATGATACCATCTCTCTGTAGTAGGATCAGCACAATTCAATGGTGTTATAAGCCTAATTATATTTCCATTTTTCTCTCGAAGATTTTCCTGATTCTCCATGTAATACTGAACCAGTTCTGATAAAGTTGCAAATTTTTCCCCACCATATAAGTCAAGAAATTCTCCATTGTTTTGAATTTTGATGTGTGTCACTTCAGTCCCTCTCCTAACAGATAACGTAAAGTCTCCCTTATTACTTGTACTAGGTCTAGCAAGAAAAGACCCGTCCCTACCCCTACCTAACAATAGCTTTTCTGCTTCCACTCCATTCAATGAAGGATGGAACCATCTTCGAGTTATCATTTTATTCTAATGTTAAGCACCAACTGAATGTAAATAAAACTATCGGATAAAAATTATGTCTTCCTCCTTTTTCACATACCTAATATCCTTAGCACTCATCTGAAAACAAAGAGAGATTATTAAAAATTGACAAAACAATAGAACTGAGTAAATTACATATCATTTATTCACTGAAAGAGAGTTGCATGACTATAAGAGCAACTAAGGCCTCTTAGGATTTTAAAGCGGAATGTGTGGATTTAGATTTTTTTTAAATAATTTATTAAAAAATGGTTATGCCTGTATAATAGGAAAGTATTTGATGTCACAAATATCATTGTACTACAAATTCTAAATGATCTTATCATTAAAATCCAATTATCATTAATGTTTCCTCAATTAAATAGATAAATTTATATTATTTATTAGCATGTAATACTAAGTTAAAAGCCAGTAGGTATTATGTCACATCAATAACAATTAAATATTGTTCATAAGCAATCTTTGTTGTCCAGTTACAAATTTATTTACTCATTAATATTATTGTTAGATTCTATAAAAGTTTTATTTTATAAAATTCTAAGCATCAACATACAGCTCAAACTACAATAACATTCAAAAAAATATGCTATTGTTAAGTAAAATAACACTTTTCTTAATTTTAAGAATAAATTAATCACACTATAACTTTTTCAAAAGTTATTTAGTCACACCTGAACACTTTTGTTTGTTTACAATATTTGCTTTATTACACACCTCATAAAGGCACCACTCCTTCGTATATCGCGTACCTAATAGTTTTCAAATAGGAATTTAGCGTATAGTAGAGCTGTTGCTATGCTGACTTCAGCCTTTTTGCATTGGGTACCGTTTTCAAGGGCGTTTACGTGAGAATATCGTGCACTTATGTTATTCTTAGTACGTAATTTTATGATAAAATAAAAACAAACAACAATAATAGATATTTAAAAATGTTAATGTTTAAAACTCATATTTCTTCCTAAATGAAGTAAATAAAATAATATTTTCTGAAATCGTGCACCATAGAATTTTCAATACAGATAATTTAATATTTATGGGGGACACAGATTATTTTGTAAATG
Organism: Apodemia mormo; assembly: GCA_036924255.1. Lineage (NCBI taxonomy): Eukaryota > Metazoa > Arthropoda > Insecta > Lepidoptera > Riodinidae > Apodemia > Apodemia mormo. The sequence continues at coordinate 43,357,470 of JAUPFN010000006.1, forward strand.
TCAATATTATGTTCGTATAAAGAGGACGCACAAAGAAACTAGGACCATAAATCCTTATTTACTGGGTAGTAATAGTAAATATATGTACCAATATGTAATGTCCACGGAATTATATGTGAGTGGTTACGCAAAAAGGGACCTGAAGGGATTGGAAACGGTTTTTTTTTTTGATAAATTCTGATTCTATGGTCCTTCATCTTTGTTTTGTTCTAATCAAAATAATTTTAGGTGCCGTTGTTTTTTTTTAATGATTTTTTATGTAAGCCGAGGCAGTTTTGAAAATATTACACCTTATACACAGCGCACACTAGTTTCTTTTTCTAGCGCGCACATAAAGACAAGTAAAAGACGAATAAATAAGTCACCAATAATACAGCTATCGCAAACACGTGCTATTTCTCACTGACGAAGTCGCTCACTAACGACACTAACATAAAACACCCCGCGCCTCTCTCATTTCGACTCAACATTTTAAACGTGATTTACTCGAAATCAATTATTTTTCCTTGAGGTCCCTTTTTGCGTAACCACTCACATATATGTTTTCTGTAGTACTGTCGAAGCGAGTACAAAAAAAACCTTATTTGTTTTGATTAATTATTGACAATGTATTCCGTGTTGGTCGGGGCCATGAAGCTGTTTAATATCTGGAGGCTACATATACTTCTAATACCTACTTGAAATAAAATGTTGAATATTGCTGTCATCTTCTGAGGTCTTACCTTTTCTTTCTAACACTGCTGTATAAAAAGAGACGGTGGAACCTCATAGACAGATATAACGTAGATACATGTGGCATCCTAAAAGTTTTGCACTTCTAGCTAATCCGAACTATTTGAATTTCGAATGTTATATTTTTAAGACGTTACAACCTTCTTAGTAATAAAAAAACAATAGGCGGGAAATGGTTTGTCAATTACTTTTTTTATCACACATCAAAGTTCTACGTACGTAAGCTTAAATTCGTATCGCATAAAAACAATAACGAATTAGCTTATACGACTCCCCACTTTTGAGCATGGACGGGGTCGACATAGACATGTCTACTGAAGTCAAAATTCTTGATCTCACAGTGGACAATAAACTGACATTTAATAAACATACAGCGAACGTATGCCGTAAAGCAATTAACCTGATAAACATTTGGCAAAAGCAGCTTAAATCTGCTCTAGGACTAACTAAGGACTAGGGCCTGAAGTGGTCAGAATAATCTATACGGCTGTAGTGGAGCCAACAATTATGTATGCCACAAGCGCGTGGTCAACCGCGGTCAACTAATTAAATGTCAGAAACAAGCTCGATACAGTGCAACGGGGGTTCGTCTAGAAAATTATCAAGGCTTATAGGACCGTTTCGCTCAACTCTGCACTGCTGCTCGCCGGGATACTCCCTTTAGACCTAAGAATAAAAGAGGCAGCTCTCGTCAATGAGGAAAAGAAAGGATTCTCCCGGCGACTGACAGGAGACAGAGAGATGGAAAGACCAGCACCATATGTTAACCAGCCACATCCCTCGAGCCAGACTAAAGTAGAATTTGAATGTCTGACAGACCGCACAGAGATGGAAAAATACGGAAACAATGCCATAAAAATATGCACTGACGAAAGCAAGCTTGAAGGAAAGGTTAGCGCAGCTTTATCCACATGGACAAAAAAACTAGAAACTAAAAGCCGCAAATTGTAGCTTGCACATTTCTGTATGGTCTATCAGGCAGAATTACCGGCGCTATCTGAAGCAGTCAAACAAGCTGCAATGGGAAAGGCAAAATATGTAAACATCTACTCTGACTCAAGAGCGGCATTAGAGACTGTGTCTAACGGAGTTTCCTGCACCCCCTAGCACTAAAAACCAGAGAATTCTTAAGAAATTCTATGGATTTAGGCAAGACCATTAAATTATTCTGGATTAAAGCACATTCGGGGTTGGAGGGAAACGAAAGGGCAGAAGAATTGGCCAAGAATGCAGGTCTACATAAAAAGATGATTGCAGACTATGACGCATGTCCGGTCTCATTCGTCAAGAGACAAATCCGTGAGAGCTCTCATGAGGAATGGGAATGGAGATAGAAAATGGGAGAAACTGCCTCGGTCACCAAAATATTTTTCCCGGATGCGGTAGATGCATACAAAACAATTAAGAAAATAGATATGGACCCAACCCTAGTTCAGGTATTGACGGGGCACGGCGGGTTCTCTGAGTACCTGAACGGATTCCGCTGTAAGAGGAGCCCGCGCGCGTCTGCGATCCTGAGAAAGTGGAAAATGTCGTACATATAATCACTGAATGTCCAGCATACGGAAGAGAGAGGATGGAGATCGAGACAGAAACAGATAAAATAATAATTGATTTAAATTTTAGAGTGCACGTCAGATAAGTCTGCGCGCGACATAAATCGGAACCAAGGAACTTATATAATTGGAATTACTACGAAGCAATATTTGAAAAATAAAAATATATTTTATTTCGTTACCCATAAAGTTGACATTTGTTTCTTACTTAACAGAGGGGAAAAACGTTCTGAGCAAGACAACGACATGAATGGATGTTGTCCCTTTCTTACAATTGCCAGTGTTAAAATAAAACTGCTGATGGTAGATTTTTATATATTCGGTAATCGTTAAATCTCTTTTATTTATACACGTCGATAAACACATTAGCATAAAATGTATTGTAATTAACATAGAGAGTTCTAAAATGTACTTTTTAATTATTACGTTATTACTAATGCAATGCAAAGCCGTTTCTCAAATTAGTAGAATTACTTAGTAGTAATTTGCGAACTATGCATGGCCGCACTTTATATGGCGATTGGTGCTTTATTTAGTAGAAAGAGACACTCCACCCATATCGTGGTACTCTTCGGAACGATTTTGAAGCCCGTGTGGACATTCCGGGTAGAATGTAACTTCCTTGATCGGAACCAAGGAACTTATATACGATAACTAGAATTACTACGAAGCAATATTTGAAAAATAAAAATGTACTTTATTTCGTTATCATAAAGTTGACATTTGTTTCTTACTTAACAGAGGGAAAAACGTTCTGAGCAAGACAACGACATGAGTGGATGTTGTCCCTTTCTTGCAATTGCCAGTGTAAATAAAACTTTCGAATGGTAGATTTTTATATATTCGTTAATCGTTAAATCCCTTTTATTCATACACGTCGATAGATACATTAGCATAAAATGTATTGTAATTAACATAGTGAGTTCTAAAGTGTGCTTATTTTAATTATTACGTAATTACTTATGCAATGCAAAAACTGTTTCGCAAATTAGTAGAATTACTTAGTAGTAATTTGCAAACTACGCATGGCCACACTTATATATATGGCGATTGGCGCTTTATTTAGTAGAAAGAGACACACTCCACCCATGTCGTGGTACTCTTCGGAACGATTTTGAAGCGCGTGTAAGCATTCCGGTTAAAATATAACTTCCTTGATCGGAACTAAATGTTGTCAGCCATATTGTTGGTGTAGATTGTGTAGTGTTCTCCGTGTCGATAATTCGTATTTCCCTTATATACCTATTTACATCATGCCGAATGCCATTAAACTGATATCCTTTCTATTTACCATTACAAGACCATAGCTATATAAATAAATAATAAACTATGTAAATTGTTTCAATGTTATTACTGCTAAAAATTGTTTCAGAATAAATTATTACCGTTATTTTTTCGTAGTAGGTAGTTGGATGGTGAATAAATATTTGACCCACATTAGACAGGAAACGGTCAAAATATAACTGTTTTGTCATGATACCAATTTATTATACAAACATTCCCTTTGTACTGGATCACAGTATTGAACTTTATTTCTTTGAGAAAGTCATTAAACTCACGTGGTCAGCAAACTGCTAAAGTGAGGTATCATTTAGCTTCAATACTCTTTCAGTTAACGTTAAGTTTCATACAAGTTTTGTATACAACAGGTTTTATACAAGTTTTGTGAATGTATTCCAATGTGAACAAAAATCGAAAACATTGCATAAAACTTGTCAAATACATGTATAATACCTTGGTGTAAACGGTGGGTTATAAAATATAAACGAAAATATTGCACTACCCCTTGAAGTGGAAAATGCCTTTTTTAATGTGGCAACATTTTGCACGCCATCATCTGGCGCGCACTATAGGAAAATTTTATTGAATTCCAATATCAAAGCTGTTAGGAAAAACTGAGTGAGGTAAGCTGCTGGTCCAGAGTTTGTCTGTTTGTATGAAGAAGGTACAAGCAGATTAAACTGGATGTAATCTGTCACTACGGGGTAAGCCAAATTCGATAAAAGAATACGGCAAAACTAATGACTTACTTCCGCGTTTTCCAAAATTCAGCTTCTTAGAGGGTAAAATAGGGGATGAATGTTTATATCTCATAGGCCAAACCCTTAGGGCTAGAAACTTAAAAGTTCACAAACGTATTCTCTTATGACGTAGGGATCCACTTTGGAATGATTTTTTAAAATCCAACTCCGGTGGGGATTTAATAAGTTTATAAAATTTGTACGATTTTTTTTTATTCCTTAGACATATTTGCATGAATTGACGAAAAATTAAAAAAGTGTTTTTTCGATATAACTTCAAAATTTTTTAGACAATCATTTTTCGACTTTCTACAATATTTTAATTAACTTTACGCTGTTTGCAGGAAACTAAATCGTATTTTTAAAATAACGTTCAGGCTAATATACCAATTTATTTTAAAATCTGATCAGCTCTTCTGCTTAAAAGACTGCGTCAAATACCGTAGGTAAATCAGATTAAAATCGATTGATTCGTTCGGGATTATTCAATGACGAAAATTTTTGAAAAAAGCTTTTTTTTACATGTGTTCGACATTTTTAATCTAATAAAAAAATTTAGAGCTAAAAAATTGCGTTCAGTGTTATTCGGAAGATCAAACTCGTTGATCATTTTGAAGAAATATACATCTTTTCAAATACTGAATAACTAACGGCCGGTTTCTGAGACGCAAATAATTTTTTAACAAGCAATTAATCTCTGTTTAACATCATATTTACAAGCAAGTTGTCTGTTAAACAGAGATTAATTGCTTGTTAAAAAAATATTTGCGTTTCAGAAACCGGCCGTTAGTATTGTATAAAAAAAACTTTGGAGTTTTGAACTTTTCGAACTTAAATTCTATGCTTAGGCATAGTTTTTCTTTGAGCTTAAAATACCTCAATTTAGCGAGAAGTTTCAGGTGATCTGTAGGGTCAACCAACTCACAGATTTTTTTATATAGATACATTAGTTGGTTACATAGGTGTGTTACATACATAACAATCTTAATAGATACGTATATTTAGTTTGGAGTATAGCTTAGTACATATAATATTATTGCCAAAGGTAATTTTAGATTAGATATTTCCTGTTAATTATAAATTTCTTTTATAATTACGTTAGTTTGTTCGATAGCTGTGTTACTAATAGGTATTTTTGGTTTGAGGTATAGTTAGTTATGATATTAGGTATAGAAAATTTAGAAGTTATAGGAAGTTCAGGTCTTACGTTTTTACTTAAATGTCGTATATAAATAATTAAGATGAATATGTAAATATTATTTTTTGAAAGTACTAGCGGCCCACCCGGCAATGTAGAGATTTTTAATAAAATAAAGAAAGGTTAAATAAGTTCTAAAGTAAATATACGCGAGCAAAGCCGCGGGTAACAGCTAGTATGCAAATAAAACAACTCGTACATATAAACAGTCACTTATACGAGACTAGCTGCAGACCTCTGCATTAGGATAAAAGTATTCTATGTGCTATTCCAAGTCATCTTATATCCGAGTCTAAATCCAAATTGGTACAGCCATTTTTTACGTAATTGATTATCAAACATCCAAATATACAAACTTTAACATTTATAATATGTATAGTATAAGATATCCGCAATCAAAAACAACATTTTATTAAAATTAAATTATTAAATTAAAAAAAAAAACATTCTTAATGCAACCTGTTCCTTCCACTTGAGAAAGCGTTATCAACAACACGTGTAAACAGAACAAAATTCGATGCTACTTATGATTTCCTATTGTTATATTAAAAGTTTCGTAATATAACTCTAAAGTTCATCGTAAGAATCACAATTATATATTTTTATTTTATAATCTCACAAATAGAATAAAAAGAATCACCTAACTTGGTCCTCAAAACAAGTAATCAATATAATCAAACATTTTAAAATTGTCAAATTGATGTCCTCTTTTCTTTTGGCAGTTGGTTAACAACTATAAAACGTATTCAAAATTATTAATGAAAAAAATTAAACTTCTTAATAAAAAAAAATTAACTTATTAATGAAAAAAAATCGACTCCACTAATAATAACAGGATCAATTTGTATTATTCGACCAAATTAAAAGGAGGTTGTAATGCATTGTCCTTTTACTGAAGAAGTGACCACTGAAATTTTGTCGTATTATATTTGGAGCGTCGAGTAAATTTTTAAGACAAATAAAATAAAAAACATACATTACATCCTATATTTAGTCACATAAACAACAAAAACAAATCGATAAATTCTTATTCTTACCGAAAATACAATATCTTATATTTTTTTAACGTTCATGATGTTATATTTTACAATTTATCAGAGAAAAATTCTGTATTTTTGACGTGCGGGCAGTGATGTGAGCGACGGGATTCTATTAGAATAGAGCGCACAATTTTAAATTGTGCGCCCATTCTTAGAGGACGTTTTTGAGACACTGATTGTATATCTAGGGTTTTTATATATCAATGCTATTTACCCTTTAAATTCACTAGTTTTGCATATATTTTAAATTTAGTTTTTGAGACACTGATTGTGTATCTTGGGGTTTTTATATATCAATGGCCAAACTGCATATTTTAGTACATAAGAAACTAACTACTAAAATATAGAAAGTCAAATGCTTTTTCAAAAATTAAAATCGAGTAAAATTTCCTAAATATTAAATTTAATTAAATTAATTAAAAAAATATTAAAATTAATTAAAAAATATTAAAGTTAATGTACTAATTTAAAAATCTAGTAGTCTCTTTTACATAAAAACTGCGTCAAATACCATTAATCGAATTTTAATCAGTTGATAAATATCAGTAACGATTTTTTTAAAAAAAGTTTTGACATTTTTCGACATTTTAAAGCTATCGCGTTTTTAGCTAATAAAATAATTTAGAGCCCAAAATTACGCTGAATGCCATTCGAAAGATCAAAACCGATCATCATTTTGAAAGTATACAACTTTTCGAAAATTAAGGGTGGCTTGCACCAAAATGCTTAAATGCATTTAGTCCCTTAAACATGTTTAGTAAATGTCAAAACGCCTTAAAATCTGTCACTTTAAACGTATTTAGTGCCAAAATGATTTAAGCATTTTGGTGCAAGCCGCACCAAAATGCTTAAATCATTTTGGCACTTTGGCACTTTTCATTAAAATATTGTAATTTTTACCAATTGAACTCTGAGCTCAAAAATCTACGCTTACGTGTGTTTTCGCTTCTTTGTCCTAACATTTAACAATTCCTTAAAGTTTCAGGGATGGCCTGCAGGGTTAGCTGACTTTTCAGGTTGTTTCTCGTGTCCGCCAGGACGTGATGTCCTAAGCTTAATGCTTAATTTGCAGGGTTAATCCGGCACTTACTACTATGATTGTTTTCTACGCTGCAGGATGTATTATAAAGTACTGAAGGAGAGCTGGGCGTGTCACTAATATATATTTATATTTCGGGCTCAACATGTAGTACGATAGATAATAAAAAAATGGAAAATATTTTTAAAGATTTATAATGTATTAAGGTTAAAAATTAATTATCAACAATCTAATTTTCATTCGTCTCTATAGGAGGAGCTTGAGATGGAGATTTTGCTTTACCAAAATAACTAGACAGCACTTTTCTTACACCAAGACGCTTATTTTGCGACGTAGATTCACCTTGTTGATTTGGTGATTTTGGCCAGTTCTCAGCGAAACTTTGACGTCTGAATACTTTGCCCAGAGATTGCCACTTTTGCTCCGTAGTTATATCTTTCTCTTCAAAATTATTTTTGCTACCTGATGGCCGGTCTCCCTAAAAGTAAAACGATAAGACTAGATTGTATACAAACGAGTTTACCCTTAGTTCATTTACCCCAATGTTGATCCGGGCCTCCTTTGAAGAATATACCATTCGCCATCTGCCAGACAGTTCGTAAAAGGCGAATGATATGCGTACATATCACTATCATCGTGACTATTAGGTGGTAGAGTTCCGCAAGTTCGCGCCCGGATCCAGGACCACCGCGCCGGCGTCTTATCTATTCCTGCCGCAATAACGTCGGTGATTTAAAGTCGTGTTGTTGTAGAAGGTAGTCGGTAAACTTATGCATGTGGCATTCCAACCCCGTCACTCGGACAGCAACACACTATTAAAATTTTTGATGTCTATAAGCCTATATTTTACTATGTTATGATATATAAAAACAATACACCTACATGCAACAATACATGTAAGTAAATATAATCATTATCTCGGTTCGTGACGTATGCGTTGATTTATTTATCAAACTAGGTATGATAGTTATTGCACATAAGTATAAATAATATTCACGGGAAAAATTACACTTACTGATCTAACCCCAAAACTCCCATAACACATGCAAATTATTTGCATGTGTTATGGGAGTTAGTCAGCGATACTAATACATAGAAATACATATATAAATACTGAAATATATTTAATTAACACCCAAACCTATAAATACAAACATATGCTCATCACACAAATGGTTGTCCCCGTCAGGAATCGAACCCGAGCCCCGAGCCCCGACACTCGACCAACGGGGTGGTCAAAGTATGTAATGATAATATCTTCCAAGGCGAGAAGACAAGTGGACAATTTTTCACGTTACCTAATTTAAGAGAGCAGGAATATTAAATTAATTCTTTGTATCAATTAGTACCTAGTTAATAAAGGAAATCTTATTTATAAACACCTTTATGCTGTGTACAGCAGAGCTTGTTAAAAGATTTAAGATATACCTTTAGTATCTACTCTGATAACCTTTGTAATCTCGTAAAGTATTGACAACTTAATAAATATGGAAAAAAAAATCTTACGTCATTAGATTTGGAAGACGTAAGTTGATTGCGGAAAAAACTTGTCAAGGACTTTTTCCAACTTTTCGGATTCTTGAAAGAACTTAGCTCAGAGCTAGCGGAGCCTTCGTGTATTTTTTTACTTTTTTTACACGTTATATTTTCTTCTTCTTTTGGTAAAGTCTTGTTTTGAAGCTGGGCGCCTTCGGGGCACAACATTTTATTACTTTATAAATATTTCTGAAGTTTCACATAAACGAATAAAAATTATTTCAAACGATTTGGAAATGTTTATTGCATCATTTGTTACATGTGTCTGTCAAAATTGAAAAAAGAAACAAATGACATATTTATTCATAAATTTACAAAGTCTTTAATTGATTTCAAAAATATAAAAATTAACCTTTGAGTCTTATAAATTTCTATATCTATGCTTTGCGTATTAAACAAACTACTCAAAGGAACTATCATCTGGTAGATATATAATTATATCTGGTAGGTATATAATTCCTTAGGTTCAGCGAAATTGTGGTCATTCCTGTCTCGTTACTGCATAGCCACCATAATAGTACTTACCTACTTACTTAGTTTTATTACCGCAAGGTGGTAAATTAATAATGTGGTCGAAATACATAGTGAGTACATAATTTTTTGCACTCAGCAGTGAGCTCTCCACTTGCTGCTTCTAGAACAAAACAGTATAGGGTAGAATTGAACTAGGTATAACTGTCAACACTGTCGGGTAACACAGGTAGCATATTCCAGTCCCTTGCGGTTCGGATCAAGAATGTCGAATCGAACCGCTTTGTTCGGGTACGTGGAACATATTATTATTATTTAAAAATAATAGCTTATTTAAGAAGAATTCACTCCCTAAATATGTACAGTACGCTTCTACAGTAAACTGCCTGATGCCATTAGAGATTTACCAGGTTCGGATCAAGAATGTTGAATCGAACCGCTTTGTTCGAGTATGTGGAACGTATTATTATTATTATTTAAAAAGAATAGCTTGTTTAAGAAGAATTCAATCCCTAAATATGTACAGTACGCTTCTACAGTAAGCTGCCTGATGCCATTATAGATTTACCAGTTAACAAATTAAAAAATGTATTAAAACAAAACTGACGGACTCGCGCACGAAGGGTTCCGTGGCATCATCTATAAAAAACATCTATAAAAAAGAATAGACCAACTGCCGTTCTGCCAGGCAGGTCGTAAAAGGCGACCGATTGGCCATGCGCATGGGCGTACCCAGGTTCTGGGTGGGGGGGGGGTACCGTAACATTTTAAGACTATTTTTATCTCAATATCTACAACAGTAGACAGTTAATAGATAGGTAAACAAATTTCAGGGGGGGAGCAGCCCCGCCCTGCCCCCCACCCCTCGGTACTCCCGTGGCCATGCGAGTCTGACTCCTCTGAGTCGAGAGTCACCGTCTTGATCTAGAAAAACGACTAATAAAAATATCTGTGAAACGGTTGACCTTGCACGCCATCGCGGAAACTTCCCACTAAATTTAGGTAGGTAGGTAAGTATTTTAAGCTCCAAGGACTAAAAACCTTTGGTTATAGATTTTTTCAGAGTTCAAAAATTTAAATTTTGTTATAACAGCTTTGTGAAACTATTTTCGCAAAGCTGTATTTTTGGAAATTGTGATCGATTTTGATCATTTAAGTGCACTAAACTATAAATTGTTTTCTTAGGCGGCCCCTAAACCTACAATAATATTGCGCAATATTACGTATTGTACAATATTATTGACCGTTTAGTGGTCCCGCCGTATGCGGAGGTAGGTTTTATGAGGGGGCGACGGGACCAGCGGGGTGTGATGTAAGGATGGGTGTTAAGAATAATAAGGACTCACCTGGTAATTGTATTGGTTGATTACACTTAGCGCGGCTTGCGGTGAGCTGGCTCCAGTTGTATCTCGAGACCAGCGAGCGATCGTTTGCAGCGCGGTGCATGACGCGAGTGGTTCCGTATAGGCTCCGTATAGGTTCCGTATAGGTATCGGTTCCGTCTAGTAGACGATGCGAGCGTACTGGTATGCGATCACTCTCGATGTGGTCGGCCGACGGACTGGCCTGTGCGCGCGATGTGGCTATTCCGCGACGCCATCTTCTCCAAGCGAGAGGAACATATGATGGATGCAGGAAGGAAAGAGACGGATGAACGGAACCATGATTCACGCGCAAACATTTAGAGTTAATATTGAAGATTGCGCAATGATTGAACGAAAGTTTGAGCGGGTTTAATTTTGATTGTACAATATTTTTTCTTGCACTGTGTAGGTTCAATATTGCACAATATTTTTCACTTCAGAGCTTGGAACGGTCGTGGTCGGTCAGTCGCGGTGTTTAATGTAGGGTCGTGTTTTTTCGTAATTTAAGCAAAATTGCGAGCAAGAAATTTTCGTAATTTCGGGTTAATTTTATTCATCTTGTTAATTTAATAGTTCATTACTAGAATGGACCAAAATTTTGACCACTGGCCGAAATTCGACACTCGGTCTAAATTGAACATGTGACCGAAATACGTCAGTCCGCCGAATTTCGACATTCGATCGAAATTTAACTTTCGGCCGAAACTCAACATTCGGCCGAAATTCGACATTCAGGCCAAGTCACTAATCAATACAAGACGTGTTGATCGAAACAAAACCAATCAATAAAAGATGAAGAACTGGAGCTTTTACTTGAATGTATAGAATTGTATAGATTTATTTAACAAAATCACCAGCATGGTTGCCGCCAAAACTTCGTCGTCAGACATGTTGCTCGCACGAAAATATTGATCAGACTGGTTTGTCAATTTTATTGAGTGAATTTATTGAACGTCTGGAAACAATGGGGTATTCAATATTATTGCACAATAAAAGTATTGCGCAATATTATTGTATGATAACTGGAAATGTTACGAAGCAATATTTGAAAAATAAAAATGTGCTTTATTTCGTAACAAATAAAGTTGACATTTGTTTCTTACATAATAGAGGGGAAAAACGTTCTGAGCAAGACAACGACAAGAGTGGATGTTGTCCTTTTCTTGCAATTGCCAATGTAAATAAAACTATCTGATGGTAGATTTTTATATATTCGGCAATCGTTAAATCCCTTTTATTCAAATACGTCGATAAATACATTAGCATAAAATGTAATGTAATTAACACAGTGAGTTCTAAAATGTGCTTATTTTAATTAATACGTAATTACTTATGCAACGCAAAAACTGTTTCTCAAATTAGTAGAATTACGTAGTAGTAATTTGCAAACTACGCATGGCCGCACTTATACATGGCGATTGGCGCTTTATTTAGTAGAAAGAGACACACTCCACCCGTGTCATGGTACTCTTCGGAACGATTTTGAAGCGGGTGTGAACATTCCGGGCAGAATGTAACTTCCTTGTGTATAGGATTGAAAAAAATTCAAAGTAATGTCATTTTTTTTTCAAAAATGTCGTCATTGATAAATCCCAAGTAAATCGACTGATTTTGATCCATTTTACTTAATTAGACGCAGTTTTTCAAAGAGAAAAGCTTTATAGATTTTAGCCTGAAAGTTATTTTAAAAATATTAAGTATGTTTACATCATAAACAACAAAATATTGATTTTTGAAAAGCTGTGACTTTTGAAAACTTGATTCGATTTTGATATTTAAAACTGCATTTTATGTACTTTAATAAGTACTATAATAATATATAAAAAAGTGTTTTTATCTATACATATAATAAAATCGTAGGAAAGTCAAAACTGTACATTGAATATTTTTTTAAAAGAATACTTTAGGCGTGATCTACAATCGATATCGAAGCCAAAAATATAGTTTTTAGAATTTTTGTCTGTTTGTCTGTATGTATGTCTCAAACTCAAAAAGTACTGCATGGATTTACTTCAAATTTTGCATGAATATTACTAACAGGTCGGGTCGGGCTACATATTATCACACTGTCACCTACGGGGGAGAAGCTGTGCGGAGTAAACGAAGTCCGCGCGGACGAAGTCGCTGGCAACAGCTAGTATAAATATACAAAAACACTTTTTTCAAAATTTTTCGTCAACGTTTCCTCTCGAACGTATAAATCGATTTTTCCAGTTTTATGTGAAAAATAGCTGATTAAATTTAGCACTCAAACGGTACATTAATTTGGAAATTATATTAAAAATAATTGTTTCGTCAAAGGGTTTTTCAAAATTTCTCGAAATCTCCTGGACCGAGTTGGTTCAAATTTGCAGGAAGTCTAAGTTGAGCGGAATCCAATCGAATGCCATCAACCGCGTTTCGACCGGTTAGGCTGTTCAAAACTGATGAAATGTTTACATGCACACATACACATAAAGACATACTGATGTCATCGTGAAAATAGTCGGAAAAGGTTCTTAGGACCTCTAAACGCAGAGATCTGTTGAAAACTCGATTTTCGAAAATCGAGGCATAATCAGTAAGTTCCTTATCTACATACATAGCGGAAAATTAAAAATCTCAGACGATTCCAATAATTTGAAGGATTTGACGTAACTCGGACGGGCCCCCCTTCCGAGTTACGTCAAGAGAAAGCATTGCACCCATTGCCTCCCCTCAATCTTGGATCCGCGTCTGCACTGAACTAAGGCACAAAATAAAAAAGTAACCAAGGTAATAGAAATCCACAACGGCACGACCGGATTTGAATTAGATACCACTGCTTTGCCTATTGTTTGAATTCTACGTCGAGCAGTTACTAAATAAGCGAATTCGCCATAATCTTCAACTCTCGCCTTTCCGCAATAACATGAATGCTTGTTACTCACATCCCGCTGAAGGAATGTAGCTGGTGATCTTATGCATACCTATGTATAACATACGCACGATATTAATAATGCAAGGCTATCTTCTTGCCAGTTTTTCATTGCTCATTTCTTACATCACAGGCCAGCAAACAAGCAGATGGCTCTCCTGATGGAAAGATATTACCATCGCCTACAGACACTAAAGACATGAATGGTGTGTTGCCATTCGTGTGACGGGGAAGTTTACCGGCTACCTTACCCTTAAAACTGGTACGCATCAATGATAAGCATTGACGATATTGCGTCAGGAATAAGTATAGCGGTGGTATTGATCCCGGGTGATATGTTGCAGAACTCTACCACCAAACAGGTACAGAACTCAAACTACATACAAAGGGCGTTTGAGCAACGCACACATAATCAGCACCTCTCACGGACACGATATCTCGGAATGTTTGGGAGTAGTACAAGCACGAGTGCCACCCACTCGAAACACGCTTCAGTGAAATTATTTGTGCAAAAAATATGTAGTAGGTATAACAATAACATTAAAATATTTTGGTTATTATTGGTTCATATTTCCGTTCTTCCTGTTTCATTCTCAAACAATAAATCAAACATCGAGATACGAGTGCCACTACCAGTTTTTTATGCAAAAGCCAAAGTTGATAATCTTAGCGTGATTGCCGAGCGTAGGTATGAAAAGTGAAGTACATACAGGAGATTGACTTCTGTGCCTATTTGTTTTGTGACTGCTAACTAGTAGTCACGATGGTAGTGACATGAAAGTAGTACAAGCTGGTAAAACGTTATCGCAGTGGGGCTGCACCTTCAGTCTTTAGAAGAAAAAAGTATCACATTGCGGGGTAGTTGGAGAAAATCTCTATAGACTTCTCGGTTAACCACGATTCACCGGTTTGTCCAACCAAAATTCGAGAAAACCTCAATAACACTTCTGCATGACCCGGGGATCGAACCCAGAACCTAATAATCTGAGCAGAATAAGCTAACCCCGTGACCACAGGGCAGTCACCTTTAGAGTGGAATTGAAAATACAATTTCAATTTCCACATTTTTTAATCATACAAATGATAAAACAATACAAGAGATTAAGTATTTTTCTACCTATTTACAATTTAGTATCTTGTAGAGCAGTTTTATAATTAATTTAAAACTAGTTCGTCTCCGAAGCACAGTGAGCCGGTGTCGCGTTGTTCTCGTAGTCCCCGAAATGTGTGAACACCCGCCCCCAGTACTTGGGGTCTCCGCAGGGATCTAGCGGCCTGTTGTTGGGGGGGACCGCAGTGCTGTTCACCGCTTGCAGCTCACTCAGCATCCTCTGGAGAATTTCTGGTTTCCTAGACAATAGGACAAAATATATTAGTCGATGGTTAATTCCTTCCATTGGGTGAGTCATCTGGTAATTTGATATGATAAAAAGAGTTATACCTGTGTCAGGGGCAAAGCCGTGTATGTTTTATGCTGGAGCTGCACTTGCGCCTATCGTCCCGAAGTTATATGCGCGCTGAGGCACACGCAGTCCGGAATGTATGCGAAAATAGCCGGTCATTATTGTGTCATTGTATTTGTCTTTGTCATTTGTCCAATGATTTGTTTACTTTTTACGATTAATTTAAACAAAAATTACGAAAAAAAATGCTACAAACGACTTCCAATTTCGTGTATTTCTGCAACTCTGCGTCAGATCTTCACTTAATTTAAATCGGAACAAATGAGAATGGGAAATTTTTCCAAATCGGTTATTAGATAAAGAACATAAAAAAAACGAAATTGAGAAACTCCTCCGTTTTGGGAAATCGCTTGAAAATGCATTGCTCTGCAATGCAAATTAGAAAGACTGTGGTATGATTGTTGATTCTGTTATAAATAATGTACTGTATTAATCCCAGCCAATTTTGAAGAATAGACTATTATCTTTCTAGTTCCTAGCTCGTAAAATATAAGCGAAAGTAATTAATTAAAAAAATTTGCTACGTCACAGTCGGGTTTTGGTACGCCCCGGTGTGCCTTTCCCTGCAGCAATACTTGCGTCAATACTTGTTAGGTACCTACTGCATGTTGCGTTCTGGAAGGTACGGTTACCGGCAAATCATGTGCATCTATGCCTTCGTTACCTTCCGGGGATGATTACATCCCCGAAACAGATAAGGCAGTAACATAAACATCTTTGGTGTTTAGAGGACATTAATTTATTGATGTGTAACATCATTTTTCTCGCTTTTTTACAATCTCTGAAGTGATTTCGTAAAATGCAATATAAGTCTATAATACTGGAGTCTGGAGCCGCACTTGCGTCTGTCGTCCCGAGTTAATGCGCGCTGAGGCGCACGCAGTCCGGAATGTATGCAAAAATAGCTGATAATAGCCGGTCATATCTGCAATTATCGTGTCATTGCACGAAGCTTTGTGATCATAGACGCAAGTGCGGCTCCAGCATAACAGGAAGCCGGGGAAGCATGCGCTATTTTAATTGACCATGAGCAAGCGCTATTTGAATTGACTAATCAGCATGCGCGGTGGGTAGAGTTGGCATTCAGATTGTACAAACTTTATCGCTTGCACGTCATCTTACAGTGGACGCATAAGACACACATCATCTTATGTAAGGTTCACTCGATATTTATTTAGATACTTTTTTCATATAATAAAGAACAAGCAGATTGTTCCCTTTATGGAAATCTATTATCATCACTCACGGACACCAAAAATGTTAATGGTGCGTGGCTATCCATGTGGCAGGTTTGGAAAGCTACATTCATAAATCTAACTAAAACCTAAAACAATTCCTCTCTAAGCTGGACCACGACTTTATTGTGACAGGAATATTTTTTCCATTACGAGTGCGCGTTACTGTTGTATTCCGGTTTATGGGATGGTTATGTACGGTGTGGTACGGTTATGGGATTGGATGATATTGATTTATTTGTGTAGAAATCTGTAAAACATACGTACAAACTGGCTAAATTTCTCTGCTCACAGGGATCCTCCTCTATATTGAATAAACAGGGCTCTCTTAAAGGATAGCATGGTATTGGAGTTATCGACAAGTTGCAGGACACTGTTGCTGCCTTTCTGTAATCGGATAACATACAATAAACTTATACCTGTAATTTTAAATTCCCGATATAATTTTTATCATCAGATCACCTTCCTACTTCATGTGCATAATTTGCAGAGAAAAATGAAAAGAGGTGATAATCTTCGAATAGAAAAATATCGGTTATTAGAGCAGTTTTCTTAATACTATTAAAATGGTTTCACTCGGAACGTATCTGGAGACGAGAGTTCATAAACCCAGCCAAAACCGTGGAATTGTATATCACACACAGTGCGGACAAAAGTTGGAAGCGGCGAACATCAAAGAAATATATTTTGAAAAAACTCTGTAAATAGATTTATTTATTCAAAACATTATTAAAAATTTCGCGAGACATTATAAATTAAATAATTAAAAACGGCTACCCTGACGATTAATCGGTGTTGGTTCCAACTAGTTTCGGACTTATATGTTATCCTTCCTCAGGGTGAGTCGGACATCTGCTCGGTAGCGACTCGTCTCAAATAGTTCGAGGTCCGAAACTAGTCTGAACTCGGAACCAACACCGACTAATCGTGAATGTAGCCGTTTTTAATTATTAAATTTAAAACACTTATAATTTTGCTGCTTGGAAACCATTATTTTTGTGGTTATGGTAGAGCCAAACCTTTATAAAAGGTTCTTTTTACTTGGGCTGATTTAGGTTTAAAATTAACCGATAAACAAACCGTGGGTCAAGCTTACCATGTCATTGGAATAACAGTAGAGATTGAAGAAACATAACACTTAATTCATTCATGAAGTTGAAAAGAGCTGGGATCTTGAAACCGTTGAACATACTTCATAGAATCATAGCTAAGAACCATTTCCGCAACCAAATTGGACCATCTGTCGGGGGCTGTGATACCGCAGACAAGCACATTCGTTAACACTCCTCATTTTTATGTCGAGCGTTAAAAAGTAATCAAACCAATAAATATATTTACACTTATCTCCGAAGATGATGCAGAGGTGGAAAGCATCAAAGATTAGTCAATCGTATTAAGTTCGGTGACATGACAGAAGGCTGACTTTTAAAATTTACAAATCGGACACATGCGATCTCGGGCAAGTTGATGCAGGCCTCTGAAGAACAGATCATCTGCCTTACCCGAAGGGGTAGGCAGAGGTACAACAAGTGCACCCACGATTAACCGAAGAAGAAGAATTACTTGGTCCCACATATGTGATAGGTGGCAAGCCTATAGAAAAAACACTTTTTTTATGTGCCCGACCCGGGAATATATATATATATATATATATATATATATATATATATATATATATATATACAGGGTATAACAAAAATAAGCACTAACTTTCAAGGGTATACGTGTACATGAACTAAACAAACACCTGGTAAAATATTATACCAAAAGGCACACATTTTTTGTTTCATATAAATTTAGTAAAATAAGAAATTAAAGTTTATTTTCACACCCCTACCTTGAAGATGGAAGTGATGTGACGTCAGCAACACGTTGAATGAATAGCGTGACGCACACATAGACATGAAGAATACCGCGTACTTGTACTTACACACATTTAATAAGCAATTTTTTACATATCACTTTCGTCACTGATTAATTATTATACATTAATCCAAATTCACTATTTACAGGCAATAATAAAACAACACTGTCTTCAAATTAATTTATAAGTAAGGTTCAAAATGACCACCACCCTTCTCAATGCAAAGAGCAGTTCTGCGTAACATTGATAACCTTACATTATGCAACATATGTGGGGTTATGGACCTAAATGCTGCATTAATTTTACCTTCCATCTCTTCACGTGTATGACATTCCACAGAGTAAACTTTATTTTTCACATAACCCCATAAAAAGTAGTCTAGGCACGTGAGATCTGGAGAACGAGGTGGCCAAGGCACCGGGCCACTTCGACCTATCCACTCTGCAAATCGATCGTTTAAATAATCACGCACAGGGCGTGCAAAGTGAGCGGGTGCTCCATCGTGCTGAAAAATTATATTACGGTATACATTCAGTGGAAGATTTTCCAGATGTTCTTCTAAATCCTCTCACAGGTGTTGTAGGTACCTTTGAGCGTTAAGACCCTGAGGTAAAATAGTCGGCCCCAAAACATAGTCCCCAACGATGCCTGCCCAGACATTAATCCTCCACTGGTGCTGAAAGCTACTTTCACTCGAGGCATGCGGGTTATTATGTGCCCACACATGCTCGTTGTGCAAATTGAGCACACCATTTCTTGTGAAAGAAGCCTCATCTGTCCATAAAATATTAAAAGCAAATTCGGGATTTGCTTCAGCACGGTTCTGGTACCACCTACAAAAGTCCATTCTGGGCATATGGTCTGCAAGTCCTATCTCCTGAGTCCTTGAAAAATGGTAGGGATGTCGTCCATCATCCTGCAGAGTACGCCACACCACCATATGGTTTACATTTAACATAGCACTGCATCGGCGTGTGCTGGTCCGAGGATTCTCGTCAAAATGATTTAGAATTCGAGTCTCAATAGCAGTACCTACTCTTGAATTAGGACGTCCAACGTTTCGTTCGCGGTGGAAGGAACCAGTACGCTGAAGTCGTAAACACATGTTACGGAATACTGAGTACGGAGGTAAATGACGTTGTTCTGCTGGTGGCCTTCCATCAATAAACCGTTGTCGGTAAATCTCCCTCGCTTCATTAATGCTACCATTCCTAGCAGCACCAACACATAGCATCATTTCGTAAAATTCACTATTAGTGTAAAGGTGACGGTCATTATTATTTCTACGTGGCATTTTTAAAATCGCGATTTCCAATCAATGGGTATTAAGTAAGATTCATAAAAAATCGGCAATAATAGCAATAGTTACGCTCTCCAAAGACAAACGGCAACTGAATAAAAAAATAAAAATTCCTTTACAATTATCTAGGTACTTTTCCGAACTAATTAGGGTTCAGTGAAACAAATTTAAAAATAATCTTCTTCATCTTAGAGTTTATTCCGGTTATTCTCCACGCTTGCGCTAGGAACGAGTTTGAGTTTGCCGTAGCGACTGTCGTCTAACCTCCGAACCTCTCTGGAGGAAGCCGGTGCCAGGACCTCTTTCATTGTACAGCAGTCAGGTTGTCTTGGGTCCCGAAGGTGGTGGTGGGACCCCTTGCACCATAAATAAAAAAAAATCATTTCCCGTGTTAGTTTGAGTGCCTTAAGAAGAATTACCCTCCATTCTACCAGGCGAACTGAGAATCGAACCCAGTACCTTACGAAGAAACGCCTAAACCGGCATCACTCTTATCATAAAAGTGACAAAAATGTTGACTAAAACTATACGGAACTACATATTAGTATGATTTTACATAAAAACAAAATGGCAGAAAAAAGGGAGTGTCTTGTCTCTTTCCGAAAGTGGTCTTTTCGCCAATCAAAGCGTTTCGTTGCACTTTGTATAAGCCGCAAAACACGTGTAAGTTCTAAAGGCCTGTACAAACGACCGGCGGCGGCTTTAAAGTTAACTTAATACTTTTTCATTTCCAGTATGATAAACAATATTTTGATGAAAAAGATTAATTTTTCTGAATGAATGAACAGGTTGATATGTAATCCCGGCAATCGCTAAAATTAGCAATAGTTTTCGTTGGTTTCGCTTGCGTGGTTTATTTTTGACATTCACAAAAAACTCTAACCACGCGTGCGAAGCCGCGAGCAACGGCTAGTATTTTATAAAATCTTTGATCTAAAATGTAATCAAAAAAACGTAGTCAAAAATTATCTTTTTCCTGAAATAACTACTACTTAGAAAGGTCTTGCCAATTTCTCCCGTGAAATAGCTTTGCTGTGTTTCGGAGAGAAGGGCAAGACAGGCACTGTAATTACTGGCACCGAGACTTAACATCTTATGTCTCAGGATCTTAACATCTTATGTCTCTAACACATGAATGGAATACCTGGGCTAGTTCCAGCCCAGGTATCCCATTTTTGTTCATTAGCGACGTCGACCACTTACCATCAGGTGGCACGTCTGCTAGTTTGCCTATCTCAATAACATAAAAAAAGGTAAGAAGAGGCGCACCTAAAACAAACTTTAGGTTGGTACTAAGTTCCATCAGCCATGTAGTGATAGTGACAAACGAGCCTATCAACTCACCGGGAACATTCCGATTCTTGACATTTTTTTAGCAGTGCTAGCCATGTCAAATTTCATATGTAACGAAAATTAATTTGCGCAATTAAAATTCCCGCGGAAAATATTCAGTAGTGTGTGTGAGCAAGGCCTTAAGTCGGGCGCTTGGTGTTGAGACGCCTAGCGCGATGTCGGTAATACTTCAAATCAAAGGACTTCTGGGCTAATCAATGCGTAGGTTTATTTGTCAAAAATGCTTATAAAAGGTTGTGTTGTGTCTTAATTCTTAATGATAATGCATATTTATTTTGCGAAGTGTCGTGTTATCAACGAGAAAGTTTTACTAAGTTTTTAGAATTGTGTGTAAAAAAAGTGATAATAGCTATGATTTACCTGCTCAAAAACTAATTACCTATTTAGACACCTTGTTATGTGAAGTTAGAAGCAAACAGGGTAGGTACTAGAGGTAAGTATTATGCCATTAAAACAGTTTGTAAGTTGAAACCATGCCAGATAATACATTGTAAAATGCCTATGAATCACGGAATAGATTTAGGTACCTACACTGAAAACACATGTGAATAGTTGACTTTGAAGGTGGATATTGTGTGATGAAGTAATTTATGTAATGTGTTTTCATAACAAAAAGATACCTTAATTAGTTATATTGGATTATTTGCCACGATTGTTTTAGAATGTATGTACCAAACTAATAGTTTCACTCAGAGTTAGAAATAATAATCCAGGTCACAATAAATTTTAGGTACACAGCTGATATAATTTTGTTGCCAGGCGGGAGATTTTCCTGCATGAAATGCCTAATAGCCGCAGGTTTGCCTTACGTAAACTAGGTATGAGACTACTAGGTAGGTATTTACGATTAATAAAATTTTATGAGATTTTTTTTATTGAATATGAGTATAGTAATTAATAATTATTTTAATATGATCGTAATATGCTATCGAGTGACACCAATAGTCGGACAGTGTTTTTTTTAACATAATGTAATAATTATGGCTATCAAAACCCAGTTAAGTTACCTATGAATCAAATTGTCCAGCCTGGTAATCAAACTAAGGACCCTCATGGGTTTATTCCAACATCAGTCCTGGTAGAAAAAAATATAAAAAAAAACTCTTTAAATAATATCTACTTTATTTACTCTGTCAAGTAATTAGTACTTTGTTGTGCGTCTAGCAGTTCATTGACATCTATCATATGATTGTGACCTTTCATAGCTGCGTAAACCGTGCGCGTACGTTACTGCGTGCTATACTTCAGGGCTGCCACAGATCATTTTGAAAAAAAACTTTGACATTCATTTTCTCAGAAATTTCATAGTTTTTATTTATTAAAAATGTATAATTAAAGAGCTAACCACACATCCTGAACGCTCCTTCAGTATTAGTGCTTATTTTTGTTATACCCTGTATATATATATATATATTTTATTATATATAGATAGTCACGTATCACTAGAAATAGTCGATAATCGTTATTAGGTCGATAAATCGCGGTGAACCGGATGATTCTATCTATAATATATATATAATAGGTTCAGGTCTATAGACCTAACTACCCCGTAAGGGAAGCGGGTGTTATGATACTTTTAAAAAATGACCTAGTTTATGGTATTATTACTGTGCCTGAGTAAATCTGTAACTGGAAAAGTTACATTTGTATGGAATGTATGAACCTACGTTGAGGGTTAATAAAGTTTAAATTATAGTTAGGATCTAGACGCTGTGGTTGTGTAGCGACGTACCTGAGTTCCAACATAGTGCTCTCACTCGGTAACATGTCCAGGTGACGTAACGCATTTGCTGCCAACGAAGACATTACTTTATCAATGTCATAGACTCCTTCTCTTCCGCTCGGGCCGTAATAGTAATCCCAACTGCCGTTGTAATTAGTGCCTGTGCAATCATATTATATTACTGGCTGAAGTTTGATTACTAGCGGTAAGACAGAATCGCCGGTCCGTCCGGTACAAGTCCATACTATGCGTGCCAACGAAGAATAGGATTGAGGTTGTTGCCAACTTCATACCACAAGTGTGAAATTAGCACCGACCATACAGCCTATAGACGGCTAATGTTTGATTTTCCGTATTGAATGCATTCTGGCAACTAGCTGAAGTAAGACGAAGTGGGGTTGCAACGCCGTAATTGGCTATCTCAAGGCCACAGTGAAAGATAGTAATGTACAGAGCATCTGACTGGTCGACACTGATTACCCAATCACTACTCATTGGCGAGTGGACATTTACATCGGAACTATAAGTCAGATGTGTTGACACAAGTCATTCGCCTATTATTAGGTGTCTATGGGCTGTGTGGTCGGTGGAAATTAGTAATGTCAGTATATTTGTTAAAAGCATATTTGTTAAAAAAATAAGGCTGATTTATTGAAGAACAAATACAATTCATATAATAAAGAATAAGTACAATTCGTATTATTTTGACCGCCCCGTTGGTCGAGTGGTTAGCGACCCTGACTACGCAATCGACGGGGCTCGGGTTTGATCCCCGACGGGGACAAGCATTTGTGTGATGAGCATAAATGTTTGTATTTCCGGGTTTGGGTGTTTATTAAATTTATTCCAGTATTTATATATGTATTCTATGTATTAGTATCGTTGACTAACACCCATAACACAAGCAAATAATTTGCTTACTTTGGGGTTAGATCAGTAAGTGTAGTTTGTCCCGTGAATTATATTACTATTATTTATTAATTTTACAATAATAATGTTCCATGACGTAGTGTTCCATGACGTGTAACTATCTAAATGTACCTATTTAACATAAATAGGATTTGAAACACATACCTATGTAATTAATTGATTGAAAAGCAATAAACATAAAAATAAAATTGGTTATAACATGTTGTTTTTACACGCTTTTTATTAGCTTCACCTGTATGTTTGTATATTTGTTTGTAACCGACTTCTTTGGGCGCGATTTTGGCCCACTTTAAACGGCCAGATTTCGTTCAAACTTTGTAGATTTATCGAGGACCGATGACAATACACTAATTTGACGTTTTTTGACCTGTATATTTGTATGTTTGTTTGTAACCGACTTCTTTAGGCGCGATTTTGACCCACTTTAAACGGCCAGATTTCGTTCAAACTTTGTAGATTTATCGAGGACCGATGACAATACACTAATTTGATAATTTGATAAAATTATTAGGTTCACCTGAATGTTTTTATGTTTGTATCTTGTTTGTAACCGACTTCTTTAGGCGCGATTTTGACCCACTTTAAACGGCCAGATTTCGTTCAAACTTTGTAGATTTATCGAGGACCGAAGATAATACACTAATTTGACGTTTTTTGACCTGTATGTTTCTATGTTTGTTTGTAACCGACTTCTTTGGGCGCGATTTTGACCCACTTTAAACGGCCAGATTTCGTTCAAACTTTGTAGATTTATCGAGGACCGATGACAATATACTAATTTGATAAAATTATTCCATTTTTCAATTTGCAAAATATGATTTTTGTTAATTTATATAATTTTCATCTACAGTCGATAACGTAAGAAACTTAATTAAAAAATTTTATAATTTTTCTCTACAGTCGATAAGACAGGACTTGATGTTAATTTATGAGTGGGGGCTTTTTAAGATATCATCAAATTGATAATCCTTCTACTCTGTTATGTTTTCATGTATCGTTGCAGTAGTGATGTATTTGAGTAAGAATGCGAAATTAGGTTGCGTGAGCAGGGTATTGAAGGTAAGTGCAAGCTGGTAAGTTAGTTGCCTCGAGAATGTCGAGTTGTACTTCGTAAAAGTGGCCCATGTAGTATGTCGCTCGATCAGTTACAGAAGCCAGTTTCAGCCCCTTGGACAGTGGTGATTACCCCGGAGGGGCAACTGAAATTTCGCCGTCTTAAAGTACGCGAGTTTGGGTGTGAATGAGTAAGGTGCGTTTAGTGTGGAATTAGGTAAAATAAATGTACATAATATTTATAGATATAGATATATCACTATCCATGTTAATTTTACATGGATATATACATATATATATATATATATATATATATATATATATATATATATATATATGTATATATATATATATATATATATATATATATACATATATACATATATATACATATATATATATATATATATATATATATATATATATATATATATATATATATATATATATATATATATACAGTCTTGTAGTTTTCGTTTTTTATTAATTGTAATTAAACGACACTGAATTTATTAGCCATTCGCATTCGGTGACCTACAATTGTCGATTAGAATTTAAAGAGAAAAAAATTTAACTCAAATAATTGATTTTTTCACAAGTTACAGTGTTTCCGGAGTTTCATACATGACATGACAGGAAAATTTTTTGACCTATTTTGATGTTTTTTTTCCGTTTCTATTGCACTAAGTCAATTTTTAGAATGTATATAATTAATCTCCATTAAATTATCTCGATAATAGTATGCAAAATATCTTGATTCCCTTATTCCCTTGATTCCCTAACAAGACTATAATACTAAAAATAGTTGCCAAAATGAGGCGAACAAAATTTTCGATCGTAAAGCACTCTCTGATGCTTCGCATCATGAGCCGTGCAATAATTTAAAATTAAAAAAAAAACAAGCTATTATAAATAAACCAAACTAAAAAGTAGAAAATAAATAATAGTTTAAAAAACTAAAAACACGCTTTTTATAAAAAAAAAACAAACTAAAAAATAGAAAATAAATTTTAATGAATTTAAATTAAGAATAGTGTTAAAAATTTCAATAAATATAAATTAATAATAGTGTGAATAAAAAAAATATTTTATTTTAAAAAAGCGTGGGGTGCTTTTTAAGATATTATCAAAACGATAATCACTCTACTCATATCTGTCAATAAAATATTTATAACTATTGACACCATGCACCCCACGCTTTTTTTTAAATAAAATAATTTTTTATTCACACTTTTATTAATTTATATTTATTGAAATTTTTAACACTATTCTTAATTTAAATTTATTAAAGTTTATTTTCTATTTTTTAGTTTGTTTTTTTTATAAAAAGCGTGTTTTTAGTTTTTTAAACTATTATTTATTTTAAGTTACGCAAAACTTATAGTGTGACCTACGTACTTTTCTTGAATTGAAATTGGTACACGTCAAATGCTCACCTTGGTGTAGTTTCCATTCTCCTACTGTTATTGCTGCACTTCCGTATATGTCGTCTATATTGTGGACTATTGATTCTCTTTTGGACTCAAGATTTCTCGATAGCGTCTCCCACTGGTCAATTCCATCCAAATTTTCAATGGCACTAAAATACGAAGATAAAATTATAAAAAGGTTGACTTGCAGTTTCTAAGGGCGGATCCAGTCTTTGGGGATGTCATATATTTGAGGTTCAGTCAAGAAAATAGGCTCTAATACTTATTTGTTTGCAATAATAAATTTTACATACACGTTCCGGTATATAAATTTTAACCGGAGAAAGTAATTACCAATTTAATAGAGGCAGACATAACTATAAACGGAGTGAACCTAGAGTTTGTAAACGAATATACCAATCAGGCCAGTTTATTTCTCCCAAAAACCTAATGACAAAAGAAATAAATACAAAGATAGCCAATTTTCGAAAAAAATTTGGTCACTGAAGGATATTATGAAGTGGAAGGTATAACTGGGTATGGCACTGAAAAATAAAACTTTCAATACATGTGCATCCTTCCATGCTTTACTTATACGTTTGGCAATCACCAAATACGAAAGAGCAAACTTGCCACATGTCAAAGAGCAATAGAGCGTAGTATAATAGGGTCAAAACGTCAAGACAAAATAAGAAATACAGACATCAGGAAGAAAACTAAATTAAATGATATCAGTAGGGCTACTCTTGAAAACCGATTTCAATTTTAAATGAATAGTTAATGAATTTTGAAGTATTTCGTACTCTGGCCAACTATATTCAATTATTGAATTCGGCGACAGCGCCACACCAATTTCGAAATTTTTTGCAACTACTCATTATTGCTTTTATTCGTTATTTTGTTTAAAACGGTACTTAAAATTTCCACTTGTAACACTAGCTTGACGTGTAACGATGACATCTATCTCCAATAATTAGGTCGTTACTATATTGAATCAATGTGGGCAATATTGGTATCAAGAGTACCGTTTTTTGACGATATTCGAAACTTATTGTTTTTATCAATATTGGTTTAAGATTTATATTGTTTTCAAGAGTAGGCCTGCAGATTACGTATAGATCAACAAAAGTGGAGATGGACCGGACATGTGACAATCAAGGGTAACTGCTTTGCACCAGAAAATTACGCTTTACATCTACAATTAAAATAGTTACGGAGTGGTACCCAAGAGATGGGAAAAGAAGCTGTGAAAGACGACATAAAAATGACTGCTGGCCCAGGATAGAGACGAGTTGCTCAGGACAGACCACAGTGGAAAATGTTGGAGGAGGCCTATGCCAAGAGGCACGCTTAGATTAGAGACGTCTTATAAGATGTGAAAATAATGTGTAATAAAGATGTGAAAAATACTTTATGGTCTAGCGGTTCGGTGTCGATGTTGACCACAACAGGCCCCAGGCTCGATTTTCGGGTCGGGCAATACAAAAAATGTGTTTTTTCTGTTTTCCGTTTAAAATAACGTTGCCCACGATTGGATTAATTGCCCAGTTGGCGATAGGATTGCCACATATCACTTTGCGGAACTGAGTATCTTCGGCTAATGTGGATGCACTGGGCCAGTTACAGGTAAACTAGTTTATGTTCATTGGCGACGTCGACCACTTACCACCAGGTAGCACGTCTGCCAGTTTGCCTATCCAAGTAAGATAAATAATGAACTAGTCAAGTTTTCTTTTTAAAAATCCTTACAAACTCCAGAGCCTCACTCGTCGCCGCAGAGTGGCAAGTTTATCGGTTTTTTATCAGATGCGCTTTGGAGTGTGCGCTGTCGAATTGCACGACTTAATTACGCCATTCCCGTTTTTCTATCGATCAATGCAGCAAGATCGTCGAGGCATACAGATACTAGGCATCGCCATATGGTGGATGTTCTACGTACCTGGACAAAGCGGTTCGACTCGAGATTCTTCTGTGCCTGTGTTCCCCGACGAGTACAACTTGGGGATCTTCAGGTGAACAGGTACCTTCTAAGGAGGCGCATTTCATCTTAGGCCGCATCTTAGCTTACCATCAGACGAAATCGTGGTCAAGTGCTTCCCTATTGATAATATATATAAAAAAGCCAACCTGACATTGTAGCCGGCGGCGGCCAGCAGCGTGGGCAGCCAGTCGACGAGGTGCAGCGGCTGGCGCGCCACGCGGCCGCGCGCCGCCCCCGCGCCCCACACCAGCCCCGCGCCGCGGACACCGCCCTCCCATAACGTGTTCTTCACCTGAACATTACTTCATAGTATTCCTATTCAGACACCTCTCACCTGACCTTGGTATCACGATCTTACTTTTCCTGCCATAATAACGTCAAGAATTGTTATTGTCGTGTTACGGTTTGAAGAGTAAGATTGTCAAGTAGATGGCATTAACCCCATGTTGATCTGGGCTCCTGCCGAAAAATAGATCGACCGGATTACTATTAAGTATCTCGTAAAAGGTGTCGCTAACATCGTGATCACTAACTAGGTGATGGAATCCTAGAGCAAAGTGTTGCTTAGGTTTTATACAATTAACATCTTTGGTGGCATTTTTTGCTTTTGGGAATAACAAATCATTTACTTTTGGGAATAACGCGAGATATAATATGAAAATAGGGATCGCATTTTGATAAGTTAACGAGTGAGTTAGCTCAACTGCATATACAATAAAAAATATAAAATAACTAACTGATAGTGACACTGCTAAAATTGTTTACTTAAGTTACTTTGACATCACATGTTTAGTGGTATTCTTGTTTTGATTTGCATATAACAAAAAAGATCTGTAAGGAAATTTTAAAATCTTACGTAGGGTTTCTCTAAGAAAAAAAAATTAAGAAATCGATATACTTATTGTATAATATTTCAGTATGTATTTAAAAAGGTACTCGACTCTCGCTGCATGTAGTTATAAAGTATTTGCTCATTTGACAAAAAATGGTGATGAGCATTCAGAAATCAGAAATCAGAAGAACTTTATTCAATAAAACTTTTTACAAGTTTTTTAAAACTACTACCAAATTGGTAGTAGTTTTAAAAAATGTACTTTACATTCACTAAATATGAAGAATATCTTGGTATGCATTCAAATCTCAAGAAATAAGTAAAGCTTTTGTGGTATAATGTACCTACGAGTATATATTTTTTTTACAGTACCTAATTTTCACGAAGCTATTAAAATATCAGAAAACAAATATAAAAATGTGTTAAAAAAATGGTGTACGAAAAGTTACTATAAAATGTCTAAATAATCTCCTCATATTAATCTCATGTTCACTTCTATCTTCTTCTTCTTCTTCCATCCCTGATCCCGTTACTTGGGGTCGGGTCTCCTCACTTTTTTGCGCCAAGTTAATTTATCTTGGGTTGTCAGTTCAGGCAATTGGGCTTCCTTGAGGTCTCTTTTGATACTTGACAACCAGGTCAGTGGCGGGCGGCCCCTACCTATTTTCTATTTTGGTAGGTTCAGTGCAATTTGTACAACGTATCCATCTTCACATCTTTTGACATGCCCGTACCAACGAAGGCAATTTTCAGTTATTTAATCAGCTATTGGTGTGACTTTAAAGCTGCCTCGTATGTATTCGTTACGAATTTCATCAAGCCGAGTCACATAACCTGCCCGTCTTAGCATCTTCATATCATTCGTATGCACCTTTTGTTCATGCGTCTTCGTTATCGTCCAGCATTCAGAGCCATACACTAAGCACTGCCGTCTTATAAATTTTACCCTTTGTTTTTATGAGAATACGTGGGTCACACAAAACACCTGTAATTGATCGCCAATTTAACCAAGTGGCATTGATCCTCTGTGTCACGTCTACATCTATATTGGCATCTGCTGTAAGCACTGAATCTTAATATTTAAATCTTTGTACTATGGAAATAGGTGAAGATTTAATAAATATTGTTTCTGGTAATACTCTACCACTAAAGGGGCATTACAAATATTCTGTTTTGCTTCGACTTACTCTTAGACCATACTTTTCCAGGGCACGTGTCCACGTATTTAATAGTTCCTGAAGATTGGATGCGGTGTCAGCGGCTAAAACTATGTCTTCGGCATATAACATTGTCCATGGTAAATGCAGACATTATACTTCTGCTGAGATTGTCCATCACCAGGTTAAAAAGTAATGGGTTAAGAGCAATCCCTGATGAACACCCACTCTTACCTCGAACTCTTCTGTTACGCTTGCAAGGCTACGGACTCGTGTAGTAGCATTGCTGTACATGTCTTAGACGAGGTCAACATAGTACTCCGGCACATTCTGGGTACGCGGAGCTTCCCACACTAGTTTACGTGGTACGCGGTCGAAAGTTTTTCAAGGTCTATAAATGTAAGACGTACGTCTTTATTATTGATTTTATATTTTTCCATAACGATTCTCATTGCCTGTAAGGCGTCTGTGGCCGATCTTGTTGCAGTGAAACCAAATTTATTCGAAGATACTTGAGAGATGTCACTGAGCCGCTTATTTAATATTCATTCCTAGATCTTAAGTGTGAGTGTGAGGTCAATTTTATAATCCTGTAGTTTTCGCATTGTACCACATCTCCATTGTTTTTATAAAAAGGCAATCAGGAGCTTTTGCGCCATGACTCGGTAATGCGTCTGGTGACTAAGATAATATTAAATAATTTGGTAAGCCATCCTTCGGATATTGGACCAAGGGCTTTCTATAGGTCTGCTGGGACTTCGTCTGGGTCTGTAGCTTTCCGATTCTTTATTCTAGCTACGGCGTGCCTTACTTATACTGTTTTTATTTAAGGTATAGGTCCGTGTATTGGCTAACAAGGCATAGGATTAACAGATTTTGTTATTTGTCTTTGATGTACTTATTGGCTTTTTATGTTATATAGCTAATATAATAATAATATATTGGCTATACAATATATAATTGGGATAGTATCAAATATCTGCTTGTAACGTTTCCAACGCTACAATTATTATTATTTTTTGTATGGAGACCATCTCTATTCTTTAACTTTTTTCTATTTTTAGTTTTTTTTTTAAGCTTACACAATTACCGAGTTGGATTCCAAATTTCATCCTTCTAAGTCACCTGGAAGTAGGTTAGATTTAGTTACTATATGTCAGTCAGTCAGTCAATGCTAAAATTTACGACTATTTGACCTTCATATCTTTATAACCGTTTGAGCTAGCTTCATGAAGTTTGGGCTTTTAGATGTAAATTAAACACTCGAAGTTTTATGTGTTTACGTTAAAGAGGTTTTGAGTTATAGAAGGGTCAAAAGTGGCACCAAGTGGTTTT
This sequence comes from Apodemia mormo, assembly GCA_036924255.1. NCBI lineage: Eukaryota > Metazoa > Arthropoda > Insecta > Lepidoptera > Riodinidae > Apodemia > Apodemia mormo. Next base: position 43,388,958 of record JAUPFN010000006.1, read on the forward strand.
TGTAATATTACACTCGGCGCTGGCTAGCCAGTTCCTTTGCTTGAACTTGGCTTTGACACGTTGCCGCGTGTCTAGATAACATTTGACTCGTCGGACAGTAAGAGAGCAACTTGAATTCAGTAATGCATTTCATTTCTCATTTCATCCCGACTTTCGTCACAAGGGGCCGTCCATAAAGTACGTCACACGTTAATGGGGAGGGAGGGTATCACCGAAGTGTGACATCGTGTGACAAGGGGTATGGGGGGGTCAATAGTTTTGTGACGTCACATGTTAAAATTTAAAATACTAAAACGTTAAGTGCCTGATTTACCAGTAATAGCTGATATAAAAGAGTGGATCCAAAGTCAATGGACACTCGATAATTAAATTTTTTATCTTTAATTAATATAATTAATCGTTTATTATTTTCTATTAGTTTGTTTTTTCGGTTTTATGAAATTTGTGACGTCACATCAGGAGGGGGGGGGTTATAAAAATGTGACAACCTGTGACAAGGACGGGGGGAGGGGTTCAAAAGTCCTAAAATTCGTGTGACGTACTTTGTGGATGGCCTTCAAGTGCTAATAAAGTAATAATTGAAAAAAAATGACTCCCAATTTTTCAAAATGAAATAATACTTACACCACGTAAAGGATAGTTGGAAGCAGCGTTATCATTAAACCCCTCGGCCGGGCCGCCGTTGTCGGAGCTGAACACAATGATGCTGTCGGCAAGCAGGTCGCGCGCTTGCAGCGCTGACACCACTCTGCCCACCGACTCGTCTAGCTTTGTCAGCATGGCTACACCACAAGTTGATTCATATTAGAAAACCGTGTTTATCTAATCGTGCAATCAGATTCGTAAATCGCACAAACATGAACGCAATCGAACGATTCGTTTCGCTGCACCTTAGATAGGGTCATAAAAGCAGTCGACTTTTGCGCTTGAATTATTATGAGATAACCATGTTAACATTAAATATTTCCCATAATAATACCTCATTTATAAGCACCTAGAGAATTTATTTATTTATTTCTTGCTTGGAGACATGTAATGAAACTTATTGAAAAATTAATGTATTAAATACATTGTTCCGCTAATTAAATAGCAGGTAGGGATGTCACAGAATATTAAAAAACCGCCCAAGTGCAAGTTGGATTTGCGCAGGAACGGTTTCGTACCATCAACTACAAAAAATCACGTCTGTTGTATGAGAGCTCCCCTTCAATATTTATTTTATTTTAATTTAATTTAACATAATTATTTATGCTTAAAGTGAATATATACCTAAATATTCTGTGGAACTTTCAAGCGTCTACCAGTTGTCGTTTTTAAGATCAAGTAAAAATTGCAAAAAAAGTGCGTTTGTTGTATGGGAGCCCCTCTTAAATATTGTTACGAATAATCTAGAAACGTGTAAAATTGAAACGCTGGAGAGATCTAGAAATAAAAGAAAGAGATAGCTACTACTATTGACAAACAAATAGTTGACCTAAGCTATGCCATACTGGATTTTTCGGTATATGGCATAAGGTTAAAAGTAGCGTGTACTAGGATTTATGACTCAAAACTTGATTACAATAAGAAGTGATTCATCGTTTCCCGATACATTTAGATTTTTCTGGATCCAGATAGAACTTTACCCTGGGTATAAATAGAGATGTGTTGACAAATACAGGGCAGCTTTTATCAAGCGATCGAGAGCGATACTTGAAGCGACCCGTGCGAAGCGAGAAGTGATATTGTGTAGTGTTCTAAGTCTGTTAATACGGTGAGTGATTAGTGTTAATCAGAGTATTTAGTATTACATTTTGTTGTCTTGTCTTGTGTATATTTGTGTTGCAAATACACGGATTTAACATAAGTGGTGTTTTCTTACAATTACGAACCCATAGTACGTAACAATATTTATTTTATTCTATTGTTAAGATTTTCTGTTATAGCGGCAACAGAAATACATCATTTGTATAACGATACATACGTTTATATCTTCATTCTCGTGTATTCTGCCGGCCCTCCAACATCTGTAATACCAGAGGACCCAAAAAGAGCCCCAGACAGCAAGACCACCGTATTTGATCATCTCGGCCGATACCATATCAATTCCCGAGGCTTTTCCATTTTTCAGACTTTTTATCGCACACACAACCTCTTGCAAAGTTATGTATACGAATGTCGCCTCTGCTACTGAGTTGATAACCGACTCAGACGCAGCTGCAGCTTCCTGGACATACCCATACATATCACCAAAATATACAATCCATCGTTTTAACATATTTTTTGTGCTTGTAAGAATATCATCAGCCTTATCCTTAATTCTATATATCCTTATCCTTAATCTAAATCCCCTTCCCCTTCTTCTAAATAATCTCATTGAATTTTATTGTCTACCTTCCCAACACCTTAAAGTGGGTTTAGCCCCGCTTGACAAAATTACTGGATCCTCCTGGATACTCGATGAAGAATAATACATGGAACAATGACTGAAGAAAATGATGAAAAAAGACTCACCAGCGAATTTTCGTCTGTGGTAATTTTCAATATAGCTGAAGTTGTTGATTAACTGGTCGGGAGCCCGTAGAGGTTCGTAAGGATTGCCGCTGTGAACCGCGGAATGCGCCACCATCAGGAACAACGGCTCACTTTTATTGTGCGTATCTATAATCTGCAGTATAACAATAAATTCATACATAAACAGTTCTATGAGTTAAATGTCGCAGCCGGAGAGACATCGTACCCTACCTAGTTAAAATTAAAATACTATTGACGCGTTTAGTCTTCTGTCTTTTACAAATTGCTAGGTAAATAAGCCAGTTGACTTTTTCTTTAATTGATCATTAAGTTCGGCCGCTTTTATTCTGTAATATACACAAAAACAAAAAAAAAGAAATTATCGAGTAAAATTGAAAGACATAAAAAGTAAAACGAATTTCAAAATGCATACACACAACCAACTATAATGGAGATGGGTAGGGCATATGATGAGAGAGAAGAAAAAGAAATGGACAAGAATAGTGACGGAATGGTATTCACGAAATAGCAAAAGAAATAGAGGTAGACAGACAAAGAGATGGGAGGATGGTATTATGAAAATAGCGGGTCCAATGTGGACTCATACATAGCAAAAGATAGAACAGAGTGGAAATCTTTAGGGGAGGCCTTTGTCGGAAGACAAGTTGTACCAGATTAACGACCGTTTGCCGAAAAAAAAAACAGTTTAAGGCACAAGTGATATATTTGTAAAAATAAGGGCAGCAATAAAGGCTCATTTATTTATAAACAAGAACATGACAAAAAATAGAGGCTTAGACCATCTGCCATTCTGGCACGCAGTTCATCAAAGGCGAACGGTCTCACTACCATTGTGACTAGTAGGTGATAGAGTTCTGCAATGTTTTAACCGGGTATTTGGCACCACTGACTTACCTATTTCTGCTGCAATAGCCTCAACGCTTGTCACTGTCGTGTTCGAATTTGGAGAATAAGGTAGTCGGTAATCTTGTGAATGTGGCATTACCATCTCGCCATCGGATTGCATCGCATAGTTCACATGGTGTTCGTGATGGTTGTCTCCATCAGGACAACCAACTACTTGTTTGCTATCTTTCGACACAAATAAAAAGTTTTAGCAACAAATTAGTATCATATTATAATCATCTCAAATTAATCTCCCCTGATTTTTCCGTGTTGGTTTAATTTTTTGGGTGATTTTTAATTTTCCCCGTGTTGGTCCCGGGCTCCTTTAAAGAATAAGCCAATTCCTTCCTGTCAGGCAGGTCGTAAAATACGACCAATTGGCTATGCGACTCATTGTCATCGTGGGTTTTAGGTGGTAGAATTCTGATTTGACTTGCCCGGGTTGGGTACCATCGCTTTATGTATTCTTGGCGCAATAGTGTTAGTGCTTGTCATTGTCATGTTCCGGTTTGGAGGGTAAGGTAGCCGCTAAACTTATGCACGTGGCATTAGACCTCGCCACAAGGTAGCAACATACCATTAACATCTTTGATGTCTATAGGCGATGGTTGACTTCCCATTAGGAAACCCATCAGCTTGTTTGCTGTTTTATGATATACAAAAAAAAATTAGCAACAAATTTTCTGCACATGCAGTCTTGAAACCCGTTTCTTGATAGCTTATCGGAGCATAGAGTTGATTGCTACCAATTGCTACACGAAATTTTATTAAAAGTTGTCTGAACTCTGAAGATTCGGTCACAAAATACTAACGTAAAACCAGTTAAATATGCAATTTTTATTCATAGGCTGTCTTCCTATATAATAATAACTTATTAGGAGAATAGTATTTGTTGCTGCCCGAATAATAACAAAATCGGTCTATAAGTTCAGCAAAATCCATTCAAAATTTAAGACGTGAATTATAATTTTTTTTTGTCGGAAAGCTTATCTTATCTTATATATATATATATATATATATATATATATATATATATATATATATATATATATATATATATACAGTGTGGCGCAGACTATACACCAATTAATTAAACTTAGTATATGTAATAATGTTCTCAGCCTGAATACAAAAAATCAGACAAATACATCCACTGGTTTAGCCACAGGACATTAGTTTTCATTTCTAATTTTGCGAACATGATGTAGATTATCAGCTGTACGCATAGAAATATATAGAGGTCAATGGCTGTACGTGACCCGTTCACCCTTTATGGTTTGAGAGAACTCTTATAAGTAAGTTGCCAACTCGCAATACTAGCAGAAAATCCTTGCATTCATTGGTTATTTTAATTTTTTATCCTTTACAACTGACCAATAACAACCCAATCTTGTCATTAGGAGAATTTGAAAAGAAAGCGAAAAGTCGCTTTATCTTGAGTGCATACACATTGTGTAGTGATACAAAAAAGCGCATTTTGCGCTTTCTTGATGAAAGCCGTTGATTACACGTGTCACGTACCTACGATACGTAGGTCACGGTCATTATTGTTTAATGTTATTGTTTAGTACGATCAAAGATTTTGCCGTGGTAATTGATATTACGTTATTACTTGTAATGTACTGAGTTTTTATTTTTTTCTTTTATTATTCTAGACTTATAAATTATGCGAAAGTAGACGCTTCATTTTAATTTTTATTGTGGTAAAATACGAGTTAAATTGTGCGAAAGTAGACGCTTAATTTTTATTGTGATGGCCGGCCATGGCCATGATGTTTGTGCTAATTAGTGCTATTTTGTGATAAGACACGTTAGGTACCTATTATTATTAGTGTGAAGTGAACAACATTTTTGTTTTTTCTTCTTTACTTTTAGTCAATATGTGGCACGAAACCTAGATTGATACGGTCTTTATTCTTACAATATACGCAAAAATAATTCTATAGCTACGTAATTACTTATTGTACAAAATGATTGTGATTAATAATAATAATTTATCAAAATAATTATGGATGAGTGTGGTTTAAAAAGGCGCCTAAATATTGTGTCACACGTAAAAATAATAATAATAACATGAGGCGCCAGCCGCCAAGCCGCGCGTGCGGCGTTGCCGTCCTGGTGATAGGTAAGTCAAAGGATGTTTTATCTTTATTATATTTTCGTGTCATTAATTTTGTTCGAAATTTTTGTTTTTTTAATTTCGATGTCAGGACTGATTTGATAGACTAAAAATACTAGTACTAACTAGTACTACCTTAATTCTCACTTTTTGTTGTATGGTCAGCGCCACACTGTATATATATATATAAAAGAAAGTCCTGTTAGTTACTCCACTTATAACTCAAGAACGGCTGAACCGATTTAGCTGAAAATTGGCAGGGAGGTAGTTTAGAGCCAGGAGAAGGACATAGGATACTTTTTATTTTATTTTTTTGTATTTTTTCCAATTAAAAAATAAATCTGCTTATTTATTGCCATTAAGGCGGAACAAAGTTTGCCGGGTCAGCTAGCTTATTATAATGTAAATGATTAAAAATATTTGGCGTAACTAATGACTATTATTGACATTCATATTTTGGTATATTTTTGATGACATGATTTTAATGATAATTGATTGTGATAGATTTGATTTTTTTTTATATCATTATTGATATTAACATATTATTTTGTCTAATACTAGCTGTTGCCCACGACTTTATCCGCGTGGACTTCGTTTACTCCGCACAGCACCTCCTCCGTAGGTGATAGCGTGATAATATGTAGCCTATATATTGACCCGACCTATTAGTAATATTCATGCAAAAGAAGTAAATCCATGCGGTACTGTTTGAGTTTACCCCGGACATACATACAGACAAACAGACAAAAATTCTAAAAACTATATTTTTGGCTTCGATATCGATTGTAGATCATGCCCCAAGTATTCTTTTAAAAAAATATTCAATGTACAGTTTTGACTTTCCTACGATTTTATTATATATATATGTATAGATTATATAATTATTATTTTTGTCATTGACGTTCAAATTATCAATTAACTTTAGATGTTTCTATTGCCATAATTCAGAATTTTAAATAATTTTAGGTAGGTATTTGCTAATGTATTTATATTATTTCTTTTTTCTATAATATTGTAATACGTGATTTTGTGATAATAATTTTGACATTCAAAACAGGTACTTTATATACCTACTCATTTTGAATAAAAATATATTATATTCTATTTTATTCTAGTCTAAATTTCAAATATTAAAATTAGTCGGTAAGCAACTTTCTACGGAAAATACGATTTAATATTTTACTCGCTCACTAATCTTAACATTAATCGCGTTTTTTTGGGATAAGCTGAAGTAACAAAATCGTAATTTTAGTAAATAGGCTACGAATTTTCAATAAATTTTGCTAATTTTCTGTGCTGCCTTGATAGATATGAGCGAACAAGGCATATACCTACTATACACAGTAGGTACCTAGTTGGTACACTACATACGATGCGAGCGAGGGTTATAAAACCATAAGACGTGAATACTTTTACATATTCAAGATCCATACTTTTTTAGTCGAGTTTAGGTAGCTGTTTTTAGCTGACACTTTAACAGTAAATTTTATAATTATTGATCCTAGATATAAATAATGGTAATCAGTGGCGTAGCTTGAAATAATAGGGTCCTGGGGCAAATCAAAAAATGGGGCCCCACTGCTACCAAAACTGGTTTGGTAGCAGTGGGGCCAAGGACAAGGACAATGCTAAGTTATTTTAACATCAGCTCTTTTTCATGCATTGCAGGACATTGAACTTCGTACAAAAAATATTGACGTAAGCTTACTTATTCCTGATACAACATTAAACTTTTTAACCATTCTTGAATAAAAATCTTGACTCGAGTTCACAATCGCGAATCTCAAAAACGCACATCGATAAATAATGAAATGCATGTTGATATCCGTCAAATTGATAACACTGTCAACCCTTAGAAATAATTTAGGGGAATTCCCATTGATGTAAAAAACCCAAGATACACAACCAGTGTCCCAAAAACGTCCTCTAAAAATGAGCGCAAAATTTTAAATTGTGCACTCATTTCAAATAGAATCGCGTCGGTCGCGACACTGTTAATTTGATTACTTTTTGTATATTGCTTTCTAAAAACAACTATGAATCTTGCGTTTAAGGTTGGAAATGCCAAAACATATATTTTTGCCATATCTATAACTACTTGTGTGAAATTAGCGACAGTTTTGAGTGTCAGTTTTATTCGGGACTGTGCATCTTGGATTTTTATATCAATGGGAATTCCCTTTTTATAACTTTCAAATTTATCTGAAACTGAGTTGCCATGTTTAAAGTCGTGTTGCCACCTGTCATATTTAATTTTGAAAATGGGAGAAATTTTTAAAAGTTGAGTTCGATTGAGATTTTCTGTAAGAATTCGAGAGCCCTACACAACCTTCCTGGAAACTTGAACCAAGTCGACCCAGGATATTTTGAGAAATGTTGAAAAAAACCAAAAAAAATATTTGGCGAAACAGTACTTTTTTAATATAGCTTCCAGATTAATATAGCGATAATAGGTACAAAAACTCATCCGCTCTATTCCTCAAAAAATTACGTCTAGTACATAAATTACATTAAAATCGGTTAATCCGTTTGGGAGTATTCGTAGACGAAAAATTTAGAAAAATGTATTTCTTCGACATAACTTCGAAATTTTTCAACCAATCATTTTTTGTCAGTTTGAGGGCCCCGGGGCAATGCCACGCCTAGCCCCTTAGTAGCTACGCTACTGATGGTAATGAACTAAATATAAATAAATTAATCGCAATTTCAGATTACATTTCTGTTAATGGATTCAGTACATATTAAGAAACAAAATGAATGATAATAAGTATATCAAGTTGTTTATTATTGAGTTCCTCTACCTATTCAGTATTTACGCATGTACGAAAAAAAACCATTACCGTCAGGCAAAGTATGGTACAGTCTGAGTGATAAGGGTGTACCTACACTTTTGCCACAAACCGTAGAAAAACCTTAAATACTTTGACTAAATATTAACAAAATCGTCAAATGAAATACCTTGATAGCTTCATTCGTATACACATCAGTTGCGTATTGACCAAATAAATCGTAGGCGATATTGAAACCTGAAAAAATATAAGAATCCTAATTAAATCTTGCTTACATTTAAAATATTAAATTATCATTTTACCCCTTTAGTTCCGGGCTTCATCAAAGCATAGCCAAGGCCATAGGCCAACTACCGTTCTGCCAGACAGATCTTAAAAAGCGACCGATTGGCTAATGGCAATGCGAGTCACTACCATCCTGGCCAGTTACCACTAGGTGGTAGAGTTCTGCATTGTCTCGCCCGGGTCTGGTACCAAAGCCTTACCTATTCTGCCACAATAGCATCCTGTCACTGTCGTGTACCGGTTTGGTGAAAACCTACGGTTTGTACTATTATATATCCTGTGGTACGGTACCGGTAAACTTGTGCATGTGGCATTAGACCTCGCCACAAGATAAGCACGCACCTAACATCTTTGGTCTGCCTATAAGCGATGGTTGAATCTTTCCATCAGGAAACCTATCTGCTTGTTTGCTATCTTATGATATAAAAATAGCTCTTTTAAGATTAACGTTACACAAACAAGTCTCTTAATCTAAGAACGCCGTCAGGGTAAGTGCGCCCCCCATAAAAATATCGAAAACTACCAGTACCGATATATTCCAGTAACGACATCTCATATCAATGGATCAAACTAAAACATAGTGCCACCACAGAATATACAATAGTACAAGTGCCACTTAACAATCACAGATGGCTTTATTCAGCCTAACTTAAAATATCCACCATTTAATTTTAGTGTCACTTAGACCTGTTACCAGAGATGACCTCGTGGTAGTAATCGATTTAAATCTTTCAATATTTCATGTATCACGGCAAATGCACAAGGCGAATGCAACGTTTAGATGTTTTTCTTTAAACCTGTGTTTTTATTTACTCCTAAATAGTGAAATTAACGGTTTTTTGTAGAATTCAAAATCTCAATGTCAAAAAAGTCAAGTGAGGCAAGTGCGCCTATGTTGTGAGTAGTGTGACGTATTTGCCTCAAGTCAGATATTCCCAAATTTTATGATTCAGTTGATAGAGTGAAGTTGAACTTATGAGAAGACAAGTCTGTCTATCCTCTTTCTTATTCATTTGCTCATATTGGTTCAACTGCTTGCAACACTTCAGTTCCCTCGTGATCATGGTGCTCGCAACAGAAACAAAACATCGGAAAAATAATCCATCAACGAATCGCTGTTAGATTTCGATAATTATTAATAATTCAGTTGAAAAAAGCCGCGAAAACTTAAAAGTACATTCGTTAAATTACCTACATTGCTGTTAAGAGGCTTTTAAAATATACCGAATAGCATTGCGAATGGGCAAACTATAAATATTAGATTATAAATTGGCCTGTTATTCTATATGAAATGGGCGGCGCGGTATGTTCTGAAACCGCTGGGAAACGTGTTAATTTTCGGATAAATAAATATAGGACTTCAGCTGGAAACCAAAATTTAATACATTCTTTTTTGTATTTAATACTAAATATCACCATATAAAAATCATGTGGAAGATTAGAAATTTTATTAACAAATTTTTTGTTTTAGAGATTTTTTAGCCTGTTTTCGGAATTTTATATGATCGAGTAAAGTACACTCTATCCTGTACTAAGTTAGCACATTATTTACATAATATCTTCAGGTATAGGTATCGTGTAATTTTTGTAAAACTGATATTTAACAATCAATACAAAAAAAATCGTGATTTAGTAAACAGTTTTTTCCCGTTTGTCCCGATACCTCGCCTTAAGCCTAAGACTTTTATGTCCTTTTCCATACCCCTGACAAGATGTATATAAAATTTCATGATGATTAGTAGTTAAAGCGTTAAAGCGTCACAAACAAATAGAAAAGCTTAGCAGCCCTGAATACTAGTCAATGGCGCACTTGCCCCAAATTTGTTATAGGAGCCGTAGTTGCCTATAGCGGTAGATAATTAAAAAAGAAACAAGATTAATGCGTTTAGTTGGCAATGTTCTATACAGTAAAACAATTTTCTTGTAACGTAATAATTTAGCGGTTTTTTTATATAGGCGCACTTGTCCCGTTTCCGGGGGCAGGTCCTGTCTCTATGTTTTCCAATTTCTTATAAAATATCGTAAAAATATTGATAGATTTGATTGTATTGATGTTTATTGTAGTTTCTAAATACCAAATACCGTCAATTTAATAAATGTATACTTTTAAGTCAACATTTAAATAATTTATTGAGCTTTGTATTCATCTCTGTGAAAAGTATGGCGCACTTGCCCCAACTGACCATGTGTCCTTTAAAAATTAAATTCGATTTATTAATCACTGAAATCTGAGGTAACAAACGTAACACTATTACAGCTGATTTGAGAACCTCCTCCTTTGAGAAACTCGGTTGATAATAGTCGAGACGCCTTACATCGTAGTCCCACACTTACCTCTCCTAAAATCATGTCCCCAGGAACCTTGTTCCATGGTTGTGTGATCATACATATCTATCTTTCCTGTCCAAAATCCTGTATGACTGTCGAATCTGAAAACAAGAGGGAACGGGTACAAATAGTTTGAAGGGTCGAAGTTTAATTTTGTGTATTAGTGTGTTTGCTATTAAAACGTTTTCTTCCATATCCGAAACCGCTGAAACAATTTTTTATTTGCCATATAAGCCATGTATTTCCGATACACTGGCAATCAGTACTTAGATTAATCCAATCGCTGTCCAGCTATGAACCTGGCTTCTGCTCGGCCTTCAGTCAAGAGAATTGGATTAGTAATCACTGCGTTGAAACTCGAAACTCCCTCAAACCACATGTGCAAATAAAACTGTAGTCTGAGTGCTCGATACAAGTTTATGATTGTAAGTCGAATTAAAGTGAGGCAAATACTTCTCCTAATGGAAAGAAACAACCATGGCTTGTAATCACCAAAAATGTTAATGGCGCGTTGCTATCCGTGTGGCGAGGTCTAATGCCACTAAGTTTACCGGCCACCATCACAAAATATTTTATTTATTTTAAACAATTACCCTCTATTTAATGGTAAATATTCTTTCTTGTAACTGCCAAGATGCCATTTTCCCACCAGATGTGTCTTGTATCCTATTTCCTTTAAGTATTGTGGGAGTATCTTCTCCGAGAGTGGCAACCCTCGAGGCTCTGCCCCGAAAAGAACACTGTGTTGCATACCTTTAAATATTAATTATAATCTATTAGCTATACAAATTTTTATATACCATTTCATTAAATTCATCGTCATGTCAGTCTTTATATACAATTTCCTCATAACTTTTCATAATCATAATCATTTATTGCATTAAGCTGTTATAAACGATTGTTCACATATTTGATCTTATAGTATAAAATTGATAATCGAAACTATGTAAAATAAAACCAAATTACTTACATTTAATTATATTTAAACAACTCTAATTTTTTTTCATGAACTTTATTCTAATAACACAATATTTATTGATTAATAACACTTGTACTGTTTAACAATAAGGTTATTATTAAAACTTATTCTATTCTTATTATCAATAAATATTGTGTTAAAACGGAGTTTTACCAAGTGCCGATATGTATCTATGTTATATTACACTTTTTATCGTCGGCACTTGGTAAAACTCCATTTTAACACAATATTTATTGATAATAATAAGCATCTATATAATTTAAATTTATAGTTAATCAAATATTTTTTATTGCTTCCTCTTGCGCAGGTGGGTAAAAAAGTAGCTTATAGTCTACCTCATGAACGTGGTTATAATGTCCATAAATGATTTTTTAATCCGATTGGATCAACTCCAGATTAGAGCATTTAACAAAAAAAAATTTAGCTTTGTTATATTATCTATTATCCGGCTGGTGTTCAACGTGAAGGCGGTATATAGTGAAGAATAACGCCTACAAATAGACATACGTTACGAGTAGCTTTGTATATTTTTGATTCTTTATCATAAGATATCAAACAAACAGTTAGCCAGGAGGGATGGAAAGAGAAACCGTCGCCTATAGACACAAAAGGTGTCTTATATAGAAATAGACATATATGGTGTGTAAAGTAAACCCTGTCGGATAATTAAAGGTGTTATTTAGTACCGTAAAACGGTTACATATATGTAATTATTTTATGGATATTAATTAATTACTTTCCCAATAAAAAAGTAATCTTAAATGGTATTTTCATACATTAAGTACGACAACACCTAATAATAAGTAAATTCTACTATCAAAGAATGCCGCGCAAGTCGGATGCTACCGAAGGTCACGCGGCGCGTTTAAAATTCCTTTATAAAAAGCCGAAAAACGAAGGCCGCGCCTTCGCGCGGTGTTTGTACGAAAGCCGTCAAAACGAAACAGTGAAACAAGCAGAGACAAAGTGTTGTCATTTTTAAAATATTTGCTTAACGCTAGGGAAATATAAGTAAAAATACGAATATTAAAAAAACGATATCTTTTTTATTTTCTGAAATAAAGTAATTTTAATATTTTTCAGTAATGCCTTTATCCAACCTATATGCCTCTTTCGGATCGGACAGGGTTTTCTTTACACACTGTATATAGACTTATATAGAAATAGACACAAAATGTTAATGGTTCATTACTATCCGTGTGGTGGGATTGCAATGCCACACGTATAATGCTACCCTACTCTCCAAACCGGAACATGACGTTGACAAGCTTTGACACTATTATGGGGAAGCAGGCTTCACGAGGTGAGGAGAATGGAGAAGTTAACATGGCAAGAGTAAGAGATTGACGATTGCACGTAGTCACCGATGCCAGTGAGTCAGCCTATGCAGCAGCAGTCTACTAGTACATAGTCAACGAAGGTGGTGAGATCAGCGTCAGCCTAGCTGCACCAAAAGGAAGAGTCTGCCTGCTGAAGTTCATACCCAGCTTAGAAATTCAAGCAGCTCTGCTGGACTCGGTCTGGCCCATCACATTATGGAGCAGTACGACGACCTGCCAAGTCGCAGGATGTACTGGACAGATAGCAGCTTCGCTCTGTCGTGGTTATGGACAGGCTTGCGTTCATTTAAACTATTTGTTGCCCACTGAATAGCCGAAATTGAAGATATTACGAAGATAACAGAGTGGCGTTGGATACCCTCAAGAGAGAACGTAATTGATGACGCTACTCCAGATCCAGGCCCAGATCTCGGCAGAATTCAAAGACCGACATAGATGGTAAGTCGGTCCGGCCTTCCTATCTGAGGAGAATGGGCCACAAGATGTCACTACTGGTAGCGATAAACTACGAATGAAGAAAGAACGACGACAACTGTTTATATTATAAGTAATGTAAAATATAGCGCACATCTCCGAACACATCCAAAGGTGAAGATTGGGGGAAGAAGAACAAGAAAGCCCACAGAAAAGCGAAATAAAAATGAAGTCACGGAAATTAAAAGAGAAACAACGCTACTTGCCGCTAGAGGGTACTTACATAAATCGAGATGAGACATTATTAATACGAGCTTCACAACGAGAAAGCTTTCTCAGCGAAGTGACAGCAATTACAGACGGGAGCGCGATAGCAAGCGATAACCGTTTGAACCAGTTATCATTCATGTCAATTATGGACGAAGATGGCTTTTTGTACGTCTACGTCTACATGTAAGTACGTCTTTTTGTGCATTATAGGTACATACACATAAAACATACTGCTTTAGATATTTTTGGCGTGTTTTGATTTTTGCCGCGATTTCAATACAATCGTAAGCTAACTATTTAGACCGACCGATTCGGATCGGCCCGGCCAGGACGTCATTTTACAATTGTAACGTGTAAACAAGAATTAAAGCTCATATTACAATCATGCACCACGACGGCTGAACGACTCCCGACAGGTCCGTACGAACTCAAACCGTGGATGTAACGAAAATATGAACTGTAATTCCAGTTTACACGTTCCAATTTCCTTAACCGCATTGTAAAATGCCGTCCGAGCCAGCCCGATGCAAGCCGGTCAGTCTGAATCTGTGGTCTGTACGGAATTATATTTATTTTGTGGTGGTCTGAATCGCCCATGGGTACAGTAAAACGTGTGGTAAACGAGGGAGAGCCATTGTATCCTTGGGATAATCTTTGAAGCGTTTGCTCCACTTGTTACGATGATTCTTTTGTATCCGATCATATTTTCGGAAGTTTGAAAATAAAGTACCTTAATTTCTTCTTGTCACTGGTGGATTTTCGCAGTCCATAAATTAAAATTCAAGCTTATTTTATACTTTTTGCGGTCGGCACTTGGTGAAACTCCATTTGTAATTATGTTAATACACTGTACTGTTTCACATAACACTTTTAATTTAGTTTATATTGCCAACCGGCTTCGCCATTACGACATCTTTCAGTCTCGTAGCCCTGAAGATAACCGATTATAGAAATATATTTAGAGGTCAATGTAACCGATAGATATAAATTAAATTAAAAGTGGTTTGTGAAACAGTACAAGTGTACCTATTAGCATAATTAAAAATCAATTAAAAACAAAAGTTTAGAGAATACATTATTATCAATTTATTACTAAGTATTTATTACCTGTATGAATAGCATATTTGCCAGTCATAAGCGAGGCTCTGGACGGAGTACATATCGGAGTGACGTAGTAGTTATGGAGCAGGATCCCGGCGTACGCCAGAGCGTCGATGTTACCGGTGGGTATTTGATTCGAGCCATGGAAACCAACGTCGTTCCAACCCTGTTTAACAGGAAATTATAACTGACGTGTTCAGAGGAACTAAGAACTTAGTAGTCTCAAATTAGTAACTTGGAATAGCGAGTTAAGCTTTCCGCCAGAATTGTTTATAATATACGGATACTATTATACTGTACAGTGATGACATTTTATTTAATATATCACTGCGTCATTCCACAATTCTGACACCTCTATAGGTTTCGATAGTTTTAAGTAGCAAAATTTAGAAAATAAGAAATACTTAACACAAAATTTTGTTTACTCTATCTAACTTAGATTTCTAAGTTGTTCCGACAAACACGCCCAATGTCTTTCAAGAACGATGTTTACACTTTACAGTGGCAATGTCACTATTAGTGTATTTAACACAGACCAGATGTATTTAATATAGTTCTTTTATAATTGTATTAAGATTCATATTGGGAATACTAAAGTTTCATATATGTTATGACTTTATCATATAATTTTACGATATATAAGTACTTTATTGCGCACCAAAAGTATAATAGTAGGTATAACTTATACATGGGGCACTCTAAAAGTTTTGCACTTCCAGCTAATCGGAACTATTTAAATTTCGAATGTTATATTTTTAAAACGTTGCAACCTTCTTAGTAATAAAAAAAAGCAACTGGCGGGAAATGATTTGTCAATTGTTTTTTATCACACATCAAAGTTCTACGTACGCAACGAAAATGGAATTAAGTCGAAAAGATTTTAGAGCGATGATTTTTTATGATTTTAAAAGTTCTCTTTCTCCGCAAGACTGTGCCGCTCGTCTTCAAATTCAAATTCAAATTCAAATTGTTTATTTCACAAAATAAAGTTAGTCTAGTACAAGCTGTAATGGTGATATAAAATAATTATCAGTTGTGTTTATTACAAAGAAACTATAGAAAGTTATCTGACAATAATGATATGAACCAAAGACTAACACATGAGCGATTACTTCAACCTTCGTACTAGTTTACACTGTGTGACGGTAGATTGAGATTCCTCGAGCGCGGCCTTTCGTTTTTACATTTATAAATATTTGTTTACTTTGTCGTGAATTGAATAGGCACGTAAGTGCAAAGATAAGACTGTAGTATAGTTACAATATTCAGATACATCACTTATTATACTTAAGTAACTTAAGGAAAGAAAAAGAAAAAAAAAATGTAACACTAATCTATCTTATCATATTAACATGCGTGTATGTGTGTTTGTGAGACTGTGTACGTGTGTGTATGTGTGTATAGAAGTTTAACAATGTGCTCAAAGGATAATTAGTAATATAATAATAATGTATATACATATATACACATACATACATATATATATATATATATATATATATATATATATATATATATATATATATATATATATATATATATATATATATATATATATATATATATATATATATATATATATATATATATATACATATATCCATATACACACATATATATATACATATACATACATACATACAAATATAATATATATTATATATTCATGATATCCATATTGTATTAAGTTAAATTTTTTATTAAATCTTCGGTTTGATCTACGGTAAGCGGCTTTAGATAGTTGTAAGTAATTTTTTTTAGACAGTACAAAGATACGTTTTTTAATGTTATTTCTTTAGATAATTTGTTGTATATTAAAGGTCCTAGATAAAAAAAGAAGCGTTTACAAAAGGCAGTTTTAATTTGAGGTATCTTATATACTCTGTCTTTTCTGCGCTTAGACAGATGGTTTATATTAACAGGCTGCATATGTTGTTTAACAAGTAATTGTTTTATAAACATCTGTCTAACAGTAAGAACTGGATTTTCTTGATACAAAAGAGACGTAGGGTATCTGAAATGTTTAAAATTCATTACTTTTAGTACAGCCCGTTGAGCTCTTTCAATGGTAATGATATTATTCTTGTAAGTCCCACCCCAAGCTTCTATACCGTATAATATTATTGAATTACAAAGTGCGAAGTACGTGTCAAGCAATAATTTTGAGTCACAAATATATCTTAGAGTTTTAAATATATATATTAATCTTCTTACTCGTGCAGCTAATAATATAATGTGTTCTTTCCAATTAAGATGACAATCGATGTTAATTCCGAGGTATTTTATACATTTAGCCTCAATAATCGTTTCAAAGTTACAATTTTGAGCAGGTCCATTACATGTATTATATGATTTTATGATAACCTGATTAAGATCTGGAAGTGTATTTGATCGAATACTAAAATTGACATACCTTGTTTTTTTTATATTTAGGGTTAATAAGTTGTTATCTAACCATTTTGTAATCGATGAAAAGCCATCGTTAGCAAGTTTGTTAGTCTCTTCCCAGGTTTTCCCGTGAAAAAGTAAAACTGTGTCATCTGCAAAGGCGATTATCTCCCCATTTTTCAGTGATAGTTGGCATAAGTCATTCAGATAGATTAAAAATAGGGTTGGGCCAAGTACACTACCTTGAGGGACTCCATATTCAATATTAATTTCATCGCTTATGTATTCTAAAATACGTACACACTGCTTCCTGTTAGTCATATAGTCCATAAACAGTTTTAATGGTTTGTCACGTATACCGATTTTTTCTAGTTTTTTGAATAACAACGGGTATGAAACAGTGTCAAAAGCTTTTTCTAAATCGAGAAATATTCCAGTTACTTTTTCGCCCTCATCGAGATGTTTAGTAATGAATGATAAAAGTTTATTTATTGCATCTGATGTCGACATGTTACTCCTAAATCCATATTGATTGCTTGCTAAAATTCCATATTTCTCTATGTATGATTTTAACCGATTATTTAAAAGTTTTTCAATGACCTTAGCTAAAGTTGGTAATAGGGAGATAGGCCGGTAATTAGATATAATATTTTTGTCTCCTGATTTGTATATGGGACTGATTATAGATTTTTTTAGAAGGTCCGGGAATAAACCTTGTTCAATACATAAATTGCAAATCATAGTTATAGGTTTGGTAAGCGTGGAAACTAAAATTTTTAGGGAATTTGAAGAAATACCATCCCATCCGAAAGATAAGCCAGATTTAAGGGAATTTATGACAGATTTAACTTCTTGTTCATCAACCGGCAACAAAACAAATGAATTAGTCCGACTAGAACCACCTGACACTAGTCTTGTTAGGCGTGCTTCAGTAGTAATATTCTTATTTAAAATTTTTGTAGCCAAGTTTTTGCCTACATTGGCAAAGTATGAGTTTATATAGTTAACGGAGGATGTGTTAGTATCCTTAATATTAAGAATATCACTTGAGATGTTATTAGGTTTATCCATATGACAGATTTCTTTGATTGTTTTCCATCTATCTTTAAGGTTAGTTTTACATTTATTTAATTTTTTTTTGTAGTATTCATTTTTTAAAGCTTTGAGGATGTTATTGCAAGTATGTCTATAACGTTTATAACTTATATTAAGGATGACATTATCAGGATCACAACGAAGTTTTTTATGTAATATATCCCTGTGACGCATGCATCTGAGCAAACCCGGTGTTATCCAGGGCTTTATAATACTTTTCCTACATGATGTCTTCCCGATCACTGTAAATTGCTTAAAAGCATCAATCATGATTCCCATAAGTAATTCAGTAGCCTCATTAGGATCCTTTTTGTTAATTTTTTTTTTCCCAGTTAATCTCCTTAAGATATATCAATAAGGCATTGTAGTCTATTTTGGTATAATTACGTTTATTATTCACTTTGGCAATTGTACATTTAGAAATTTCTGTGATAACGCTGAAATGATCCGTAAGAGATGAATTACAGACGATAGTATTAACTGGGAGCCTACTTTTTATAAAACAATGATCTAGACAGCTTTTTTTTAGTAGTTAATAAGTTGTGTGTTTGATTTAAACCGTGAAGAGCCAATAATTCCAAGTATTCTCTGCTGCTGTTTGTATCATTCCCCATCTTTATATCAATATTTATATCACCCATTAATATGATGCTATTATTTTTAAAATTAGATAAAATTTTGTCCAACGAAGTGATAAATTTATCAGTATTTTTAAATTCACATGGTCTATATATACCTACAACAGAAATTTCATTCAAAATTACAACCAAACAGTTTAAATCTTCAGAATCACTTGGTTCAATTACTTTGACATTTTTAAAGGAATCTTTAACATATATAATTACTCCGTCATTTTGGTTGTAGTGCTGAGTAGTATGAAAACTATTATAACCTGGTATTATCGGGATCAAGTTTGTTTTGGAAAGCCAACATTCTGTCAATACTATAATATCATGTTTTATTTTTATCCTTTCTAAAAGTACCAATAATCCATCAAAATTTTTATTAATACTCCTTATATTTTGAGCTAAAATTCTTAAGGTGTCATTTTTCTTCCCTAGTATATCCCCACAATCCTCCGCGGAAATGCTTTTGGGAGAAAAGCACCTTGTTTGAGCACCGTGAAATCCTTCAAAATGCTTTTGGGAGAGAAGCACCTTGTTTGAGCACCGTGAGGCAATGGTTTGCTGAATTTGAGAGATGTCGAGTTTCTTTACATGACGAATTTCGTGAAGGGCGGCCTTCAACTGCCGTCAACGAAAATAATGCGGATACTGTTAAGCGGTTAATTGAAGAAAACCCCCGGATAACCTATAAGACAATTCGAAGACTATTGGGGAAACTTCTTACAAAAATATTCTTCATTAAGTAAAGTCCTGACACCTATGAAAAAAATCACACAAAATGTAGCTAGCTTTTGACACTCAGAAATATTATATCATTCAAGTGGTCAGTGATCGGTGGTGCCAGAGATTATGTACTTACATTCTACAAACGAACTTTACCTACCTTTTGAGAATAGATAAATGTTTAAATTTGTAACGGTAGGTATATAAGAACGACATAACGCATAACATTATACCGCATACCGCATAACATTATACCGCATAACATTATACCGCATAACATTATACCGCATAACATTATACCGCATAACATTATACCGCATAACATTATACCGCATAACATTATACCGCATAACATTATACCGCATAACATTATACCGCATAACATTACATATAAATTACGCGTAATGTTTGCTACACAAGTAAACCATGTCAGAACTTAATTTTAAAATTCGTTCGGGAAAAACCTTCGTCGCGGGATTGGGGGATCAAACATAACATATTTCTAACACTTTATTTAAAAACTAAATATAACGCATATTATTTTTAAATTCTTATTAAAATACCAAGAGAAACTACCGCAATGAATGAGAAATTACCATAATTTTCATTCTGACGGTCAAACGATCGGTTCACCGACCTCAATTTATCATATTAACATACCTATTTACACTTCACGCGCCGAATGAGAACCTACGGCTACGCTACACCTAGATACTATAATTGGTAAAAATTCTCATGCACTTGTTTCAGATTACCGAATACGAATAGGCATTTATATTACTGATTGTATAAATAGGTATGTGAATGTAGATATAAATATAATATAGGTATGTCACTTAGAGAACAGCAATAGAAGAGATACTAAACGACTGAAGTCCGAACGAATGTTCATATTGAACTATGTATTTATGCGAAAATTACAAAAAGAAAAAAAGTGTCAAAAGATCTACTTATTTATTTTATTACCTATTAATGTTTTCCAAGTAAGAATGTAGATGAATTGCAATACTTACTTACTGGATTATAATATATTCGTGAATTTTTATTGCGACATAGGTAGTTTGTACTTTGTAATAGGTACGATGTTTTACTAAGAATCTTTTATAAAAACATCTTAGCTACAAAATTGAAAAACTATCATGTATATATATTATATGTAATTAATTAAATAAAATTTAAAATAGGTATACATAATTGTTTTAAATAATTTGTCAACAAAAATACTCTTCCCAGAGAGTTCAGGCATTCAAAGAGATTTTCAATTACATCGTAAATAATATCATAAAGCGCGAGAATATAAGGTTTTGTTAGTATAACACAGATAAAGTGTAAAAAATAAATAAAAAAAGTGTAAAAAAAGGAAGTAGGTATCTCCGATTTCTTCTTATTTTGTAAGTTGGAATGCTCCCCTTGTTTTAGAACCCGCGTGATTATATTGATTTGTTTCCTTATGATTAATTCATTTATTCCAATAAAAAATAGCAAATCAAATTTTTCATCATTTCATTTTTTATCTATTTTTTATTTTAATAATTTAAGTAAGTTGTATGCAGGTAAATAAATAATATTATATAATGCTTACCAAATCATCGGCTAAAATAAAAATAATATGAGGTTTCTTTTCAACTGATTCTGAACTATAAAAAAATGACACTAAAAATAATAACAAACACAACATAATGCGGGAGCGGCCGTTGGCAAATGGCAATGTTTATAAAATTTAAATATCTCTACAAAAAGCTATTTTTAGAATATGACCAAGCGTGACACTGCCGTAGTCAGCAGTCATGGAGTAAAAGTACTCGAGAATTTATGGCCTACTAACAGAAAACTATATTTGGTCAATTCGCGCCTTTATTTAAATACGTGTTATGCGACGACAAAACAAGTTAATTCATTAATCGCGTTAACTGTCTTCGTGTGTTGCAGCTGTATCATGTTAATTTAGATACCTACATGTTTAATGATGTGAATTTAATATTTGTTCGTGTACCTACAAAATATTCAAACCGTCTTATTAATCCTGCTATTACTTAATTAATAGTATTGTACTTACTGAGATAATGAAACCCTATCGATAATGGACTATCAAGCGACAACACTATAAATCAGAGGTTTCGACACTCGTTCTGGTAGGTATATTTCAAAAATTTGTCTAGATATAGTATGTATTTCTGGTACTTCTTATGAAATTCAACGTCTATACTATACCTCGATTCT
This sequence comes from Apodemia mormo, assembly GCA_036924255.1. Lineage (NCBI taxonomy): Eukaryota > Metazoa > Arthropoda > Insecta > Lepidoptera > Riodinidae > Apodemia > Apodemia mormo. The sequence continues at coordinate 43,411,034 of JAUPFN010000006.1, forward strand.
CATTTTACAGTGCTAATTAAAATCAGGAGAGTTTGTACTTGTGTGATGTGTGCTATGTTTGTATGTACATTCATTTGAAGGTTATATTTTTTTTAATATCTACGGCAAGAGTATAACAAATCCTATTATATAGTCATCCCACTATGATCATGATCAGTAAGACTGAAACTATAGTAAAAAATGGCACGGGAACATGAGTAATAAAGGAACGTTGGGTAACACTACCGGGGTGTCAATCGATGCATAGTTTACGCTATCTCCTGGAAGTTTACTTAGTATTCTGTCATTAATTTCGCAATACTACTATTTCTACCCGCCAATATTGCCCTTTGACACATCCACTGTTAGTCCTTGTTTTCTACGTCGACTATATGCGGCAAGCTATCTCGCAGAGCAGGCTACCGTCTGACCTCGCTACCACGCACTCTCGCCACGTAAGCATGCCTTGCGCGGTGCTTGATAATATATCTTAGAACTATGATATCTCCTAAGTTATTGGTTAAAATCAAATGAAGCGAAGGGCGATTTCATTCATAATTGAATACTTGTGATGAATTACTAATTTATTTAGATAAATATTAATACCATGTTTATTAAAACACCGTCGCAAATAATGAATTTTTTCGCATTTGTCGCAAACAATTTTGATAACCATAAAAATGGTCATCAAATATGAACCTTAATAGATAGATGACAGAATAGATATGAGATAGAATAGATGACTATCGCCGACTTTTTTTACTACTTTTTAAGATAAAACTCGATCATGATCACGAAACAGCATGAAACGCAGCGAACCAATCACGAAATAGCAAACACATCGATATTATAACGTTTTAAATACTTGGATGTATATTATATACCTAATGTGCAGTGATTTCTTTTATTTCCCTATCATCTCGGTCAATAACTCTGAACATTAATTATATAAGTAGTAATATCCCCGTAGTCAGATATCACCTACAAGTCAATAAATTTAAAAAATGTGTCAAAACAAAACTGTATGCAAAATGATATGAAATTTCAGATTATTTAGAAAACAAAAAAGCCTGGGTTTAATTGCTCCCCATACCGATCTCATATATATTTTTTTGTAATATTGTGATAATGTAAAAAAATAGATGATATGAAACAAAGATAATCCCGCTGAGTTTCTTCCGCCGGATCTTGTGTGGGCCACGGTTCCGATCCGGTAGTAGTTTTTAAAAAAATATGTTGACGTGTCAAAATAACTTGTAAAGTTTTATTGAATAAAGTACTTCTGATTCTGATTTATTTGTAGTGTTAAATTGCCTGACTAATAAAATAATTGTAAGAAAGTTAAGATCCGTATCCGCGGCTCTTAACAACAATGATCCGTATTAGTTCCATTACCGCGCATCTAGCTTTTGATGTTCCGGCACATGTCTAATACTTACTATGCGCTATTTTGTTGTCTTGTTTAGTCTACTTTGCTTTTTCTTACTGCTATGACCATAAGTCCATTGTACCATCTGCCAGCACAGTGCTAGCTGCTAACCAACCAACTCTTCTGGCTCAGTGACTCGCCTCTGAAATCAGAGCTCTCCACCTCGCACGATCTTGCCAATGGTTGGCTTGGATCTCGCGCAAATTTGTTTCCACCATGTCACCTCAACTGTACCTAGGACGACCCACTTGTCTCCACTCAGGAGGTCGACCCAGATACGTTCGCTACTGCGAATCTCAACTTGGCTGTATAGGCACCGGCTTAGGTGTGGGCTGTGACATACCACCTCAAAGCGACGCTGTTAGAATTATCTGACAATCATATATTTTAAAAGAGGCCTTTAATGATTCTTTGTAACGTGTTTACTTACTTTCTCTGGTGTATTCATCATACATTGCTTTTGATCGTTTACTTTATTCGTTTGACTTGTACCGACTATAAATATAACACTAGTATATTCACGCCCGTATAGCCGAAAATGTGGGCAGTGGTTGTACCCATAGGCGTACCGAGGGGGGGGGGGGGGGGCAGCTGCCTTCCTGGAATTTGTTTACCTCTCTACTAACTATAGACTATTGTAGATAAAAATATTACATAAGATAAAAATATCGTCTTAAAATGTTACGGCTGTACTCCGATGGTTGTACCACTATGGATGCACTGGTTGTAAACCAGTGTATCCACAATTAGCCGAATATACTATGACACAATATGATAGGTGGTAAGCCTATCGCCAACCGGGCACTTATCCAATACCGGGCAGTTTTTTTTATCAGAAAACTGAAAAAACGGTTTAGTAACTTCGGGTTATTACGTATGTTGATGGCCTATCAGAGCAAGCCAAATCTTCCATCACGTCTCGACCGCTTCTGAACGCTTTGTACTACTCATAAACGGCTGTTTTTAATAAAGCCTATTCACCGTAAGCCTTCTATAACATTTTCAGGTACCTACCCTAAACTTCCATTTTAGGAAAATTTACCTGAAAAAAAAATATCATTGGCGATACAAAATTTAAGACAAACTCTTAGTGCGAATTTTTTGTCTATTATGAAATTCACAATATACATTAAATATGATCAAAATAAAAATAACAGTAATTATGAATCTAAATAACAAATGCAACACAAACTCCGCGCCAAAATTAAAAACAGTGGTACCAATCTAACAACATTAAAAAGAAGTTGTATTTTGAAATTGGAACCATATTTCCGATACTTTTTTTTATCGAAAGTAAACTGATGTTAACCGTATAGTCAAAGACATATTAAATACAAATTATTTATTATTGTAAATTACAGTCAATGAAATTTAACTATCACATACATTATGCACATACATGGTTCTTCGATATATTAGCTACTATATATTTTAGAATAATATTCAGGATCATAAGGTCAATTAACACCTACGATTGCTTTTTATGCTTAAGAACATTATTACTCCAATACCTTCATGAAATTTTAAATACCCTATGGTGATTTGTGGAAGAAATATCATTTAAGGGGGGTGACTCACGAAATAAAAAAAATGATGTGGTGTCGCGGGACACCAGGTAGGAACGAACTTCCTTCGGCTAAACGGCACTACTCGCTTGTGTACGCGACTGTCGCGCCTGCGCACGTCTCATTTAACGCTTTTATTCCACGCATTTTTCTTACGGTTTTACTATCACATTTTTTTCAGTTCGGTCGCGCAGCAAAATCCCTATCCCCTCCAAGCCTGCCGTAAGGAACTTCGTTCCAATATAAACTTAACTAGACGTTAAAACATGCTAATTGTATAGATTATGTTGGTCCTTATTCGTTACCGGAAAGTTTATTGCATACAGTAACATATTCTTCACCAAATATTTTCTTTATTTATACCTACTTAAAAACAAGTAGTGGTCGACATTGAAAATATGCTAATAGCATACTTAGTTATCTACGACCCTCTCGAAACTTTTTTGTTTATTACATTTGAATAATTATCTATTACAAGATTGTAAATACCTACCAAAACATTAGTATTTGTATTTTGTATTGATTTCAGTGTTATATCTAACTTGCGCCCGCGAGCAACACAAATCATCAATATAAGAAATTTCATACAATCTTTCATCCCATCCCAAAAAAAATAACCTGTTTTTTTTTTTATATCATAAGATAGCAAACAAGCAGATGGGTCTCCTGATGGAAAGAGTCAACCATCGCCTATAGACACCACTGATGTTAATGATGCGTTGCTATCTTGTGGCGAGGTCTAATGCCATATGCATAAGTTTACCGGCTACCTTACCCTCCAAACCGGAACACGACAGCGACAAGCACTGACGCTATTGCGGCAGGAATAGGTAAGGCGGTGGTACCAGACCCGGGCGAGACAATGCAGAACTCTACCACCTAGTAGCCACGATGGTAGTGACTCGATAGCCAATCGGTCGCCTTTTACGACCTGCCTGGCAGAACGGCAGTTGGCCTATTCTTCAAAGGAGGCCGGGACCAACACGGCGAACATGTTTGATCTCCTTTAGGTGCGAGGCCGTGGGCGAAGTGGGCCTTCGCCCACGGCCTTGTAACTTTTGAATTATTAGATTCGATTTTGATTGTTAAAACAGGATTCGACGTAGTTTTTTTTGTACTAAAATATCATAGAATCTCAGCAAAATGTTTGGTTGAAAATTTTTGACGTTATGTCGAAAAACACTTCAAATTTTTTTGTCAACGATTACTCCCAAACGGATAAACCGATTTTGATGCAATTTATACATTAGTGATTAGACGTAGTTTTTTGAGGAATATAGCTGATTAGTTTTTGTACTTAAGCGGTATATTAATTTGGAAGTCATATTTAAAAAAAATACTGTTTCACCAAAAAATTTTTTGGACTTTTTTCAAAATTTCTCGAAATTTCCTGGGCCGACTTGGTTCAAATTTTCAGAAAACCTAAGTTGAGCGGAATCCAATCGAATGCCATTAACTGCGTTTCGGTCGGTCAAGCCGTTCAAAAGTTATGAGATGTTTAAATACACACACATACATACTGTGACGTCATCGTGAAAACAGTCGTAAAAGGTTCCTAGGACCTCAAAAGCGAAAACCTAGTGAAAACTCGATTTTTGAAAATCGGGATGCCTACATACTTCACAAGTATAAAGATATCACTAAAATATCGATATTTTCTAGTCTTGACATTTTGTCAATTGTTATGTAGACGGCTGTACTTAAGTCCTCCATTACTCGGGACGAAATTAGACGTTTTCCCTTAGTTATTTCATATCTAGTCGTTTCTTTTATTTAAGGTAAAAATAGACATAATAGTCGTTTAGATTCCATTTAGCTTTAATTGCAATGACAATTAAAACTAAATGCAATCTTGATTTAAAAAAAGGGTTTAATTCAAGTTATTGTAATTTTTCTGTCGACACGTGAATACAATATTTAATAGACAAATCAAACAAGTTTAATACAAGTCGCTCTTGGAAGTTGGTATTTTACAAGAGAGGAATTATTAGGTAACTTGGTGTGTTATTAAGGTGGAGTTTAAGATTAGCACTTGTTCCACCTGGTACAGCGTGCAGACGCGCGCAGCAGCATGCGGACACCGAATACTAGAGACTAACAGAAGTCAATGTTACATAAAAGTAATATTCAAGCATAGCACACATAGACACCTCTCACGGACGCGATATCTCGGACTGGTGTAGTACAAAATGTCTCGAACCATTCCGATATCGCGTCCGTGAGAGGTGTCTACTGTCTACGTGTGCGTTACTCACAATGACTTGTATGTAACATTGTCTTCTGTTAGTGTCCAGTATTCTGTGATGCGGACGCTCGCTACCGCGTTACATGCAATGGGACCGCGCGCTGTCGGTAGCGGGCGAGCAGCGGCGAGATGCGGCGCCCGGCTGCCGCGCCGCAATGTGTGTCGCCGATCGCATCGACGATTCCGCCGCGTGCTACCGCATTCCCGCTATCTTCCCCGCTCCAGCCAATGGTGGTTTTGAGCGACACAAAACGACAGCGCGACGGAAAAATACGATACCGAGCTGACCGACGTAGTCCAACCCTAAGTTATCTAACACATAGATACATTTAATCTTTGCCCATTTATCTTCACGTCACTCACACGCCTATCACGTAGTTATTGCATTGCTCATTATGATCTATTTGTAATTAAATTTATATGGTGAACTAAAATATTTATTGTTACACTATATATTTAAAAATACATAATATCAGCGAAATAGATAAGGGAGTCATAATGAAGTAAAACCTAGAAGTGCAATTTACGTCAAACTATTGGTAATTCACGAAATGGATAATTTTCGTGTGCTCTGCATATCAGACTCCTTGTCCGTTTGTATTAACATTATTGATATATAAGTTTTATGTGTCTTTATCCTTGACTTGGACAAAATTATATCAAATTAACTAAAATTACGCAATTTGTGGTAGCAGATATCGGCAAAAATAATTTGAGTCATATTTATTCACTGTGACATAAAAATAATATTTTTGAATATTGTAATTAGACGACGAATAGTCACCCTTTTATTAATAACCACATATTTTTTGGATTTTATCATATACCAGGAAGTAGTTAAACCACGAAATTGCTTTATATTTAATTCCTGATTACCGCCAATGGACTTGGGCTATATTGGCATGTTTAATACAAACGTATTAATCATCCAATTCAATCAATTTGGTACCTATATAAAGTATTTTTTATCCTTTTTAATATTATTACCGTAAAATTAAGCTATTTTAACAACTAGTTTAAATATCTTTGCTATGTATGCGGCAGCCTTTTATTAGGGAATTTTTAGAATTCACACGTCACATTATATTTTTATGTACCTGGCAAAGAGGTCAGTCAATTCAGCCTACACCAGGAAGTCATCTTTTAAAAAGTATAACTTTTCTTTAATAAAAAACTGCTGAATATTCAGCAGAATTTAAAATAACTTTATGTTTAATATAAAAAGGAATATCAAAAATATTTTACAATCCGAGATGTATAATTTGAGAATAACGTGCAACAGAGGTTATTCTAAAGAGAATTACAAACAATAGCAAATAATGAGAATAAATACACTTCGTGACGAAAAATTTCACATTTTGTAGGGAAACTAGCCAAGATACATGAAAACAGCAAGTCATCAGTGTGTAACCACCTTTATTTCACATTTGCACTCCTCTGTACCGGTAAAAACTTATGACGATATTCACAACAGCTTCTGATAGTGACGTAAGGGAGTTTTGTTCATTAACTATATGCAGGGTAAACAAGCCCGTTATAAATCTGGAGATGATTGGTGCTACTATTTAATTTATAACACTGTTATAAGCTAAAACCGAATTTGTGGAACAGTACAAGCGAGTGAAAAATATGTTAAGTTTACAAATGATGAAAGTGTTGTAATATTTTATTTTTCAAAATTTTGTTTTAGAAATGTTTACTAAAAAAACGCATTAAATGTGTCTTTATATAAATTCATCAATAATATGTACAAAGTTTTATTGAATAAAGTACTTCTGATTTCTGATTTATAAGTCTATATTAATTATTTGTTACCTAATTATTATTTCCACTATACAAAAATCGTCACCATCAGAAGCGATTGCCCTCAATACTATAATTAATTATATAAATATAAAACGCAATCCAATCCACATTAAAAATTAATAACTAAAATGCACAAGGAATAGCGAAGAGAAAATAATATCTTACAACCGCTCGAGACCATCAAATCAAGAAACTGCTATTTTGTTCAAGCTACATGTGGAATAAACATATTTTTCCTGTAATATCTTTGGTAGATACAAGCTATAAATATATCTTGAAAGTAAGTCCAGTGTTTCTCAAACTCCGTTCTCTGAAAATCCAACTTGAATTTATCAATATAATATATTGTCATATTTAAAGAAATATTAAATATTTAATTCAAAATAAGTTTTATATATAATTAGAAATTAATCGCGATTTTTATCAGAAAAATTTATTTAGAATTTGAGAAATTCTGATTCCTTCCATGGATATGTAAAATACATATTTTATATGTAAAAATTAGCTATTTAAAATAACTACTTATTATTAAATGAAAACTTTATGATATAACATAAATAATTTGAAACGATTCGAAAATAAGTCCAACAAGTTCTGATTATTACCGTAATGTTATTTATTTGTTTAAAAATTACAGGACAAACCTAACCATTGAGTAATGAAGGCTGATTATCTACTTCCTAGATATTGATTAACTTGTAGTAAAACGATGAGTAAAAGTTAATGTTAACTTGTCGGACGTTATTTAAGAACCCGACATATAATATTCCATGGAACAGTGAACTAAAAAGTGAACTAGATATATTGCTAAATCTGTTTGGGGACATAAGTTGGAGCTACCCGCACCGCCAACATACTCTAGAATCTCCTAGTGATTTTACTCTTTACGAGGTTTTCTTTTCCTCTGACCATCGCCAGCGCCATCTGCATCCACTAGTGGAGTACTCTGAAATTAAGTTTTCAGTTGATAACACTTAAAACAATCAGAAAATTTTAACAGTCTTAGAGAGCCTTGTGTTGGTCTTGGGCTCCTTTGAAGAATAACCCAACTGCTGTTCTGCCAGGCAGGTTGTAAAAGGCAACCGATCGGCTATGCCAGTCACTAACATCGTGGCTACTAGGCGGTAAAGTTCTGTATTCTCTCGCCTGGGTCTGGTACCACCGCATTACCTATTCCTATCGCAGTAGAATCAGTGCTTGTCGCTGTCGTGTTACGGTTTGGAGGGTAAGGTAGCCGGTAAACTTATGCATGTGGCATTAGACCTCGCCACAAGATAGCAACGCACCATTAACATATTTTGTGTCTATAGGCGATGGTTGATTCTTTCTATCAGGAGACCCATCTGCTTGTTTGCTGTCTTATGACATAAAAAAATGGAACATAAATATAAAATATATCATTAACATAAATATTGATGTAAAATATTGAAATCTATGACAACATGTAAAATGAACTGTCGACAACTAACTATTCTTTGAGTAGGTACTTTTTATTATTTTTTATTACCCGAAAAATGGTAAATAACGGCGTCCAAAGCTATCGTTTTAAATACCGAACATTATGCTTTCGAAAAATAAAGTATTATCACGCCCGGTTCCCTTGTGAGGTAGATAAACTTTCCAGTCCACCACGATTCACCGATTTGTCGGATGGCAAAATGAGTGGTGAATAGGAGGTAAAATATTATCAAAAATGAATAAGACTAATTTAATTTTACGCTCTGATGCGACTACACTGATTATGACAAGAAAAGTATCATTTTTCTTGCAGGGTAGGCAAAGCTAACTGAACGTCAATAAACTTTCCAGTACATCAGAATTCACTGGTCCGTTGGTTGGTGAGATTAGGAGTGATTCCCATCACCGCATTATACTAATCTGGTGACAATTACCACTTGTTTCTATCGATAACCAAGGGCAATCACTTTGAGTGCTCGCTCGAGACACGGAGATGGTGTATCATATCGCCACCAAACATTGAGCTGGTACTGAGACTAGGATTTTCAAGAAAAACCCTTAATAAACTTTTAACACTTGATCGACCCTGGGATCTAACCCCGGACACTATGATCTGACACAAACGGTCTAAACCCAAAACCATGAAGCTAAATATTATCGTTTTTATAAAAATAATTATAAACTTGAGGCAAAACAATATTACCTCAGTAGAATCAGGCTCATGTGGAGGTTCCTCGAGACCCCCTTTGCTGGGTTTCTCCTGGGCTTCCTTTGGTTCTTCCTCATTTTCCGACTGGTGAGGATCATCTTCTACCACAGCATCAGTCTTTTTCACTTCGGCATCTGAATCCTGCTAAATAAATTACATTTTAACAACTAAATAAATGAAATGGGAAAAAAGGTTTAGGTTAGTAATTAAAACATGTAATATTACACAGTTTAAACTAATTGTATCTAAAAAACTGTTGTAAAGTATTTTTTATTTTGTAAAAAAGTTAATATTTTGGTTAAAACACCTGAGTATGCTCAGTCCTTAACTCGGGGACTGGTTATAGAGGTCAGAAAGCAAATGAACTAATGAATAACTAGAAGTTATTGTGAAATGAAAATTTATTATGGGTCATAATACGCCCGCATTTTGAAAAATAATGGTTAAGTCAGCAACAAGTTTTGTTACTTATGTAAATATAAAAATGTTAATATTACAGGTTGTTTAAAATAGATTTAAGAAAAAATGGAAAGTAATATAAAAATAGTACTTTACGTTCTGTTACAACATGAGGTGCATAAAGTACTTTTTATGTATTTCTGTTGTATGTAGGGATTTGAGTTCAATGTTCAATCGAGACGTCGATATCATATTGCCAATAACAAAATTACAGTAATTTACTTATATCTGCTTTAAAAAAAATTACAATACTTCAACTTACTTGCACTCCTCAAAGTAATTAATTTAAATGACATCACATTAATGGATCAGATCACACCATGAAGCTCATTATGTAATGTTTAAATGGTGTGTAGTGTCAGCACTAGATAGTTACCGCTCGGGGCCCGCAGCAGAGGTAGGCGCCGGTGCCCACCAGTATGAAGGAGCCGATGGCGAGCGCGGTGTGTAGTGTCAGCACTAGATAGTTACCGCTCGGGGCCCGCAGCAGAGGTAGGCGCCGGTGCCCACCAGTATGAAGGAGCCGATGGCGAGCGCGGTGTGTAGTGTCAGCACTAGATAGTTACCGCTCGGGGCCCGCAGCAGAGGTAGGCGCCGGTGCCCACCAGTATGAAGGAGCCGATGGCGAGCGCGGTGTGTAGTGTCAGCACTAGATAGTTACCGCTCGGGGCCCGCAGCAGAGGTAGGCGCCGGTGCCCACCAGTATGAAGGAGCCGATGGCGAGCGCGGTGTGTAGTGTCAGCACTAGATAGTTACCGCTCGGGGCCCGCAGCAGAGGTAGGCGCCGGTGCCCACCAGTATGAAGGAGCCGATGGCGAGCGCGGTGTGTAGTGTCAGCACTAGATAGTTACCGCTCGGGGCCCGCAGCAGAGGTAGGCGCCGGTGCCCACCAGTATGAAGGACCCGATGGCGAGCGCGGTGTGTAGTGTCAGCACTAGATAGTTACCGCTCGGGGCCCGCAGCAGAGGTAGGCGCCGGTGCCCACCAGTATGAAGGACCCGATGGCGAGCGCGGTGTGTAGTGTCAGCACTAGATAGTTACCGCTCGGGGCCAGCAGCAGAGGTAGGCGCCGGTGCCCACCAGTATGAAGGAGCCGATGGCGAGCGCGGTGTGTAGTGTCAGCACTAGATAGTTACCGCTCGGGGCCCGCAGCAGAGGTAGGCGCCGGTGCCCACCAGTATGAAGGAGCCGATGGCGAGCGCGGTGTGTAGTGTCAGCACTAGATAGTTACCGCTCGGGGCCCGCAGCAGAGGTAGGCGCCGGTGCCCACCAGTATGAAGGACCCGATGGCGAGCGCGGTGTGTAGTGTCAGCACTAGATAGTTACCGCTCGGGGCCCGCAGCAGAGGTAGGCGCCGGTGCCCACCAGTATGAAGGAGCCGATGGCGAGCGCGGTGTGTAGTGTCAGCACTAGATAGTTACCGCTCGGGGCCCGCAGCAGAGGTAGGCGCCGGTGCCCACCAGTATGAAGGAGCCGATGGCGAGCGCGGTGTGTAGTGTCAGCACTAGATAGTTACCGCTCGGGGCCCGCAGCAGAGGTAGGCGCCGGTGCCCACCAGTATGAAGGAGCCGATGGCGAGCGCGGTGTGTAGTGTCAGCACTAGATAGTTACCGCTCGGGGCCCGCAGCAGAGGTAGGCGCCGGTGCCCACCAGTATGAAGGACCCGATGGCGAGCGCGGTGTGTAGTGTCAGCACTAGATAGTTACCGCTCGGGGCCCGCAGCAGAGGTAGGCGCCGGTGCCCACCAGTATGAAGGAGCCGATGGCGAGCGCGGTGTGTAGTGTCAGCACTAGATAGTTACCGCTCGGGGCCCGCAGCAGAGGTAGGCGCCGGTGCCCACCAGTATGAAGGAGCCGATGGCGAGCGCGGTGTGTAGTGTCAGCACTAGATAGTTACCGCTCGGGGCCCGCAGCAGAGGTAGGCGCCGGTGCCCACCAGTATGAAGGAGCCGATGGCGAGCGCGGTGTGTAGTGTCAGCACTAGATAGTTACCGCTCGGGGCCCGCAGCAGAGGTAGGCGCCGGTGCCCACCAGTATGAAGGACCCGATGGCGAGCGCGGTGTGTAGTGTCAGCACTAGATAGTTACCGCTCGGGGCCCGCAGCAGAGGTAGGCGCCGGTGCCCACCAGTATGAAGGAGCCGATGGCGAGCGCGGTGTGTAGTGTCAGCACTAGATAGTTACCGCTCGGGGCCCGCAGCAGAGGTAGGCGCCGGTGCCCACCAGTATGAAGGAGCCGATGGCGAGCACGGCGTACACCCAGGGGTTCTCGCCCGCGAACTTCAGTGCGCGCTCTACCGCCGACTCCTGAGACACACACGCTCTACTGCTAACACACTCTAGCTTTATACTACCACTCGAAAACACTAGCTTACCAAACCATGAGTTGTAAACAAATATTTCAATACATATGTAATGATTGATTTAGAAAACTTGCATATTTCTGTATTTTTAAAGTGTATTTTATAGGTTAGCTTAATGTTTCTTTTATTTTGGAATACCAATTTTATCATAATTTAATTAATAAAATAAGTGTATATTAAAAATTCAATTTTATTATAAGGTCTTTCCAAAACAGGTGAACATATTTAAATGCAACGTTCGGTACATCTAACCAAAGATATCCACCCAAAAAATAATTCGATTCAAGGTATTAAAACATTTTGATTTATACGAATAAAACATTTTTGTCTCATAACACTTTGGCTTTCTGCATAAAATAATCCGCGTTTCGATATAGCGCGAGGTTATTTACTTTACTACTCACAACGTTCTTACGTTGTGAGTAGTAAGGTAAATAAGTAAGGTAAAAAACCTAGCACCATATGTGTGGGTGTGCATCAGAGCCAGATGCCAGGTACTTATACGTCATATAAATACCGTGCGCGCTTATCAGCTAACAGTACTGACTTGTGCAATTAACTACAAGGCATAACAGTTATTAGTTACTCATGGCTATTAAGAGGGAACATTAAGGGCGAGAGAATTGAAAAATAGATATTTGGAAAATCTAGCGATTGGCTTGCAGTTTTCTATATCGCATCCTATCCTACGAGTATACCGTAGAGTGCGATAAAGACAACTGCAGCTTGGGCCAAATGTATCTGTTATAATATTAATCGTTTCTGACGAGGGCAACGGGTATTGTCCAATTTCAAATATTCTTGTTCAAATGTCTTGATTTGCAGCTAATCACTTTTTTGGAGTTTTCAGTTATAAACATAATGTTGAAATTGATTTTCAAAAGTTTAAGACTTATTCTCAGAAACTGAACTAAGATATGACTATGTACAACAAATAATAAACGTAGGTATGTTCCAATAAACTTAACGCGTGCTCGAAAACCTTGACCGCCAGCCGGCTACTATCACCTTTCAAGATTCAAGGTCTCTCGCGCGCGCAATATTAAATGACGTGTGCTTACGTCACGCACTGGCCCTGGCGCCCACCCATAAAATGTGAACGAAACGTTGAATGGAATTATCACTCCACAGATATGGTACGAGGTTTTTTACCTTACTACTCACGTTTACGTTAAAAGTGGATTATTTTATGCAGAACGATGTGAAGCATTATGAGACAAAATTATTTCATCCGTAAAAATCAAAGTGTTTTAGTCCCTTGAATTGCATTATGTTTTGGGTGGATATCTGTGGTTAGATGTACCAAACGCTGTGTTAAAACATGTTCACCTATTTTGGAATGACCTTATACACTTTTTTTTAATTAAGTTAAAAATTAAGTAATAATTTAATGTTGGTACTAATATCTAGTATTAGATTTAACAAATAAACTATCAGACATTTACTGTCAGTATAAAATTATTTCTAATTCAAATTATGTGAATACTTTCTTCAAGAATCATGGGCGAAAATTACCTACTTTCTAGCTAATTTTCTAGCACATCTGTTCCTGTAGCTTTTTTGTAACAGAAACATAACATGTGTTACTGTTTTGTAACAGATACTTAACACACAATGGGAGAAGCACGTCCATGTTAATGTTTGTTGTGTACGAGTTTTAGTACATAGCAATAGCTAACAAGTAGCGAGCGCACTACCGGGGGCTCTGACCTGTTCGCGCGAGCGACGCAGCAGCAATGCTCCGTAACAGGTGAAGGGGATGGCGCAGTACACGGCATACATGGCCCAGTACCCTGGCCGGTACTTCGTGGCGCGCAACACTCGCCCCCACCACGTTTGCTAATCACAACTCTGTTGTACGACACGATACCACACAAGTATCCCCAACTGATAAACGTCGCCTTTAAACGACGAACGTGATGTCAAACTAATTCTACTTTTTAAAGAAATAAATATTATGTCTGCAGCTTCCTATAGGACATTTTAGGACGTGTATTTATCTTAGTGATGTGCCAACTCGGAATAAACACGACTCGAGTTAACTCGAGTTAAAATTCACTTAACTCGAGTTGAACTCGAGTTACCGAACTCGAGTTAGCAAGACGAGGCTTTGAATAGGATAGTTGTTTGTGACTGCTTAATTTTTTTAATAATTGTTAATTCATTTATTTATTGTGTGACAATTGTATTGTTACACTAAGTAGGTGGTAAAAAAGTTGTTTTTAGTACCTAAACGTTATAAACTTTTCGATTTATGTTTATGTCTTATAGCTTCTCAGAATAAGTGCCTATGTTTGTTTGCCTCATTTTTCGGGTTCCGAAGTAAACTAGGAACTCTTATAGTTTCCTGTGTCCGTCCGTCCGTCCGTCCCTCCGTCCGCACGATTGCTCAGAGATCCTTACTACTAGAAAGCAATAATTTGGCACGAATATACATATTAGTTACGTCAACTAAGTGGTAACATAAAATGTTGAAAAACATTTTTTCATGGTAGCTCCCCTACATGTAAAGTGGGGATGTTAATTTTTTTCTCACGTACCTCATTGTATTGGATATTGTTGGATAGGTTTTAAACAAATATTGCAGGTTTGTGGAAACAAGTTTTCGTTCAAGGCACTTGTTTGTAAAATATTAAGCTTTTAAGTGCTAAATTTTGTTAGAGTTAAGTATTCTTCCCCTCTGCAAACTAAATGTTTGGTTTTGGGATGGGAAAAAATCATGGTAGTATTAAATATAATGAAGTTCAAAGCAAAACTATCACAGCTTATAAGGCTTTACAAGTTTTTGAGTAATAGTCGACCAACTATTATGAATATTATATACACATATATATATATATATATATATATATATATATATATATATATATATATATTATAAATTGTAATTAGAGAAGTTTTATAGGCGGTGAATCTATGGTGTGAATACATATTTGTCATTGACGTTTAATAACTTGTATGTTCATAGTTTGAAACTATAAAAGCCCTCTTCTTAGTCCGCATGATTGTGATAGGCAAATTCAGAACCCTACATTGCGCGTGGCCTGACACACACTTTACCAATTTATTTCTTGAAAAGGCTCCTCCGATGTAGATATTTCAATGGAGATATCATTTCCATTCGCTTATGACGGCCAAGTTAAAGAATTATTTTTGTCAACCTTGGATGCTTTTTTTTAATGTGTTTAAGTAACGTGATCGTATTTCCCATATATTCGAACGAATTTTAACAGTTTTTACAATTAACATGTCCGCTCTCTGGCTACTGAAACTCGTAAACGTGATTTCTTTTAAGGTCCCAATGTTATTTTTTCTAATTTAAATTATACCTTCATTTAAATTCTATCTCAATTTTGCTACGTATTGTCATTACGCATGTGAATAGTAAATAAATGAATACAGTCTTACATAATTTGTTGATTATGTAAGACTGTATTCATTTATTTACTATTTTGCTACGTATTGTCATTACGCATGTGAATAGTAAATAAATGAATAGTCTTACATAATCAACAAATCGCGCCAACCTACAATGCCTTCCTCGTTCATTCGCGCAGATCCAAAATTCAGAGTTTACAACTCTTAACTCGAGTTCTGTGCTGGCGAATCTAACTCGAGTCAACTCGATTTAAGCACAACTCGAGTAACTCGGGTTAGTAATTCGAGTTGACCCGTCACTAATTTATCTTAAGACCTTCGATATGTAAAACTTTTAATTGACATATTTTAATGTAAATGTATATACAGTGGGTAAAGAAAACCTTGTCCGATCGTCAAAGGCATTATATTTTGGTAGCTATTGGGATGGGAGGATATTGATACATCAATTTTCAAAGTATTTGCTTGATTTAAGGAAAAGTTGCTCAATTTCAGTACTAAAATGAGGCACTTTAAACTACGATACTTTTCCTATTTAAATAAAAATTAAATTGTCAGAAATAAGATAATGTCATTGACTTACCTATATACCTCTTTCAGTTCGGACCATGAAGTATTAGGTATAGGTGCAGCTAGCACTCGTAGTAATCACTTGAAACACATATTTACGTTACATCTCTGTCTATGAGGTCTTTCCATCTCTTTTTATACAGCTGTGTTACAAATAGAGGGTAAGACCTCAGAAGATGACAGCAGTATTTAAAATTGCGTTTCAGGTAGGTATTAGAAGTGCTGCCTCCAGATATAATACAGCTTAATGGTTCGTACAGGGGTTTCTTTACCCCCGTATATGTAAGTATATCTGATTATATGAGATAATCATCGACTATACGTCGAGCAACAATAACCCAATTGAGATTGGCCAAATAAATTTTACTTACGAAAATTGCTTTGTTATATTTTAAAATTTGTATTTATGCTTCAATTTCCCTAACCGAAAATTTTTAAGTGGACATTACTAATGCGTAGCAACAGCAGTGATTTTTTATTAATATTAACGCACTATATAAAATCTATAAAACATTAAATCACACGAATCATATAGAATGTCGGAATTTTGACAAATGATAGTCGATTGGAATGTTGAGTACACAAACTACAACTTTTATAATTAAAGATGCCATGGCTTGTACTTTTAAGTTTACAGGCATCACAGACATGTCTTTTTCAAAATATCAATTATAAATTCACATGATTTAAATTTATAATTGAAAATCAATAATATTTTAAGTGAATGTGTATCGATAAAAGGAATGGCAATTATTCTACAAATGCTATGAAACATTCCAGTGTTCCAGTTTTATTAAACTCAATTACAACGGTAAATAATTAATCACACAAAACCTTGTTCGTGACGGGAATCAATCCTGATTTCAATTGGGAAGTTGCAACACCCAAAATATAGCACTCTGTCCTGACTTTTGTTAGACTATATTGGTGTCGATATCCACAGGCGTCGCGGTAAATGTCAACGAATTATATCCTTGAACGACTTGTTTGAGAAACAAACATATTTATTGATTTCCAATTTTACTTAATTGTAATTTCACGGTTTGTACTTATTGATGTTGTTATAAATAAATAATTAATATTTCGAAAAAACTTAGCAATAATTAATATCCATAAAATAAATACTTATGTGATCGTATTGTGCTACAAAAATTTCTTTGTTGATTGGATGGGTTATTTTGTTATTAACCATATACATCATATATTATGATGATTTAATATCTATATGGCAAGGATGTAAAGAATTACATAAATCAGTTGAAGTTATCTTATTGTCATATTATTAGAGTGTATATTTAATGTTTTAAGACAAATACTAAGACCAAATAAAATACTTCTTACTTCCAATTCAATTCATTGTACACTTTGTGTACTCACTAATTTGCAAATACACTGAGAATACCTTGATTCCATTACTAGCCCCAATCTCCTCATTAAATACATTATCACAAAAATACCATGTCAGATAAATGTATCACTAAAAAAATGAAAATATTCAATATGACAACAGATTGTTGATCAAAAGCACTCACCGAGTCGCTGGATATCTTGGCCCGTTTCAAGGCATATGTTTGTTTGGCCCATTCCTCGGCCACAGCTGGGTCGTCCGTGATGATGAGATTATCGAACAGCAACATTGAAGACATAGACCATAATTCGAAACCAACTGCGTGCTAAAATTGTAATGTACAGATTAACTAGTGAAAGAACATACACATTGAAGGACACGATAATTAATGGTCATTTGTAAGTATAAGCATTGTAATAAAAATATAATAAAAAGAGTAAGGACCGCTCCGTAGGTTGAGTGGTTAGCGAACAGGACTATGCATCAATGGGGCTCGACCTCGATTCCCGACGGGAACAAACAATTATGTGATAAGCATAGATATTTGTATTTCTGGGTATGGCTGTTTACTAAATTTATTTGAGTATTTATATAATATGTATCTCTATGTATTAATATTCTTTATTACTGACACCTATACTACTAGCAAATAAATTGCTTACTTTGCATTACATTTCTATCAATCATTATCAAAAGAAACTCAGTGTTAATCAATTTAACTTCAATGTAAAAACTTAACTTGTAATTTATAGTGTTAAAAAAAAAGTATCTTCACGCCCATATCCCCGAAGGGGTAGGCAGAGGTACAACAAGTGCACCCACGATTAGCCGAAGATACTTGGTCCCACAAATGTGATAGGTGGCAAGCCTATCGCCAACTGGGCACATTCCAATCCCGGGCAACTTTGTGTTTATCAGGACCACTAGACCACAGAAGACCATCTAATTCTACATGTCCTGATAGTCATTAAATATAAGCATTAATTTTTTTTTAAACTAAAACCGGTTCAAGTATGTCAAAAAATATTCACACATTACCAAAGATAAGGTTATAAGAGTACAATATGTAGAATTGTGATCAATACTAAACGATACAAAAGTTTGGTTACTGAAAACTTCGGTATTTATGTGGGGTAATGTTTTACAATCCCAACATGAACTGTTGTCATACTTCAGTCGTAACAATTTTGGAGCGTATCTCCGTAAAATGTATATATATTAGTGGGGTATACTTACGATGGGCGTCATGTGGAATGGGTGTTCGTCCCGGAAGTAGTGGGGGTTGGGGATGCGGCGCGGCGCCCACTTGCCCTTGTAGTTGGGGTTGGCCACCAGCGGCGCGCGCCAGATGCCCTGCGCACAAACGAACACATCTACAATAACTATCATCTATATATATATATGTAATAGACACCCAAACCCGGAAATACAAACATATGTATATGCTCATGACATAAATGCTTGTCCCCGTCGGTGATCGAACCAGAGCCCCGTCGATTGCGTAGTCAGGGTCGGCCAATAGGGCGGCAATATTGATAAAGTTGAAAAAAAAGCCATCTTGCTCTCGGACCATACTAGTCGCGGTGGAAAACGCAAGTCCCCGTGGCCTAATATCCGCGCCGCGCAAATGTTCGCCTCGCCCGCCGCGCCGCCGTCGTTGCCGCTCGTTCGCGAGCGGTTAGTTTTAAACTTGGGCGGAACGAAGTTCGCCAGATCACCTAGTTATTTATAAATCAAAGAACCAATATTTATCAATAAATGAGTCAGTTTGGGAGCACGCCGGATGATCTAAGTATCGACGATGTCCCCGCGGCGCGGTGTCAGTGTGAGTGCGGAGGGAGCGGGTTACCTTGTAGTTGGGGTTGGGCACGGTGGGCGCGCGCCAGTCCCCGCGGCGCGGTGTCAGTGTGAGTGCGGAGGGAGCGGGTTACCTTGTAGTTGGGGTTGGGCACGGTGGGCGCGCGCCAGTCCCCGCGGCGCGGTGTCAGTGTGAGTGCGGAGGGAGCGGGTTACCTTGTAGTTGGGGTTGGGCACGGTGGGCGCGCGCCAGTCCCCGCGGCGCGGTGTCAGTGTGAGTGCGGAGGGAGCGGGTTACCTTGTAGTTGGGGTTGGGCACGGTGGGCGCGCGCCAGTCCCCGCGGCGCGGTGTCAGTGTGAGTGCGGAGGGAGCGGGTTACCTTGTAGTTGGGGTTGGGCACGGTGGGCGCGCGCCAGTCCCCGCGGCGCGGTGTCAGTGTGAGTGCGGAGGGAGCGGGTTACCTTGTAGTTGGGGTTGGGCACGGTGGGCGCGCGCCAGTCCCCGCGGCGCGGTGTCAGTGTGAGTGCGGAGGGAGCGGGTTACCTTGTAGTTGGGGTTGGGCACGGTGGGCGCGCGCCAGTCCCCGCGGCGCGGTGTCAGTGTGAGTGCGGAGGGAGCGGGTTACCTTGTAGTTGGGGTTGGGCACGGTGGGCGCGCGCCGGTCCCCGCGGCGCGGTGTCAGTGTGAGTGCGGAGGGAGCGGGTTACCTTGTAGTTGGGGTTGGGCACGGTGGGCGCGCGCCAGTCCCCGCGGCGCGGTGTCAGTGTGAGTGCGGAGGGAGCGGGTTACCTTGTAGTTGGGGTTGGGCACGGTGGGCGCGCGCCGGTCCCCGCGGCGCGGTGTCAGTGTGAGTGCGGAGGGAGCGGGTTACCTTGTAGTTGGGGTTGGGCACGGTGGGCGCGCGCCAGTCCCCGCGGCGCGGTGTCAGTGTGAGTGCGGAGGGAGCGGGTTACCTTGTAGTTGGGGTTGGGCACGGTGGGCGCGCGCCGGTCCCCGCGGCGCGGTGTCAGTGTGAGTGCGGAGGGAGCGGGTTACCTTGTAGTTGGGGTTGGGCACGGTGGGCGCGCGCCAGTCCCCGCGGCGCGGTGTCAGTGTGAGTGCGGAGGGAGCGGGTTACCTTGTAGTTGGGGTTGGGCACGGTGGGCGCGCGCCACTCCCCGCAGCCGACGCTGCAGCGCGGGTTGTCCACGAGCGGCGCCTCCCACGAGCCGTCCATCTCCTCGTCCCAGTCCGCCGGCTTCACCGCGCTCGGGTCTGCGGCAACACACATCTCTTACTGGCTATCGTTACATAGCAAACAAGCAGTCTTCTGATGGACAGAGACAACCGTCACCTATGACAACAAAGATGTTAATGGTGCATTGATATCCTTGTGTCTTAATGGCACACGCATAACCCTCCAACCGGAACAGACAGTGTCAAGCACTGACACCATCACGACTGAAACGTTCAATCGATTTTGATGAAATTTAGCATGGAGACGGCTTAAATACCAGATTCAAGCTTAGACTACTTTTTTCAAAAATCTACACGCAAAGGGGCTGTAAATTAGTACTGTAAGCAGCTAATAGTAAGTAATGTTATACTTTCTGTTGTCAACCATATACATATTTAAAAACATTTCAAGTATCAAAAAATATTTTATTAGTAAGAAAAATTCTATAGGCGCGCATTTGGTTAGGGAAATCTAAGAATTTCGCATCATCAACATGCTAATGTTTAAAGTGAAATGATGGAATTTTAATTTTTAATATTACAAAGTATGGGCTGGTGTGTTATCCAGCACTTCATGTTGCACACATTACCTGGTATCATTTCCGGCTCATCATCCAGCCATCCGTCAGGTTTGACAGCATTTGGGTCGACTATCTGAGCTGGTTCACTTTCATCCCAATCGTCGGGTTTTGTAGCTGTCGGGTCCACAATCTGCGAAATTTGTAAGGGAATTGATATTACGTAACATCTAATTAATCAACTAATTGTTACACTACTTAGACCGAAACAAACATAACGAACTCAAATCAATCTGAGTTCGATTACGTGAAGTCAAAATGGATGATAAGCCACCTACCTTGCTTGGCATAGATTAAAATACAGTTTGGTATCACCACCTTGCGTTTTGCTGCTGCAATAGCTGCTTATCGCAATTATGTTCCAGTTTTGAAAGGAAATGTAACTAATAAATATTTATGGGGCATAATGTCTCCTCCACATAGATGGCAACGCACCATTAACATTTTTAGTGACTGTAGGCGATAATTACTTCTTTCCATGAGGAGATCCATATCCGTGTTTCCTCTATGTTTGTCTGGGCCCCCTTTGAAAAGACTATCTGCCAATCTGCCAGGCAGTTCTAAAAGACGAACGATTGGATATACGTGTCACTTACATCAGGCATGATGTAAGTGACACGTATATCCAATCGTTCCAATCCAATCCAAAACCAGGTGGAAGTTGTACGTCTCGCCCGGGTTTGGTGCCACCGCTATACCCATTTCTGCCTCAATAGTGTCAGTGCTTGTCACTGTCGTATTCCGGTTTGGAGGGTAGGGTAGCCGGTAGACTTATGCATGTAGCATTACCATCCCGCCACGTGTATAGTAACGCACCCTTAAAATCTTAAGTGTCTATAAGCAATCGTTTCATTCCATCAGGAGAGCCATCTGCTTGTTTATTACCCTATGATATAAAAAAAATCTGCTTAGTCGTATACTTGCTTGTCAGTTACTACAAATGCCAGTTCTAATCTCAAACACAGGGTTTGCATTATTATTATTTTTTTGGTGTATATTTAAGGAAATATTAGTTCGTTGTCTTGATATAGAAAAATTAAAACATTAAGTAGTTTTAAATTGCAATTATTATTATGTAAATTATAAGCCACATACTAATAACGAGCCGCTACCGTCTACATGTTCAATGCTTCCTGATATAGCACCTCATAACGGTCCGAAATTATTCGGAACCTACACCCGACACCGAGTAAACGTGCGTTTAGCTGTTTTTAATTATTTAGTCAATTACCTTTTCCCTTTCATCCCAGTCTTCTGGTTTCTTGTCATTAGGGTCATCAATCTCCTCCGGTGGGTTGACTGGTGGGGTAAAGTCTTCTAGTAGGGAGCCAGCATTAGCCTCCGTATTGTCAACTAATACTGTGAACGTATTGTCAGGTCGCACGATTAGCGTGTAGAGGTGAGGCTCTTTGTCCTTATAGATATCATCTAGTCGTATTCTGGAAACAATATTCCCATGTCAAAGGGTTTGATCAGTTATATTTAGTTTAAAATTTCTTATTACATATATTTTTTAAAATGATATAGCTAACACTAAATTTTCTAAATCAGTTTCGGTCATCAACCCTTCATTTAAAATGATTGCGGTTTAGGTCAAGGTTATCAATATTTAACTGGTTAAATTTAGAAAACCGATACTTAACAATTTCCGCTACTGCTCAGCGAAATAAATAAGTTCATTTAAAAGTCGATACAAGCTGTCACTGTTTGAAAGACAATAGTTGTTATTAGGACCTAATCCCATGCTAGGGCGTCAGGACAAATAAATTCTGTGTTTAACCAGTTGATTCGACACACGCATGAATTGAAATTTAAACTTTCTGTATTTACCGGTAATCAATATAATTATAAAGGGTAACCAACTTAAAGAACTTGAATTACTGGTTAATCAATGAGATACTCGGTAACATGAACGATATAAACTGCTATATTGGCACCAATTCCAAGCTTTGGCTTAACATGTGCGATGTACCACATTAATAAGTATTGCACAGTGAAGCAAATCAAGTCACTCCTATCTAGCATTACGACGCTAACACTCACGATTGTAAATAACATTATTTGGGTGGGTGTAGCATATAATGCAACTTACCGGTGTGAGTATTAAATTATGGAATGATAAATCAGAGCGGCCTTTTCTATAGAGCACGTACATAGCTACGCAGCTCTAGTTAAGTTTAAAGGCATTAAAACCTAAATATCTATCTGATCCATTTAGCATAAAAAGGCGAAATTTCAGAAATTCGCCTTTTACGAGCTACCTAGCAGAAAAAAGGAGATAATCTATTCTTCAAAAGAGGATTGGACTGTTTTATTCTGTATAATCAAAACCAAGGATTTAAACAATTTTTCCATTTGGACAGCAACTTACGTAGGTTTTTTGCAGTGTTTCTCCTCGATAGTTCCGTTCTTTGGGTTCTTGTGTCTGAAGATGAAGTGTAGCTTATTGTCGTTCCCGCACTTGTCTGGTCCAAACATCACTGTGTACGCTGTTTGGTCGTGGAACTGCTTCAGGTCTGCTTTCGTCGACATTCCTTTGGAAAGCAGTTTGATGTAAGCGCCGCCACAGTTCTGGCCTTCCTGTAAATATAGTCAAAGAATCAAGTTTATGCACAGGTTTGGGCACATTTAACAAAACATCTGAGGAGAATTACTGGAGGCAAATTTTTCTTTTTTCACTTTTAAACATCTAATGACATAAAACGTGTTCTCTATGTAACCCCAAATTTTTACATTAAAATATTAATAAATAATGCATTTATTTAAATCGAATAATAAAACTCTTATCAAAATTGCAATTATAGCCCGTTAATAACAGTTACCTACACAATAGTGTTTTAGAGGGTGTCGATATGTATGTGGCTCCACGAACATCAATCAATACACGATATAAAAAAAAAATTGAGTGTGAGCTCACACGCGGTAGAAGTGAAACTTACGATTGAAGCTGGAAAGAACAAAAGAGTGAGAGAGAGATAAATTGAAGGAGTTAAGGAAACAGCTTTGTCGTTGTTTAGAAGTAAAAAGTTACAGTATTCTTTTTGGTTGTACTGTTTGTATCTGACTGGTTTTATGTGTTTGTTTCGCCCGAATCGAATTATGTCGGCGCGTGCGCGCTACTTCAGGAGAAATAACTTAGAACTTATTTCTCCTGAAGTAGCGCACGCGCCGACTCAGATACGATCCAAGTTCCAATCAGGAATTTTGTCTTTCCCAAATGACAAACGTCGATTGACTTTCAAATTGACCAGTTTGTGTTGCAAAACGGGCGTTGAATTTGTAAAATACTTGTTTTTTTAACTTACGCGATTAAACGGTAGCTGTAGCCTAAACTGAAATCATTTTAGGTATGAGTTCAATGATCGAAACTGGTTTAAAAAATCAAGCGGTTTCCGAGTCCTACTGCTGCTGCTGACAGTTGACATATTTTTTAAAAGATTAATGGCTGTTCACTTTAGGGTTTCACATATTATTTGTGTTTTCCGTGCAAATTTTTGAGAGGGGTGATATAACTTATTGATTAAATTTACCCAGCGAGAAGGGGCGGTGGTATTTATTTCACTAATAAATACCACCGCTGGGCCACCATCGTTTCCAGTGGCTTAATTCAAACTTATTTTCTTGACACACTTGACATTATTATTTCATCTTATGTTAAGTATAAACATTATTTTTTCCTCCATACTCTCTACAGTTTAAATATATATATATATATATATATATATATATATATATATATATATATATATATATATATATATTAGGCTGTATCAAAAAAATCGACTATTTTTTTTTTTGAAAAATATAATGAAAATCTTGTTCAGAATACCGAAAAAATACGCCAGTATAACGGACAACTCTTAATTTTAATATTAAGATGTCCCGCTTCACGATTTTCCATTTCCCGTTTAAATAACATGGGAAAATCTGATTCTTCAAGTTTGGAATTTTGTAGCTCTGCAACGAATTATCAAATTGGTTAAACCATGACATATTCTTATAGGACATTTAATGCTCTACAAAAAAGGTCTTTTACAAAATTTTGATTAATGTACTCTTTCAAAAGTTATTCAAGGTCAAAGTTGAAACCATTGTAAATTGTAAGAAATTTTCACTTTTTTGGAGCATTTATCATACTTATTACAATATTTTGTCATAAATAAGCTTTTTTAAAACTTTTTGGAGTTCCACAATTTTTTTCTGACTATTGATTTATATTAATTATCCTTGATATTAAAATTATTGAGTATAATAATAAAATAACAAAATAACAAAAAAAAATTCTTTAGAATCCTGATTTTGATGGCAATTTTGATAATAATATAAATCAATAGTCAGAAAAAAATTGTGGAACTCCAAAAAGTTTTAAAAAAGCTTATTTATGACAAAATATTGTAATAAGTATGATAAATGCTCCAAAAAAGTGAAAATTTCTTACAATTTACAATGGTTTCAACTTTGACCTTGAATAACTTTTGAAGGAGTACATTAATCAAAATTTTGTAAGAGACCTTTTTTGTAGAGCATTAAATTTCCTATAAGAATATGTCATGGTTTAACCAATTTGATAATTCGTTGCAGAGCTACAAAATTCCAAACTTGAAGAATCAGATTTTCCCATGTTATTTAAACGGGAAATGGAAAATCGTGAAGCGGGACATCTTAATATTAAAATTAAGAGTTGTCCGTTATACTGGCGTATTTTTTCGGTATTCTGAACAAGATTTTCATTATATTTTTCAAAAAAAAAAATTGTCTAATTTTTTGATACAGCCTAATATATATATATATATATATATATATATATATATATATATATATATATATATATATATATATATATGTGAGTGGTTACGCAAAAAGGGACCTCAAGGGAAAATAATTGATTTCGAGTAAATCACGTTTAAAATGTTGAGTCGAAATGAGAGAGGCGCGGGGTGTTTTATGTTAGTGTCGTTAGTGAGCGACTTCGTCAGTGAGAAATAGCACGTGTTTGCGATAGCTGTATTATTGGTGACTTATTTATTCGTCTTTTACTTGTCTTTATGTGCGCGCTAGAAAAAGAAACTAGTGTGCGCTGTGTATAAGGTGTAATATTTTCAAAACTGCCTCGGCTTACATAAAAAATCATTAAAAAAAAACTACGGCACCTAAAATTATTTTGATTAGAACAAAACAAAGATGAAGGACCATAGAATCAGAATTTATCAAAAAAAAAAAACCGTTTCCAATCCCTTCAGGTCCCTTTTTGCGTAACCACTCACATATATATATATATATATATATATATATATATATATATATATATATATATATATATATATATATATATATATATATATATATATATATATATATATATATATATATATATGTATATATATATACAAATCAAAAACATGTCTTAGACACAAGTGTAAACGCGAGTGTGTTTTTTTACTTGTATAAAGACTTGTTGGCTACACAGTGTGAACGAAAATATGTTTGAGACAGTTGCAATACATAAATCGTGGATGCACTGTTTGTACCTCTGTCTACTTCCTGTACGGGCGTGAGATTCTTTTTTTTTTCTATGTATTAGTATCGCTGACTAACACACATAACACAAATAAATAATTTGCTTACTTTGGTGCAGGTCAATTTGTGTAATTTATCCAGCAATATTATCATTACTAAAGCAACTAAAGCATCTATGACTCCGACAAAGTAGTTTAGTTTTGCCGATAAAAATACTTCGACATCGTGCGTATATTAAACCCCTTAATTGAATGAAAACATGACGTAAGCAAAATTTTGAAAACTCATTGCACTGACGCTGTTGGCGTATTTTTAGGTCAACAGCATAAAGCACGACCCACGTAGATATTGGATTCCAGCCAGAGTTTGTTTATTACAGGCATATTCTCGTATCTGTTATTTTACATAAAGAGCAGTTAAAAACTATTCATGACATTGAAAAGGTTCCGATTATAATATCGCTGATGTTAGATGAATGAACCGATTCTGATTAGCTTTTTCCAACCGACGAAAAAACGGAGGAGGTAGGTACCCAATTTAACGTGTATATTTTTAACTTTCCCGCTACGTATGTAGATAAGGAAGTTACTAATTTTTCCCGATTTTCAAAAATCGAGTTCTTACCAGATCTTCACGTTTTGAGGTCCTAAGAACTTTTTCTATTTTCAAGATGACGTCAGTATGTCTGTATGCATGTAGGTATGTGTATAAATATTTGTGATTTTTTAACAAATCATTTTCGACCTTCTACAATATTTTAGAAATTAAAAAAACTACTTCAAATGCAGTTTCAAAAATTAAAATTGAATGAAGTTTTCAAAAGTTACAGCTTTTCAAATATTAATATTTTGTTATTTACAGCAAATTTACTTAATATTTTTAAAGTAACTTTTAGACTAATATACAGTGTGTAAAGAAAACCCTGTCGGATAATTAAAGGCGTTATTGGTACTGTAATACGGTTACATATGTGTAATTATTTTATGGATATTAAATAATTAGTTCTCCCAATAAAAATAAAAAAATCTTAAATGGTATTTTCATACATTAAGTACGACAACACCTACAAAAAGTAAATTCGCCTATCAAAGAATGCCGCGGAAGTCGTATGCTATCAAATGCTATCGAAGCGGCGTGTTTAAAATTCCTTTATAAAAAGCCGCGCGGCGTTTGTGCGAAAGCCGCCAAAACGAAACAATAAAACAAGCAGCGACAAAGTGCTGACATTTTTAAAATATTTGCTTAACCCTAAAGAAATATAAGTAAAAATATAAATATTAAAAAATCGATATCTTTTTATTTTTTTAAATAAAGTCATTTTAATATTTTTTCAGTAATACCTTTAACCAACCTATAGCCCTCTTTCGGATCGGACAGGGTTTTCTTTACACATTGTATATAGATTGATTTAAAAATCTAATCAATTTTTCTGTAAAAACCTACATCAAATACCTTAATTGGTACTTTAGTAATACCGCACCGTACCGTATTAGTAGTTTGGATCAAAATTGGTCGATTTATTTGTGATGAAGTAAGAACGAAATTTTCTGATTTTTTTTAAATATTATTAGTCGAAATTTTTCAACACATTTTAAAGCTCAAAAATTGCGTTGAATGCCATTCGAAAGATCAAGATCGATCAACGATTCCAATATATACAGCTTTTGAAAAATAAATTTCCTGTCATTTATAACAAAATTTAAATTTTCGAACTCTGAAAAAAATCTATGCTTAGCTATAGATTTTGTTCCTTTGAGCTTAAAATACCTTATCAGAATTAACAGATATACAATGCAAATGGGGATGGATGGTACCGGGGGAGACTGACGTACCATGACCAGATCGGTCGGGGGCTATCTGAAGGTGGTGTCAATAATCTTCGAAACCAGCAAGTTTGCAAGACTTCAAGTCCCCGCGTTGGTCCCGGGCTCCTTTAAAGAATAGGCCAACTGCCGTTCTGCCAGGCAGGTCGTAAAAGGCGACCGATTGGCTATACGAGTCACTACCATCGTGGCTACTATGTTATAGAGTTCTGCATTGTTTCGCCAGGATCTGGTACCACCGCCTTACCTATTCCTGCCGCAATAGCGTCAGTGCTTATCACTGTCGTGTTCCGGTTTGGAGGGTAAGGTAGGCGGTAAACTTATGCATGTGGCATTAGACCTCGCCACAAGATAGCAACGCACCATTAACATCTTTGGTGTCTATAGACGATGGTTGACTCTTTCCATCAGGAGACCCATTTGCTTGTTTGCTATCTTATAATATAAAAAAGAGAGTTATGAATATGCAGGAAGCAAGGCAAGTCCGTTTGGATCATCCATGTGGCTCTTAATTCTCTCTGCTTACCGTGAAGGGATTTGGCGTGACGATATGTATATGTGTATGTATGTCAAAAACATCGTTTCTTTCAAATCAGATTGATTTTACAACCATAATATACGATATCGGTGCAATAAGTCATATCAACCGCCCCGTTGGTCGAGTGGTTAGCGAACCTAACTACGAATCGAGGGGCTGGGGTTCGATTCCCGACAGGGGAAAGCATTTGTGTGATAAGCATAGATGTTTGTAATTCTGGGTTTAGGTGTCTATTATGTACTAGCTGTTGCCAGCGACTTCGTCCGCGCGTAGTTCGTTTACTTCTCACAGCCTCTCCCCCGTAGGTGATAGCGTGATAATATGTAGCCTATATGTTGACCCGACCTATTAGCAATATTCATACAAAATTTGAAGTAAATCCATGCAGTACTTTTTGAGTTTACCCCGGACATACATACAGACAAACAGACAAAAATTCTAAAAACTATATTTTTTGGTCCGATATCGATCGTAGATCACGCCCCAAGTATTCTTTTAAAAAAATATTCAATGTACAGTTTTGACTTTCCTACGATTTTATTATAATTATGTATAGATGTTACAATATTTATATATGTGTTATTTCTATGTATTAATATCGTTGACTAACAATCATAGCAAATAATTTGCTTACTTTGGGATTAGATCAATTCGTGTAATTTGTTCAGCAATATTTATTTATTTATCAAGTTCCAAATATTATGGAATTATCTAATGGCAAGCTTTAGTGTTCTTATTCTCAATTATGTTCCTGAGTGCACTCTTTCGACGCAACTCAAACTATAGGATTACATATTTTCAACTGACGAAAAACGGAAGTTATTAGTTTGACACCTATTAGGTAGTACCACCGCTATGTCATATGTTTTCTAGACTTGCAACTGCAACCCAGTCACGCGTGTATCATTGATTTCTATGCCGACCGATTCGTGGATCGAGAGATCCGCGTATACGCCTAACGGCACGGATGGAAAAGAGGCTAGGTTTCGATCAAAGGCAATATTTGTGTGATGAACTGAGTGCTAAGTGTGAGTTTTTTTTCGCATTCGAGCATGAGCGCGTTTGGCGTTTACTAGGAATTTGTATGTGATCTGCATAGCGCCAACTAGTTGTTATTGTACAAATCACATACAAACTTCTAAAAAGCGAAAAGAAAAACTTACACTTAGGCCTTTGAAGGTGCAGGGGCAATAATTTGCGTGATGAAATGAAGTCGTTTGTGCATCTAGGTCTGGTTGATTATTGTGTTTCGTGTGTTGGAAGCCGGTCTACGATGACGACGGATGCCGGCGTCCGGATGTGACGACCCCATCGCCCGTTGGTGGAATAACCGTTTCCACCAGCGCAGTCAGTCAATCAGTGGTAGTGCTACGCTGTATTTGCAGTCGAATGGGCCGGCACGCCCGGGGAAATACCACTCTCTCACATAATACCGGCGTGAAGTAGCAGCTCTGCTGCTGCGTTTCGTCTGGTTTGTGAGAGTCCCGGTGGCCTAATTCCCCCTCCCCCTTACACTATGGATAGCGCATTTTTCAAAGGTAGTATACCCCAGGGGGGTACCACTTGCATCAGCAGTGGAGAATCCCCCTCTGGGCATCCATGCTCAGGATCTAATAAACAACCTAATCATGGATGCTCAGGCTGCCCTGCGTATTCTGGGGGGGCAAAAATGCGCTCGATCCCAAATCTGCTCTAAGCAAACGGAGCATTAACACTAAGGCAACCCCTTCCACGCTTACCGTGGAGTTACGTGGAGTGGAGTGGAGTAGAGACACAGATATCTTCTCCGATTGATACCTCTTATCTCTCTTACCCGGGGTACAAATTGAAGCATTCCTTTATACCACGGGCTGGAGTTTGCGCCTACGTTAGAGAGGATATCTGTTCTCGTCGCCTCAGCAGTCTTGAGGGCAAGGACCTTTCCATCTTATGGTTACGCATAGACAGCAACGACCATCCCCGCGTCTATGCGTGCCTTTACAGGTCCCATAGGTTACCACTATGATATATGATACCACCGAAACTGACCGACTAATTGAGTACGTACAAGCGGCTACAGATTCAGTACTGCAGCAGATCCCATCCGCAGAGATCGTGATTCTTGGTGATTTTAACGCCCACCATGCCGACTGGCTTGGGTCACGCACGACCGATCACGCGGGAAGATCTGTTCACGACTTTGCCTTGGCATATGGTCTATCACAGCTGGTATCTTTGCCTACACGAATCCCAGATGTGGAAGACCAAAGACCTTCACTGTTGCACCTACTCCTGACCACTCCTCCAGACGACTACCAGGTTTTCGTCGAAGACCCACTTGGTTCGTCAGACCACTGTTTGGTCCGTACCATAGTGCCAAATGTGCGTCATATAAGGCCTCGCTTTGCTGGCTGTAGACGCGTGTGGCACTACAGGTCAGCGGATTGGGACGGGATGCGGTCCTTCTTTGCATCCTATCCATGGGCGCAGATATGCTTCTCGCTGGATGATCCAAGTGCCGTTGCTGACTCTGTCGCTGATTTGGTGCTACGGGGTATGGAACTTTTTATTCCATTCTCTGTGGTGCCCATCGGTGGCAAGTCCCAGCCCTGGTTTGATCGCCAATGCAAATTGGCTTTACGTTATAAGCAAGAGTGCTACCAAGCCTGGGCCAGTGCATCAGCGGCTTGTGATGAAAGAACCAGTTTACTCAAAAAGAAGTTCAATTTTGCGTCTAGGTCCTTCAAAAGAGTCATTGCAAAGGCATAGTCGGAGCATATTAATAGAATTGGCAAGAAATTAGTTCGCCTTCCCTCGGGAACACGTGCGTTCTGGTCCCTTGCCAAAGCTGTTTTAGGGAATTTCTGTAAGCCTTCCCTTCCAGCTCTCCACAATAATAATGGCTTTTTGACCCACACGGCAAAAGAAAAAGCCGATCTTTTGGGCTCACTTTTCGCAAGGAACTCGACTTTGGATGACCATAAAAATACACCACCAACTATCTCAGTATGTGATAGTACAATGCCAGAGGTTAAATTTCTTCTAACCTCTGTTCGAAAAGCTTTAGTTTCCCTGGACATCCATAAGTCGAGTTGGCCTGACGCTATTCCATCAATCGTGTTAAGAACGTGTGCTCCCGAGTTGGCTCCAGTGTTGACGCGACTTTTCCGGCTCTCATATAATTCAGGCGTTGTACCAAATTCCTGGAAGACAGCTTTAGTGCACCCAATACCCAAGAAAGGCGATCGTTCAGATCCGGCCAATTACCGGCCCATAGTTATCACTTCCTTGTTCTCAAATATAATGGAATCCATTGTCAACTGCCAGCTCTTAAGATACCTAGAAGAGCATCTGCTGATAAGTGACCGTCAGTATGGTTTCCGTCGCGGTCGTTCGGCAGGTGACCTTTTGGTCTACCTTATTCATGATGATGGCGAAGGCAATTGAGACCAAGGGGGAAGCGCTAGCTGTTAGTTTGGACATAACGAAAGCCTTTGATAGGGTGTGGCACAAAGCACTTCTTGCGAAACTTCCATCTTATGGACTTCCCGATAAATTATGCAACTGGATTACCAGTTTTTTGACAGATCGTAGCATTAAGGTTATTGTCGACGGTGTATGCTCAGATCTGAAATCTGTCAATGCTGGTGTTCCCCAAGGCTGCGTGCTATCTCCTACTTTGTTTCTTCTGCATATCAATGATATGCTGCAAATTAGCGGCATTCATTGTTATGCAGACGACAGTACAGGAGATGCTGTATATTCCGGCCGCGCTAATATTTCTCGGGAACATGTTGACGAGTGCCGGAAAAAACTTGTGTCTGAAGTCGAGGATTTATTGAACAAAGTCTCGGAATGCGGTCGACTAAATTTAGTCCAATACAACCCAAGGAAGACACAAGTTTGTGCGTTTACCGACAAGAAAACACCTTTTGCCGTATCCCCTCGTTTTGAGAATACTCCTTTGATTGCCTCAGCCAATATTGGAATTCTTGGTATCGACATATCGAGTAACGTCCAGTTTCGTGGTCATTTGGAAGGTAAAACAAAGCTGGCGTCCAAAAAAATTGGTGTTCTGAACAGGGCGAAACAGTACTTCACACCAGCCGACCGTTTGCGACTATACAAGTCGCAAGTCAGCCCTCATATGGAGTACTGTTCTCATCTTTAGGCAGGGGCTCCGCAGTACCAGCTCCTTCCTCTTGACCGCATACAGCGTAGAGCATCTCGTATTATCGATGACCGGGCTCTTTCTGATCGGCTTGATCCTTTGGCGTTGCGAAGAGATGTTGGTTCTCTCTGCATCTTCTATCGCTATTACCACGGGGAGTGTTCCGAGGAGTTGTTCGGCTTAATACGACCCGCTGATTTCCACCATCGGACATCACGCCAAAATTCTAAATTCCACTCTCACCATTTGGATGTCTGCAAGTCCACTACAGTGCGATTTTCGAGGCATTTTTTGCCCCGCACGACTGCTCTGTGGAATCAATTACCAGCGGATGTGTTTCCGAACCGATACGACTTAGGGGCCTTCAAGAAAAGAGCGGACTCATTCCTTAAAGGCCGGCAACGCACCTGCAGTACCTCCGGTGTTGCAGCTGTTCATGGGCGGCGGTGATCACTTACCATCAGGTGAGCCTCTTGCCCGTTTGCCCCCTATTCCATAACAAAAAAACGCTGAATGATCCTGCATAATTTTCAAATTTTGAAGAATACATCAGGTGGCCTATTTACTATGTTAAGGAATTACTAAGAAAGAGAACAATTGATTAAAAAAAATTAGCCCCGTATTGGTCCGGACCGTCTTTGAAGATCACTTGCCTTTCTGCTAGGCAGTTTGTAGAAAGCCGTACGATTAGCCTAAGGAATCACTACCAAGATGGTAGTGATTCTTTAGGCTAATAACTACAAAACACCGCCTTACCTATTCCTGCCGTAATAGCGTCAATGATTTTCATCGCCGTGTTCCGGTTTTGGAGGGTAAGGTAGCCGGTAAACTTATGCATGTGGCATTTCAATCCGCCTCGCGGATAACGATTGTTTTAATATTTATGGCCTGTTTATGTCGATAGTTATCTCTTTTCAATAGGAACACCATCTGTTTGTTCCTTGATTTATAAAAAAAAAATATTTAAAAAATGCCTAATGCTATTAAGTTAAATGATAATAGCCACAATAGGTCACCAACGATATGGGTATATTCCAAAAACGGTTGACATTAATCAAAGCAGCAGAAAGTAAATTTATTGTAAAGGTGAAAATTTAAGATTTTTTAATTTGAGCGAATGATGCATATTGAATAAATGAACGTTTCTACTGTAAGTAAATTAAAATCGCCTTAAGTACGGCGCACATCGATAAGCCAATTAGTTTTGCGGTCGGATCTCGGGAGCTAAAACTAGAGCGTTGTGTTAGAATAGTTGATGGTTTGAGAAGCTACTCGTACAATCCCTAGTCTGTTAGATAATCAGTATTGTACTGAGTCTTCACATTAGGGACATGATATAGCAAAAGGACGAGCAGGTTCATCCTGATTTTGTTCTTCTTTTTGTTTCATGGGCGGATTTCAACAACTCGACGACAGCGCTTTTTTGCGTAAGGTTAGGGCTGACCCTACTCCTGCCATCCCAATTCCTAATATAATTAAGGATAAAGCCTAATGGTGTGACCTCGGTGATCCAAGGTACTTGTCCCGGTAGTTCACCACACTCTCGTACTGCATTATTACGTGGGCAGCTGTTCCTGTATGTTTAATTTTAATATCATATTTGGGGAAAAGATTGACTTTTCATAGAGTATGAAAAGTCAATCTTTTCCCCAAATATGATTCCACCATTAACAGATCGGATAGACAATCTTGTAATCACATGCATAATATGTTTGCTTACTATCTTACCTTTTATACACTGAAAGCATTGTCACTGTTGGGGCATAAAAGGGGTAAAGAGGTGTTATCAAATCCAAACGCACTAGTAAGGATGGTAGTAACTGTTTACGACTTGCATTGCAGAAAGACAGATGGTACATCAAATAAATACATATGTATGTAAAAAGAATCTTGACATCAATGTCAGAAATTAAACTCAGCCCAATAGCACAGGCTTGTTCAATATTCCACCAATTATATCCTTAATTTTCACTCCATACATATTATAAAAGAGAAATATTGTATAATTGCATGTATGAATCATGCAAAAACGGCGGGATAGATTTAGATGAAATAGGCAAACAGGTAGATGATCATCTAAAGAAAGGAAATTGAATGTAATTCACCAAAAACTTTGATAATGCAGTGAGCTACATGGTGCAGCTATATGTAAGTAAATTATTACATAGTATAAAACAAAGTCGCTTTCTCTGTCTGTCCCTATGTCCCTATGTATGCTTAAATCTTTAAAACTACGCAACGGATTTTGATGCGGTTTTTTTTAATAGATAGATTGATTCTTAAGGAAGATTTAAGTGTATAAACCTTTCCGATATTCCCACGGGAACAAAAGCTGCGCGGGTGAACCCGCGGGCAGGTAGTAATCTAATAAATAGCAAATAACCACCAACCTGCATAGTAACTTCATATTGGATGACTAAGGGCTTGTCTTTAAACTCGAAAGGCTTGTCTAAGAGTGCCGATATAGCTGCATGTTTCGCCTCAGTAGTCAACACCAAGCCCAAGTCGTTTTTCAGTATACGTCTTAATGGTGCTTGGATCTAAACAGAAATTTATCAATTATATTTTCACTCAATTTTTTTATCAAATCAGAAAATCCTGTAAAATTGTTTCTGCAAGAGTTTTATAAGTCAATATGTGCAGTTTATTGTAAAATCACTTTATGATCTTCCTTGTCGGTGCTTTGTAAAACGCAATTTCAATTAATCTTCTTATGCAAAACAGTAAAATAATATGCCATTTTCATAAAAAGTTTGTTTAGATAAAAAATATTGCATTAACTAAAGTCTAAATTAGCAAATATATGGGTTTTTCAATATAATAAATTACAAGAAAATTACATTACCTTAGTAAAAGGATGTAAAATAGGACCAAAAGAATTTAAAATAAAATTGTAAAATCTCCATTAATATTGTTGATGATTGTTGATGGCACAGAAGTGTTTACCTCAGCACAAGTGAATTATTTTATAATATGATGTGAAAAAGATATATTGTAGCTCTAATATAAAAAAAACTCATATCACACACAGTGTATGTAGTTGCAAAACCAATTTTTATGACTTTTTTTTTCTATGTTCTGTAAGTATGAAAATAGGTTGAAGTGTATTTCATACTGCGTCATGTTTTCGGTGTTCCTATCCAGAAAATTAATATTGTTTGTATTGTTTTTTGAAGTGATGATATTCACAAAGTAGAGTAATAGCTTTCTATTCCATAGTTGATGATAAACTGGCTAAAAATACGTATAAATATTTCTTCCTGTTCCAGAATCTTTTTGAGAAATTTCCCAAATAATTAAACAAATTTTTAATTAATAATAATTGCAATTTTATATGGGTTTGAAAACTGAAAAAAAAAACAGCATTCCAAATCCAATGAGCTATTGCTCATATTTTTAGCGCTATCAAAAATTAACACCATTAATGCAACCTTGTGAACTAGATTGTCTATTTCATGATGCCATCACTTCAAAAGTATCAAAGTTCATTCATTAATAAAACTGAAAAAAACATTTTACACAATCAAGGGTTGATTTTACTGACTTTTCCAACTGTTGAACTTACTACATGAGTTTTACTGGGAGTGAATTATAATACATATTTATTCTAATTCACTCCCAGAAATTTAGCAATGTTTAAAAAACTTTTTTAATTCTGAATTCCTCCAAGATATGGGTCAAAACAGAGATGATTATAATTAAATGTATATTCACAAATATATTAAATTTCATGTGGTAAATTTTAGAACCAAATCAAAAATATCTGACCCCATTACCCTGGAATGACTGTAAATTCTGTTACAGCAAGCACAATAACTGAAATACAGTGGGTTTATTTTGTGCTAATTCTGCTACAGTCGTAGTTCTGTCATAAAAGTTATATTTTGCAGAAACAATTCTGTTTTCTGTGCACATTTTATTTTAGTAATATAAAATCATGTTTTATAAGATGTAAAATTCAATATTCAATTTACTTGACTTGTGTACTTCAAAGTAAATATATTGTTGGCTGCCTCGGTTTATACATTAGAAATATACCTGCATGACACATTTTAAAATGCTCAAGACTTACCTCCCATTTGCCATCATATTTTGCAATATTCTCGTCAACACCCTGTTTCTTAGCCTCTGACAGTACCCATTTCCTTTTAAAAGCTGCTTCATCATCAAAATGCTCAGCTATATACACATTTTTGGTACCAATATCTGGACTTTGATAGCTTTCTTCTACCGTCTACAAAGTGAATAAAACAGATGTAAGATCAACTTTGACATATAACATCAAGGTCTACTCAATATTAGATGGAATTTTTATAATCATCAATTAGGATGGTAATCTAAATTCTGTTTACTATTTCATACGGAAGATTTATGTAAGATTTGGTGGGTATTTTTTGTACCAATTTACAAAGTATTTTATGTTTTCAAATAGCAATATTATAGAAGAGCTTACAATTAATCAACGGTCCCTATGTATAAATGGACATGTCAAAAACTGAGGTTTACAGGAGTGTTATTAATGTTCAAATCTCTCTTGAAATAATTCTATGCATAATTATAAACATTTTTTTCTACAATGAGATATTAGATTTAGGGAGTCCATAATAATATTTCAGTATTAACTTTTTTTTAATATTTTCCTGAAAATACTGATATTTGACTGCTTTTGTGTTGACATTCATATCAGACAAGTCGGAGATACCTCTTTATATGCTGAAAACAAAAAAACAGAAAACATAATTCGATGAATTCATAAAATATAAATGTTTTATGAAAAATAACTTATTTCATTTTCAATACCATACCTTAAACAACTTAAGATCACCACCCAAAAATATTAAAAACATGTCTCTTTACAGAACCGTACACAACAATAAGTATAGATATCCGCATCTATGACACCTATTGTTTGTAACTATTACACTTGTTCTCTTATTCGATTTGTATAAGTAGCAAAATCCATAAAATGAAAAAAACAAACTTATATAGATATGAGCATTTGGACAATTTAAAGCCTTTTAATAAAAACAATGTTACATTTTTGACATGTCCTTTTATACGTAGGGACCGTCGAAATGTGTTTACCTACCTAGGTAGGTAAGTTAACTTACCTAAGAAGACTACTAACAGCCAAATCTCTGATCTCCATGTCAAAGGGACGAGAAAATAAAAACGTCTACCTAGGTTGTCTTGTTACTTGACTTAATTTTTTGGTCAGTCAGAATAGCAGTGAAACCAGTACAAAAGGTTAGAAATTCTGGATATGCTGTTAGCTAAGAATGAAAGTATCTCACTGAAACTGAAACAAAGACTCAACGCATATATAGAAAAAAGCTAATGTTCCTCAAAATACTGAAACAAGGACTCAATGAATATAGAAAGGAGCCAATGTTTCTGATAATTATGCCCCAAAAAAGAGAAAACCAGGAATTGACTTTCCCCGCATACCTTGGTACTCATTTAAGTAATTAAAAGACTGGGGCAGAAGATATAACAAAGTTTATATTTTGAGATGTATAAAATGTACTAGAGATAGGAATTACTACATATTATAAAACAAAGTAGCTTTCCGCTGTCTGTCCCTAATCCCTATGTATGCTTAGATCTTTAAAACTATGCAATGGATTTTGATGCGGTTTTTTTAAATAGATAGAGTGATTCAAGAGAAAGGTTTATATGTGTGATAACTCATATAAAAAACAACATTTGCCGGGTCAGGAAGTTAAAACTAAAGTAATGATGTCAATATGAACAGGTAATGACAATAATTTTGAAATTAGTTTTTTTTAACCATTACTTTTAATCAAAGAGAACAATGACCATTGTATACATGTAACACAAGAAAAAATTAAAGAATACAAGGACCAAACTAGTTAAGTGTCTTAAATTATTTATTATTATAGATAAAGAAGACATATCAGTCTGATCAAACTATATACCTACTTTGTAATCAGATTCCTAGAAGTGTTGGGTGTACAGAAATGTGCACATATCTCGAATATGTCACATTTTTGTACACCCAACACTTCTAGGATATTATAAAGTAGAAAGGTGGTTTTATGACAAAGGAATATATTTTTAGTATATTAGATTTTGAATTGAAATTATTAACAATTATTACAATCTATTAAGATAACATAGTTACTAAATCAATGAAAACAAGCCTTAACACAGAATATAATCTGTTTGTTTATACGGACCCTTTTTCTTCTTATTTTTTGTATAGTTAAATAAAACTTAGTCCATATAATACAAATATGTTGAACCATAAAATTTAAAACCCCAATACTCTTTTAAAAAGCTATAAGGACATAATACCAATATAATAATTAGATTAAATATTGACCCAGAAATGATATCTCTAAGTAAAGAAACTTATCTGTACTACAGTCATATAAGGTTAGAATTATTACAGCTAAAAACTGAAAAAGGTTAATAAGATTCACACAGGTTATAAATGAATGCACGAGTAGTATACATGCATCGTAATAAGCGTGGTAAAATAAAATTAGGTCGAGTAACTAACCTCTACTGTTACCCCATCATCATCTTCATCTTCAGCTGCGACGTTTGCAGTAGCAACTAAGACCAATAAGGCACTTAAGCACACCTTTCGATAATATAGAGCCATCTGTAACATATACTTTCATGAAACTGCGAGAACAAGTACAGAAATAAAGTCTCTTGTCGCCGCAGTGTCTTGCCTTAATTAAATTATAGTATAAAGAATTAGATAGTATGAAATTTAAAAGGCACTGCCACAATAAGACCGTGTGGTAGCGGATATCCTCAATCAACAAAAACAACAAGTTGTAATAAATAAAGGAAGCTCGGATGCTTTTAAAATTCACAATAATTTAAAATATATTAAAGTATGTTTACCTTGCTCTAATTTAAATAAATGTCTCTTATCTCATGAACACCAAAAAAACTTGTACTTCAGTAAATGTTTACGATTTATCGGAATGTAAAATATCGTATGTATTTTAAAATCAAGTCTAAATATTTCAAACTGAGGGATATACGGAAGCCGCAAAAATTGTAATTTTCAACAACTGCTGAAGTTCTATTACCTTCATAGCCACAGAGTACTTTGTAATATTTCATAGCTGTCTTGTCTTCATTTGCACATTCTAAGAAATTACTACTCCATAATAACCAATATGACAGTTACTTAACCAATGAGATCTCAGACATCCGAATGTGTTCAATTACTACCTATTAGATTTAGGTATTAATACAAGCTGACCAATTACAAACGAACAGTTGTCACCGGTGGCAAATTGTCCAAAATCCGAACGAAGTCGATCGCAGGCCGTAGTGAATCATTGGGTATCTGTTGATTTCAACATTCATTTGGACGATGATATATCTAAATATTAACATGGAACCGGTATTTTGGCAACGCAAAGTCAATTTTGACCGCCCCGTTGGTCGAATGGTTTGCGACCCTGACTACGCGATCAACGGGGCTCGGGTTCTATCCCTGACGGGGACAAGCATTTGTGTGATGAGCATAAATGTTTGTATTTCCGGGTTTGGGTGTTTTGGATGACTAATTTACTTACTTTGGGGTTAGATCAGTCAGTGTAATTTGTCCCGTGAATATTTATTTATTTATTATTTATAACCAGCTTGTTTATGATATATGTAACAAAAGAAAATTTTGTCAATTTATTTTCTCGTCATTGAAGATATTATCTCTAATCTTTTCCTGTAGCTAACATAGTTACATACATGATTAGACTTGACACATCGAAGTTTGAGATACTAATGACAATAACGTTCACATATTACGTCGTGGCATTAATATTGTTTATCGTTAATTGTATATAGGAAATAATTCTTCTCGACGTAGGAAATAATTTTTCTCTCGTGTGTAAAATAACGTGCATATCTAGAGTTGGGAAAGTGTTAAGAAACAGTTTCTCCATCCAAGACTTCTCAATATAATTATACGGAAGAGGCGATTTTTCAACATAGGTTAGCAAATCTGTAGACTTAGATGGCTTCCTTATGGTAAATTATTACACACACGGTGTATAATAGGCCTAGTCGCCCGTCACGTGCTCATTTGCATATTTTGGTAAAAGTATTTTCATGCCCATATCCCTGGCTGTAAACGTTCAAACATTTTTGTCAAACTTTACGTTTTGTTTGTACATATTATGTCAAACATCAGCGCACACGTACTAACAAGTTTGTCAAACAAGGCTTCACTCTCAAAGCAGTTTTCGCCAAGAACTGAAGTTCCGACGCTCAAATAAGTAACAACATGACATGTCTCAGCGGCGATAGCGCCAAAATGGCGAGTTTGTTTGACAAACATGACTATACACCTTCAAACACATATGACAAACACGCCGTCAATCAAATCTCTCAAACATACAGCCAAACACGTACAGTGCTACAAGGATCTTTTGACACGTGGCCAAAATTAGAACTAACGCCGTAATCTTATAAAGCGTCATTTTTGACAGACAGCGGTAGTTGTGGTTGCGGTTTAATAAAATTTCAATTGCTTAAATTTCAGTAAAGTTATCTTAAAACATGCCAAAATTGATAAAAAGTGGTGTTAGAGAGGTGGTACTTAAAGTAAAGAATTTTTTATGAAAGAAAAGCGATCTTATGCCCCGATTATTCCATTTGAAAGAGTAAATGAACGTGTCGCAGCTGCAACAGATAAGCGTTACCATACGATACGTTGTTCGTGTACCCATTATTATCAAGAATACTAATTCATATTTTGTAGGCAGATGAAAGATATTGATTGATATAGATGATTTTCTCTCTTACATTATTAACAGAAAATACGATTTCAGGTATATCTTCACGTACAGTTGCCAGAGTTGGAAATCAAGGAAGATTGGCTGAAGTTACATCTAGTAAAATAGTTTCACCGGGGAAAAATAGAAAAACAAGGAAGGATAAAATTGTAATGAACAATTTTGATATTGGTGTTCTTAGGCGAAAGAAACATGAATTTTATACTTCGAAAAAAGAAATACCAACAGTGAATAAGTTGTTTTGTCTACTTAAAGAAGAGATTGGATTCACAGGCAGTCGGGGATTCGCAGACAGTATAATATAAAACAAATTTGTTTTCGATCCACAAATATTAAAAACAATACAAAGGTCCTGATGGATAAGGAGCGCAGCGACATAACTGCTTGAAGTACTCATTATCCGCAGGTATGTGTAAATGTAGTTAATAATCTTAAATTATAATAAAAAAAAGTATTAAGGACGAATGCAAACATTAATGAAACAGCCTCAACAATTCACAAACTAACTGTAGATTTATTTTATTTTAGACTTTAAAGCATAATGTTGAGACAGAAATTACCTGTTGTCTACTTACTAACATATTAATGGAATATTATGTATTTATCTAACTGTACCATGCTAATTTTTATATTGTGTTCTGTTTATTTTATAGCTCAAAAAATTCAGGTGGAGTTAATTAGAGCTCATCTCTAAAGGACATAGATTTATTATTGTTCATGCCGGAGAAGGCTTTGTGGAGAATGCTTGTTTGGTTTTCAAGTTGCAAACAAAAAGTCGTGATTACCACGATGACATGAATCACACAAATTAAAAAAAATGGGTTTTAGAAAATTTGGCTCCCAATTTGAAGGCGTCCAGTCTAATTATAATATTCAATGCTCCAATCATAATAAAAGTGTCAGAAAACCCCCAAACACAAACAGTAGAAAAAATGAAATAATTGATTGGTTAAGAATCAACAATATTGAATATTCGGAAGAATATTATACAAGATCACAAATTTAAGAATTAGTAATTAGAAATAAACACAAACCAGTGTATACTGTCGACACTATTCTAAAATGACTGGGTTACAAGGTAATAGCTTAAAAGTTCTACTAGATCCTTTAAGACATTAATAAAGTGACACTATAATATATTATTATTATTAACGGAATTTAAAAAGGAGGAGCATATCAATTTGTCTTAGTTTTTTTTTTAAATTTTTTATGTATATTATTCGATTGGAAAATTCTTTTTTTGATTGAAAGGTATACTTCACAAGTGATCTTCTTTTAATTTGACTGGTCTGATGTAGGGTTTCCGGAGATACAAGACATAAGAAGTCGGTTGTTTGCAATTTTATTGCGATTAAATGATTAAATATAATATTGTAACTATAGTCAGTATTGGTTAGATATGACGATCTCTGTAGTTTAGATAAATAACAATATGAATTCGCCATAAGACATATAAGTAACTTCATAGAAAGAGAGGCTACTTCTAGTTGAATATAACTGTAGTTATTAAGCGTTGAGCAAGTGAAATTAAGCTGAATTTGCATAGCGAATTTTCTGGTGTTTTGAGATTATATGCCCATTTAATTTTACTTATTTTTTCTCAGATATTGCGCTTAGCACTATAACACACACATTGTGATCTCAATCCTATTGAGATGGGGGATCCATGAAATGAAAAGTAGCTGAAGTAAATATTGGAAAGCCATCCAATCAAATATCAGAAATAATAC
Source organism: Apodemia mormo (assembly GCA_036924255.1). Lineage (NCBI taxonomy): Eukaryota > Metazoa > Arthropoda > Insecta > Lepidoptera > Riodinidae > Apodemia > Apodemia mormo. Next base: position 43,454,475 of record JAUPFN010000006.1, read on the forward strand.
GGAATGCTTTGAATTCCATTCCTGTAGATGAATGGCGCAATCACTGCACCCACGTAAAGAAATTAGACGAAGAGTATCGAAAAATAGATGCATATTTGGACCAACCTTTTATCGTACAATTATACTCTGAGTGTGACGAAAGCAGTGACGATGATGATATCTAAGATGAAAATGATGACCAATTTAATAATTTGCAATCTCTCGAGATAGTTCATGGCGAACATAATTAGAGCAAACAATTTTAGTTTTTATTTTATTTTATATATATTTGTAAAGTTTTAATTTTATTTAATAAATCCTATTATCCAAACATTTTTTTTTATATGATAAGATACCAAACAAGCAGATGGCTCTTCTGATGGAAAGAGAAATCATCGCCTATTGAAAACAAAAATGTCAATGGTGCGTTGCTATCCGTGTGGCGGGATGGTATGCCACATGAATAAGTGTACCGGCTACCTAACCCTCCAAACCGGAACACGACCATGTCAAGCACTAAATGCTATTGTGGCAGGAATAGGTAAAACAGATGTACCAATTGCCCGGGCAAGATGTTGCAGAACCCTACCACCTAATAATCACGAAAGAAGTGACAAGTTTAGTCATTCGTTCGCCTTTGACGACCTGTTTGGTAAAACGGCAGTCAAATTAATTTAAATTCATTTAAATTTAACCAAAAACAAATGGGATTTTGTTTGCTGGTAACCCTAATTTCACACCAACGCCCTTATGCAAGTGCCAAAAGATCCTTGTAGCACATTGACCTTAGATCAAGGAAGTTATATTCTACCCGGAATGCTTACATGTACTTCAAAATCGTTCCGAAGAGTACCACGACATGAGTGGAGTGTGTCTCTTTCTACTCAATAAAGCGCCAATCGCCATATATAAGTGTGGCCATGCGTAGTTTACAAGTTACTACTAAGTAATTCTACTAATTTGAGAAACAGTTTTTGCATTGCATAATTAATTACGAAATAATTAAAATAAGCATATTTTAGAACTCACTATGTTAATTACAATACATTTTATGCTAATTTATTTATCGACGTGTATGAATAAAAAGGATTTAACGATTACCGAATGTGTAAAAATCTACCATCTAGATAGTTTTATTTACACTGGCAATTGCAAGAAAGGGGCAACTTCCACTCTTGTCGTTGTCTTGCTCAGAACGTTTTTCCCCTCTGTTATGTAAGAAACAAATGTCAACTTTATTTGTCACGAAATAAAATACATTTTTATTTTTCAAATATTGCTTCGTAACAATTCCAGTTATAGTATATAAGTTCCTTGCCTTAGATATATTTCTATGTTATAGCACTATAGTTTGATTGACAAACACGTCAAACATGACCGCAGACTATCAAACTAATTTGCCAAACACCATTGATATAAAAAAAACCCTAGATGCACAGTCCCGAACAAAACTGACACTCAAAAGTGTCCCTTATGTCTTTTAAGTAGTTATAGATATGGCAAAAACATATGTCTTTGCTTTTGCATTACAAAAATAAATAAAATTGACAGTGACGCGGTCGACGCGATTCTATTTGAAATGAGCGCATAACTTAAAATTGTGCGCTCATTTTTTGAGGACGTTTTTGACACAATGATTGTGTATCTTGGGTTTTTTATATCAATGCCAAACACGTAAAATTTAACAAATTGTTTGAGCGTTTACAGCCTGACTTAGTCCCACAATGTGATAAGTGACATTTATCCAATGCCGGCCGGCAACGTTGTTTTTAAGGTCAGGTTGAGAAAGTGAAACGAAGGGGGAACTGAAACACCCTCTCATAACTAACATACTATTTACTCTATCTATACGGTGAACGAAAATATCTATAACTGCGCTTAGTCGATAAAACAGAAATGACAATGTGCGTTTGTTGATCTAACACACATTTTTACACGTAAAAACGTTGTGATTATAATAGGAATAGTAATATAGACTGCCTATTCGATAATATGATTTTGAAATACAATTTTTTTTATTGAAAACCAAAAGTTTTTAGTAGAGAATCACCCAAAAGGCTATTATAAATGATTATATAACATATATATCTTCATAGGGTTTCTCATTTAAACTTAAGTGATAATTTGCTAGATAAAAGTGATCTTTTGCTGTTAGTATATTTTTGCAGGAGAAAAAGCTAAAGTCTCGTTTAAGGATCCATACCAAAGGGTGTCAACGGGATCCTATGCTAAGTATAGGGTCCCGTTGGGGTCTGTACACCGTAGTCCATCTGTTCATCTTACCATCAGTCACTGGGTTATATCTTTCGGACCGGTAAGGTAAAGATTCGAAATTTTCACAGAACATTAAACACTATGACCGCTGTACGAATGATAGTAAATCAGTCCAAGAATTTTAACCATAGAACACCGCTAATTTTAGCCATAGAACCCATTTAATATTTAGCTATCAAATTTTCACAAAGGGCCCCGACTATTACTCGTTTTGTGATGAATTAAAATTCATAGATTGTTTTATGTACATCGATTATAAAACAATTTTAGTGGTGTAGGTAGTTATTTATTATTACTTAACATGACTTTAAACTACTGGGCTTGTTTCTTTCTTTCTAGTTTTCATTTTAGGCAATGAATCTTTTTTCAAGATGCAGTCGGGTTTTTTGTTTTCAAATTTTTTTTATTTGTTTTCATTTCAGGCAATGAATTTTTTTCAAGATGCAGTTTTCAATTTTTTTTTTATTTTATACTTTTTAGTTAGGATTCATTAACTTCAACATTAGGATTATATGTTTTTTTTTTTATATCATAAGATAGCAAACAAGCAGATGGGTCTCCTGATGGAAAGAGTCAACCATCGCCTATAGACACCAAAGATGTTAATGGTGCGTTGCTATCTTGTGGCAAGTTGTAATGCCACATGCATAAGTTTACCGGCTACCTTACCCTCCAAACCGGAACACGACAGCGACAAGCATTGACGTTATTGCGGCAGGAATAGGTAAGGCGGTGGTACCAGACCCGGGCGAGACAATGCCACCACCTCTAGACCACCAGACTCTACCACCTAGTAGCCACGATGTTAGTGACTCGATAGCCAATCGGTCGCCTTTTACGACCTGCCTGGTAGAACGGCAGTTGGCCTATTCTTCAAAGGAGGCCGGGACCAACACGGCGAAAATGACAAGATTGCGGAATGTACGGTGGTAAATTCTGCAATCTTGTCATTTCATTCAGAGAGTGAATATCATGGGGATTATTAAGTAACTTGTGGTAGTCTAAACTTGTTATTAGCTCCTCCAGAGACCTAACAGCCTGGCCACAGGAAATTCGTGCCTGCGATTTTTCGCGCGGCGCGAACGGCGACGCGTCTAGCGTCTAAAATAAATGTATGGGAAAGCTTTAAGTTTAAAAATTAACCTAAATGCAGCCTATATACAGCTTAACGTGCTACTTGGGAGTACTAAACATGCCACGCGGCGCGACAACCGGCGGGGCAACTGACGAATTTTGCTGAACGACTCTGGTCCGCGTCGGGCGATGCGGCGAGCGATTGAAACAAATGTATGACAGAAATGTAAACAAATTTATATGAGTACTACACATGCCACTCAGGCTACGGCAGCAGCGAATAGTTTGAGAATCAAAACGGCTTATTTGTAACTTTTAGTTGCCGCAAAATACATTATGAACTTTATAACTTTAATTTTCAAATTTACTAGGCTAACAACTTGGAAAATATGTATAAACAAATAAGTTTAAGCAAAGTCCAGAGATACAATTTTTGTTTCTTCCCAGAATGTTGAATATTCATAGGAATATAATTGTAGTAGTGACGCCATAAAATCGATAGTTTTAATCTAGAAACGCTATAATATGGATTGCAACTACATACTACGATTCTTATTTAAACCATGAACTACACATTCTCTTCCAAATTCCAAATAGTAAGTGTTGAAGTACAAAACTACTCCTCTCCAAGCAATATCGAAATAAGTTTGAAAGAGTCATCTCGCTCTCGGACTATACTGGTCGCGGCGGTGGTCGCACGGCACAAGATCCCGCGCCGCGCGAATTTTCGCCACGTCCGCCGCGCAGCGCCGCTGCCGCCGGTTGGCATGCCCGGGCAGTGGCTTAGCTCAAAACAACGCGTGCTTGACCTTAAGAAAAAATTCCGCGAGTATAACTCAACCTTAACTCGGTCTAAAGTAATCCCTTGGAGCTTGTGTATAGTTAGACCCCGGCACAATATCAATGGCAGCACTTTTCGTTCTATGTAACCATGTCCATCGAATTCTGTCGTCAATGGTTCAATTATAACTCCTACTCCTGGAACATTGATTTTAATTGCCTTGTCGTCAAATTCTAAATAAACAGCCGATGGCAATTTTTTAGGTTTCAATTGGTCTTCGAAGAGCTGGCCACTCTATTGTCATATATAAGTAACTCCCATTGCTTAATATAATATTCAATCTACATATTATATTATTTACTAGCTGACCCGGCAAACGGTGTTCTGCCTTTTTAACTACTTTTATTTTATATATATATATATATATATATATATATATATATATATATATATATATATATATATATATATCTGAACTTGTTTTTTACTAGCTTTCATTTGATACCCATATAGCTACAGTAGGAAAAAAATTGCCTCCCCCTCCCCCCATCCCGCCATTTGCGGGCGCCATTTTGAAAAATTGTATAGCCTATGTCACTGTCACACTATGACACCTCGTATGTCAAAAACCGTCCAGCCGTTTGGGCTGTAGGGCGTGCCAAACAGTTGGATACATACATACAATCGAAAAACATTACCCTCCGTCGGGTAAAAATAGATTTCTTCCTCCTCCTCATGTTTTACGAAATGCTTTACTAGAATCTCGTAAAACACTAGACAAAGCTAATAAGTATCACTTGCATCGTGATTATTAACTTTGAAGCACAGCTTGCCTCATGTTTTACGAAATGCCTTACCTACCAGGCATCTCTTAAAAAACGAGAAAAGGCTAATAAGTACCAATGACATCGTGATTACTAAGTGGTAGAATTTTGCAACGTCGAACTAATTTGGTACCACCGACCGCCTTATCTACTCCTATCGCAATAGTTTTGACGCTTGTCACCGTCATTCCGGGTCGTCGTCCGGGTTGGAAAATAGGGTAGCTAATAAAAGTATTCACGTGGCATTCTAATCTCGTAGCAACGCACCACTAACACCATCTTCAGTGTATACTAACGATGGTTGTCTCTTTCCATCAGGACAATTTGCTTGTTTGCTATCCATCCTATGAAATGGATGAAAAATCTCAAAATTTGGAAATTATTTTTGAAAATTTGTCAACATATAGTCCTAAAAGAATCAGCAAATTTTTGTCCAATTAACGCCATTCAACACTATTTTTGAGAAATGAGCTAATCAGATTTTTTAATTAATCGGTACATTAATCTGGGAGACATAAAAACTTTGTTTCGGCGAAAAAAGAGGAATTAATTTACTCGGTATAGTTTTTAATTTGCTCGTAAGAGCCGTTTTACAAGATGGCGGCCGCGGGACATGGATTGCTACCTCACAAACATTTATTTAACTTTGCACTAGCCCAAGAAAGAAAGAAAGAAATTATTTATTTGCCAGAATATGGGAGTTACAAGTTATTAAAATTTGATTAAGTTACCAACATATTCTACCATGATATGGTGTGCAAATATTTTAATTAATCCCAAATTTAACTGTTCAGTAGACTAGAGCTTTTTATCGCCATAACTTCAAGATTAATCAACCAGTCAATATATATATATATATATATATATATATATATATATATATATATATATATATATATATATATATATATATATATATATATATATATATATATATATATATATATATATATATATATATATATATATATATATATATATATATATATATATATATATATACAATATACATATAATGTAATCGTAGAAAAGTCAAAACTGTACATTGAATATTTTTTTAAAAGATTACTTGGGGCGTGATCTACAATCGATATCGAACCCAAAAATATAGTTTTTAGAATTTTTGTCTGTTTGTCTGTTTATCTGTTTGTCTGTATGTATGTCCGCGGTAAACTCAAAAAGTACTGCATGGATTTACTTCAAATTTTGCATGAATATTACTAATAGGTCTGGTCCACATATAGGCTACATATTATCACGCTATCACCTACGGGGGAGGAGCAGTGCGGAGTAAACGAAATCCGCGCGGACGAAGTCGCAGGCAACAGCTAGTTGTAAATAAGAATCCAAAAAATACATTTAATACCGCTTAAAAGATCAAAATTGTCTATCATGTTCAAAAGTTACAGCTCCTCAAAAATTAAAATAATATCATTCTTAACAAACTTTAGATTTTTTAATGTTTAGCTCTTCAAGCTCAACAATCTTTGCTGTCTTTAATTATTTACCTAGAATATATTTTTGACTGATTTGAGCTTTAAATAACCCAACTTAGTGGCATTTTTAGAAACAGCATACAGGGTAAACTGGTTTACAAATTTTACAGTATATGTATATATATAGAGTGTGTGTATATGTCGCAGTGAAATTGTCAGTACCGTTAAATTATAATTTACCTAAGTGATATTATAATTTGACTGCTAACCTAACCTAACCAAATTATAAAATCCCTAGGTAGATTATAATCTAACGGCTATTGACAATTTCATTGTGACTGCTGCGATGTATGTGTGCGGATGTTACTTCAATTCTAAAAGAGCTTGATGTAATTATTTACTACACACCTGCCTGCAAAAACTTCAAGTTAAAAATGGTGTCATTATTTATACGCGTTGTTTGTGATTGTATCTATTTAAATAAAATATTGACGTATAATATTTAATTTAAACTTCACTTTTTATGTAGAAAGCAGGGATACCAAAAATTTAGTGTGGGCACACCAACCATGCTAGTGTGCGTGGTTCGACTATTGTAAGTACTATTGGTCTGGTACTATTGGTCTGTGGTACACAAGCGACTCTCGTTGAAGTTTCACACAAGCGAACGGTTTAATTCCTCTAAGAATACTACCCACAGAACAATAATACCTCTAGAGGTTTATATACCTACTCAAAGTTATAAATTGGGGAGCCATTCCGGGGCGAGTTCCCTTTAGTGGGAGGGGGGACGTCAGTGTCGCCATTTGGCGAAAACCGTTTCGGCCCATATCTCCGTAACCGTGCACTTAATGCCATGCAATTCTTTTTTTGTGATTTTTTTATAGGTATCACATACCATTCACAACATAAAAGACTCTTCGATACTGTTTGTTTACTGACTTTTTTTATTAATCGTTTTAAAAAATGTTTTTCGCAAAATGGCAGCTCTTCCACCCTTTTTTTGGAAGTATTTTGTGCATTTTCATTTAGTACGAGTACATCATATAGAACCTACCTATGTATTAAAAATAACTCCTGCAATTTAGTTCAGAACAAAATTCGTCTATCGCTGTACTATTAATTAAATATAATTATGGTCTCATTAACATAAATAACATATTACATATTATAGATATATGGTCTCCGATAAAAATAAACAACGTTGGATTTCTAAATTTTTCTTACACTTTTAACTAAAAATAAGATTTTAAACTAAGCTTTAACATTTAATTTTCTTAACAGCGAAGAAATAGTGAAATACACAATTTCTATATGAATTAAAATAATTGGTTACCTATTCAAATGAAATTATAATTCGTAATCTGAAAATTTTCTTTATTCTTTAGGCAAAACTTTTGCTTTCTTATTCCTGACGCCTGTTCTAAGTCCTAAATTATAGTTATTGTCCAGTTTTCTTTTATTAATTTTTTGCACCAAAGGTGGGACTACATCTTCGCTAATACTCATCGATATAGCCTCACGGTAATCTTTAAGCGAGGGATCTTCATTAACTGGTTTAGCGGTCGGCGAAGTCTCTATAACCCGACTAATATTGGAGGCAGAATGTAAGGAGATCTTCTCTAGAGGACTGAGGACATTTCCAACGGGATCGGATTGACTTTCTTGAGATGCAACCGATTCCGCCATGAGTCGGTCCACGACGCAGTCGTCTTGTAAGTTGTAATATTTGTTGATTGTTGTTTTCAGTTTGTCTGCTAATATTTTTTGGGGCTCGATCACACTAAAATATCAAATAAATAAATTTAAAAAATTAACGTTACCAAACAAGCAGACTTCAGTCGTCCGAGGTCACAATATAGTCATATGATGGTAAATTATGTTTAATAATAATACTGGTAAATTGTTTTAAAAATAATTCTGAATAATATGATGGTAAAATTGAGATTTTTATCAGGAGAGCCATCTGTTATCTTATGATATAAAAATATAATAATTATGATTAATGATTAATATTAATAATACTGGTAAATATTTAAAAAAATATACTTTTTTGTATTATAAGATAGCAAACAATTAAATGGCTCTCCTGATGGAGACAACCATCGCCTATAGACACCAAAGATGTTAATGGTGCGTTATTATCCATTTGGCGAGGTTTTAATTCTACACGCATAAGTTTACCGGCTACCTTACCTTACATCAGATCATAAGGCAGTCAATTTTTGGATAAAAATATTAAAGTGCTAGATCAAATTATTTTTTTGCTATATTAGCTACCTGTCTTGGCTTTGCATGGGAAGTACACTTAAAGGAAAAACGAGACCAATCTGGCATTCACAGCACGACCATATTATATATCTAAGTATATTCACCCCGTATTCCTGAAGAGGTAGGCAAAGGTACAAGTGCACCCAGGATTAGCTGAAGATACTTAGTTCCACAATGTGATAGGTGGCCAGCTCATCATAAACCGGGCACTTTTTCCAATCCCAGGAAACGTTGTTTATGTTAAAAAACTGAAAAAAAATAATTTTTGAATTGCCTGACCTGGGAATTAAATCCAGGGTGCACAGATTGCTTTATTGATAATTTCATATATTTATTATTTACCTCTCAGGCTCTCGTTGTATAATTTCAACAGAATGCAGCACTTTCATCAGACGTGTAGCGTTTGGCTCAGAAATGCGAAATTTATCTATCAAAGATTGAGTATTGATGCTCGAGGTTTGAGTACACCAATCCAGCGTCCGACGGAAAAGACAAAGAGCCTGTACAATTAAAATCGTTTTGTAGTCAGAGCGGGGACCGTCAAAAAGGCTGGGGACCCAGAATAAGAATAAAAATCGACTTTATTGCTTTTCTGGCATTAAGTAATTCTGGCGCCGTACTTGCGTCTGTCGTCCCGAAGTTATATATTATAAGGTACACACAGTCCGGAATGTATGCGACAATAGCCCATTATGGCCGGTCATATCTGCATTTATCGTATCATTGCACGAAGCTTGGTGACGATAGACGCAAGTGCGGCTGTAGCATTATAACCGATAAGTGGGGCGATATGTAATTTGTCCATTTTTTGCATGCTTGCCAATGGTTTCCTGATGAAAACACATTATGCAGATACATTTGCAGTAGCGCGGCGGACTAGACAGCGGCCGGGTGCGGGGCGCCGCGTATATAAGCAAATGGGTCTCCTGATGGAAAGAGTCAACCACTGCCTATAGATACCAAAGGTGTTAATGGTGCGTTGTTGCCTTGTGGGGAGGTCTAATGACACATGCATAAGTTTACCGCCTGTCTTACCCTCCAAACCGGAACACGAAAGTGACAAGCACTGACACTATTACGGCAGAAATAGGTAAGGCTGTGGTACCAGACCCGGGCGAGACAATGCAGAACTGTACCACCTCGTAGCCACGAGGTAAGTGACTCGCATAGCCAATCGGTCGCCTTTTACGAGCTGGCTGACAGAACAATTGGGCTATTGTTCAAAAGGTGTCGGGGCCCAACAGTGGGAGAAGTATAGGTGTTGTAATGTAATGTAATGTAATGTATATGGTATGTGTGTGACCTCTCTGTTCTTGTGCGAGAGCGCGGCCATGTGCGTGTCGGTGGGCGGTCGCGCGGGGTCGGCGTCGTGGCAGCGCGCGCAGCAGTGGCCGCGCCCGCGCGCCGCCGCCGCCGCCGCCGCCTCGCGCGACACGCCGAAACACGCCGCGTGCTGCCGGCTCTGGCAGTACCTTTACAGTTTACACTAACGATTACATATTACTACGGATTAAATGGATGCACCTTTGTCAGTGTTACTTGCTTTTATTGATACAGGCGTTACTTTACGGAAATCCATTATGAAAAAGACGAAAGTAAATATGCTATACTATCCTGCTAACTTAGTCAACCGTAAGTGCAACAGAGAAACTCGCACCCAAAAACTGCCGTTCTGCCAGACAGGTCGTAAAAGGCGACCGATTGGCTATGCAAGTCACTACCATTGTAACTACTAGGTAATAGAGTTTTGCATTGTCTCGCCCGGATCTGATATCACCGCCTTATCTATTCCTGCCGCAATAGCATCAATACTTCTCACCGTCGTGTTCCGATCTGGAGTGTAAGGTAGCCGATAAACGTATATAAACGTATATAACAACGCACCATTTACATCTTTGGTATCTATAGGCGATGGTTAACTCTTACCATCAGGAGACCCATCTGCTTGTTTGCTATCTTATGATATAAAAAAAACCTTTATTTTTGACGCTACAAAAAATTTAAGTAGATCAACATTTTTTCCATGTCTTTTATAGATTTTTGATGCGTCACAAACAAAGCTGCAAATTTTTGGGCGCAGTTTTCTCTGTTGCAGCCAAAATGCACTTACGGTCGACCTAATTAACAGGGCAGTATTTTCCGCGAACTGTTCTATAAATAATGAGTTTTATCCATTTATTAAACTGACGTCTTTCTTTTTAATGACATCGCGGAAAACACATAGAACAAACAGTTCGCGGATAATAGCAAATTTAATTAATTTCATCTTTTTTACTGTAACTTGCATTTACACATTAAAATACAGAATTATGCTACTTACCGATGAAATAAAATCACTTCAAGGGTATTAAGTTTATAAACCATGTCATTTTATTCGGTACGATAAAACAGTAGATAATTTATTTCTATTTTTTCAAAATATAATGTAACCTACAAATGTATAACATTTTTGACATTAATAGGAACGTTTGCTCATATGCACGGCAACACGTTTCCTTCCCAATAGCATGTCTATTAAGACTCATATTGTCTGTGGTTATTAAGAAAATTATAGCGGATCAATCAACCATGTAATCGGGAAAAAACAAAAAAACGTACCCATACTACGTTGACACGTTAAAAGGGGGAGGGGGTTTTCAATTTTCGTCACGTAGTCAATATCCTTCAGGAAAATCTCGCGCTTTTTATTTAAATGTGACACGCAGCGTTTAGCGTTTGTTTAACTAACATTTTTTTGTTGAAATATCTTTTAATACATAAGTTTGTTCTTCTTGAATTTTTTAACTTTGTTATTATAGGTATGCACAACCCTTCGCGTTGACGTCGTATTAATAACGACAAATTAAAGCCAAATTAACTACATATTCTAGACTTTCTAATTATAAAACAATATTTAAGAACCTTACATATACGTACTACGTGAAACTACAGGAGTAGAAATGGTTTTGGCATATACTACAAATCATCACCAAGGGGGAGAAGGGAGTAAAAATTTGTAAAAAATGAGTCACATAGTATAAGCCCGTCCGTTATTTAACTGTATTGCCGTAATAAACTATATCTTTGTTAAAGTCATAATTTTTTATCTGCCTTAAACAATTTTTGGTAGCGGAAAAACGTACGGGTTAGCATCAGCGTCATCAACATGCTAAAGTTTAAGACATACCTATAGCTATACAAACAGTTAGTGCACGCTGCACATGTTCTGTGTTCGTAAAAAAGTGTATTATATACCCAGTAGATATTCCTATAATAAATCTAAGCTTGTAAATACAATTTTTAATTTTTTTTAAAAGTGTATGAGTTTGTATATCTTGAGTGTGATTCTGGATTCAACTCCATTTGAGTTCCAAACACTGATTACGGTGATGAAAAACGATTAAGAGTATGGACTACCAATAGAATGCGGAGAAAACCAAATTATTTGAAAAGGATGTAACCAAACGGATGTAAGAATTGTGGTTGATAATGTATTGTCAGAATAAGTTGTTGATTTTCTGGACAAAAACATGCCAGGCTAGGTCGCCCAGCTACTTATTTTTACGGAATACTTACACACATGTCAGTAGTTCAGAACTGCTATACGAATCCGTGTCATTGTATTTCCCGCATGGACAATTAATCCGGAGACTACTTCCCGATGTCGATTTCTCTGCAATAATAAAAAAGGCAGTTATGGAGACTAGCGAGAGACGTTTAAACTTATTTAATGCCCTACGCTACGGTACCTAAAACTGCACAACAAGTAAACTAATGAATGCTGTCAAATGGGGGGGGGGGGGGGTTGAAGGGTGAAAAACCGGTTTATCACGATCTTACAACTCTACAACTTTTGTATTTGCACTTTTTTGATATAACCTCAAAATTGGTTTTTTATTTTTATCTCTTACAAATTCCCGAAATAAAATCGCCCGTAATTTATTTTTCCCTTTTGATTTGGCTTTATTTTCTTCCATTTGTAATGGGTTTCATCCTACTATGATTTTTTTTTTATTCAAAAATTTTCTACCCTAGCCTGTTAATGGCATATTTAGGTAATAATGGCATATTTGAGGGTATTCCGGAAACTTTTTATAATACGGGCAAAATGTTCAAGAGGCTTATTATCTTATGGGAAGTGATTACCGCCTTCCATGAACAGTTGCAGTACCAGGGATCTTGTAGCGGCGTTACTGCGCTTTAAGGAATGAGTATGGTCTTTTCATGAAGGCCCCCAAGTCGTATCATAACTTTGTACTTATTTGACTGAAGCAAAAAAGTTGTGCAGGGAATGGTACTAAATTACCGAAGGTCTAGAGGGTACCCCCGCAGCAAAATAGTCCTCCCTGATCCGCTAGAGTTTCCAACACCTCAGTAATACAATAACTGTAATTTTATTATTACAATTATTTCTGCTTACCGATGGCATTATTCTAGGCGTTATACCTTTAAATAATAATTAATAAATAAATATTCACGGGACAAATTACACTGACTGATCTAACCCCAAAGTAAGCAAATTATTTGCTTGTGTTATGGGTGTTAGTCAACGATACTAATACATTGAAATACATATATAAATATTGGAATAGATTTAATAAACACCCAAACCCAGAAATACTAACATTTATGCTCATCACACAAATGCTTGTTCCCGTCGGGGATCGAACCCGAGCCCTTTTGATCGCGTAGCTAGGGTCGCTAACCACTCGACCAACGGGTCAGTCATAATTTCGACACTTCTAAGAAAACACTAGGCAGTGTATTAAATATTTTGCCATTTAATTAGTAGATAGATGAATCTATATGTACCGAATATTTTAAAAAAACTTACCAGATACATCATCCACTTCAATCGACATCTTAGGTGGTTCCGAAGAAGGCTAAAAATGTTTGAAAGTTAGAAATCAAATTTAACACCTAGTTCCAATAGCGTTATAGGTACTCCTACAAACTAGTAAATATCAATTGTGTGTGTGTGGCTATTTTAACTTTTCAAAGTAAGTATTTTGAAACGATTTACATAAGATACTATTTAAGTGCAAGCCGTAAAATGCCCGACTTTTTTTAACGCACTTAAATTTCTTGTGTCTCCGGATAACTACCAAACTGAGAAACTACCAAATTAAAATGGGACAACACGAGAAGTATACTCTCCAAAAAATATCAAAATCGGTTCATAAATGACCGAGTTTTGAGATAACAAACATAAAACAGAGAGCCGAATTGATAACCTCCTCTTTTCGGGAACTCGGTTGAAAAGAGCGAACAACACAAAATAAAGTAACCATAATATAGAAAAAAAGCATCGTAAGCTTTTTGTATCTACTTGCTAGATTTGTTTCGTAACATTAATTTAAAACAATAAAAATTTGAACAATTTTCTTCCTTATTTATAAGAAATATCCATCAGAGCGACGTTAGTGTAGGATACTTGAAAAGACCAACATACATACAATTCAGAGTTTGGAGCAGTCGCGTTCGGTCAGTCACGGTGTTGAATGTATGGTCGTATCGTAAATTTAAGCAAAATGGCGAGCAAGAATGCTATAAAAGATAAACGAGACGGGAGTTTTTACTTGATTGTGTAAAATTGTATAGAGATTTATTTAATGAAATCACCAGCATGGTTTGCCACCAAAACATTGATGTAATTATATCAATATGTGTGTAATGACACATAAATTGAAATACGTAATTAATTTTAGATTTATGCAATACTAGCGACCTGCCCGCGGTTTCACCCGCGTAGCTTTTGTTCCCGTGGGAATATCCGAAAGGTTTATATACTAAAACCTTCCTCAGGAATCAATCTATCTATTAAAAAAACCGCATCAAAATCCGTTGCATAGTTTTAAAGATTTAAGCATACATAGGGATAGACAGAGAAAGTGACTTTGTTTTATAGGTACTACTAGCTGTTGCCTGCGACTTCGTCCGCGCGGACTTTGTTTGCTCCGCACTGCTCCTCCTCGTCCCCTGTAGGAGTTAGCGTGATAATATGTAGCCTATATATTGACCCGACCTGTTAGTAATATTCATGCAAAATTTGAAGTAAATCCATGCAGTGCTCTTTTGAGTTTACCCCGGACATACATACAGACAAACAGACAAAAATTCTAAAAACTATATTTTTGGCTTCGATATCGATTGTAGATCACCAAGTATTCTTTTAAAAAAATATTCAATGTACAGTTTTGACTGTCCTACGATATTATTATATGTACACCAATGATATCGGCAACAAAGTCGTTATAAGCGGTGTAAAGGATTTGATACCCAATAGATACATTTGATGAAATATTTATTTTTTATATTTATAAAAATAAATCTATTTGTATTAATATATTTTGCTTTCTACGTTTTTCTTTAACACATACTAGCATGGGCGAATGGGATCCAGAATAAAAAGTATACCAATTCGAATGCAATTTTTTAATGAATTTCTTTGTTAGTATTTTTTTTGCTCACCATACTTGTCTCTAATGAATTTTTGCAAAATGCGGAACAATATGGCGTCCTGACAGTCCTATTCTTAGTTGGAACGCAGAGTACGAAACTTAAATGATTATAATCTGGCTCTTGCAAATGAGTGATATCTAACGTCTTTTTCATGGAAAGAGTATACAATACTTTATTTTCATGGTTTATTCTGATTTTTATGGAGAATGAATCATATTTGTTATAAATTCTAGGTTAAAAATAATATAAACATAAATATTTAATTGAGACTGAAATAATAAAACTCAGCAATCTACTAACGAGTGCTTCGTGACTAGGGAAGAAGTGTTCTTTAATGTATGTGCGGGCGGTAAGCCGGTGGAAGTTGGTCTCCACTGTGCCCAATTTGACAGCTTCTGCTAAGGTAGGTTCAAGATGATCCTGATCATCCTCAGTGCCGGAGTAACCTGGAGCTTGGTAATCTGGTGGGGCGTCTGAAAATGATACAAAAAAATATTGGTAAAGTGCATGTCGGGCTACGCGCAATGTAGGGTTCCGAAGTTGCCCATCACAATAATGCGGACTAAGAAGAGGGCTTTTAATGTTTCATACTATGAACAATTAACCTATTCAAGGTCAATGACAAATATATATCCGTACCAAAGGTTCACCGCCTATAAAAAAAATCTCCAAGTACATTTTATAAGTTGGTCGACTTTCTAGTATTAGATACTTAAAATTTTGTAAAGCCTTCTGAGCCGAGATAGTTTTTCTTTTAACTTCGTTATATTTACTACTACCATGATTTTTTTCCTACCCCAAAACCAACCGGTTAGCCTGCAAAGGGGTGGGGGGGGGGGCACTTGACTCTAACAAAAATCAGCACTTTAATCGAACCTCCCTTAATCAAACACTTGTTTTGATAAACCTTCAATATTTTTTAAAAACCTATCCAACGACACCCCACACAATGGGGTACGTAAGAAAAATAAATATTCCCACTTTACAATGTGTAGAGGAGCTACCCTAAAAAAGAATTTTTTTTCACCATTTAATGTTAACTTTTTGTTGACGTGACTAATATGTACATTCGTATCAAAATACAACTTTCTAGTATTAAGGATCTCCGAGTTACGGACGGACGGACATAGCGAAACTATAAGGGTTTCTAGTTTACTTCGGAACTCTAATACACTTGTAAGTGTTTAACCTACTTATCCATACTAATATTATTAACGCGAAAGTATTTATTTATTTATTTAATACTTTATTGTACACTTAAAAATCATATTACATTTTAACTTGTAAACATTTACAAAAGGCGAGCTTATCTCTGCAAGAGATTTCTTCCAGCAAGCCCAACAGAATGAGAATGCGTAAAAGAAATGTAGAATATACAGTGTACAAATTATTAATGTAGAAACATACAACTTAAAGACAAAAGAAAAACTAGAAATTCTTATTTTAATTAACTTAATACTTTCTATACATATAATAAAATCGTAGGAAAGTCAATGTATGTCCGGGGTAAATTCAAAAAGCACTGCATGGATTTACTTCAAATTTTGCATGAATATTACTAACAGGTCGGCTCAACATATAGGCTACATATTATCACGCTCTCAGCTACGAGGGAGAGGCTGTGCGGAGTAAACGAAATCCGCACGAACGAAGTCGCGGGCAACAGCTAGTGAATAATAAATAATAGGTACGTTACTGTGCCCTTTTATCCAAAAATTATGCAGACAGGTAAAATTCCTTTAAGGTCTTTTTAAAACTTACTATTGACTGACTACTCCTGATATGAAAAGGAAGTGAATTCCAAAGTTTCACAGAGTTGATAGTGAAAGAATTATCATAAAATATGGAAGAATGTGATGGATATTGTAAAATTCCGCGTAAATGTGAACAATTTGAGTCGAAATCGTATAGAAAATTAAAGAGTTCACGAAAACAGTACGGAGAGTTAATTTTAAATAAAATATTATAATATTAATTAAATATTAAAATATTATAATTATAATAAGTATGTGTGTCTATAGATTTTTTATTAATCTGGTTTGTTTTAAAAAAATTTTATTCCTTAGGAAAATGTTAGTACCATCGTATCCTAAACTTATAAATTTACTCACAGGCTTTATTGACGCAGAAATGTGTTAATTAATTTAGCAATTATAGAAAGATGGTTGCGCTAGTAGGTATGTTTAGATAAACTGTTAGATCACATTTATTGATTTCACATTTCTGCATCAATTCCTTCCTTTCTTTTTGAAATTTTTCGACATTCCATAAGCATGTGTACTATGTCATATGTAGTGTTCAGAGTTGTCACAGTTGGGAAAGTCAACTTTTTTCATCATAAATGCAATTTTTTGTTGGGATAGTGTCCTGAACGTAATCTTTTAATTAATTAACAGATTACGATCAAGACATAGTATTACGTAAAGAACTATTTTCATTGTTTATTATCCTTTCATATACTGAAATATTTTTACGGCCGTATCCCTTAAGTGGTCAGACTCAAAGGTACAACAAATGTAAACACGATAAGCCGAAAGTACTCAGTCCCACAAATTCATAGGTGGCAATTTTATCGCCAACCGGGCACTTATCCAATTTCGGGTAACGTTTTTTTTTCAGAAAACTGAAAAACACATTTTGAATTGCCTGACTCGGAAATCGAACCCGAGACCTTATGTGGTCAACGCCGATACCAGACCACGGAACCACAGAGACGATCATATATTAAAAAAATATAGATTTAATTTTACTTACTCTCGTTGTAGTAAAGCCGTAGACTAACATCATATTCCGGAGGTAGTTCGTTTTGACAAGACTGCATGATAACCACACAAGCGCGAATCAATTGGATAGTTTTCTCGCGTACATTCTCAAATGTATACTTTACCGATTTCTTTTCACTGTCCCGACTTTTCGAATGAACATTCATGGTCACCCCAGCATTAGTGTAAGTGTATTCAAATATATGATATTCGATTAAATTCTCAAGCTTACATTCGTTTTCATAGAAGCAAAGCGCTAATTGGTGTAGCTGAAATTATGGACATTTGCTATAATAGGGCGATATCATGTATCATGGCGCTCTCATCCATGAAGTACTTCTTGTACTTAGTATAATATAATAATAATATATTTATTTATTTCTCTCACAATCGTTAGGTACAGTAAGTTTATTTTACTAGTATAATAGACTAAAACAATGAATTGTGAGACTGGTGTCTGCACTAGGATACGCTGTGATGACAAATCACCAGGCCCTCACCTCGAGATGGAATTACATATCAAGAAGTACATGCAATGAAATGTGCTTTCGGAACATATCAATCAAGTACTTTCGGAATATATTAAGTGAATACGGGTATACAGAATATCAATGAAAAGGGGTGTGCGTGTAGGTAATATACAGACACAGTGAAAACTTTGTTAATGTGAGTGTTCATGCATTACATATACATCTACCTACACACATTAATATACAGACATACACATACTACATAATATATAATTTACATCCGACACATTATAATTGTTACTAAGTATGAATGTATCATCATGAAGTACATCCATTTAGTATTCTGCCAGGCAATTTGTAAACGACGAACGATGGGAATTTTCCGCCGTGTTGGTCCCGGCCTCCTTTGTAGAATAGGCCAACTGCCGTTCTGCCAGGCAGGTCGCAAAAGGCGACCGATTGGCTATCGAGTCACTACCATTGTGGATACTAGGTGGTAGAGTTCTGCATTGTCTCGCCCGGGTCTGGTACCACCGCCTTACCTATTCCTGCCGCAATAGCGTCAGTGCTTGTCGCTGTCGTGTTCCGGTTTGGAGGGTAAGGTAGCCGGTAAACTTATGCATGTGGCATTAGATCTCGCCACAAGATGGCAACGCACCATTAACATCTTTGGTGTCTATAGGCGATGGTTGACTTTTTCCATCAGGAGACCCATCTGCTTGTTTGCTATCTTATGATATAAAAAAAAAACATGTCACTATCATCGTGACAACTAGTTGGTAGAGTTCCGCAAAATCTCGCCCGGGTATGCGGTACCCGCCTTATCTAATCCTGACGCAATAGCGTCAATGCCTGTCATTATCATACTCCGGTTGGAAAGTAAGGTAGCCGGTAAATTTACGCATATGGCATTGCCATCCCGCCACACGGTCGCGACGCAACCATTAACATATCTACTAATGGAATAAAAACCATCGCCTATAGAAAACGAAGATGTTAATGGTGCGTTGCTATGTGTTGCGGTATGACAATGCCACATGCATAAGTCTACCGGCTACCTTAATCTCCAAGCCGGAACACGACAATGAAAAACACTGACGTTATTGCGGCAGGAATAGGCAAGACGGTGATACCATATACCCGGGCGTGACCTTATGGAACTCTACCACCTAGTCTTTTTTTTTTCCTCCCAGAATAGAAAGAAAGAAACATTTATTTAAACGGAAAAAGTGAGACACATAATAAAAGTTACAAACAATTAAATATTACAAGCTTAACTTATTAACAAATAAGTTAAGCTATCTTAACTCTTAAAATCTTTTTCTTTTTAAAATTATCTTAATTCTAAAAATAGAATAAATCTTAATATGTTCATATGAATGTGGATAAAGTGAGTGAATGTAAAACTCTACCACAATAGTCACGATGGTAGTGACTCATAATAATAATAATAATAATAATAATAATTTATTTATTTGCAAGAAATAGGGTTACAAAATAAAGTCACACGTTCTCCTCTAACGAATTGCCTGACGGGATGGCAGACGATCAATTCTTCTGAAGGAGCCTGGATCAACAGCGATCGTACCCCACTCTCCTTCACCCGCGCGGGAGGAACGGAAAACAAAATCATTGTTGGCATCAAATTAAAATAATTTTTCCCCGACCCAATCCGAGACCCGGCTATGGAAGTGTTGTCTGCTGATACATTAAAACTTCATACTCTCATCTGGTTTTGTGAGTCTGGAGCTTGTCAGATTGGCTATACGTATCACTACCATCATGACTACTAGGTGGTAGTTTCGCATTGTCTCGTCCAGGTCGTCGGGTCCGGGCACCACCGCCCTACTTTATCTTGTGCGGCAAGATAAAGTAAGGCGGTGGTGTGACAAGCACTGATGCCATGACCGGGCATGGTGCCCGGACCCATGGCCCATGGACCATGGGTCCGGGCACCATGCCCGGTCATGGCATCAGTGCTTGTCACTGGCGTATTCCGGCTTGGAAGACATTAAGACCCGGCCCCAAGAATACCAACGCACCACTAACATCTTTGGTGTCTATAGACATTAGACGGTTATTGTCGACGTCAGGGGAGCCATTTGCTTGTTTGCAATTTTATGATAATAAAAAAAGAATAAAAAACACGAACTCGGCAGCTTATTGAAGTGAAAACTTCTTTAGGCGCGTTGAGCGTTTTGGTAGAGGGTAAAATCCTCGGTTCGCGTCACCGACATGCTAATGATAATAGTATATCTATAGCTATGTTTTGCATATAGTTTTAATTACTCTCAACTTAATAGTTCCGTTTTCACTTCTATCGGCAGACCCACGACTGCTACTGTTTTTTGTTATCTACGTAAGCATGAGATGCTTGGGAAACTATCACAATTATTTAGTACATATCAATATAAATTTTAGTTCTCCAAAAACATAAAATACTTACGTATTTCTTGTCAAATGCATCAAAAGCTTGTGTTAATGCTGTACTAAGGAATTGAGCCATATCATCCTTACAATTTTTTTTAAGAATCCGTAATTTCAGACCACCGAAGGATTCAACTTTAAATGAATCTTCGGGAAAAACATTTTTCAGATATGTCATCGTACTCACTGCGACTACCGTTAATTGTTTTATAAATGTAACCGAGCTTGTGTAATTCTCAGTAGTCTGCTTTGGGAAAATTTTCATCCATTCTGCTACCGCCTGTAATTTTGTTATAAAAAACTGTAGTAGGTTTTCAGTAATAAGTACTCATTATTGCACCAGCTAGTATACTTCATAAAATGTATAACATTTTGAGTTCTGACTACTCACCTGAGCAGTATTTGTTGAAGTTGCAGTCATTTTAAAACTAAGATAATAATAAAAAATACTTGTGTATTAAGTATTAACAAGAACTACGAGAAGAAAGAAAAGGCATTTGTTTTTCCCGCCCAAAATTTCTTATTTGTTTTTTCTCATATAACAGTCTTAAACCTATAGACGTACGGTTTACCATTTCGCGACTTTTTATTTTTAACTGCGAGTCTACTTAGAATAAAAAAAACGTGTACACCTCTTGATCGTCGTTTTTTTTTAATTCTAAATAGTTTAATATTATATTAAAAAGTATATGATATTTGTTTTAAATTTGCTATTAAGTAGACAAAATCTGTTTAATTTGCTATTCGATCAAACTTAAGTTTTTGTAGATAATAAGTAAAATAAAATATTAGTCATATTATATTTTAATGATTTAGAAATGTTGCTTGGTCAAAACCACAGAAAACATATATAGGTCAAAACGTAAGTACTACTTATTTTAAATATTTTACCCTAATTTTTTATAAATAAAAGTATAGTAATTATATTTATTTGTTTTAGAAACTATTGTTTTGTAACTACTTAAACAATGTTAAATATACTTATGCACGCCAATTTAAAACAAAATATGCCGGTAGAACTAATCAGTAACTTTAACAACATGTGCAAGTACCTACTTAATGTGTACCATATATGAGCAAATAAAACAAAAAATCATTTATTCATTCATAGTAAAATTACATATTTTACTATGAATAATAACACCATATTATAATTAGTTCTTAAATATCAAAGCTATAATATCTATATACTTTTTAATAACTTATTATTATACATAGTATGTTGCTACATCAGTACATGTGGTTAAAATTTGCCTTATGTGAGTTATGTTTTACAGATGTAGCGTTATATAAACTTAATCCTTAAGAAATCAAGTCTTCAGAGTCGACAAACGTCCATAATATAGCACCAATTCTAGCACGATCGAAATAGCATAATTACAATTATTTATACTCTATTTCTATATGTGTGACCATGGAACATAGAACAAGGGGAAGTGAAGAGTGGGCGTGCCGCGTGCGTCACTATTATGCGCTTTTACTCTAAATTGCCTTAGTGATACTTACCATATCATTAGGAGATAGTCGTCGTGCGAAAATCTATTATACACTGAATTATGCCGTATTGTGCCATCCTTGAATGCAGAAATGATAGTAGAATACAGATGATTAAAAATGGAGATATTTCATATCATCCGAAAGTACAATTATCATTTTATTTTAATTAAATTCCTGATTTAATATAATCTCTAATGATATAATAGAAAGTCAAGCTAAAATCAGCCGTACACCTTACATATAAAGTTTATTTTAGGTTGACCTAATTTTTCTAGAAAGATATACGTAATGACAGTCATTACGTATATTGTTCTAGAAAGTTCTCTACTCAAATATGATCAACTGAAAACTACGGAAAAATCAATACTGCCATATATTGTAGAATAGCGAAACTATTAAGATCTTAAGTTTCACTATTGTACAAATAGATGAGTCTATTTTGAATAGACTACAAAAGGACGTAAATACTCTTTTTTTTTGTAGCAAAATAAAATTTATTGTAACGCAGTTTGGTATATTTTTAAATGTTCTGTTTGTGTGTTTCGGATTATTGTTGTTTAAAATGAAAACGACCAATGAAACAATGTTTGCATTAGTAGTTTATATGCATTAATGCTTATTTTATGTGTGAGTATGGCGTTCGCGGTCCTGATACAAATGTTTGTACTTGCCAATTCCGCTTGATCTATGTTCCATGTGTGGGACGAAAGTTTAGTTT
The DNA here is from genome assembly GCA_036924255.1 of Apodemia mormo. Classification (NCBI taxonomy): domain Eukaryota; kingdom Metazoa; phylum Arthropoda; class Insecta; order Lepidoptera; family Riodinidae; genus Apodemia; species Apodemia mormo. The sequence continues at coordinate 43,477,429 of JAUPFN010000006.1, forward strand.
AAAAAAAGGCTCTTCAAAAAATCGACAATTTTTGTTGCAATTGTATCTACACCGAGTTGCCAACAATTTGAAAAACATTTTAGTTGACAACCAGCTGTCTTCACGGCAAAATGTCTTTTTGAATGACGCCTACGATAACATTTTGCTGGCACCCGGCTGGCTGGTTTTTTGCAAAAATAAGCGGAAGCATATATATTAAGCACGACCAAGCCTGAAAGGAAGAAAAGAACATGGAGGGATTGAACTATTAAATGCTTTGAGAAAAGAATATGATGATGATGATTGTTAGCAGGTCGCATTATTGATGGACAAATCAGAAACTTTCATCATATGAAAGAAACATTTTTAATTTTCCTTCGTTTTTGCAGCCTCATAGCATTACTGATAGCTTCCTTTGCACCCTTTGGGCTAACCACTCGACCGCTCCGTTGGTCGAGTGGTTAGTGACCCTGACTACGCAATCGACAGGGCTCGAGTTCGATCCCCGACGGGGACAATCATTTGTGATGAGCATAAATGCTTGTATTTCCGGGTATGGGTGTTTATTATATATGTAAAAGTATTTATATAGGTATGTATTTCTATGTATTAGAATCATCGACTAACACCCATAATACAAGCAAATAATTTGCTTACTTTGGGGTTAGATCAGTAAGTGTTATTACACTTACTGATCTAACCCCAAAGTAAGCAAACCTATTGGTATGCCCCCTGAATATTATTTATTTTTCATAATTTTTTTCTTATATTTTTTCTCAATTAAGTCCCATAGTACGATTTGTATGCAATACTAGTTGTTGCCAACGACTTCGTCCGCGCGGTCTTCGTTTACTCTGCACTGCTCCTCCCCCGTAGGTGATAGCGTGATAATATGCAGCCTATATGTTTACCCGACCTGTTAGTAATATTCATGCAAAATTTGAAGTAAATCCATGCAGTACTTTTTTAGTTTACCCCGGACATACATACAGACAAACAGATAAACAGACAAACAGACAAACAGACAAAAATTCCAAAAACTACATTTTTGGCTTTAATATCGATTGTAGATCACGCCCCAAGTATTCTTTTAAAAAAATATTCAATGTACAGTTTTGACTTTCCTACGATTTTATTATATGTATAGATAAATCAACAACTCGATTGACGTATTCGTTTACGCATTGGACATGAATGTTTCTTTTTATTGCCAAGTAAGCGTCTCCACAAAGCCAGTTAATATTTGCATCAAGTGTATTTATTCTTTTGACGTTTACCACCAAAAACGGAAACACGGTTTCCAACATTTGTTTACAATTTTTGTTGCCAACTCAAGGAAATTAAAGAAACTTTTGTCACCGACACGTGTTAACAACACAAAAGTTGGCAATTTTTGTTCGGTGTAGAATCGGCGGAGGAAGTATTGGGTGTGTGGTAAGAGCGTCGAACGTTTCAGAATGGATGCCATTAAACGTTTCGACGGGACACAGAATTTTGCCTTTACAGAATTCATCAACGATTTCAAGGCAGTCGCAGTGATGAATAAATGGGATGGGGAGAGTTTGTCGCTTCTACTAGGGCTGTATTTAGATGGGCCGGCACTGGCGATTTATAAAATGATTTATGAAAATACAGCAAATTTTAATGATTTATGCGAAAAGCTAGGAATGAGGTTGTATGCGTCATGAGATGAGTTGCGTGACACGATTATTCAATATAACGAATTATTTGGGAGCCAAGTGAAATCCACGAGCAATCTTCAACAACCACCAGTGGGGTTACCACAAAAAATAAGATTTAGGGAGGATCCAAACATCCTTCCTAGTACGCCTATGCGTTCGCAACCAGACCGACATCAATAACAGATGGAAGTTGTCCACACGCCCCACTGTAATCTAAGACCATAAGGGTACAACAGAACAGCTTTAGATGCACAAAATGATTTCAGACGCAGCCCGATGTCACCGCGGCACCCAAGCGACTAGGGACGCCGCCAATAGTTGAAACAGGGGAGATGAGAGCTGCGTCTCGAACAAATGAAAATGTCCCTACAGAAATTAAAGGTTTGTCCAGTCCATATATTCAGATATGTCAGAATCGGATTTCGCAGTTTCTTCATTACTTTGCAAATTCATATACTTGTGCAGTGTACCAACATTAACACCGCACTGGGTCGATGTTGGTAAAGAGACTTGCTCCTATATTTATACGGTGTACCAACGTTTGCTTGCATCTCTAAGTGGTCTGTTGTTTGCATCTCTAAATCGTCTGTGACCAACGTCGACCCAGTGCAGTGTCGTGTCCTTAGATTACTAACGTATAAAGGTTGTCACACATTACGCAGATACGGTAATATTTTATCTGCGTATAAAAACTTATTTGAAGGTATCATACACTTCGCAGATACGATAATATACGAACTGACACATTCACGCGGAATCCTTCAAACAGGCTACAACTGTTTTTTGGTGCTGATCGTATTATACAGGCTGTTACAATGAGTTCGCATTTATTACTTCTAGACTAGATTTATTAGACAGTTCCACAGAAGAGGATTCTGATTTTGAATCACGTGCATCAAACGTGTTGCGTTACAATATACTAAAAGGCGAAGAATTTGGGTGAAAAGTCATATAAAACTTAAAAATGATCGAGGTGAATTTAATCTCTTAATAGAACACGCTTCTATAACTGCTGAACCGATTTTGACGGGACTTTCATCGGTAGATGACTGATGTGACAAGGAGTAACTTAGGCTACTTTTAATTTCGAAATTTCCCACGCGGACGAAGGCGCGGGCTCAGCTAGTTTATAAGATTAATATACATAGATAATGATATCAATATGACTTGCACATGAAGTTAACATATTTTGTACTCGGGTAGATATAAACTTTTTTGTTTGCTCATGTCGGGGCCCCACTGGCGAGTCAGAGGTAGAAAGGGCGGGCACGGTTACTCGCCAAAAAATAGAACACGCTTCTATTCATGCAGACCGACAGACACACAAAAATTGTAAAAATGTTATTTTGCTGCATATACCATATATACATTACATACATATGCATTTAGTAAAAAGCTTAATAAAAAGGGTATTTTAATATTACAAACAGACACTCCAGTTTTATTCATTTGTTTAGATTGTGTTGGCCGCCCTAAATATATTACCTGCGGATCGCAGTTTGACGCCCACTGCAGTGACGCGTCACCCCATCGTGATACAGTTAAACGATAGGCCGTTACATCATGCTAGTGCTATACTTCGCCGTAGCCCGATATATGTAGCCACGCCATAAGTACAAAACAGATCAGAATAAATTAAATTTCCTTGCAAAACAACCTGTAGAAAATCTGTTGCATCGACAGATGTTATCTGCAGATATATTTGTATACGCAGATCATATCTGTGAGCGTCTGTTGATATATATTAGTGCCCGCAGATATTTCATGGTAAAATATATATTATCTGCGTAGTGTGTGTTGCTCAATGCCGTGCATAATATTACCATGCTGGTGTTGCTTCTTGAGTTTGTATAGAGAGCGATATGAATCTGCAGCAGATGCAGATATCTTACCGTATATGCGAAGTGTGTGACTTACTTAAATGTCGTGTCGTGTCGTTGCTCGCGTATAAACGCTGTAACGTTGATTTAATTGTAATTATTACGTTCCGATTCACGAAACTTGGCCGTATTTGTCAAGAGTTTACATTTTCGATGCATCCATTAAAAAACATTGATATTTATTCGATGTTGAGGTAATAACGATACATCGGTTCAATACGATACATCGTTAAAAATTCGAGTGTTCAAAATACATCGATGTATAATATCGTCTAGATATCCCTAGTTCACTGTTCACCTCCGTTAGGAGTATATTGTTCTGTGCTGTTCACCTTAGGAGTTGTTCTGTGCTGTTCACAGTTGTCAAATTGTCAGTTGTCACCAGTTGTCACTTGGCTGTCACAGAAAATCAACTTGCTTTGATTATAAATTAAAATAAAATTCAGATTTAATAGGAGAAATGAATAAATAGGTAATTTATCTCTGATATTATATTAATGTCTAAATTGATTTCCTGCTTCGCATACAGTGTCAATTATGCATGACAATGTATTTTTTGATTAACAATGTAATAAATCGTTCATTTAATTTCTTTTGTTTTTATTTTACCGAATAATTATTTTTCATTACGAGAATGTGTCTTATCGAGAATGTATAACATTTACTCGTGTAGGTATTGGAAGGCGGTATTAATGTAAAATCTTTGTAGTTATTTCTTATCACGAAGTTTCGGCGTTTTATTATAATCTTATCGTATTACAATTTACATTAATTTGTGATTTGTTCCATCCTGTGACGATAACAAATTATAGTTTTTCTAATGACTCAACTAAATGTAAGCTAATATTTTAGTGTTTTTTTTTCAGATAATTTAAACGAACTATGGCTGGTCTCAGACGTCCATTCGTTAGATTACTTAAGCTACGGAATCTTTTGGTGTTAACTGGCATAGTTATCTTGCTGTATTTGGTAAAATCAGTGACAGATGTTAATCCAAAAGCATATGTTGTGCCATTACAAGAATCTCTCTATGGGTCTGTTGAACAAAATAAGTACTTTGTACCAGTCAGTTTAAAAGTAAGTATAATTATTAAAATAAAAACTCTTGCAAGAAAAACTGAGAACTAAGTGTATCACAGATCAGGCTTACCTTGCATTATCCATTTTAAAGTCTATATAAATATGCTGGTTTCTGAGACTCGTTGACACTTGATATAACAAGATAAAATTAAAAATTTCAAAAACCATCAACACATCCTCAGACCCCCATTCTGCTACATATGCATAATTTGTATGCATGCATGCATAATTTGCATGCATGCATGCATAATGCATAAGACCAAAACGTGAAAGGACCTGATGATCTTTGCAAGGGGATCTTGCAGAATAAGGTTAAGGTTACCATGGTTTCTTACTCAATGAGCTTGAGTCGTTTTATTGCAAAGCTTCCATGGCCTCACACTCCACTATGTAACCCTGAAAGTCAATTTGATGCAAAGTGTATGTAAAAATATAACAAATGAGACCACACTCAATGGGCTTATTTTGTTTAGTGCAGGAGTTCCATGGCCACTTTCTAGTTCCATTATCAAACCCTGCGAATCTCCTAGCAATAAAGGCCAACTGTGTCAGCCCAATCTCCAATGGACACCTTCCAGTTCCATCATTATTATTTCTTAGAAAACATCCAGCACCTAAACATTGTCAAAATAAACCGAATTAACCCACATTCAACAAATGAAATGAACCCGAACTCCAAACTTGTAACTCAACTAGTAACAGATAACTTGTAACAGATAGAAATTGCTAATATAGTATTAGCAATTTCTATCTGTGAGTTACAATGACACTATTACGGCTCCATCTTCAGATCTTCGATATTATATATAATGGAAAGTACACATCATCAAAAATCCATCGAGTTCGAACTTGACTATCATCTCTCTTTACATTCTTTGTTTGAGTTTCGGTAGCACTTTTTCAGCTCCATCTTCAGATCGTCATCGTCATGAGCACTAATTAAACTTAGTAATTAAAGCAACAAGACCAATGAATCCAAACAAGTTTGTCTTGTTAAAACTGCATCAGAGAGTTCCAGTCCCTACATTCAGGCTACATCATGAGCTCAGTAGGATGGTACCATAGTATTGCATTGCCACTGAGCTTTCATAAGTCTGCCAAGTTTTTGTACAAACGGATATTGGAAAGTTATTAAAAAATATTATAAAATCTGTTATTTACATACAAAATTGCCAGTGATTAGATGTTGATGATTTTCGAATGAGGATCTTAAAGTATCCGGTCTAGGTTACCATGTAATTGCAATATCAATAAAGTAACAGAATACAAAGTTTAGTACTGATAAAGCCTTTACAAGTTGCTTAATTTCTTTCATCAATTTCAAAAAGAGCTGGAGATCTTGAATCATAGCTAAGAACTACCTCGCAAAACAGGGCTTTCAAATAAAAAAAAACGCAACTAAATTGAACCATCCACCAGGATGCTGCGGTGCGATGGACAGACACAAAGATAAACAGATACACACCTGAAACTTATAACAACCCTCATTTTGCATGGGGGGTTAAAAAGGGAAATGATTTCACTCAAATATTGAAAAAAAAAACATGTTACAAGTTTTAAAGAATTTCCAAGCACTAGTCATGTTTAGACTAAGATGTGATATAGTAATGTTAATTTATTTGCAATAGTAGCTTCATTTAAGTTTCCTTCCTTTTATAAAAACTAATCTCATTATTGACAAATTAATGAGTACTAACACTATGTGTATTTAAAGAACATAATATGGCAAGACAGCCAAGTTATTATTCAGTTTTTAAAACAGCCGCATCAGCATGGTAGCAGATAAACATTATAACTAGACTATATTGTAACTCATATTGTATTATCTAGTACCCAAGTGGAAGTGACACATTTAGTATTCTCTTGGTATTGAGTGTGAGTTGCCAGGCGAGTAAGATATTCCTTTTAGGGGCCTGAACCTACATGAGTCCCATGCATCTTAACTTTGTTTCGCTTTTGTGGGTAATAGACCTATTTTATAGCCACTATTATAATATTTTTGTTTTCTATTAGCGTTTTTAATATCTATGTTTTGTTTTAGAAAATTGATTGGCACAATTATACCCAGATTGAAGAAGAAAAAAAAAGGGAAGGTAAGTTAATTCAATGAAATTAGGTCAAGGAAAACAGTAAATTGGTTCACTCAAGTTTACTTGTGTTGCCTTCTTCACTCGACAGCTGTAGCAGGCGTTCATATTATAGCTATAGGGCTGAGTAAGGCAGTAGATACTGAATGCAGTATTCATTGCTTTTAAAAAATAATAAGATTAGAAACTAATGTAGTATTTAGAAGCTCAGTCGAAAGTTCAAGTTTTGTCCCTGTGAAGTTGGACCAAAAATGACACTTTCTTTCCTCAGAAACAGATAAGCGCAATAAAAAAATTGCAATTTTTGTTTTACTTTTGAAAGTGACTCCACTTTTGTAGATCTTTTAATAACATGAAGAATAAAATTTAAATTTCTATTAGAAAAATGCAACTTCTAATAGAAATTTCATTTTTGTTCTTTGTGTTATTAAAGTATATATAAAAGTGTATTAATTTTCATAAGTAAAACAAAAATCGCATTTTTTAAGTTACGACAAGTTACGTAGGACCCATCAATATGGCATAATATATGCTGCTATATTTCTTGTGAATTAAAGCCCATATATTATATATAGTTAATGTTCATAATCGTCCATTGATATAAAAAATCCAAGATGTACAGTCCCGAACAAAACTGACACTCAAAACTGTCCCTAATTTCACACAAGTAGTTATAAATTTGGCAAAAATATATGTTTTTGCATATTCAACCTTAAGTACAAGAGTTATAGGTGTTTTTACAAAACAATGTACGAAAGGTAATAAAATTGTCAGTATCGCATCCGACGCGATTTTATTTAAAATGAGCGCACAATTTAAAATATTGCACTCTTTTTTAGAGGATGTTTTGAGGCACTGATTGTGTATCTTGGGTTTTTTATATCAATGTAATGATCAATTCAAATAATAATTGACGGGCTGTAAATTGAGTT